>JANSJP010000009.1:0-600000 GCA_024734325.1 Lactarius hatsudake | reverse complement strand
GATGACCGCTCGAATATTTTCGTTTACATGACGGGCCATGGCGGGGATGAGTTCTTGAAATTTCAGGACAGTGAGGAGATCAGCGCGTTCGACATCGCTGATGCGTTCGAACAAATGTGGCAAAAGAAGAGGTGCGGCTGCTCAACTAATCATGGTCAACACCAACAACTCACGAACGGTTTCCGTCTGGAAGATACAACGAGATATTCTTCATGATTGATACATGTCAGGCCAACACCATGTACTCCAAGTTTTACTCCCCCAATATCCTTGCGACCGGGTCTTCGCAACTCGGCGAGAATTCTTACTCGGTAATTCGTTTACCCCCACCTCCCTATAAAGTTGACACCCTTTGTAGTACGGGAACGACGAGGATGTCGGCGTCTCGGTCATCGACAGCTACACACACTTTATCCTCGAGTATTTGGAGGGTATCAACAAAACCGGCACGACAAGCATGAAGGACCTGGTGCGTCTGAGGCCCAGCTTCGTGCTTTGCATGCAGGTTTCTTGCTCACGCCGTGGTACATGCATAGTTCGATAAGTATGATCCGGTGGCCATTCGTTCGCATCCTGGCGTCCGCTCTGATTTATTCCATCGACCGCTGGAGCAAACGCTGATCACGGACTTTTTTGGTGGCGTAGCTCACGCCGAAGTCATCGCTGACCGTCCTATGGAACGTCACCCTCACACACAGGACTCGTCCGATGCAGCAATCGACCCGATGGAAAAAGACTCTCGACCCGTGCACGAACTCGCCGAGGTTCTACAAACTTTCTCAGATGGGACAGGGAATCCGGTCACTAGGTTGCTCAGGGCGTGGGGGTCTGTCAGTATTATAGGTTTGCTCATAGCTCGGGCCATATTCAAGATGAAACGATAGATGACTATCGATGACTGTTGTTATCCTTATCATACAGAAGAAAAACTGTTAGACAAAAATATAACAGTTTGTGCAGTGATAACACGACAAGAGATGATACAATATTTTGATTGGCGCATCAGATATTTTGTGCCTAAGAACGATCGATGTATGGTGTTTACAGAAGTCTGCTTTGCACATTCGGCACGTTGTACTCAAAAGCCACGCCCCCGGCCTCTACCACGACCACGACTACGACCGCCGCCGCGGTCAGCACCACCGCGACCGCGACCACGGCCACGCGCATCGTCCTTCTTGCGGTTCTTTGGCTTGGGAGCGTCGTCTACAAGGAGCGTATCGAGTGGAAGCGAGTCGGGGAGAACAAAATACCGGATGTTGTTGCCGCGAATCGACAAGGAATCGAGAGAAACGGGGTCGCGGTTCCGCGTCGTCATCTTGACCGTTTTTAAGTGTGTGTTCATCTGCATATCGACACCTAAAAAGATTGTTCAGACCGGGTAGGTGAGCTGTGGGTGCAGCAGCGTGAACGGACGCTCGTCGTACCTGTAATCGTCCCGTGCACGACCGATCCGTTTTTGAGCTCGATTGTTACGGTCTCATTATTCAACTTCATCAAAAACCTGAGATATCGTCGTCAGTGATCTCTTCATCGCTTAGCACGAGGAAAGAAACGGGGGATGCTCTTGGGATCTACGACATGTTTAATACGAGTCGTGAATGCTTACCGAACAAGCTTCATGATTGATAGAGCTCAAGAAATTACAAGGGAGTACAGGGCCGTTGTCGCTGTCGAGCGCGACGGGCAAAGGCAGTAAAGCGGAGTTGGAATGTGTGAGGCGTGGCAAGTGACTTGTCGCGGTACTATAATTCACAAAATAAACAATCATGACCGAGAACGACGAGCAGAACGCCTATGAGATCGTCGGCGTCGGTTCAGACGCAACGGACGCAGACATCAAGAAGGGGTTTCGACAGCGCTCGCTCAAGACACACCCCGATAGAGTATCTCGTCCGCTTTGACTCGGATACCAGCTTGCCTACTGACTATTCTCTGCGTCCAGAACCCTCATCTCAAAGATGCAGGTATTTCTTTACCCACTCTCCCGAGCACACGTCCCATTTCGCTGATCGGTCTTTTCTCTTTCTCCCTCACAGCACGTCTGTTCCATGAGCTCACCCAGGCGTATGAACTTCTGCTTGACCCTCTGCGGAGGATGGCCCTGGATGCCAAGCTTCGTATACAAGAAGCACGCAAGCATCGCTACGCAAACTTTGACAAGAAGCGGAAGGCCATGCTGGAGGAGCTAGAACAGGCAGAACAAGCGGACAAGAAAGCGAAATCGGCGGAGGCGTCAAAACGGCAGAAATACGCGCAGGAGACTGAACAAATTCGGGGTGCCGGCAGACGAATGGTGGAGGAACGTCAGGCGGAATTGTTGCGCCAGCAGAAAGAGGCCGAACTGGCAGAGAGGAGCGCACAGGAAGAACTCGATCCTCCGCCACTCGGTGCGTAACCCATCGTCGTTTTCGTCCCTGCACGCACAAACCCTCCCCACAGGCGAGCACGACACCACCGTCCGTCTCCGGTACCCGCTCGCCCAGTACTCCCACTTGACGACCGTGGATTCCCTGCACGCGTTTATGACTTCGACGTTCGGGCCTGTCGACAAAGACGGCATCGTGCTCTCTATGAAGCCCCCCAAAAAGGCGGAACACAAATCCCCCAAGCACGCCACCGCGGCCGTTCGATTTGGAAAAATAGCGGACGCACATGCCGCGGTGTGCGCGTCTGGGCGCGCCGATCGCGGTCTCGAGCATTTCGACATCAAGTGGGTCGGCGGCTCCGAGCCCGCGGTCTGGAGTTGGTCGGAACGGATGCTCAAGCTGAAACAGGGGCGTAAAGCCCCGGGCGAAGAGAAGGACGGCGGCGACGTGCCCACTCCGTCTCTTGCTGGAGCTGGTGCGAATGGTGCACCTGGTGGCCAACCAACCGCTGGGTCCCAATTCTCTTCTTTCCCATCGTCCTTTGCACGTATTCCATGTTTTTTTTTGCAAACCCGCTGACCTACCCGCCGTCATAGTCCGACGCTCCTCAACTCTCCTCTGTACCTCAGCATTCCGTTCCTGGAATCGACTTCGAATCCGCGGTGCTGATGCGCATGCGTCAAGCCGAGCGCGCGCGCTTAGAACGCGAAATCCTAGAGAAGGAAGCCAGTGAGGCGTGACTAAATCTGAACCTTCCCCTCGTACATCCACCGTCGAAGCCGACCATCTCACCTTATGGCAAACACCCTCACGAGATTTGTATCATCGACCATGCTGTACGGTTTCTTCAAGAGAATGTAGCTTCTATCCGTGTCGTCAGAACTTTTTGGGGCAAATCTTCGCTTCGAAACGAAACGACGCCTATGTAAGGATTGATTTGTCTCATCGGCACCTGATCAGCTCTTCTGATCTCTCTCGGGATTTTTGCCAGCTCGCGTCTGGGCGAGGGGAAACTGAAATACAAGAAACAACAAGCGAGTACATAGTGTTACAAGGGGGGACAACTTCAGGATGAGAAGTCGAGAACGTATGTAAATGTGCTTGGTAGATGCAAACGGAGTTCATGAAAACGAAGGGGGGGGGGATCAGAGTTGAGGAACAAAGAAATAAAAAAAATTCCAACGGCCAGTCGAATAAGAGTGAGCTTTCCGTCCCGTGAAACAATCTCACGCTCTCCGCTTGTATTGCCTCCTGTTTTCCTCCATTACACTACCGCACCACACGGACGGTGGTCACGGCTCTGCAGAGCTGTTCGTGTGTCTCGGGGTCAAGCCCGTAACACTGCGCGATCTTGACGTAGCGAAGAGGCGAAACGGCCGCGCCGCCCGCATTCCGCGCCCATGCGACCTGCAGCAGTTCGTGTCCCGAGATGTCGCGGCAATTCTGCACGCAGAGCGCTTGCAACCGTGGGAGGAGCCATCGGCCAGCGATACCGGCGTCGTTCGCCTCAGGCGCGGTAGCGAGGACCTCGAATAGACGAGGGCCGAGCACGCCGCTGGGTGGGCTGGATAGGCCGAGCGCGGTGAGGTCCGGAAGTTGATGTAACGCACGCACGAAGGGGACGAGACCGACGCCGTCGATGTTGCACGAACGAAGGTCGAGCTGGCAGAGGAGAGGGAAACGCGTCGCGCTGTCCATGGCCATGCGCACGAGCCATTGCGTGTTTTCGTCGTTTGAAGTATCCATCTGCACCGACAGCCGCCGTAGCGCGGGGAAGTGTGCTGACTCGAGGAAGAGGGCGACGTTGTTGGACTCGACGTAATGAAACGAGAGCACTCGGAGATTTGGAAAGATCGGAGCGACGGGTGACGATCTGAAAACAAAATCGGATCCGTCCAAAAGAAAGAGGGCCGATTGGATGCGAAGTTCTTCCAGCGTCGGTGTGGAGTTGAGGATGTCGAGAAATTCTTTGAAGGATAGACCTATCCGGGTAGAGGAGGAATATCGCTGCTCACGGATGAGGTTAAGGCAGCGAAGGGACGGAAGCTCGGTGCGAATGCAGATGAGGGGTGCGTGCTCGAGGGTGATGGTCGACAATCGCGGGCAAGGTTGTGAAAGAAGGACGAATGGCGCTTGCTCTTCGGATTCGGAGGGGTCAAAACGAAGATATAAGTCTTCAAGTGTCGGCCCTAGTTTCTGCGACGTATTTCGCACAATCTCCATGCATTGCCAGTCAGGAACGGACATTCGGAAGGAGAAGCAACGTTGGAGGTGGGGTTCGAGTTCGGACATGATCTGGGAGAGTTCATTGGCGATATCCAGATAGCGACAATCTATGTCCAAGAGAAATTTACAATCCTGCGAACGCTCTAGGTGGACCTTGAGCTTGCGGAGGAATGAGGTATGTCGAGAGTAACCCCATGTGTTATCGAGGCGAATATAGGACCAAATTGAAGGCGTCGTGAGGGCTGTTAAGCGCCAAAGGCGGGAGACGAGCGAAAGAACGGGTAAAAGTTCGTTGGATTCGTAAACGCCAAGTTCGAATATACGGGAAAGGAGCTCCGGCGGGATGCGGTTGATGAGCGCGTTGCGCGCAAGCAAGTTTAGCTTTCGAGCTTGGAGTGACTCCAACTGAGACTGCAAGGAAAGTATATTCTCCTCTATCTCCATCACCTCCGGAAGTGATGGTCGGGGGTCACTATACGATAAATGAAGTGAGGGCACTGGAAGAACAAAGATGGCTACGCTACTTACACAGCCGTGGGGTCAACGGGATCTTCAGCATCCTCGAGAGGGTCCACGACGATAACGGGAATGGCATGGGAGACCGAGTCCTCCCAAGTTGCGAGATCGTCGTACGAAGAGACGCGGCTGAGCATTTTGGAACCCAACGACAGATGAGGCGAAGGTGGACGAGGACAGTGACAACAAAAAGCAGGAAATTTGCCTTTTGTCTGATTGTTGACTTCGAGCCGAGAATTTCGCCGATTTTGTGGGCGAAGGATGTTTTGGCGCTCGAATGACGGGGTAACGCTCGATATCCGCTGTTCGCTGCGATGCTGGTACTCACGCTCCAAGACGTCGCTCACAACGCCTACTAGTAGGATCTGTCAAGCTATCCGGTCCGGAATTTGCCGATGCTGTGGCGCAGGGTGACTCACATGATTTCAACTTCATTTCAATGACGATATCCCAAAGCAACTTTACGAGTTCTTCACAAACGCCACACCACTCGCTATCACCATCGCTATTACCAACACCACCCACCTCTGATCTGACTAGAGCCAAAAAAGGAAATTGAGGCAGATTCAGCGCTGGTGTACACGGGATCCGGCATAGTGGTGCAACCACCTAAGCTTGACACCTTTCGAATTCCCATGGACCTCGGAGCTTGGACATTAGCTTAAATTACCGAACTCTAAGACTGTGTCTGGCATTCGTACCCTGGTCATGGCTCGGTGCATATACCTTATACATCTGTGGCTGATTCTGTGCGATTGTCAAGGAAGGCTGCGTCGGCAACCTGTGGACCTCTTGGTAATATTTGGCTCTAAACCGCGACCCCGAAATCTACAGCGCCGATGCCACGCACCTTGCAAGGTTTTTGGATGCCAAAGGAGGTTTTCCCGTCCACCCGAAACCAAAGACGACAGTCACTTCGCCTTCGATTTTACGTGAGGCGCATTTGTGTGTGGAAGCACGTCGCAAACGATTCGCTTCATCGACCTTGTGGTGGTGCCGTAGACGTGTACGGATCGGCCAAGTCATCCCGATTGACGTGCATAGGACGGACTCGTCATGTAACCTGCCCTCACATTTCCTGGTTCCTGGACCTTCTGTGCTAATTTCTCGGTGTCGGCTTTCCAATCGTCGTATTCCGCTCAAGGCCGAAGTCTCACCGGGTTTCCCGGAAGTTACTGCACTGCACGCAAACGAACGTGAGCGCTGTATGCACTGATGGGTATTCCAGTGGTGGGATTAGGCGGCATCGCTAGAGAGCTTTGCGTTTTATTTCCCACAATAATACGAACACAAAAAGTCTCCGACGTTTCTGACTCAAATCATATCTCAGGCAGAGAGGGTCCGTGTTCCCTAACTTTTTCAGTGTAGTAGACGCCACATGTGTTCGTATTCTTTTGGTACAATCAGACAGAATTTCCATACACAATCAGAAGACTTCTTTTCTTCTTCAGCTCCATGGACTAACTCGGCTTCAGGCTTGGGGAGTAATGGGGCACCACTTGAAAAACACCAGGTCTGGGTCATACTCTTGTTTCAGCTTCTGAAGTCTGGCGTAATTTTCTCCGAAGAGGGCCCGAACATTGACATTGGAACCAGATCTTCCCACGGCAGCCGAATCGACATATTCTGAACCTAAAAGAACCTGAGCACAGTTTCGTAGACGTTCTCCGCGATGCTTACTATAATTTCCGTAGCCGACGTTGAGCGACTCTGGAATGGTTTTTTCTCCTGAAAGGAGGATTTGACCTAGTTCATTTGCGGTGCTGCGTACGTTATCGAGAACGTTTGTATCTTTGTTGTCCCATGAAGCCATGATAAGGACATTGATTCGAGGTCCTCTGATGTGGGCGGTTGCATGGTTCGGTACGGTGAGTATCTTGTTCGGCGGAACGAGTTCATACAACACGGTAAAGTTTGCGCCACTGTCTGCAGAGAGTTCAGGAATGCGAGACACCAATTTATCTGCTACGTCTGCTTGGAGCCCTGCTGGTGAAAAACCCCTTTCATGTAGTAGTTTTTGCCGTGTACGACTCTGGAATTCTGGGGAGACGATGACTCTGGTGGTGGACCAGTAAAAGGAGAGCACTCACTTGCATGGTATTGAGTTCCTCGTAAGGAATCTCCTTGCAAGTATCCATAACGGGGACCTATCACAACGTTCAACCAACGTCCGGAAATTGTATTCCACGCTTACCGATATCAAAGAAAGGCTTGAAGTGGGCACGCCCTTCTTCCTCAGAACCATTCCAAAAAAGAATAACTATAGTCAAGGGCTACGATGTGCCTGCTGTCAGGAGAAACTTGAACCAAGCCTATGTGGGACACACACATTGCCTGCGTCCGATGTCTGAGCATAGAAGATGCCTTCCTTGTTGGACAACCCTGCATTCCAGAAATCGGTCACCACCGAAGTTACTTTGGGGACCGCTGGCGGCGGATACACAGTAAGTCCTGCAAAAACGGTGCGCCGTTGTGGATGAAGTCGAAGCACAAATTCAGTTACGACGCCAAAGTTGCATCCTGCCCCACGAATTGCCCAAAACAAGTCGGCGTTTTCTGTGGTGTTGGTCGTCAGGATTTCTCCACGAGCCGTAACTACGGTGGCCTGCACGCTAGTGAGGCAATCAATAAAGCGTATTGGTGGAACAACTTACTTGTGCTAGATTGTCTAGCGCAAGCCCGTGCTCGCCACTCAGGTAACCATATCCCCCGCCGAGGAGAAGGCTAATATGGATGAGGGTAAGTTCAGGGGTAGTGATAAGTCACATACCCCCCAACTCCTGTCTTTAAAGGGGTGGCATCAGCTACAAATCAGGGTGATCTCTGGGTTGCTTACATGGTTTACGGTCCCACCAACAGTGGCCAAACCGTGCTCAATTGCAGCCTTATCGACCGTTTCCCAGATCGCGCCACCGCCGACGTATGCCAGCTTTGCCGCCGGGTCTACCCTCACGCGCGATAAGTAACGAGAGAGGTCAATTACTATTCCATTCTCAATGGAAGAAGCGCCGGCGGGGTTATGTCCACCGCCACGTATGGCGATGGGCAAGTTGTGCTCCTTTGCATAGGTTAAAACGATCGCGACATCTTGAGCGCTCTTGGCAAATGCGACGACTTTTGCGCGGCGTTCGGCGCTAGCAGACCAGCGGGCGATGGCTTTGGAGTAATCAGGATGATCGGGAGTGACCCAATCGCCAGTGAAGGAAGTAGGTGAACTAGACATGTTACAAGGGTCGAAGGGAATGAAGAATTCGACGAAGCTGGAGGGGATAATAAATAAGACGGGTGTCCTTGTTACGTTTCTGAAACAAAAGGAACCCCACACACAGCAAGAAGTGGATATACCCGCTGGCTTGACCATCAATGGCCATATCGCGATCAGGGTCACTCACGTGATCTCAACGGCCAATGTGTCTCGGCTCAAGTCTCGGTTACTAACAGTCCAGTCTTTGCGAGTCGCTGGTTTGCTTCTCGAGGATGGGTTTTGTGCGGCGCCGGCAAAGGAGAGATGGAGAGGGTTTGCCGGTGCACAGCACAAAACGTTCAAGTTGATGGCACCGAGAGACGTTCGGCTATGATACCATTTGGACCAGCGGTTCGGGGAGAATGTACAAGTATATTAATGAGTGGTTATAAGGAGGGACTGGAGCAGTATGCTAGCGTAGAGAGTGGGCGAAAGCAAGAAGCGCTCCTCGATTGAAAACGAGGGTTTTTGCTGCCGAGCCGAGGTCGCGACGGGCGGGTGGGAACCTCCCGGGGCGATCCGATTGGCTTCGGTGGATGCAACAGCTCGCATCATCGATCCCGTAGCAAAAGGGCGTGGTGGGCGGGTAAAAAATAAAGGATTCCGGTTTTCTAGACCGGTTGGAAAAGTGGGCGGGCAGGTGGCAGGCAAGGGAAGAATGAGTCACGTGCCACATGCCCGCTCACTCAAAGACGATGCTCTCGTGCCTCGCTCTGCCTCAGACCGGCCATTAGCTTTGGAGGGGACCGGCGCGTGGTAAGGTGAACCAACATCGAAGCGTACTAGCTTTTTGTGCAATAGGTAGCGAAAAGCACGAGGCATCACCGATCCTTGACGTGGGCGAAAGAAAAGCGTTCTTGTTCGTTTGTCATGTCACGGTGGGGGACAGCTCGAATGTTGGTGCCAGAACGTTGGTGCCAGTGAAGCTAGTGAAGAGTCAGACTACTGCCAGACTCCTTTGGGCGGACGGCACGACGCCGGGCCGTTCCCACCCAGTTCGCTCATCACTGCAACTGACAACCTGCCATTTTTGACTCGGATGCCTCGTTCCTCACTCCGTATCAGAACGGCTCACCATGTAAATAGAGCTACCATTGGCAGTCCTCATTGCTAGGAATATAAGCGGTGACAGAGGTCTCAAATTGCTGTGCCCGGTAAGATTGTCTGGCGTTGCCTTGAGCGCATCAGACTACTTGCGAATCCTAAAATAGACTTTCGAAGGAACAGAGTGGCTTGATACGTGGAACCCCCCCCCCCCCCCCCTTTTTTTTTTGCTGACAACTTGGGTACTAGGTAAGCATTGTGACTTGCTCAGATTGTCTCGACCCCTTTTTGCGGAAAATAATGTGCGCGCAGCAATATGTGGCACGCATGGCGACGTTTAAACTGAGCAGATTAGGCAGGCTGACAAGGCAAGCGACCGTGAAATGGGTGGATGGAGGTCTTGCATGTGCACTGCGTGGCCTCCCAAATTTAAATTGGCACGCAACACTATCACATTCGCTCCACCGATATGGATCGGGTAAGCGCTATTCCGGCGATTCAGTGCTACAGCTGGGGATACGGGACCTCCCGGTTCCGAGTCAGTGCGAAAGTAAGTTTGGTATGATGGATCCTGCGCGCTGGTTTCAGAGCTGCGCTTTGGCCCGCCCTGTAACTCCAACCATGCGACAAACTGACAGCAGCGACAAACCGGTCTTTACCTCTTTTCAGCTGAGCTTGAGGTGAAGCGGCAGCCTTCTTTGACACAATGTTCTCTTAGAGGGCCCCTTCTCCTCCTCGCCTTAATAATTTCGGTGGCGAACATCACACTCGGTAGCGCCGACCTTGGCGCTGACTACCTTGTTGAAGACACCAGATAGTTATGTTGAACACGTCAGACAGTGCGTTTGGTTCGGTCTCGTTCCTCTTCTGAATGGTTTATCGTTCCCCAGCTATACCGCGCATTTTATTATGAAGCGAGTGTAAGAATGAATTGCTTTCTTCTTTCCCTTCTTAGCTGAGTGCTTGATCAGTTACGGACACACGTCGACAACAATGACCCATATGTGTGCCTCGTAGACGAAGCGTCACAAAGCACCTCAGAAGCCGCCGTTTTTATTTTTATTTTTATTTTTTTTGGATCAGATTTATTCCGCGGCAGTATACAAGAACGGTCTTTGCCTCTATAAAGAGAGTGAAACTTATGAAACACAGTAAGTGTAAGCTGAGACCCATGTGCGATCAAGACAAAGGGTAAATACTCCAAGACAAAGTCCAAGAATAGAATGGCACCTTCCAAGGAAGCTGGTTATAGGGGCTGTCAAGGGCATGGTAATTTAGTGCAATCGGTCCGAGACAGTGTGTGAGAGGAAAACGAAACATGCGACAACTTATGGCGGCCTCACAGGCAGGCTGCACTAGGCAGGGTCTTCCAGAGTTTGAGGTCGAGAGCTGCTTCATCTGTAATCAACTGGGGGTTGGGCCCCAGTCTCCAGTCTTGAAGCTGTGCCAGTCTGTTGAAGAAAGAGGCATAACATGTATGGCATGTCCCCATCCTTGTCTGTGAATAAGTCGATGGGGGGGACAAGGTCCTCCCCGGTGTGGTAGGTGTGTTGGAAAATTGTTGTACGCTGGCAATGGTAGCATGCACAGTTGTACATGAGGTGGTAGAATGATCAGTCTGGGAAACCACATGGGCAATGGGCTGCCTTGGGTGGGAGATCCAGCCAGTGGTGTTTGGTGTAGTCAGATGTGAAGGAGTGGAGGGTGGCGAGTTGGAATGCGGTGCAGTGGGTCCGTCACATAATGTGGACATAATCCTCACTGGGCTTTTTGGGGGGAATGGTGGCCAGCCAAAGGGGGTGGTTGCACCTGTCAGGTGGGTGGGTGTAGTTGATGGAGTGGCCGTAGGCTTGTGGGAGACAGGCTGTGGGTGATTGCTGTAGTTTTACCCAGTCTCAGCACCATGCCTGAAAGGCAGCTGCTTGCCAGTGGGCTAGTTTTTTGACGAATGCAGTGGACTGCACATGTCGTAGGGATGCGGTGGGGGTGTGGGTACATGTGCTGCGGGCAGCTAACTGGGCTTGGGAATCTGCAGCTCTCTTCTTGTTCTCCTTGGACCACATGAGGTGGATCCTCATGTCCCTGTGTGTTTGGTAAAAGGCCATCAGCATGTGATGGAAACAGAGTGTGTCAACCTGGTGCAATAATGTGCATGTGTTGACGATGCTTGTGATGGCTGAGTCATCACCAGAGAGGATGTATATGTGTAATGGGGGGGCACATGAGTACTCAGCTGATATGAGCTTGGCGGCTTTGGAAATGCCGAAGAGGTGGATGTCATGTGTCTCAACCCCTGTACCAAGCGTCCATGTCCGTGCACGTGGCTCCACCTCTCCCTGCCATATTGAAACAGCTGTGCCTCCAACCATCTGATTGTCCAGCTGGTTCCTGTTCGTCACCATGCCAGCCATGTGGATGATCAGCGTACTCTCCTTGTGTCTCAAGGTGTAAAGCCCATTGACGAAGGATTCCCACTCTTTGGGGTCCACTTTCCCTTCAACAGATACATGCGCCTCCCAGTTGTGAACCTCCCAGGGGGCGACAGCCATGATGTCAATGTGCTCAGTGAGCATGGGGTCTACTCGCATGCCGAGAGCCTCCAAGGCAGTGGGGTGCTGTTGCAGTCCTCCAGACCAGATGTACAGTGCACTGTTACACACCACCCCTCCATTGCTGGAGTGTGGGCCACTCTGGACCGGCGCATCCCAGTCTCTCCCTAATCGGGTGATGATCTGTGACGTCTGGGGGACACAGAACAGCCTGGTGGCAGAGGTTGATGTTAGTTTCTCAAGGTATTGCCGTGCAGGCAGGATGCGGAGGAACTCATGGAGGGGGCCTTGTGGTGCCATCCGGAAGGATCCGGATACCACCTTAACCCCCTCATTGATTACCAGCTGTACCTTTTTGATCAATGTTGCCTTCTTTCTTGATGTCATCCAGAGTTGGCATCCATAAGACAAAACTGGCATGCATACTGCATTAAACAGTAGCTGCCAATTTGCCGTGGATATCCCCCTCTGGGAGGTGGCAGAAGCCACCATTCCCGGAGCTTTCCTGGTCGACCTTTTCCGACTCGTAAAACTATCTCATGTCGGCGGCAGCTTTCGCACTGAATTTTGCTAGTTAAACATGTTCCAGAGTGGATGCCTGGTGCCGGGTTCAAGAAGAGCCAAGGAATGGCGAAAGCTATCCGAAGCAACGATTAATGTTCCGGGTGACATGGTCAAGGATAAAATCGTCGGTGGATGGGTTTCTCTGCACACCATTTCGAGACGCAGCTCAACAACCACGTACCACCAGAACAATAGCACCGCAGTACCATGTTTTGTCTCTACTTGCCCAGCCGCATGCAATGCTACTGGGAAGGGAAAATTCTCACCGAGTAATTGATCAAGGATTCCGCGGCAGTCGCCTACACTGCTAGTGCATATACTGGCGTGTCCACCCTGACAACATTCTTTCTAGCTATGACACTGCACCCTGAGGCTCAGAAACGCGCACAAGCTAAACACGATGTCGTAGTAGGCGACCGCCTGCCTACATTTTCCGATAAAGACTCCCTCCCATATGTAATGGGCCCCATGAAGGAGGTCCTTCGGCGGATTCCTGTTCTACCTATGGCCGTGCTACATACGGCGGTGAATCCAGGCCAGTACAAAGGATACCGTATTCCCGCTGGCGCATCCGTTCTTGGTAATACAAGGTTGTTTTTTCTGTCTTCAAGCCGCACCTCTATTAGCCATTCTTCACGATGCGAATGTATTTGTGGAACCGGAGAAGTTCGAGCTCGAACGTTTCATCGAGAGAAACCTCCTGGACCCGGCAGACAGTGGCAATGACAGTGGCATTTTTGGATTTGGACGTCGGTGAGTTGGTTCCCAGTACTCAATGTGGTCGTGATCCCCACAGGTTAGCGCCTGTGCGGGACAAAGCATGGCCTTGGACACTATTTGGATGGCAATTGCTTCTGTTTTGTCCGTGTACAATATCTCCAAGGTAGTTGACAGTCACGGAAATATGATCACTCCAGAAGTCAAACTACACCCCGGAGCTGTCAGGCAAGCCCCCCAGGTAGTATCGACACAGAGCGCGTTTCTCACTTCTTAGTAGCCACACTGTCTCATTCAAATGTCACATCGAGCCAAGGTCCAGGGCTGCTTTGGCGCTTATTTAACGTGTTGGTATGGAGGCGAAATAGATACATACTACAGTTACCGAACCAAGTCAGTTAAGCAACAGTCAATATTAGATTACAATACTGTGATAACGTGTTACGAGCAAGGGTTTATGAAAAGAATGCATGAGGAATACACACAGTGAACTGCGCACGGAAATGGAATCCAAAATGAACAAACGAGCGAGGGCTCTTATCAGCATGGAATTGTACACAGACTTAGCGTCGACGATCACAACGTCCCTAAATCAAACGTCGCGCCTGTGCTTTGTTACAGCGATACAGTATGTGATGACTCATATCGTAATTAGTGACGAGTCTTTGTCCTTGAAGCAGCATCCATGAGTAGAGCCAGAGGCTGACCGGGACTGGACTACTTTAACCTAAAATGTCAGGTTCAGTGTTGAAATGCATAAAACTGAGGGCAAACCTTCCGCTCATCCTTTGTTCTGCTCGCCACTTGTGGGTGCCTAAAGTCCAGCCGAACCGAATTTGATATCACTAATCCCGTTGCGAGCCACAAGGCTGGTCCAGGCAGCAGTCACCAAGGCATTTACCCCATTACCCCCATATACATGGAAAGCGAGACCGAGCTGAGGTAGCCGCGCGGAGGTGATGACGCCCAAGTCCTTTGGACGCCAATCAGGAGGGAACAGCTTCTCATAGCCCGCGATAGAGTTGTGGAAGCGCGCTCCGACTATTCACGGTCAAGTTACCTGTTACCCTTGCGATCGATCATCACGACATCTGGGGTCCTTCTCATCCGATATCAAGAATCCGGTAGCATAAATCCCCCCCGGATTAGCGATCATGCTGGAGGGAAGGTGAGGAGTTAAATACCAGTTCCACTTCGCACCGAACAAGTTCATTATCCCAATACTTCACCCCCCTCTCCAGTGGATACTCGTCGGAACTCGTCGCATTCATACCTGAGACACTACCATGCCTGAGAGGTACTACATACCAAACAATCTTGATCAATGGAAATGGCCTCGTCATATCAACCCGCATTACGCCGAGGTCAAAGCAGCATCCGCAGCGTGGGCGAGAAGCTTCGGGGCATTTAGTCCCAAAGCTCAGGAGGCCTATGATCGCTGTGACTTCAGTACGAACAGCTACACGCATCCAGGCTAAGTCCATAGTATGCTCACCTATTGACAGACCGCCTCGCATCTCTTGCGTACCCTTTACTCGACAAGGGTAGGTGTCTAGAACAGATCAGACTTTAAGCCTTGCTCACACTCGGTGCATAGCTCGTCTGCGCACTGGCTGCGACTTGATGAACACGTTTTTCGTCTTTGACGAGTACTCAGATGTGGCGCACGAAGACGAGGTCCAGGTTATGGCCGACATTGGCATGGACGCCCTGCGCAACCCACACAAACCTCGCCCCGAAGGCGAATGGGTCGGCGGGGAAGTTACCAGACAGTGAGTCACAACAGCGACAGTAGAGCCATTAAGTTGACGCCAGACTCGATCTAGGTTCTGGGAGCTCGCAATCAAAACAGCCAGTCCACAAGCACAGAAACGATTCGTCAAGACATTCGGCACTTACCTTCAGGCTGTGGTTCAGCAAGCTGCAGATCGGACTCACAAGCATATCCGGAGCATCCAAGAGTATCTGGAAGTCAGAAGGGACACAATCGGCGCCAAGCCATCTTTCGCTATCCTCGAATTAGACATGAACATCCCAGACCAGGCGATTCACCATCCTGTCATCGAAGAATTGACTATTTTGACCATTGACATGATCCTACTTGGCAATGTATGTTTCACATATTTCCGCCGGTTTCGGGGGCTGACTGTCGGGCACTGGCCGTAGGATATCGCTTCGTACAACTTGGAGCAAGCACGGGGTGACGACAACCACAACATGATCACCATCGTCATGCACAACAACAAGACCGATATCCAAGGCGCCATGAACTGGGTTTATGACTACCACAAGGAACTCGAGGCGAGGTTCATGGACCTTTATGAGAACAAGATTCCAAAATTTGGGGAGCCAGTGGACACTGAACTAGCAGTGTACGTGGATGGGCTCGGGAACTGGGTGCGAGCTAGTGATCAATGGGGGTTCGAAAGCGAGCGTTACTTCGGCAAGAAGGGCCCCGAAATTGAAAAAACACGCTGGGTGACGCTGTTGCCGAAAGAGCGTTCGGAAGATATCGGCCCCCAGCTCGTCGATGATTCTTTATTGTAGACCCGGAAGTTCGTTGGCGTTTAGCGACCAGAATTAGTGCTGCAGATAGAATTGAGACACCGAAATCGGATCACATTAAATTGTAAAACCATCTTCTCATGATTACTAGTCTTCACAGAAGAACCAGAATAGACTTGTTGGTTAACACAGCCATAACGCTGATAACGGATATCATGTTTCAACTTGGCGCGGACAAGAAAGAGTCTGAGTTTGGCACGGTGAGACATTGGATGGATCATGGATGGCATCATGGCGCACGGACCTCTCCGGATCATGCCGAGCTCGGGGTTAGCGCCGTTAGCGCCAGTCTGTGGCTTCCGCGGGTTTCGAATATCTCCTCATGTCGCGTTTTTTGCATCCGCAGGACCGACAACTGTAGGGCGCTTGGCATCTCCATGCAGAAGAAGGCCAATCATTTGGCTGTTTCGATGTGAATCGAATCCTTTTCTTTTCGTGACGCATTTTCCAAAGCATTTGTGACCAATGCTAACGAATTGGCTTTAAACCCCCGGATTAGGACTACGCACAGGTGGAGACATTCTTCAATCCTGACGCTGTCCTTGATGATAAAAAGTACACAGTTATATACAGGTTATATAGTTATATAAAAGATACTCATTTGGGTGCCGTCTGTTGGCTTGAGCCTTGATTCCAATACATGTTTCAACTCCCAATACCCGAACATCGGACCCAAGGGACTCTATCCTTAGAACAGTCGCACACTTGTTCTTGGAACACCACCCAGCTGGTGTATCTACTGAGCCCGAGCTGCGAGAAATCTAAAGTGTCGGAAGGACGGGGTCTACAAGTATAAAAATCGTGACAGGTTAATTATCGCTCTCAAGACGGGGTTAGTCTCACTCTCACTCCTCCATCCGGCTCAGTCGTCGTGGCCATGGCTTTGACAGCGATTCATGGGCTCTGTTCGTGTGCTGCGTCTCCTTTGCATTTATCTAGGAGTTGTGGAGGGCGAAACGAGAGGGCCCCCAGTAGTTTTACCAGGACGACCACCCGAGTCTTCCCTCTTAGGAAAGGACTGATCCGCCTCCCGTACTTCCATGTCAACGACAACTGACTGGGAGGACCATTCCACAGGCAATCGCCGTCAACTAATGAGGGAAAGGGTCAGTGACTATGGTATGGTTATTAGGATAAAGGCACCTCTTCCTTCCTATTAAGCGTTCACGTTCCTCACTCGGAGACTACACAGAACGACAGGTTATGGATCTCAGATCCCAAAGCAAACCAATATATCTTACAAACCCAACTTTGTGAAGCCATACGCTGCTCGATTCACCCTTAACGCTGCCACTGCCCCAGGGGTAAATGGCGCCGAAGGTGGTCAAGTTAATCTATTTGGTGGATCGACGGTCGACGGGTGACCGTGCATCAACAGGTGATAGCCATTATAGACAAAGACGGATTCTGCTTCCGGCATTTGGCTCTTCAGAAAGCAAGGCTCAAGTCCCCATATTTAGAGAATGTGCCCACGAGGTAAACTCACTGGTCGCGTTGGGCTATAATATTCTGGTCTCTCACCCTGCAGCTAGTCCAAGAATTCAGGAGCCGAGTAGATTCCGAGTCGCATAGCGGGGGTCGTAGAGAAGAGAATACTCCTGAATTCCTTTGTCGCGCCGCGTTAGGTCGAGCCACATTCGATTACGACTTCCGCGATGCACTGTGATGACAAGGCAGAGCACCCTGCGACTTCGTGTGCATGCTAATTCGCTCTTTCTGGTAGGTTCCCAATGACGTCCTGATATCAGGGCCAAAGGATCTGGGCTCCCTTCGTACTGGAAAGTTTTCATTCGAGGGGTTATTGACCATGTACCGCCATCACTCTTGGACACAATGATCTACCTTCCAACATCTGGTCTCGCATTTTTACGTCGTCACGTACAGCTCTCGAATGATATCGTACAAAAATTGACTATCAAGGTCACCAGAAATGGACGATGGAAGGATGCGCTTAGTCAAGTTGGAATCCTGAATTCGCGTTCGTCGTTGTTCGACATGTCCCGACTTATCTCTTTCCAGTCGTCACCAATTGCTCTGAGTCTGAGCGTTGGCGTCTGAGTGACGACGAGCTCTCTACTCAGCTAGCGCTTTTAGAGTGACGACAATTGTCATGTCGACTGACAGTGATTAGCACACTTTTGGGAGCAGGCTATGAGACTGCCGGCACTTCCTTGGGTTGGATACTTTTCGAGCTTGCAACCTACCCCGATGAACAGCACCAACTTCGCGAAGACGTGTATGCTGCACGGACTGCCTATCCCTCCGAAGATGCCGGCATAATACATTTGGGCACACTACTGTACCTCTGTTGAATGCCGTGATCAACGTGAATCTAACCCGTGTTTTATGGCTAGTGTTCCTGTGCTTGAAACTAAACGTCATATTATGAATCTCTACGCTTCAATACCGTTGTTCCGCATCTTTTCCGCGAGGCAGTATGCGACGAAGTTGTACCTCTCTCAGTGCCGATCTATTGCAAGCTGGCAACGTCATCAACGGACTGCAAATACCTAGGGGGACTCACCTCATTATATCCGACATTGCGTATCACCGGTACCCATGCCACTCACTTTCAAGTTCGACGTTTTCTAGGTGGCCTGATCATCTTTCAGGAACAAGGAGATCTGGGGTGAGGACGCAGATGTCTGGAGGCCAATTAGATGGGACCGTCAAGACCACAGGACCCCGGGCCAACGTGGGAGTGTGGGCGAATTTGTAAGAAGGACAATCTCCATTTGTACCTGAGCTTCACTCCTCCTAGGATATCTTTTGGCGCCGGACAACGCGCCTGTCTTGGCTGGCGGTTCGCGCGAGCAGCCTTGGAATGGTCTTATCAACGATGCATCTGATGAGGTTCTTACAAGGTTACAGAATCACAAACGTTCCTATTTGGACTCATTGCGGGCTCTCACCGAAGATGCTACGTGGATCCCCAGGGAGACGTGCTCTCAATGGTCGAAAGCGAAGAGCGGAAGGGTAATCAGCTACCGCTCAAAGTTTCATTGATTTCACTCGACGACGACGGTAAATTTCAAATGGTGCGGGTACGGTGCCCTATGCACAGCCTTCACTTGTAAGTTACACCCATGTATGTTCCGTATTTCCTCTGTAATAAACAGTTATCTTCCTCTCTCACAAAGAACCCCAGTTATACAAGAGATTATGGGAAGCAGTAGGGTGGCTCTGATCATGATACATGATGCATGATGCATGATGCTTCGGGGCGCGTGGTCGACCTGATACGGAGATAACATATCATAGGCGAAATTTGGCGCTTCAGGCGCTTTACATTTGACTAAAAAAAATGACGCTAACCAGTATAGTTGTAGGACTACTGTGCTGTATGTCTACAGCTGTGTGGGACATACTATTGTATTGTATACCCAGGCCCGTGGATAGTTGTGGCGCCGAAATCGAACCGAGCAGCGAAACGAAGCGTTCCGGTCGGTTCCGCGTATGCAGCGCGAGCCGGAGATAGCAAGTGACACATGCTCGCGGCATGCATGCTTGGGCGCGTGAAGTTAGAACTAGCGCCGCCACTGAGGCCGGTGCTCGCTGTGGCATATATCTCTTAGCTCGTTGCCCTATCAAGCGACTATTGTGCCCCCCCTCCCTGACATCCCCCCTCCCGCCCCAATACCAGATTGCTATCACGGCCCTCCATCCCATCCCTTTCGATCCCCAATTGTAGTCATGCGCATCTTCGACGTATACGAACATCCATCTTTCGAGATCGACAATGCAGACAGGGCGACAGCACAAGCTATCATCCGTCGATTAGGCGTTGGGGCAACTGTGTCTGCACTCGCAGCAATTAGCCTTTGGGGGTACTATTGGTCGGATCCGAGTCCGCCCTCCTTTCTGCTGCCAACGAGTGGATCGCTGACGTGTATTCAATGATAGGCTCTAACCAGCCAGAACTTTCCACGGCCGGGCCAACGGGGGCCCGAAGCAATCCAACATTCACCCTTGCGAAATGGCGGATTTTGAAAGAATATGGTCCAGATCCCTTCATATCTGAAGTGTATTATTATTACGAGTTGGCGTTCTTGCATTAGCCTGTAATGTGATGGTGTTGGATATGGATGCATGCTCTTCTTGTTTCATACTGCTCCAAGTTGGATGTACTTCCGCACTTGCGTGTAATCATAAGCTATGTCGGACAAATGAGGCAATGCGAACAAGAGGAACAGTCCGGCGTTATCAAATATTGATTGTCTGAGTCTGGTGTGTTGTTATTATGTTTGCATGTTCTCGCCCAGTCTCGCATTCGCGTTCGACCCGGTCGGGACGGCTCTAAGAATTCAGAGCAGTGGCCGATCAGTTATGTAATTGGACCGATTCTGTAAGCCGGAGAGGAGCCTTCAAGCAGGGTTGCAACCGGGCAGTTCATCGTCCACCAAAAATTTGACCTAAAACATCGGACGATTTCTTTTCGGTCGTCCTTCTATTTAATAAATGGTTTCTCTTCATCCATTTATACAACTCCTCTTCCCCCATCCCTCTTCCCCCATACACAATAACAACAATGGCCATTGAGACCACCACGTCTTCCCCCGCTTCCCTCTCTGTCTTCGAGACACAGGCTCAACGTCCTCGTCCTCAGGATGTCGGTATCCTTGGCATCGAAATGTACTTCCCTCGCAGAGTAACTCTTTTTTTTTAGGCCTCTCCAATGGTCCTTCTGACCGTCTCCAAGTGCATATCTGAGGAGGAACTCGAGGTCTATGACGGTGTTGCCAAGGGCAAATACACCATTGGCCTTGGCCAGTCCTACATGGCGTTCGCAGATGACAGGGAGGATATCAACTCCATGGCGCTCACTGGTATGTGGGATTCCTCCTCAAGTGCACTGGATGGCTGACTGACCTTTTTTTTTTTTTTTTTTTTTTTCTTTTTTTTTTTTTGCCCGTTAGTCGTTTCCAGCTTGATGCGCAAGTACAACGTCGACCCCAAAGCTATTGGACGTCTCGAAGTCGGCACCGAAACGATCATCGACAAGTCCAAGTCTGTTAAAACCGTCCTCATGGATCTCTTCGCCTCATCTGGCAATCATGACATTGAAGGTCTTGACTCGAAAAATGCCTGCTATGGTTCAACTGCTGCTCTTTTCAACGCTGTTAATTGGATTGAGAGCCGGTCATGGGACGGTCGCCATGCTATTGTATTTTCCGGTGATATCGCCGTCTACGCGGAAGGCGGCGCTCGTCCGGTAGGTGGCGCTGGTGCCTGTGCCATCCTGATCGGTCCCAACGCACCTATAGTCTTTGAACGTAAGGCGACCAACATAATCTCTCCTTACCTGCGTTGCTAATTGTTATGTTAGCCATCCATGGCACATATATGGCTAACACCTATGACTTTTACAAGCCTAAGCTCGACTCGGAATACCCTGAAGTTGACGGCCCACTTTCCGTGTCTACATACATTGCCGCGATGGATGGTGCCTACACTGCCTTCCGCGCTAAGGTTGCCTCTGCTTCCAAGGCACTCAATGGTCATGTCAATGGCGAATCCAATGGAAAGACCTCCGACCCGAAGGCTATCTTCAACCTCAAGCGGGATGTCGATTACCCCGTCTATCACTCTCCGTACGGGAAGCAGGTTCAGAAAGGCCACGCCCGATTGGTGAGTTTCTAGCCAAATATGTATTTCCCAGTTCTTATGCCACAATAGCTCTTTAATGACTACCTCTCGTCACCCAATTCTCCCGAATATGCGAATGTCCCCGCCGAGTTCTTAGACCTTAGCTACAAGGCAACTATCAGTGACAAGTCTGTCGAGAAGACTTTCATGGCTCTGGGCAAGGATGATTACGCCAAGCGCGTAGCCCCCTCTATGCGTTGTGCGGCCCGCTGCGGTAACATGTACACTGCCTCTCTCTACGGGGGTTTGTCCTCTGTTTTGTCGGTCGTGGAGCCACAGCAACTTTTGGGAAAGCGTATTTCAATGTACGCGTTTGGCAGTGGCTGCGCAAGCAGCTTCTTCACCCTCCGCGTTAAGGGTGACACTTCGGAGATTCGCGAGAAGTTGGATCTTATTAACCGCTTGGAAAGTATGAAGGTTGTGCCATGCCAAGAATTCGTAGATGCCCTGACGGTATATATCTCTGCTTTGATCTGGTCTTTTCCTCCATTTGACGCTTTTCGCCTACAGTTACGTGAGGAGAACCACAATGCTGCGCCCTACAAGCCTGTGGGTTCTACCGATAACATTTGGCCGGGCACTTTCTATCTCGAGAGCATTGATGAGAAGTACCGCCGCAAATATGCAGTTGCCTAAGTTCCATTCTATGCATCATTCTACCGTAGTTCCATAGTAGATTTTTCCGGCTTGCACTTACCCTGTATTATTTATACCGAGAATCCTATATAGACATCATCGGCTTATTTCTGCTAATAAGCACTGGTCTCTGCGCCCAGAGATCAGTTTGTCATGGTACGGATATGATTAAGTCCTTGATAAACGGAACAATTTCGCGTTATTGCCAGCCCGTTCCAGTCACATCCGGTCGGTTTGTATGGGTCCCGAACACGAAATGCGCCCGAAGAACGCGGCTGAACTGCCACAGTAACTATCGTTTCGCCGTCGTTCGGCTCTCTTCCAGTGATGATTGGTGCTTTCGCTCGCTCGATTTCAAAGCCGAAAATGAGTTAGAGGAACAGAATATTTGGCCTACCACGGTGCCAAATAGGATCCTGTACTCCAAGGCGCATGACATGCTTTTTGTAGAAGAAAAAGGCTTCTCGCTTGTTCGGTTCTGTGCTGTCGGTTCAAGTTCAGGGTTCTATGCCCCAGGGAATTACACACAATGGCCCCAATCGTCCACGTAGCTGTGGCATCCTTCACAATCCTCACCTTGAAGATCCTGGTTAAGTTAATCTCTGTAAGTATTAGGTCGCCTCTCAGCAACCTACCTGGCCCTCCTTCCTCGTCATGGCTAAAGGGTGCGTGGCACCAACAACGGCGATGGTTGGCAGAGCTCGTTTACAGCGGATTTTTTTAGGGCATGTAGACCAACTCTTTCACCCGCAAGGATGGGAATTCCACATGAAAGCCGTTGCTGCCTTTGGCACGGCGGTTCGACTCAGGGGATTTTTGGGAGTAAGACAGCGGACCGTTCGCCAAAATCCTTCCATGGCTAGCACTCACAAAGAAACTACTCTACTAGGAAGATGTACTGTATCTGACCGATCCCCTCGGGCTTCGTACTATATTGACAAAGGAACACGGCGACATATACGACGAACCTCCGATGATCATCGAGTAAGCGTCATTGAAGTTACGTCTATTCTTGGCAACCCATCTCCCACAGACGGAACAAGTTGCTCTGGGGCCCGGGCTTGTCGTCTTCCATTGGTACTGCATTGTTTCTCTTGGGGGAGGAGGGGTTGAATTCGTCGCGCTTACTCTGCCGTGGTCAGGCGCGGCGCATAAGAAGCAGCGGCGTGTTCTCAACGCTGTCTTCTCTGTACAGCGTATGCGCATGATAATGCCCATCCTTTGGGATGTCACGCGTCGTGTACGTCCCACGAGACAACACACAAGTCGAGACTGACTTTGGTCAGCTCGAGGAAAGCCTGGCTAAACTTTCGCGCGGTAGCTGCACTGAGATAGACATGCTGATGTGGATGTCGCGCGTCTCTCTGGAATCAATTGGGCAGGCAGGGGTTGGGGTTCCTTTCGATACTCTAGCGGTGACTTCGCCGCCTAGTGAATACATGCTCGCTTCAAAACAGCTCATGTGAGTTCTTTTCATGACTTCTGAACCGCGATTCTCACAACTAGATCAGCCCGCTTTCGTTTCCTCTTCAGGGGTTCATGCGGCTCATACCGTCTATCGTAAGGATAGGTACTCCAAGGTTCCGGGGATTTCTCGCAAAGATTGCCCCACACCCCAACATTAGAAAACTCAGGGAGATCATATATATTCTGTACAACACCAACAAGTCCATTTATCAGCAAAGAGTGCATGACATCATGCAAGCAGAGAAAATCGGCGGCGCTGAGATCACTGGTAAAGACATGATCAGCGTCTTGAGTACGTACAGCTCGTCTTTTCCGGGAAATAACGTACCTCATCTATCGTAGTACAGCAGAACAGAGGAGTCGATGCTGTTTATAAGCTATCCGACGATGAGTTGATATCACAGATGGGGTAACGCTCTCCAGTCAAGTCTGCGATCATTCCCGATGACAAGATTCTTCCCACAGAACGCTCATCTACGCAGGTCACGACATGACATCAGTTGCACTTTCCCGCATCCTCCATGTTCTCTCTTTAAATCAGGAAAGACAGGAAAGGTTGCGCCTCGAGTTGATGGATGCCCGGGTCCAACGACGGGACATATCCTACGATGAGTTGATGGTTCTACCCTATCTTGATGCTGTCTGCAAGGAGACATTGCGTCTGTAAGTAAATCCCCGACAGGAATCACGACTTGTCCGTCTTAGATCTTATTGCCTAGATATCCGCCGGTCACGCAATTACATCGTGTGTTAGTAACCTCCGCTCTTCTTTGTTAGATTTTCCCACCGTCACTAACTGTCATCGAGAAGGCCGTGCAAAGATTCTTCCATTCCCTTGGCGCGCCCAGTTGTGGGGATTGATGGCGAGACAATAGACCACATTTACATCGGAGCAGGGACTACGGTGATAGTTGGCGTGGCGGCTGTAAACAGAGACCCGGCCATATGGGGAGCAGATGCAGACCAGTGGATCCCTGAGCGCTGGCTGGGACTCTTGCCGGAGACTGTTGTCGGTTCTTATCTCCCAGGAGTATACACGCACACGTTCGTATTGTGAATGCTTCCCTGCGCACGGACAAAGCTGACTTCAGTCGAAAGGATGACTTTTATGGGTGGCGGGCGATCGTGCATGTGGGTCTACGATTCTCTGCGTACGAGCCGAACATGCTGATCCTTTTTTGATTGAAAGAGGATTCAAATTTGCCGAGATGGAGATTAGTGAGCCCTTCTGTCCTTTTTACCTGTGCAATGGGTGCTAACGACTTTGAAATGCGGATAGAGACCGTCCTTTATGTTCTGCTATCGCGCATGAAGTTCGAACCTTCTGAGACACCCATCGTGTGGAACATGTTTAACTTTGCCACTCCCACGGCTCAAGGAAGTGATGGGCCGTGCATGCCATTGAAGGTCACACTTCTCAGCGAATGACGCTCCTGAAACCACGAGGTGCTTTCATTGTATCGCCATGTTGATGTCTTATTGATACAGATCATAGATATGGGTGTTATGCTACTCTGCAGAATTAGTATATGATAGTAGAGTAAAGCTACAGCTACACTCCGTTCGAAAAGACGTGTGGACCAAATAATTAACGCGGACGCGATTCTCATGAGGGTATATTGTCCGTCGGTGTCACGAGATGGGTGAGATTTCGAGTTTGAAGCCCTCAGGCTGGTCCCGGCGCACACCACCAGCAGCCTCCGCTTTCTTGAACGTAGCCATCAGGCTGCGAATCTCCCGAGCAGTACGGATGGTCTGCAGTAGCCCCTGCGTGTGCGTCGGTTTCCAACCCTCAGGGAGGCGTTCTTCCGCGAGCCATTGGCGCAGCATGTCCAACGGCACACCCTCTTGGTGGTCGGCGTTCTCCTGGCCGAACAAACCCAACGCGATAGCCATCTCGCCCCTTGCGACTTCCGCGTGGAGGCTGTTTAGCACGGGGCACTGTGACTCCCTCTCCACGCGCGCTCTGGCGACGTCCTCCGCCGTCAGAACGCGGCCGTCTTCGGCCTGGGCCAGGAGATTCATGACCAATTCTGAGCTCGGCGATATCGGCGCGTATTCGTCTCGACCTTTTGCGTCGTCGTGTACGAGCGACGCGTCGTGCTCGATTCGATTGTGACGCGCGAGGTCGTTGAGGCCGAAGGCCCCTGTCTGGCCGAGTAGAAATATGCCCCCGTGAACCAAGAGATGGGCGAGTGCGGTCGAGAGACCGTAGCCCTCTTGGAGAGCGTGGATCAGAATGGGAGCAGTGAGCTGCTTTCCGTCGTGGGGTCTAGTACGAGGCACAGGTGAGTCGGGGTGTAGCTTCGCCGCGGAGAACGACACAGCACTCACAGGTAGCCATGGTTGGCGAGTGTATTAAGCGCAGGGCATGGAGAACGAACGTCTCCAGGCTGCTTGGGAATCCACTCGTGCGAGGAATCGCCGTTGTGGATTTGCGAGGGAGACGTAGTAGTAGTAGTAGCAGAAGACATGGGTGACGATGGAGGAGAACTTCAAGATGCAATTCTAGTTCTCAGATTCTGCCTTTTTAACATGACTTCGAGGCCATGATAGCGACGATCACTGGCTTGTTCATGCGAACGGATCAGTTGTCGGCCCGTGGCCATCCATTTCATCATCGGCGCTTCGGTCGGTGCGCGGATGTCACCGGAAGCATGTTATGAAACACATCCAACATTCAAATTGTTGCGAACGACTGTGGCAGTGTGACATTGATCCCAAGCCAGAGGAGTGGCAATGCACCATGGGCGTTGTGTCAGTTATGCTATTGCATATTCCAATTCGACCCTCAAGGCCTCCAGTGTCATTTTAAGGAGATTGATCCCGGTCAGAATTCGGATGCAAAAGATGTTTACTTGAAGCTTAAAGGCCGTTCGGTGCGGGGCGCTTTTCAGGGCTGTGACCATGATCGATCATGATTGACACGAATCCTCTGTTGTGTTGCACTGCTGTGCAAGTCACGGTGGCTACGGTACATTTCTCCTGTCATAGCGCCACACTAACGCGTCGTCGCCGTCGCTGCATTGACCATCATGCTTCAAGAGGCCGTGTCAGTCACACCACGACCAGCAATTCGGGCATTACTTATCGATCTCTCTGGCACTGTCCATATTGCCACCCAACCGACCCCGGGATCCCCAGATGCGATACAACGCCTCCGAGCTTCATCGATACCATTTCGTTTTTGCAGCAACACGAGCAAGGAATCAACGGCAGCATTACGCGATAAACTAGCGAGAATGGGCATCGAGACGCGTGATAACGAGGTATGGACAAGTATTGGAGCAGTAAACTCTTTGCTGCGAGCAAAGGGGGTGCAAAGGTGTGTGTTACAGACGTATACCCCGCGGGGGACCGACATGAATACAGGCAGGCCACTCATCTTAGCTTCGGAATCCGCTGCGATGGAGTGCCGCGGTGATATCAAGGACGACCCGGCGCTCCCATACGACTCTGTCGTCGTTGCCTTTGCGCCCACTCAATTTGACTATGTCACACTCAACACAGCATTCCGTGTGCTCATGAATGAGCATGACACACAGCGTGGGCGACCCCGATTGGACCACCCGTTCATTGCTACACACCGCGCACGATACGTAGGAGATTCTGATGGTGCTCTGTCCCTCGGACCTGGGCCGTTCGTCGCAGCACTGGAAAATGCGAGTGGGGGGATGGCAGAGATTGTTGGAAAGCCTGAGCGTAAATTTTTTGAGTTGGTATTAAATAGCTTGGCGTCCGACGTACAAGGTCGCGAGGGTGTTGTCGCGGTGATCGGAGATGATATTCAGAGCGATCTCGGTGGTGGTGCGGTTGAACTGGGATTCTGGCGAGTCCTGGGTATGTGCATCTCGTGCCTTACTCCTCATTATGGTAATGACCGGGATTAACGGTGTGCAGTCAGGTCGGGAAAGTACAGAAACGGAGATGAGACCAAGGAAGGCATTAGACCCCCCGACGAAGTGTGCGATTCCTTCGCCTCGTTCGTCGAGAGCTTGTTGAAAAAATAGCCTAACGATATTTGGACGATACTAGACGGGTAACGGACGTCAGCACTGTGTGTTAAATAGAACTAAACGAGTTGAGAAGTATACTAGTTCAAGCACATATACAACCTTCTCGAACGCTTCACAGGAACCCACTTAATAGGTATTGCTCTATCGGCCAGGACAAACCCTCCGAGGATGGCACCCAGCATGTCCCTCACGCGGAAAAGAAGCCCCACGGCGGCGACAAAGATGGAATACATACAATGTCCAAACCACGGATCACGTTTCAGCTGTGAAGTGCTCGACAGGTCAACGGTATCTGAGGTACCTTATGGACGCATCGAAAAAATAGTAGAACGGCATCGGCGTGCAGACGACCTATAATGATATTTTGAGCGTCGACTAAATGGAGCTTCGAGTTTCAACGACGTAGCAACAGTGTGGTACACACCACCCTGCCCCACGCATGACGACAACACATCAGCGACAACCGCTACTATGAATCGGTCTTCTGACTTCTTCTAGCATGCCTGGGGAGCGCATTTTCGCGCGGAGGTTCGTTGGAGTCTACGACGACGATACGTTATTGTACATTGGCTGGTCAAGAGCGGGTGTACCACACTCAAAAGTCGTAAACTGTTGATATAAGGTAATTACGGAGCCCAGAAGACCAACGGGACTGAGCCCAATAATACCCACGTTAAGATTTTTATCCACGGCAGACAGTTATGGCAAAGCACCTCCCGAATTTATCGGGAAGAGCGAGGCTATGAGGTATCAGTAAAGACCGGAGTGCGGCTCGGAGAACGACGAAGGACTCAGACGGAAGTATATCTGCAATGGGGACTAGGGTAGGATCCGGGAAAGTGGACAAAACTCAGGGGGCAATAGGTTGTCAATTGAGGTGATACCGTGGACAAAGGTGAAGAGTGTTCCACGGGGAGAAGACATCGCACGTACTGAGGCAGAAGAGCCGAAAAGAAGTGAGGAGTACAGCCAGCAGTCTACAATAGCTGAGGCAACCAGTGCGACTAAGCGGGCCCAGAAATATAGAAACGAGTGACGAAAGACATAATAACATCAGGCACAGTATACGGAACTGTTGCCCACTTTTGGATGTGCATACAAAACGACAGAGGGGTCCTGGGTGGAGGAAGAACCGAGACAAACGACAAGTCCGATGAATTGGTGCCCAGAAGTGTGGCTGAACGAAGACGTAAGGAGGAACTATACTAGGCCTAGACCGACATCTCGCTCACGTCTTCACGCATTCATGGCCGTGATAGACGTGGGGATCACAGCCGCACAGACTAGCATTTCACCGGCAGACCACAAGCCGCGATGGTTTACTAAAGAGATCCAGATTATTTCGGCGATTTCGTTGTGACGATATATTTTTAAGAAAGATTGACGTTTTAGATCGAAAGCGGGAGGAGCTGAACCAATCAACCGGGCCGAGTTGCCGTTGGCGTATCATTCACCCTCACCCAACCTTGCCGCTCCTGCCTCTGCTCCCGACTCTGGCGCTCTCTCTCCTTCTTCCTCATCAGCCATGCCCTTCGAACGGTATCTCCAACACCCCCAGGAGCCATCTTCCTCCTCGTCCTCGTCACCTTCGACAAATGATTATGGTTATGTCCAATCGCGATACCCTTCTTCCTTGGGCTCTGCCCTTGACATCTTAGCCGTTCCACCCTCTCTCAACTTTCAAACGCCCCACTTCACACTCGATGGACCCCCTTCCCTAGCACCTGGTGGCGGCGCAGAGGCTTTCCCTGCGGACTTAATATCCTCGTCAGAGTCTCTTACCTCTGCGTGGATCGCCAACGCTGGCTTGACACCCCACAACCCAGAGGATGTGTACGTACAATTACGATCATCGTGTCTCTCGCCCTCAACTTCTTTAGCTTTATTCCTCCCGGCTCAAAATATTTTCATCCCAGTCAAGCTTCTGAGGGCGATTACCCCCAACTGAACTCCTCCCTGTCACTCCCCAGCTCGTCTTCCCTTTGTGGTGCCATCCAGCCTCACGTTCCCCCTTCCAATGGTGATTCATTTCCCTCTAAAGTTTCAGTCACCCAGCCCCAAGTTGCTCGAGGCAGCTTGCAGGCTCATCCCCTATGGGCTCCTCAGTTCTCCGCACCATCCCCTCTTGGTCTACCCGTGTATTCATCTTCGGGGTTTGACCTCTTATCTATTTTGGGTCGTGTCGCAACTCGACCGAATCCGAGCATCAATCTTGGCCCCGTTGACATGTCCTGCTCCTTTGTCGTAGTCGACGTGAGGCGATATGACTCCCCCATCGTTTATGCCTCCCCCTCTTTTTATCGTTTGACGGGCTACGAAGAACATGAGGTCATCGGTCGCAACTGTCGCTTCCTCCAAGCACCCGGTGGATGCGTTGGGAAGGGAGAACGACGGCATCATACTTCCCCCGAAGCTGTCGCCTACATGAAGAAGAGCCTCGCCGACGATAAGGAGTGCCAATCGAGTCTTATCAACTATAGGAAGGATGGCTCCCGCTTCATCAATCTTGTGACCATCATCCCGGTCGCTGGAGGCGTTTCCGGCAGTTCCGAGGAACAAAACGATGTCGTCTTTCACGTTGGCTTCCAAGTCGACCTCACAGAGCAGCCGAACGCCATACTTCAGAAACTCAAGGACGGGAGCTACATGGTCAACTACAAGTCTGGCCTCACTCTCCCCAACACTCCCAATCCTTCTATCAGGGATCGCCGGAATCATAACTATGTCCTGAACGCCCTTTCAGAGGAACTTCGCGACCTTCTCAGTAAACCTTCATTTTTGTCGTCGATTTCGGCCCCAACATCGAGTGCTGAACACGTGGAATGCCAAGAAGGAAACCATCCTCTCAGCCTTCTCTTACTTAGTGTCATGCCAGACTTCGTTTTGGTCCTTTCCCTCAAAGGCTCATTTCTCTACGTTGCACCGTCGATCACCCGTGTCCTGGAATATTCGCCCGAAGAGATGGCTGGTAAATCCGTCGTTGATTACTGTCACCCTTCGGATATCGTTCCCCTGATGCGGGAGCTCAAAGAGTCGTCGACCATTCTTGGTCCCCAGGAGGGGCATCGCTTCGGATCGAGCCTTGTGAATATTCCGAAAACGGTCAATCTTCTTTTTAGGGCTAGGACCAAACGGGAGACGTATATCTGGATCGAGTGCACAGGCCGTCTACACGTCGAACCAGGGAAGGGGCGAAAGGCGATCATTTTAAGTGCGCGCCCACGCGCAATGCCCCGCTTTGGTTGGACAAGCGTGCCCGACATCGGATGGCAGGACCGAGCAAGCGAAAGAGGGGATGTAGCTCGCGAAGTCTGGGGTTTGCTGAGCATTGGGGGTACGGTGCTCTTCATGAGCGCTAATGTGAAGAATGTTCTGGGTTGGGGGGTCGGCGAGATCATTGGCATGTCCCTCAACGAATTCGTCCTGGAGTCTACTGCCAACTCTCTGGGAGCTGCACTTCATCGCGCTGCTCAAGGCAAGAATGGGCGTACGGAAACCGTTGAATGCAGGGTCAGACAGAAGACCGGGGATTATACTCATTTGAGTATCGTGCTCTATCCGTTACCCACTGGTGCAGACTCTCAACCCGAACTTCGGAGACTTCCCATTGTCTGTCAGATTAGCCCCATTTCGGCCAGGCCAACTGTCGAGCGCCAATTGGTAACCTCTCTATCCCAGGGAAATGTGTTCTCTGAGCAAGACGCAGCGCAGGAGGGAAGCTGGCAGTTCGAGCTGCAGCAGCTCAAGATAGAGAACCAGAAATTGGCAGCAGAAGCCGAATTCCTCGAGGGATCGATCGGGATACAAAAACACCAACATCAGGCGACCAACCTCCCCATTGCCTCCTCAAGTACTCACGCTTCTGCAGAATGGACTCCTCAACATAACCCACTAAAGCGACGGTAATCCCATCCGTTTAACGGCATCCACATTTGTGTTTCCTCCAATGAACCATACACGTATTCGACCGCGTCATCACACACGTTTCTTGACCAGCTGTATTTATCCATCTCTAGTCGACGTCAGTCTTGTAAACTTGACATATATCATACGTCCAAGTTGTGGCGGGTTTCATCACATTCCTCCTCGGCTCACTTGGCTGCTCGGCGTCACTCATTTAGGGCCGGCGGGCTGCTCAGTGGCGCACAGTTCGACGTTCGGTGTTTAGCGAGCAGTTTTTGGTTGCATCCCGTCGAGACTCTTGACTCCCTTAGTTGGGCTGCCCGTTCGCCCCTCTGTCTGCGACTCCTGACGGTGGCATGTGCACCGCGAACGTACCGCACAGTACAGTACGTACAAAAGTGCTTCTCAGCGTTGACAGATACTTCGATTCATAAGACCCCGCGGCGACTCGTGAATCAAATCAATTGAACCCTAATAATGGCATATGGCTCAAAGACTTGGCTCGCCACAGGACATCTCGGCGCGGTGGCATTAGGCAGGTCTACTGCCTGCGACCGAGAACGCCGGTTTAAGAAATAAACCGCTCTTTTGTTTTGTGACGGGCGTGTCCTCCTGACTCAGACCCTCGCTCCCAATCACGACGACGCGTTCTACTTTTTCGCTTTTCGCGGTGAATGGCCGTTGCAACGTCGGCTCGGAGCCTCAAGGAGAGGCGCTTAACGTCAGTCGTCCGACCCTGAGACCATTTCGATGGATCGAAACCCCAGTTTCAGTTACCATTGTGTACAGTACCGCTTGTCGTTGATGCGTCCGGCCCCCGAAGTTTATATACAAAGGCACACCGATGACGCCAGTGACATTGTGGAGCGGGCTTGGCGAATAGCGCGGGGTCATATCGGACGCAGAATTTACGTCTGCTAAGTGGACCTTCGAATTTAGAGACGTGCCTTGTTATTTGACATTCCTGTCACTGTTATTGAATCGAATAGACCCCCAGTACTTGATTGAAATGAACGCTGTATTCCGTTTGAGGTCAAGTAGCGAGACGCATTCCTCGCCCACATACGCGGCCCAAACGAATGGCGCCATCGTCACGATCGTCGTTTCACATGCTTCAATGTGTTTCATATGATGCCCAGAAAGCAGCGGCGAGATGGTGAGCTCACATGCATCATACCAGCCAAACCAGCGAGCTCGCCCAACATACCGCGTTTTCCTCGTTCGACACTGGTATTACTACACTAAGACGCACCCGGTATATGAGGGTAAGCACGGAATCACAGAAACCGCAAGTCAAGAAATGAGAGGCGCCTGTTACTGGGTCGTGATGGGTCTCTTGGCGCGAGGGCAGCGGGCAAACTGGCTCGGATTTACCTGGCCAAGTCCGCGCCCATGTGCGTGAGAAATTGTCCGATACGGAACACCAAGACAATCGGAAGTGGAGAGACTCACACTCAGCACCCAACAAGTGGAGACACTGATGGAGGCGACATTGTAAGAGACATCGGTAGCATGAACAATTTTCGTTCAGAGAGATTCCATTTCGGAATGGAATCTTTCTGAACAAAATCACTCATGAAAGGGTTGGGTACTTACGGTCAGGATCTCGCCTTGCGCTGAGTCGGACTTTTCTCGGCTACCACCACCAACCTCTGCGTCTCAGTGCAGTTAGAGTACCTATTCTACTACCTCCACCCAAAATCGTCCAGAAAGTGTTTTCATAAATCGCCGAGTAAATGTGCAAATGACCACGAGAAGTTCCAGCCACGCTGGCACCTCAGGCCAACCTCTCCGTCCGAACTAACTTACCAGGTCCCGCTCGAAATCCTTTGGGATCAGTAGCACCGGCGGTCAGTAGCTCCAGCCCAGGACCGAGAAAACAAAATCGACGAGAGCAGGTGAGGAGGCTAGAAATTACTTGCGTTATTTACCATAGTTTGACATTGTATATTCTGGATCTGAAATTCAGAATATATTCACAGCACGATAAGCACATTGCTACGGTGCTGGTCTATGTAAACCGGAACGACACAGGAAATACAAGCAGCTATGCGACACGTGTCCCGCTCCAATAGTAAACAGAAAAAAGTTGTGGAATAGTCGTTTTCTCGCCAGCTATAGCTACGGACTTCCGAGTGGGGCTTAGCTCGCGCGCTCCTTACATCCTTGGGAAAGGATTCAGGCACACTGCCCCATTAATAAACAGGTCCGAGTCAGCAGTTTGGGAGTGTTCCATATTGTGTCCACGATGGTCTGCGCAACACCTGAAGCAAGACCGGACGTCTGTAAAGTCTGGCTCGTCACCGGTGCGCGATCACATTTTATCTCAATGAGGCGCAAGTGCTGATACTCCCCATTACAGGAGCTACGGCCGGCCTTGGCTTGGAACTGACGCGAAGTGTCCTTGCTCGTGGCGACAAAGTCATTGCTACCGGGCGGTCCGATTCACAATTCGACGAGCTTTTGTCGGATGCTTCCATTGACCAAACGAGGTTACGAACATCGACGCTCGACGTGACGGCGCCATTCGACGATATTAAACGACAGGTAGACACCGCGCTCGATGCTTGGGGACGCATCGACGTTCTCGTCAACAACGCAGGGATTTGCTATTTGGGCGCTACGGAGGAGATCGGGTCAGTGCAGATCAACCTTGCATACTGCTATCACAGGCAAATGACAGGCCATGGTCCGTAGGGCCGAGGGAATGATGCATATGATGCAGACGAACTTCGTCGGCGTCCTGAATGTCACGAATGCCGTCCTACCACACATGCGTAGCCGTCGCGGGGGTTCCATCGTGTTCATGGGGAGCCGCTCCGCGTTCCGCAATCAAATAGAGGTGTGTGTATCAATCTGCCCACGCCTCGTCTTCGTCTCACGCCCAGTATAGGGCCTCGGTCCGTTGTCTAGCTTTACCTCTTGCTCTTGCACATAACCGACCTTACTGGTACACCCAGGGCCTTACGCAGCTTCCAAGGCTGCTCTCCACTGTAAGGTTTCCCTTGTGACGCGAATCGTGGTGACTGAACGTTGCCAAGCTTATGCGGAGACTCTCTCTGTTGAGATGAAATCCTTCAATATCAACGTTCTGATCGTGATACCGGGCATCTTCCGCACCAAAATGAACTCACAGTGGCGCGCAGGGGCCCCGCTTCCAGGTTATGAAATTGTTCACGCTGGCGTGGATGCCATGATTAGGTCTGTGGCTACTGTTCCTAAGAGCGACCCTAAGCTCGGCATGGATGTACTGGTAGACGTCGTCCGAGGTGAGGGTCGTGCGGCAGGTCGCAAGTCGTTGCCTCTCTGGCTCTTTCTTGGCGAGGACTGTATGCACGACGTACGTGCCCGTCTAGACCATATGGGATCGATCATAGATGAGTGGGAGTCTGTGGGCACGAGACTTGGCCTTCCGGAAGCTGCACATTGACTAATGGTTACTGAAGTTGAACCAAATTTTGTACATATAGTAGACCAGTCACGCCTTTGAGGGTTTGTGATACTGAGTTGTTATGATTAAACTCAAACCCCACATATAACGTGCACGTGTGATGTGGGCCCCGATCGCTCAAATGTGGCTCACTAGGACAAAGTGGTATTGAACCGATATAAGGAATGATGCATGATGGGCCAGTGGTGGTTACCCGCCAAAAGTGTGATAATTGATGAATGAATACATTGCTTGACTTCCCGGACCCTGTCTGTATGTGTACTACCGATACCCACGCGTTATCCTCATGCGTCCCTACAACTGCGTGGGACTAGGTGGCATATCTCTCCGTCCATTCCTTGCTAACCTGACGTGCAGCGGCCTCGTCCTCTTTATAGTGCTTCGCTACATCTGCTGCGAGTGGGTCATCGGGGTTGGGTGAGCTGAGAAGAGCCTGTATAGAAAGTAGGACTGTGCGGATCTGTAGAGCCGGGGACCATTTGTCTTCATAGGCAACCCCTATAAATAAACTCCTTTAAGATGAAGACTGAGTAGGAGAACACACCTTTTAATATATCTAGACAGATTCTACCGAGTTTGTCTAAAATGGGTGATGAACGTCGCGCTGGAGAGTGCGTTGCAGCAGACACCCGCACCGATGTTGGGATGGTATATCTTGGTAAGGAAGCGCACCTTTGGCGGCGCCATTGGATACTCCTCGGGGAGGAACAATTCGAGCTTGAAGACTCCGTCTGTGCGGGTGTGTCATTGCACAAAACGAATATATTGCAAGAAAAGGGCAGACGTACTCTGGAATGGACTCCCATCCGGACCTTGGATGGTGACATCAAAGTATCTGAGATTGTCCTCGTGTGGGGCAGCAGATATTCCGGGTGCAGGGTCTGCCACAAGACGCTCCGTTTCCTGATCGGCGTGGACAGGGACGCTCAACGAGGTGGAAGCCGTTTGTGCTAGGGAAACACACCTTTATTATGCGCTATTACATTGCAGGGGTTAGGGAGCAGGAGAAAGGGCGTAGACAATGCCAGACGCACCTTTGGAAGGGCCATGGACGGTGAAACCAATGAAGCTGTAGTGAAGAGTTGTCCATCTTGAGTTAAGATAACGGTCGTCGGTTCGGTTATTCCCGAACCAAACTAAAAAAAAACAATAATAAATTATATTATGTTATACAGCACAATGACCAGCTCCAGCCAAGACGACTGGATTCGAATAAGCAGCCGAGACGGGTTTTCTTTCGTCGTGAAGCGCAATGTAGCACTCCACAGCGGGACACTCCGTAGCATGTTAGACGAGCGTCGTACGTCCCTATCTCTTCTTTCGCCGGGGCACCAGCTTATACGCCACCCAACAGACAGTTTCGCCGAGGCTGTGCAAAAAGTGTGCCCCATAGACGAGAGGTAACTGTTGCCTGTGCCACTTGTCTGGTCTACTCGATTTTATTATCACTTTCATGTCTCAGGGCCGCTGTAACGGAGAAGTTTGTTGAGTATCTTGCATTCAAGGCGACATACGAGAACGCGCCTCCAAACGAGGAACTTCCTGACTTCAGCGAACGTGTCGCCCCCGAAATCGCTCTGGAGCTGTGCGTGTGACTTTGTACCTGTCCCCTGCATCGCTGAACTGGTACTCTCTCCAAAAGCCTATCTGCTGCCGACTATCTCGAAAGTGCGTACCCGGTCGTGTGACATCCAACCACCGACGTGCATCCTTATGCTTCTCCTCATTCAGCCTGACCTGCCCTATGTGGTCCACTCTGGCGCCGCGGCACGCAGCGTTCAGGTCTAGTTGGCACCCGCGCGTTCGCCACTGGCCATCCCCGTTCATTCAGCTTGAAAATAGATTTCTTCAAGTGTTGCGCGAATGCGTTCTCTCATTATTGTATTGTTACCGCTGTCTACAAATTATATGCAGGGACCGAGTACAACCACTGTGCGAAACACGCCGATTCAGTCAAGGAGTGTGACTTGAACGTTACTTCAGCAGCAACACCAGGTTCCGACGAAGGGACCTGCTTTTGAGTTGCTTCACCGGCATATTTTGATGTGTTCACTCATGCTATACCTCTTCCCGTTCTTCCATATCTTTCGTGCTAGGGTCGGAGCATTGTGTTATGCTCTGGGATTTGGGGTCGAGGAGCTAGCACAGAGAACTTTGAACACTATATCCCCTCTTGATCATCTGGTGTGGATGCGACCGGGGCGAACGGGAAAAGACAAGGGTTCCGGCAAGCTCCATGCTTCCTTCCACGTGCTACTGTCAAGTCATAAGCTCGAGTCTACGCTACGTTGACACAGAAACGATGGGGAGATAGTAGTCAGGTGGTTTCGATCAGACGTCTCTCGAAGGGAACTTCAAGTCCGGTATTATTGGGTTGGGTGTCGAGAATACAAGAATACAAAACATATTTGCAGCTTGACAACATGCTATGGCAGAACAAAAACAAAACAAAAAAACACTTCGCTATGTCGTCTCATGGCGTTTCAAGGCGCGCGGTCGGTCCGTCGCACCCTGGGCTCGGGCTTGCACGGCGGCCGTGGGCGAGGCGTTCCGCCATGCGCTCCACGAAGCCCTCACCGTCTTCGTCTTCTTCGAGCCGACGCTTGATCAGTTCCTCCCTGGGCACTGGGGGCCATGCCCCTGGAACGTCTGAACTAGCTCCCGGCGACGGCTCGGGCGTGCCGCCGTCGCCTTCACCCGTCGGGGTGGTGCTGCCGCTGCCCCAAGCACGCTGCATCTGCGTGGCGAGAGGCTGCCGCATCGACGGGACGGGCACGAACGGGAAAGACGTCGGCGCGTAGTTGTATTCCGGCAAGCGCTCGTTGGCAATGTCGAGGCGCCGACTGCGATGCCTCGTCAATTGAATGGACGGGTAAGAATCAAGAAGACCACTAACGCGTCGTCAAAGCTGTGGATGTAGCGCCGGATTTGGTTGCCCTGTACTCCAAGGGCGTCCATTCCGTTACGGGACGCAATGGGGAGTACGCCATCCACTCCGACGCCGCCAGCGCCGAGTTCTGACGCGTTCTCCGACTCCTCACTGGACGTGATTTGCGTGAGCTGAATGTAGTGTCCATCCGCGTGGCGCTGGAACGTACCGCAGGAGCTGGAACATGCGCTGCATGCGTCCGACAGCAAGAATCTTATTCTTGATTTGCTGTCGCCTCGCGGAAGCCTCACCAGGCGCCAATGCTTCGTTCATAATGGCGCGCTCTGCTTCTTCGTCCTCTGAAGATGATGAATCGTCTTCCAGCTCCTCCTGTGAACATACGGCCAGGACCGCAAGCAACATTTCGATGACTGTTGATCATATAAATGACAATTGCCCAGGGGAGTAAGGGATGACGTGCTTTTCGCTCCGACGAAAGGAAGACTCCAGGTAAACGCGTCCATGAAATTTGGTAGCCAGTATGGGTGTGGGCGTGCATGATACTGGCGGATGGTGATGCTCTTGTTCGCGTACTTGAGTACAGCACCTCGGTTGTGATAGACATCGAGGTAATTCGGCGCCGAGAAGACCGTGATCACAGACGGGAACTTCTTTGTTGGGGTCTTTCGAAACATGACATAGCTGCTATGCATTCAGCTCATGAAATCGAACCGGGGGGATTGCACCCACCCCGCATCCTGGGCCTCGTGTCCGCGGATAACGCCGAGTAGTTCGTTACGCTCCAGAAACTTTATGACGGCTTCGTACCTGCACGAAACGATTAGGAGAGATCGACGCAAAGAAACAAGAGCCGGACGTGAAATAATAGGAGCAGCCCCGCGTGGTGTTGTGCCCCCACATTTGACCAGGCGGTACCGGGGACGGATGTTGGGAATGGGTAGGCTCGGTCTCGTGTCCAAAGTTTGGGACTGGGTCTGACCACAATAAGTCGCATAGTAAACCGAATGACCCAGGTTCTTGGAACCTGTTAATCTGACCAGTAGAAATCAGGGCCAAGTGGATCATCTTTGTTCGAATTGATACGAACTCGATCGATATCCGAAACAGTGTTGAGTTCGGGAGAAATACCGCCGTGCACACAGAAGAATTTGCCATCCAACAGGCCGGAGAGCGGCAATGCAGAGAAAGATTCTATACATGCATCGTACACTTTCTCACTGTACTTGTGTAAACCTATTGGAGGATTTAGAGGATAGAACGTGGACGAAGAAGTAAGGACGAACATTCGCGCTTGAAGGTGAAGTACTCGGTAAGGTGTCGACACTCGTGGTTGCCGCGAATAAGGAATATGCGCTCAGGGTGCCATATCTTGAGAGCGTACAGATAAAGTAGACACTATCCAAGATTGTGGTTATTTCTGTGTTCAGACGTAGGACCGCGCGCCCACCTCGATTCCAAAACATCCTCTGTCAACATAATCCCCAAGGAAAAGGTAGTTTGTCTCAGTCAGATTCCCACCGACTTCAAATATTTTCATGAGATCATACTGAGGGGAAAAAGCCAAGACATTAGTGAAGAGAGGAAACATACTAAAGCACTCACATATTGGCCATGTATATCACCGACGACTATGCAAAGGCTTCAGCTTCCAACCAGTACATAAGAGTATAACGACGACGTACCAGTCACTGGGCTTTTCACCTTGAGCACGTTTGGTTCCGCCGTCAATATGTCCGTACACTGCCGAAGAATCGCTAATGCCTGAACTTCGGTCAAACGGCCTTCGTGTATGAAATGTTCTCGCAAAAACTCGGCATTGGGCCGTCGGCGTCCATGCTGGTCATTCATCCAGAATTGCTCTTCGGTGGGACGGGATGTCGCAGGCTGGGGGACCTGCGCGACGCAAACAACGCTTTTTGAACAAGCAGTCACAGATGCAGACGCACAATAAAACACGTACATTGTTGACGTGCCGCTCTTGAGTATCGGGGGGTATGTCGACCGCCGCACGGGTCGAGTTGCCCTTCTCTTGGATCTGATACAACGCGTTCTGGAGGTAGGTATTGTGGTCCACCATGCTGGAGGCAGAAGGAAAGTTTCGCAGGAGACTTGGGAGTCAGGATGTTGGTTGAAGGCTAGGATGGTTGGAGTCAGTTCGCGCGAAATCGTTGAACGGTGTCACGCACCGCAAGCTGTCAAATCTGGATCCGGGCCACTCTGGAAGTTCGTCGGCGGTGGGACGGGCACTCCAAGAGAGGGATGAAAGTGGTATCTGTACGAGGCCACAGCCTGGTCGTGACTCGTGCGTGGAGTATTTTGAGCGCTAGCTGTCTTGTTGGACCCTGAGTGTCGAAAACAATGATAGCACAGCCTTGAGATATGGCGGTTGTCTGGTCTGCTGTTGTGTTGGCGGTGTTGAATGACACTGCACAGGCTTTGGACGTGTCCGCTGGCGTTGATATGTATGCGGGTTTCAGAAGGCGCTGCAGTCTGGATTCAGGCATCTGTCGAGGCGAGGCAGAGGCGCTTCTTTAGGACCCCTTGGATATTCGGCTCTTCGTCCGAGGACATGGCAGAAATTTGTGAAGTTTTCTGGTGAGTATGCACAACTAATCTACGTGGGCGTAGGCAACGTAGTTGCCCAGCGTGAAACGAACACAGCACAACGAAAAAAATTGATTCGCGAAACCAAAAAGGAGAACAGGAGAGGGTACCCCAGTTCTCTATGTCCGTAGGTATTACAGTGCGGTATGTCGTAGGCGTACACATTTTATTTTGGCAAAGGAATGCCACAGTACTCGTCGTAACCCAACGCAAGATTGAGGTTCTGAGGGGAGATTAGCGTGACGCTCATTCGCAGGAGAATTTGGGGCCTCGCACCTGTAGACATTGGGTCGCGGCACCCTTAAGGAGGTTATCCAGACCACCCTAGAGCGACGATTGGCTTTGGTTTCGGAATCACATAACGTGCCACATACCACCACCACAGCACGGTCACCCTGGCTGTGTACCTGGAAGCCACCTACAACCCAACCATGCTGATCTCGCACATCCTTGACCTCCACAACATCCTTCTGAATGCGAACGAGCTTATCTTCGGCGTACTTCTTTTCATAGAGCCCCTTGAGATCACGGGCGGAAAGGTGCCCGCTGAGCGGCATGCTCAATACGGAGATGATACCGCTGAACCACGGCGCGACAGTTGGCACAAACGCGATCTTCATGCTGTCCATTCCGGCAGGCAAGAGACGTGAGAGATGCACCCCGGCCTCACGTTCGTGGATGTGGTCCGTCAAAGAATACGCGCGGATGCCACCGTCGAGTCCATCAGGGCTGACTTTTGGAACCGTCATCGGCCGCCCGTCTGGTTGTTGAGCACCTGTAACAGTTCCCCCTCCGCTATAGCCTGATATCCCAAAGACCGACGGCCATACGGGGTGCCTCAAAAATGGGAGCAGTGGTGCAATCAGTAGTTGTGATGAGGTCGCGTAACAGCCGGGGTTTGCGATGCGTTTCGCGCCACGGATAACATCTCGAGAATAAAGTTCTGATAGCAAAGTAGTATGGGTGACATTCAATTCTGCAGTAGATTACATGGGGGGAGGATTCTCACCAGGGAGCCCGTACGTCCATCCACCCTCAAAGCGATAGTCTGCACTAAGATCAACGACGACACTTCCGTTCCCACTCCCACCTGCACGCTCCATGGCACCACGGTCGATAGCATCAACAAACGGCTTCGCTGCGCCGTTGGGTAGCGCAAGGACCCACGCATCGACCTCGCCGTCTTTCTCCATGCGTTGAACATCCTCCGAAGAAAGGTTTGAATATGAAACTGGCGCTTTTGTGTATCCCTCAAGCGAGTAACCAGCAAGCTGACGGGACGAGACATGGGTAAGATTCAGGAAGGGATGTCCAGAAAGAAGTGTTGTCAGCGTCTGTCCAGTGTATCCCCTTGCTCCGATTAGAGCAAGTCGTTTCTGCGCCGTGGAAGTAACCGGCTGCGTCCGCCGTAGCGTAGCCGCGTACGGAGCCAAGCGTGCGACGTACTAGGGTCGAGTATGGTCGGCTGCCATTTGGAGGAGAAGAGGGACGAAGCGGAGACGCAGAAGGACCAACTGGGAGATATGACCGATCAATGCGACCCTTGTCTTCGAACTCCTTAACGACACGTTCAACTTCACTGACATTCTGGATGCCGTACCAAAACAGGGTCTTCCCGGAGCGAGTGAAGCTGCCATCAGCGCGGTCGAAGTGCCATGCGCGGTTTTCATCGTCCGCATGAGCAGTCCAAAACAGACGCCGGTGATCCTTGCGCACGGCATTGAAAACATTGTCGATGACATTGTTAAGAATACCAGTTGCGGGAGGAGAGAAGTTTTGTCATGACGGGAATTTCGCCTTCGGGGTGGGCTACAACGGCTAAGACATCCAATGGCTCGTCCCCATAAAGCGTGTAAGGGGTTTTGTTGAGGTTATTGAGTACCTCGGTGACACTCTGGGTCTCCGCCAGAACGTCGGGGTCACGATCACGGATAACCTGCCGTAGGCGATCGGCACCCAGCAAATCAATGGAATCATGTTTGAATAGCTTGTAGCCGCGGCGGATAAGCGTGCCTGCACCGCTATCTGTAAAAGCTCCTTTTGCAAGGAGTCTGCAGAGATGATGGCGACAGACGAGGAACGGGGCAGGTGGTCTAGGAGTTCCTTGATCTCTCTGAGCTTCAACTTTGTTCCGTATTTGACCCAGGGTTGTTTCATAAGATCGTTGTACTCCTGTACCAAACGCATCAGGATCATCAAAGGAACCACCGAGGAGAGTACCCTACCTCATCAAGATTGATTATGTCCAGCTTCTCGCTGGTGACTCCATGAAAGAGTCCACCTTTTTCGTTGAGAAAGACGATTTTGAGAGGCTCAACCTCTTTGGCAAGTTCTCCAGCGGCGATGTCAGCATTAACATTAAGAATTTGCCCGTCAGCGCTCTCTGCCAAACTGGTAAGGATGGGTAAAGCGCCAGCACGGATGGACGCCTCAAGAGGGCGCTTGTCCACCCGGACGATCTTGCCAACGAGACCATATTTGTCGCGGTCCAGATAGTCTGCGGTAAAAACGCCAGAGGTTATGGGACGAGCTCTCGTGCCAAGCTTTTCCAATGCGGAAACAATTTTCAAGTTCTCATCCAAGAACACCCGGCGAGCAATTTGTAGGGTTTTCGCATCTTCGGAAGAATTGGTCAAGATGAACAGGCAGTGGCGAAAAGGGCGCACCCGTCACACGGATACCATCGATGTATTCTGGAACGACACCGCCACGTTCGATTATTTCGTTGAGCTGGGGACCACCGCCATGGAGGATGACAGGATACAGGCCGACGCGGTAGAGAAAACTGAGACTGAGAGCGAGTTCATCGAGTTGCCCCAGTACGGCACCACCGACTTTGATGACAGCGAACTTTGCCGGATGAGAGGGATTCGAGGATGAGGAGAATATGCGCAGGTAGCGCTCAACCTCGCGTTTGGTTCCGATGGAGTACAAAAGACGGGTGATTGTTTCCTGCGAGAAAAAAAATCAAGAAAAGGACGACAAAATTGGCAAAGAAGAGTACTCTGTCTGTTTGAGATACTGAGTGGATAAGCTTACGGTGGAGTGTGGAAGGACGAGGATGACGGGCGAGGAAGAGGGCACGCCTTGCCAACGCCAACGACATGATGACGGTTGAAAAGAAAAAAATAAAGAATAGATAAGATAAAAGAGATAATCTTGTCGGGTGTTACCGAGTGTTAAGTACGACGATGGCCATACCGTGACCGTACCGGCACCATTGTGTTCTCCTCGACGACCATCATGTCGTCCCCAGACCCCCCTCAACTCCGGCTTTCCCTCCCTTCGACAGCTCCTACTTTCAAGCGCTCCTTTGATCAGTTTGGTTTTGATCTCGAAACACCCCTCGACTCTTCTCTAGTGGCCAGTTCAAGCACCGCGGACGAACATCGTCCCGGTCCAAGCAACACCGATAGGAACAAGAGGGCACGCAGCAACAGTGTTACGCCCAACAATAGTAACTCTGCAGAGCAAGCTCGTTCCATCGACACCTCCCCCTCTGGTCCCTCTCACACCGCAGCTAACCACATGACCACCACTCACAGGGACGCTCCCCTGCTACCCCCACCCGGAGCGCGCCATCCTCCGGCGCCAAATGGCGACTCAAACGACTCTGTGTTTTCTCCAGGCCTATCTCTGGGCGAGGAACCAGCTCACACGCCGACTCTATCCTTTGGGTCACGCTCCTCGGATTCCTCCATTAACCCCCCGACTTCCACCGCCTGGTCCAATCCGCCTTCCTCGGCGAATCCCAGCGCCGAACATAACGAACAGTTTCGCCTCTCCATGGAGCGTTTTCATGCTTTCGATAGCCAGATCTCTAGCATTCGTGCTCGTCCCTCGCCTCTTCCTCTTCGCGCGCCTTCTAACCCCCCCACGTTGCCGCCCTTGACCCTTTCCTCCACCATTGAACACCCGCATGCGCACTTAAACCCTGCAGTGTCTCTTCCCTCCGTGGAGTCTTTTAACTACACAGCCCCATCAGCGCAGTCGGCGGCGGCACCTCCACCGGTTGCACCGCCTCCAATCGCTTCCTCAACGACTGATCAGTACCGTTCCGACATGTCGCCTTTGGGTTTCGAAGAGTTTGGGGAGTTTAGAGAAATAATGGGTTTTTTTCCGGAACAAACTCCAAACTCTCGGAGCGTAGACCGCTCCGCTGTCAGACCTCGCCAAAGTTCGGCTCCACTCGATAATTCAGGGCGTCATCGTGTCGACCGACCAGTTCGAGGTTCCCCAGCACGGCAAAACGCAGAAAACGTCTCGAGAAATTCGACCCTACGTCCATGGCCCGTGGACCATAGAAGTGTCATCTTTGGCGACTCTGACGACGAGTTTGGTGATCTTCCTGTTGCCAACAGTTTGCAAGGCAGACGGTCGTTAGATCTTCCCAGGTCTCGTCTTGATCCTTCCCTCCTGGCGAATAGGATAAGAAGGACAATGCGGAATCAAGCCACTCATGAGGCTCTCGGTCGAATGTCTCCGCCTCGTTTCCCCACCCCGACTTCATCGCAAATCGAGTCAAACCAAACTCGTTCTGTGAATCACGCTCGTATACCAGAACACGAACGCCCCGACGGGTACGAACACCGGTCACTTCACGCACCTTCGAGGCTTTACCCACCTTCAAGGCGACCCGTTTTACCTGAGGCTGTTCGTACCCTGGCTGAAAGACTTGGTCGAGGGAGGCAGAGGACAGACTACACTGGCGAAGGTGGCACCGAGCGGTCCCGTAGCCCTGCAGCCGCAACCTTCTCGAGTCCGTATCTCCGTCATACCTTTCACTTGCCCGATGGTTCACTAATCCAATAGACCACCACCCTTTGCCCCCCTCTGTAGGCTCACCATCTACCTATGATGATTGGCTCTTCGAACTTCCTGAATTTGCGTCATCCGAAAGTCCCTATGCATTGGATCTTCCGAGCCCATCTTCTTGGATTGACGAGGACAACACTCCCTCTAGACCACTCATACCCTCTTCGCGTATTCAAAGAGATGTGTCGATTTCGCGACCAGCTCCATGGCGAAGCCCTCTGCCCCCGAACGACACTTCGGAAGATCGTATTCTGACCTACCTTTCACTTATGCACCGTGTACCATCGACAGTACCGCCCGGAGAGGAGACACAACCAGGTGAGTGGTGCGATTTCACCCGGGCTGCCTTTTACCGTCGGGCTCTGATTGAGAATTATAGACCCTGTCTGGCGGCGGCTTTCTTCCTTCTCCGACTACCATCCCTCTCATTTTCAACCGACTCGTACTAGCAGCGGTCATGGGGACGGAGCGAATAACACGCCTTTGACACGCGCGACTCATTCCGCCGAATCGTCTAGTACCGGCACCTCTCAGGATGGGGGCATGGGATGGTTGCGGAGCCTCGCCCGTGCAGAATTAAACCACGGGCTCGTACACGAGCGCGACACGAGTTCTGCGTCCATCGCGAGCTCCTCTTTTACTGATCGACCTTCGGCAGAACGTTCGTCCGCGTCTATTCGAGGGTTTATTGACCGCCGACCGCATCTCCAGCAACCTTCCCCTTCCCGCACCCCACTTGATTCAGGCACACGAAGACCATCGGAAGTGTATCGACCAGTACAAGCTATGGAAGTTACAAATGATATGACCGTTGATACAGATCCACTCAGGCCAGACGAGTCCTCAGAAGTGCCCTTTTCAAGTCATGCCGCCGCTCTTTTCGCCTCCCGTGGAACCCCCTCGACCATCGAACCTACATCTCTACGTCGCCCAGACTTTGTTGATCTAGACCGCATGGCCACGCTGCCGATCTACCCCCGAGGAAGCCGTGTCGAAGGAGACTTCGCGATTTCGGCCTCACGTCGGCGCGCAAACGTTGGGGAGAGGAGGCACCGTACTTCCCCTGAGCCAGAGCGCTTAGGCACTATACGTCGGTTTACCACGACAGAACCACCTGCATCTTTTGTCCCCGGGTCCCGACCCCTAGATATAGAGGAATTCCAGCACGGGCCCTTCCGCGCGACCCTGGAACGCTTGGAGAGACGAGAACTACAGGAACACCAGATCATAATGGAGAGACAGGCAGAGATCGACCGGTTACGCTCACGATTGGACGAACTGCAGTCTCTGGACAGGCCATCTGTATCGTCACGCACGCCAACCTTACCTCCGTTAAGGTTCGATCGTGAACCCTTGGTTTCTGAGACTCCTCACAGGATACCTTCATCTACCCCTTCAACGAACATTGACTCATCTGTAAGCTATTCCATTCTACTGTAGACCGTACTTACACTTCCCCTTAGCCTTTCCGCGCCGATCTAGAAGCAGCGCATCGTCGGCGTAGCTGGAACAGGGTGAGAGGGAACAGGTCGTCCTGGCTTCCCGGCGATGAGCCCGCACCGTGGCGTAGTTCCTCGAATCGGCCGACACCTGCCCCTGTTCCTATGCCTCGTGCACATTCTCCACCGCGTCCCCTCCCCGAAAGTCTGGACCTTCACCCTCCCCGCCGTCGGCCTGAAACCTTAGAGTTACTGAGTTTTGGAGACATGGATGAATACTCTCTTGACAACCTGATGGCGCCACCTTTGGGTGATGGTTCTATTGCCAATAATATTTTCGCGCGCAACTTGACGCGCATTCGTGGGGAACCCCCAAGTGTGGACGGGCCACAGTCGCGGAGAGAACCACGTCTTAGTTCGCCAGGGAACTTGGATTCTGGGGTGCGCCCTGCTTCGAGAGAGCCACATGCAGACGCGCTACGCGGAATCCGCCCGCTCTGGGCCACGCACGTATTGGGTCCGTGGGGAACTGAAGTCCGCGACGAAATGCTTCCCACTGGCTTGAGCGCAGGAACAACCTACAGATGCTACTGTTCGCGGCCGTCGTCGTCGTGTCAACCAGTCTACTTTGACTTCACAACGGAATGGGTCCGAGGATGAGCGACCCCCTGCGGCCCGCCGTGCGTCATCTACGTCACGATACGCGGCGACTCGCAGAACAATCCGTGATCCCTTGCTCGAGAGAGTCCAACGAATGGTCCGCGGCAGTTCGCGAGAAAGTGGATTTTTTGGTCGATACGGACGACGAAATGCTGGTGACTTCGTCGTGCGTTGGCTGTCTCGAAGCTTCGTGGAATATTACAGACTAATTTAAACTACAACAGCGCGACGAGGACTTTGACACGTCTTATGAGAGCCTCTTGTCTTTGGCGGCAACTATCGGGGAAGTACGACCCCGACACACACCCGACCATGTCATAGAGTTGTTGCCAACTGCCATGTTTCAAGGAGTGGCGCTGCGCTGAAAGTGATCAACGCTGCCCAATTTGTTTGGATGATGTGAGTGTAGCACAGTTGCTCTACACCATTACTGACGAGGCACGTTTGTAGTATCAAGAGGACGACCCGGTCATGAAATTGTCCGACTGTTCGCACTGGTTGCACAAAAATTGTTTGCAGGTAAAGTCCCAGCTTTCATAGGCGACACACATTCACCAGCTGACCCTGGAGTAGCAATGGCTTCGGGGCGCCACAACCTGTCCTGTCTGCCGCCAGCGCGTTCGGGGCCCGCAGCCTGGCCGTCGCGAGCGCGAAGCACGGGCAGTTCCTTCCTCGTCCCGCGGTATCGAACGCAGCGAACTCGACATCACGCGTGAGATACAGGAGCACGTGCGTTTGGCCTTTCCGGATATCGCTGCGGCAGTTCGTGCGGAAGCCGGACCAAGCAGCAGCGGGTCGGAAGCGGAAAGGGACGTCGAACAGGAGGACGGCGACGTTGTCGACATGGCGTTGGAGGATTGGGGGGGCATCGCAAATGCTATCTAGACCAATCATCTACATATGAGTCACCTCAGATCTAGCTGGCCATATCATATCTCTCGGCGACAGACTCTGGCACCAACAGTTATTTATTTCGTTCTCCTTGTCGCCTTATCTGTACGATGACCACTATGTTGTCGATCTCCACGAGGCTATTGCTGTAAAATATCGTATTGTTCTGTAGCGACTGTACGATGACTTCCAAGCTTGATTCCACATGTCAAGTGTCATATAATATGCACACAGAGGGGGCGCTGAAGGCGGGTTTAAAGCGGAATTCCATGACGATTTCCAACGAGTGCCGAATTTGAAAAATATTCTAAAGAGCCTCCACGCCGAAGTGAACCCCACGTTGGATTTTGGAACATTATCTGAGTGTCGGGGATCAACATAACTCGAAGAGGGCTAATCGCACAGAAACCCTGGAGAATACTGCTTATTGAGGGACAAGGGTGTCGATAGCATGACAGAGGCACAGTCGAGCAGGACACTATGTTCGGTGATAAGAGTTTCAAATGCCGTCAAGCGTAGTCGTAGTTATCCTTTCCGCCCTTCACAACCCCCTGCGTGCGTATCAAGAAACGTTACAACTTGGCATTCCGTGGCTTCCTATCAATGTATGCACTCACCCTCTTGAATGCGGGTCTATAAAAAGACGAGGTTCGGTAAAGTGGAAGAGAGGGAGAGCACAACGCGCACCGTTCGTGAACACGCTCCACCCAAGCCTTCGTCTTTGGTCCAAGCAGGTTCGGCATGCTAGCAGCGACGGCATCGAGGCCGAAGGACATCATATAATCGGCCATTGTCGGGTCTGGGCCACCTGCGAACCACCCAGTCGGAGACTTGTCGAGTGCGTCCTCAACCTTTTAGATTGTGATGAGAATATTAATAGCAGGAGGGAAAGAAAATGCACACATATTTGAGGCTCTCGTTCAATGGTTTCGCAACTAGTTGAGCGTCGAGCATGGAGCAGATGGGCCAAAGGAGTGGCCGGAAGAAGAACGGCGCTTGTTTGGGTACGAGAGAGAAGACATAACGGTTAACGAGGAGTGGCATCAAAGTGCCTTCCGAGAAGTGAGTAACTGGCCAGAATTGACGGTCAGCCCATTCTATCTCAAAGAGCGCTACAAGTTGGCAGAATTGTTACAAAAAATGTCGGCGAGTTCACCCTCGGGAGGTGGGGCAACGCGTCCGTTGCCATACTTGTTGACGATGTACTCTTCAGCCACGATCGGTGAGGACAGCCAAAAGTAGTAAAGGCTAAGGTACACACGAATGATAGCCCCGCTCTCTGCAAGGGCAATGTCACCATCTGTGATGACGGGGGACTTGCCAAGCGGATGAATGTTGCGTAATTCCTTGGGGGCACGTTGATCCGATCCACGCTGATAGAACGTTATATCGTAGGGCACCTCGAGTTCTTCCTAGAGGCATATTAACGGTAAAGTATGATAAGATGCTCGAAGACGCACAAGGAGCCAAAGGATGCGCTGAGAACGCGAATTGTTCAGGTGGTGGACGTGGATCATCGTTAAGCTCGGAGCTTGGCTTGGGGCTCGCTTTTCGTCCAACTCGCCACCATGGCTTCCTCCTTTTCGTCACTCGTTCTCGCTTTCTTGTCCTTCGTTTTATATCTCTTTCGTCGCGGCGGTCGTCGCGTCAAACCCTCTCTCCCACCCGGTCCACTACCATGGCCCCTCATTGGCAATATAACCGATCTCAGAGCAAATGAACTCTGGTTGCTCACTACTCAATGGGCAAAGCGATACGGTGCCGTCTCTTGCTGTTTCTCTCCGTTCTACTCTACAACTCCCCCTCCATCTCGTCTCAGGCGACGTCGTATATCTCCATGTTTTTGGCCAGCCTCTGATATTTATAAACTCCCCCGCTGCCGTCGCAGAGCTTATGGAGAAGCGGAGCGCAATCTACTCGGATAGAGCTCCTCTTGTCATGGCGACGGAGCTGTTCGTACCTTTCCTCAATCCGTCTTCCCCCGCCGACCGCTGACCTCCGCCATACCTCTAGCTGTGGTGCTGGACATATGGTGCGACATATGGCGGACTCTTGTTTTGGTCATCCTCAGTCACCCCGTGTATTTTACCTTACCTCCAGGTTGCCTTTACGCGTTACGGCGAAGAGTCTCGCCGTCAGAGACGGCTCATGTCGCGCGGTCTTGCGCAAAGCAGGATTCCCCAATACCACCCGCTCATTAGCGCATCCACACGCCCGCTCTTGCGGAGTCTGCTTGCCTCAAGCGGCCGCGACTTTGTTCCTGCAATTCGCCGCTATGCTGGTGGCCTCAACTTGAATGTCGTCTACGGGCTGGAGGCAACGCGCGACGATGACCCCGCGTTGCTCAAAGTCGAAGGCGCGACGGATCTCCTCGCCAACCACATCACCGCTGGCGGTGGTCTCTGGGCGGTCGACATCCTCCCTTTATGTCCGCTCTTGCCGCTATTTTTGCTTAAACCGAAAGCTGACGGGAATTTTTTTTTTTTTAAATCAGTAAAACACCTGCCCAACTGGTTTCCCGGTGCCGGCTTCCGGCGCAAGGCCGCAGTTTGGAAGGAGATGATCGTCGACTCGGTCGACTTCCCTTTCTCGCTTCTCAAAGCTAGTATGGTACACCCCTACTTTGCCGTATATGCTCAGTTCTATGACTGATACTTTCCCTCCCGCAGAACGCCGGCACAGTACCACCTTCTTTTTGTTCTACCCTATTGCAGGAATTGGACCCAGCAACAGCAACCTTAGGCATTGAAGAATTTGACATCAAGTGGATCGCAAATTCCATGTATGCTGCGAGCATGGACACGGTGAGTACTTACTCTGTTTCTCCCAGTGCCTTGGCCACTCGACCGACTCTTGAACACAGACCATAGCTTTCACCCAACACCTTTTCCTAGCATTGCTCAAGCATCCGGAATGCCTGAAGCGCGCTCAGGCCGAGCTGGATAGCGTGCTCGGTCCAGGCCCTGCACGCTTTCCAGCGTTTGAAGACCGACCCCGTCTGCCTTACCTCGACGCTTTATTCTCCGAAACCTTGCGCTGGGGCGTACCTGTTCCGCTCGGTTCGTCGCTCAAACAGAGCACCATATACGATAGCGCAGTTTTCACACAGTCTAGGTCTACCCCACAGAGTGACGCAGGACGACGTTTATGACGGTCGTCTCATCCCCAGAGGTTCCCTTGTCTTCGCCAATATATGGGCGATGTTGCGCGACCCCGAAGTCTTTCCAGATCCCGAGCATTTTGACCCCGAACGCTACCTCGAGAAAGTGGACGAAGAGACCGCACGGCGGCGAGACCCTCGCAGTGTTCGTATTTGGCTTTGGGCGTCGCCGTTGTCCCGGCGCCCATCTTGTCGAGAGTTCTGTATGGCTTATGCTCGCGACCATGCTTGCGATGCTGGACATCGAGAAGCCGCGCGACAGGGACGGGAACGAGATAGAACCCGAAGTGAAGTTTGAGAACTCTATCTTTCGGTTTGCCCTCCTTCTCATTACTAGAGAACCCGTACTCACCCTCATCTCAGGACGGCTACTCGCTTCGCTGTTGCCCTGCGACCGCGATCCGATGCCGCCCTTGCACTTATTGAAGAAGCAACTTGATATGCGCACGCTAGCTCGGGTGGCATTGTCGTTCTGTTGGACTCGGACCCATGGCCCCCCTCGTCGCTCTTGTCTTGGTGAGTGCCCCTCACAATAGCACAAAAAAAAGGTACAACAGGAACAAAAAAAAAAGACGCGATTCCGAAGCAGCGTCAGCTTTGGAACAATGAGTACTGGTTCTTCATAATACCCACTTATATCACTAGGGAATCAGTGAAAATGCCATATTAGACATAGAATCCGCACGACTCGGACTGAGTACTTTACTTTTGAGTCTTTCACAGAGGACAATGGCAGAGGACTTTGAGGACTTTAACTTCTCGTCATCATGTGAAAAGTTTTTTATGTTTTTACCGTATTCACAGTTTTATCATGAAAAGACCGAATCTTGCACCCTGGGTACGCTGGCTGTGTCGGCCGGGGGTCAGTTTTTTTTAGAAAATAACTCTAGCTCCAGCTCACTACATCGCGTGTTGCTACCTAGTATGCTATCCCTTGAAAATTGTGGAAATGAGTGATTATCGGTTTCAAGTCGTACTAGTGGTATCGGGGAGTTGACTGTATCTATGGATAAGGAATTTGGTTATCGTGATCGAAAAGGTATGGTTGACCAAACGATAAAGGGAATTGACAAGGTAACAACCAAAGCCCGGCGGGCGCAGGGACTCGCTAGAAAGGATGTAAGAGAGGTCATCTGCTCCCCAGATCGGACGAGCATCTCTACTAGGATCAGGGCAGTTGCTGTTAGTACAACTACGATGGCTCCGATATCTTGTTCTTCAGGATTCTCACCAGATTACGTTCCAGATTTCACACGTCTTTCTTGCGTGCGGCTTTGGACAGTGCTCTAGTCCACCACACAGTGTCAGTTCGTTCAAACAATACATTCGTCATCTATCGTTCATACATCAAGACCGCCATTGTATCTTAGATATCGACACAGCGCGGCAGTACTTTCGTGTGTACACCTACACTCCTGACGGGGGTGCGGGCGTGACATGTTTTCCACTTCCCTTTGCAAAGATGTCCTGCCAGAAAATAATTAACGAGTCAGCATCACGCGCGAAGATTCTCTAAACAGGCGTGCCGCACCTTGACGATTCCCCGCGATATCTGAGTAAGAGCGGCACGACTCTCCCACAGCGGATACAGCACGACGGTGAAAGCAGAACAGAAGCACCAGATGATTCCGATGACGACCCATGCGGTGAGCCCACGCACGCCGAAAATGGTGCTCGCGAAAAAGAGAGGGAGAGGGATCAGCAGGAGCATGACAATCGTCTGGGTGGTATCGTCAGCATCTCTGGTCGATCGGCGGCACAGAGAAATACAGACCAAAACGAGTGAAGACCACGCGGCGAAGCGGAAGGCCTTGTCCAGTGCAACAGGGTCGAGGTCTGGGTCGGGCGTGATGACGGGACCTTCTTCGTCCGAGACGGAGCGCGTCTCTGTCAACTCCTGCCCCTTTTCCGATATCTTCTCGCCCACTTTCTCCTCGCCGAAAGTGTCCTCCTTTGTGTGCGTGGACGTACTGGGTGCCACATTCAACGCACGGGTTGCCTCGAAATCGAAGTTTTCGGGCCACTGTTAAAGATAAGCACGGTCCAGGAGCCAAAAATGACCACTCGCTTACAATCAACGAAGTTGCTACCGCGACGATGCCGCCAACCCCAATGGAAGCGAGATTACCCGCAAGCATCTCAAAGTCGCCTCCGGACGTGGTGACGTTAATAACCCCACCATTGAGTGCACTCGTTGTGACAAGCCATGCGATAAGGCCCGAGAAAAAGCCCGAGACTGCGCCCCCAATACAACCCCACTTGTTCGCCCGAGACCAAGTGATGCAGAGTGCGATGGGGACTACAGCAGACCCGAGAATTACGCCCATGAACGTCTGTCAATTCGCGTTAGTATTACCTCGCGAGGGTAGAAAGTGACGTACGTAAAGCCAGCCCATAGAGATGCCAATGAAATAGAATATGAGCCCCGCAAGACCCATGCAGAGCGCAAAGAAGGCGACCTTTAGAACACCATTCAATCCATCGAAGTCATCACATAGTCGGGGAAACTTACCATTGCGTGGGAGACCTTGAGTACCTGCGCTTCGGTTGCGTGCGGATTGATGTATTTCTATGAGAAATGTTCGTGAGCAATGCGCTTGATCATGACATTGATGACGTTAAGAGAGCAACCTTGTAGACATCATAAGTCAATATCGAAGATACAGCAATCAACTCCGCAGATGTTGCACTAGTGACAGCCAGGAAGAGAAGCACTAGCATCACAGCAGCTCCTGCTTTTCCAAGTAATGCAGTTGCCGCAGCCGCGGCAGGAAGGCCAGCAGAGACATCCGAGGGGGTCAGCGTGCGCATAGATGGGTCACCCGTGAGGGCGACAGCAGCCAGACCAAGAGTAGTCGCCAAAGTGAAAGGGATAGCGAACCTAGATACACGATTAGATGTGACGTGCACTATAAGACAAAAATTTCGCGCACGTACCAAGCAAGTCCACCAAGCAGATATGCTTTGACTGTGCTCGCTGGTTTGCTCGCAATCGCGCGTTGCCAGTAAGCTTGGTCCTGGAAAACCGTTGCAAAATTGCCGACAACGTTGATCACACCAAAGATCAACCCGTTCTTCGAGCGCATAGTCATATAAGAGCCGTGGGCATTGCCAGATACCGGACGCGACGCAGCAGCGGCAGCTAGGAGCTCATGCATCTTCGACGGAGACCCAATCTTTGACGAGGTTGCGTAGACCGTAAATACAAATGTGAGGATGATGGCAAATAAGACTGTTGTGTGGGTGCTACACGAGGGGGTCAGCCAAGGTCGCGCATATCGGGAGAATTATTGGTCAGCTTACTAGTCACAGAGTAGCGTCGCCCGCATACCGCCAACAACGACATAGATTGCGACACCAAGCGGGATAAGGAAGCACGCGGCTATGGTATGCATACCAGTTAAATCTGTCACCGTCGCAGAGCCACCAAGGATTAGCATAGAAGAAACGATTATATTTGTCGCCAGCCTGAACCAGACATGTTAGTGGTGGTAAATGCGCGGCAGGATAAACGTTGCGGACCCAAAAAACATGAAGATGAGATGTGCCGTGCGCCCCCATCGGGCGTGGACAATCTCTAGCCAGGTGTGCGCATACGGTGCGTTAAGCTTGAGCTTGGCCGCGAGCTTGGTTCGATAAAGTTAGGATGTATGAATGCAGGGACATATCAGTGCACACCTGCGCAAAAAGGAGGACTTGGACAGTAGCACCGGCCCCGTACCACCATGGGCCAGAAATTCCGTATTTGTACGCAACGGCACTGGATTGGAGCTATGGGTAACGTAAGACGTCAGTTGATTGTCTCGCGTGCAAGGGACTTACTAGCGTGGCAGCCCACGTCCAAGCGGAAACGATTCCAGAGGCGATCAGGCCAGGCTTGACACTTCGAGACGCACTGCTAAACTCTTCCGTATTTTTTGGGGAAAATGCAGTGTATCGCGCCTGAATAGCAGTCAAGGTGATCATGAAAGCGCTGAAGAAGAGACCAATTCCTGTGTGTATGGTGAGCTCCCGTATAAACGGGATTAATAGGAAGGACGTACCGACGACTAACTCCAGCAGATACGAACGATGAGCACTCGAACGGGGAACTAAACCTACAACGCACCGACTCCATAACCCGCGCCCTGGGGCAAAACTGGTTCATTGGCAGAAGACATGGCAAGGTCCTAGATTCAAAGAAGTGATGCGCAAAGGACCAATAGAGTGGAGCTCAGGACTTGGTACCACTGCCTTTCCAAGTTGACGGGGAAAAGCGTGGTTTAATAAGAACCGCAAGGGCGAGACTCGAAGACAATTTATCTTGTTGGTTCTTCAGGAACGCCCTCCGAGGGAGGAAAAGCGTGGGCAAAGATGCTTGGCATTGAAAAATTCGCGTAATTCTAAGGATTCTTATCAGCACAAGACAGCATGTGTGGGAAGTTGTGAAGCGCTATCGGGGAAGGAACAGGGACCAGCTGAACGACGCCGCCCAAAATGGGTTGTGGCCGCTTATCGGCCGATAAGATAACATATTGTTTCATATTACGTAGTCACGATGTGTCTCGCCGTCAGTGGCCCACGTCCATGGCGACCCCCAGTCAGAGAAATCAGGACACTTTTCATGGGTAGGTCGTTTAGCACAATCCTTCTTTTATTTCTAATATTTCTAATAAAAATGTCTTTAGGTCCACGTTATTCGTATCCAATCTCCCATATTCTGCGACGTCGACCGATTTAAAAACCCTTTTCTCTGACATTGCTCCAGTGCGCTCAGCTTTTGTGGTCCTCGAACACGGAACGGGGGTATCGAAAGGCGTTGGATACGTGTCTTTTGCCATAACCGAGGATGCCAAGGCCGCATTCGATCGTGTTTCCGTGGATGGCATGACTCTTGACGGGCGTAGCCTGCGCGTCGAATGGGCAGCGAATAGGGTACGTTTTAATGCTTCACATATGATGAATAATCGCCGAATATTAATTCTAGCCCGGTCGGGCAGAGAGAGATAACAAAGTCTCTGACTCCAAATCCCCAAAGCGTGAAACAACGGCGCGACCCAAGAGTCACGTACCCACTTCCTCACGAGATCCTCTTGCCATTCGGACATGCAGTTATCTCCGGTCTCCCGTCTGTAGATTCGAAAGGCCTGTGGAAGAAATTTCGCAAGTACGAGGGTGCTACCGAGTTGCAATGGCCCGTAAAACGTGACAATGGTTTAGAGGATGCATCAACGGGTTCGTCTGCCTATCCTTGTTTTTGATTGGCCTCACTAAAAATGTCGTTAGCACATGTCGTCTTCTCGTCACCCTCTACGGCACAGGCTGCAGTGAACAGATTACATGCCCACGTCTTTAAAGGTGCACTGCTGTCAGTAACGCTAAAAAAGCGCCTGGATGACTCAGCGAAGCAATTACGAGTATCTGCCCCGGTTCCGAGTCGTGCAAGCCGTCTCATTGTGCGGAATCTCCCCTTTGATATCACTGAACAGGATTTACGCGCCATTTTCCTTCCTCATGGTTCCATATATTCCGTCGATATCCCACAAGTGAACACGAACGACGATGTCAAGGCAGAAAGTAGTAAATCAGCTACACCACAACGCGGCAAGGGTTTCGCATTCGTGTGGATGTGGAATAAGAAAGAAGCGGAGATGGCTATGAATACGTGCAATGGAACGCAGGTCCACGCGGGTCTTGCTTCTGACCTTATCAAGGAAAAGCAGAAAAAGAAAAAGGCTCTCAGACAAGAAAAGAAGCAGGCTGAGGCAAGTAAGGGCCTTGGCGACTCCGGGAGAATAATCGCAGTCGATTGGGCGTTAAGTAAAAGTAAGTGGGAAGAGGAAAAGAAGCACCTGGACAGAGATACGTCTTCGGGTTCCCAGAGCGAGCAAGAAGGCGACGACGACTCGGAGGGCTCGCAAGCCGTCGCTGACGAACAGGAGGAGACCGACAGTGATGATGAGGTGGGGTCCGGTGACGAAGCGACGGTGGGAGATGACAGCGACCACAGAGAAACGGCGAGGCCGACTTTACCACCACCAGAGGCCGGAACAACCCTCTTCATCAGGAATATTCCCTTCCTCGCGACAGAAGACGAGCTGCGAGCACTGTGAATCCCCGCCTTGTATAGCCTAGCGCTGCGGTCATCCCGGCTAACATGATTACCACTTTAGATTCCGAAATTTTGGACCTTTGCGATATGCTCGTATGACCATGGACGCCGCAACTGGTCGATCTCGTGGCACAGGTTTTGTGTGCTTCTGGAATCTCACCGACGCCGATAAGGTGGTGGAGCAAAGCAACATTATACGCACCGAATTGGCTGGAGCCACCGAAGTACCAGTAGTTCGTCATACTGCGCCACCATCACCTCCTGCATCCCAGTTGACGATCTCACACGTCAGCCAAAAAAGAACCCGTTCGCGATGGCGTCTATATTAACACCCGATCCATCCGCACCCTCTGCGCAGAGCCTCGTATTGCACGGGCGTACATTGGATGTTGTCCGCGCTGTTACGCGCGAAGAGGCTGGGAAACTCAAGGAGGAGCACGAAAAGGCGCGTGAGAAGGCAGATAAACGCAACACATATCTTCTCCGAGAGGGTGGTGAGCTCTGTCTGCGCTATTTATCCCGCGACCAGAATCCGAATTCCCCCTTCAGTGATCCTCCCAAACACCGCAGCTGCAGAATCCCTCTCGGCGACGGAGGTACAGAAACGCGCAGATTCTCACAACGCCCGGCGGGCGTTGTTGGCATCAAATCCGTCTCTATACGTTTCCAAGACACGCCTGAGCATTCGGCACATCCCAACGTTTGTGACGGAGCGCATGCTGAAACGCCTTGCAACGCACGCGATGCAAACATTTGACGATGAGGTCGCTGCGGGACGTCGCACAGGCTTAACTGAGGAGGAGTTGGCCCGGGACGAGCCAGTTTCTGGTGCAGACGAGAGCCGAAATAAAGGACCAACGCCACGTGTGCGTCAAGCGAAGATTATTCGCCAGGCAGATCGCGTCGACCCGCTGACCGGGAAGGGTCGCAGCAAAGGGTATGGTTTCCTAGAATTACGCGAACACGCAGACGCGCTCCGTGTCTTACGCTGGACAAACAACAATCCCGATGTTCCTTCGCTCCTTGTGGAATGGTGGCCGGCAGAGCTGGAGGTAGAAAAGAAAGGCGCTGATCCCTCGCGCGCGAAGAGGATCGCGGAGGCGGAGAACCAGGGGGCCACTACTAAACATCCGAAAGGCACGCTTATCGTTGAGTTCTCAATCGAGAACGTACAAGTTGTGCAACGGCGTACAGCCCGCCAACATCAAAATGTGGTGAGTCTAACGCCCATGTACATTGCTCACGACGTGAACCCATGGATGCATTTAGGACAATGCTGGGGGGAAGAGGAAGTTGGCCCCATCAGAAAACAAGGATGGTCCCCTCACGAAAAGGCGAAGAACCGCTCCAGAAGGATCGTCCAGTAAGGCTGAGCCCGACTCGCAATCGCGACCCAATATCAAACAGGGTATGAAGCGCGAAAATGGGAGGAAGGGGAAGCCAACGTAGTGGACCCTCACCAACTTGTAATGATGTTACGGTGATACCAATGCAATACCGTGGTGCTGTTTGCCGCCCTCTATCCGCAAACTTGAGATATCTTCTACTATGTCTGCCTGCAGACCCGACTCAAAACTGCATTTGAGACGGACACACGCCTATGCTGCATCAGTTTTAGCCATCAGGCCATCAGGTATTGCCCACGAGTCTTCGGTACTTTGGAAAGTCGAGCTTCGAGCGACGGGACTGGTTATTAGCAAAATCAGCCCATGACCGATGATGATCTGGCTCGTTCTGCTACATTGCGCGCATATAGTAATGGTATATCACGGGGCTTTGTTATTGTGACGTGTTGAGTCGATGACAATCTACGCAGCGAAGGCTCGGACCAGAGAATCGTAGCCGTACTACGGCTATGTTACGTATCGCCGGTTTCTTGGTTTGAGCCAATGAGTCTCATCAATCTACGATGCTTCTGCGCTTCAACGAGCCATGGGTGATCGTCATGTCGCGTGAGAAGTTCTGCGATGGACACTTCTTCGTCTGTCGCCGCAAAACGGTCCAGGTCCAAGAATAACTGCGGCTTCGTGAGCACGATGCGGACCAAGCTGGGGTTCTCGCTGGCAATGAGCAAGGACGAGTTCCACGCCGGGGGTAAGGGAGTGCGCAAAACGCGCAACGAAGGCGAGCGGGACAGCGTCAACGCGAGGGGCGACGGTTGGCCGTGAGGCGGTAAGAACAGCAGGCGGGGTTCGATGATGGCGACTTCCTGTTTTTTTTTTTGTTAGCGGGTCTCGAGGAGGTTCGCGTTACGAAAGCTCGTACCAGGCTTGTCCAACCCTCGATGGCACGAGCCAAGGTGCTCGCAGCGCCCAGCGCACGATCGTGTAAATACCCAACTCCCTGACGCACAACTAGGCGACGTACAGGTACAGCGGAGAGGGGTGGCCAGGCGTTCTCACCATCACCGCCAAGGAATTGGTTTCCCCCCAACCCATGAAACACAAAATCAAGTGTCTGGAGAGATCCTTTGGCATCGCCGATGGCATGGAACACGGGCAGCCACAATGTCAGAGCAGATGCATAAAGGTGGCGTATATGATAAGCAAGTTTCGGGTGGCGGAGGATAGTACGTTCGACGCTGCGAGTTTGTGAAATAGTTCGAAGTAGAACACTCTGATATAAGATGGGGAGACCTATGCGGTGGATGGTACGACAGGTGAGGAGGGAATGTGGGTCCGGTAAGGATAACCTTGAGTCTGAGGGGAGAATGACAGACTCGAGAACAACGAAGAGTATTTCCTCGGGGAGATCGAGTAGCAGCATATTTGGGAAGTCCTGCATCGCTGCTGAGATTGGGCCGCTTTACCGCAACTCAACTTCAAACCCCGACTTCTGCGACGCGATTTCCAGAAAAGGTCTGACCTCATTGACCTGGGTCAACTGACCCAAGACCCCTCTAACCTCGAGTAAGGTTGACCCGCACAACACCAACAAAACTGAACAGTGCGGTCTCTGTTGAAAGACAAAGACGAACGCGGTCAAGTACGCTGATCGGGTATTGTAAAACGTCAAGAAGTCAACCCGATAAGGCATAATTAATTAACTAATTAAGAAGTCAGCATCTCACGGACGACGCTCTCGAACTTTGGCTCGACCCCGGACAGGATCTCAACTGACTCTTCCTGAATCGTTGAATACTCTTAGATACGACTCCGATGATCATTAGGCATTGTGACGCACCCAGATCCGCCTTTGCGCCACTGCGCCATCATCGCTCAAAACGTAGTCACTGACTTCCTGGAGATTTGCCTTGCTCACGTAGTTGCCGCGCAACTCGAACTCACGACCGGCACCGCCAACGGCAGCCCACACGAGTTGTCGTGAGCCCTGCTCAGTTGTGCGAGCAAGCACGGCTGCCATGATCGCTGTGGCTATGCGCACGGCAAAAGGTAGGTGTCGGCCCAACTGCGATTTGCAATAACCGGGGTTGACTGAGGTTACAATTATTGGCGAATTTGCGGGCAGCCTCTTTGTCAGTTCTCGGACGAAAAAAACATTCAGGACTATAAAAGTATCCAAGATAAGCCACCATACCATGGTCGAGAACGGCTGCAACGAACGTTTTGATAGGGGGTATCTATCACCCATGACCCTGCAAAGACTGTGAGAGTGACGCGGAGGGGTGCGGGAAGGATGTCTAACTTTGGAGTGCAGTAGTCCTTGTTGCTTAACTTTTGGAGGACTTTATCATCATTTTCGGCCATTTCCTTTGATAAAGTTGCCCAGTAGTGCACGTCACTAGAAACGACGACTACACGTGGGTTTGGCGATGACCCCGACGAGGCGGCTTTGAGCAAGCAAGGGAGCAAAAGGACGGTCAACAACACCGCTGACAGGTGGTTCACCTGGATCCTGCGAGCGAAACTTGACACGACGGTATTGATTCAAGAGAATAAAGACTCACATCTCCTCCCACTCATCACTCGTAGAAACATAATTGGGAGACGCAACACCCGCGTTGTATACGAGGATGTCTATCTGAGAGCCATCACGAATGAACGCGTCTGCGAAAGCAGAAACAGACGCAAATCTCGAGAGGTCGACAAGGGCAAGCTCTGCGTTCTTGAAGCCAGTAGCTTGTATGGCTAACTGGGATTTAGGATCGAAAAAGCCCCTCTAGTTGTGTCCACTCTTACCCTGAACTGCAGCTTGGCCCTTTTCCTGGCTGCGGCAGCCAAGGACCAGCCTCTTGGGGTTCATCGAGGCAAAATGCTTTGCAGCCTCGAAGCCCAGTCCAACATTTGCCCCCACGACGAGAACCGTTTTGTCGGAAAGGTCCACATGTACTACAGGATGAACTTTCCAAAGTTGGTCGCCGACAAAGTTAAGAAATGTTAATTGTCCCATGGCGGCGAACGCAAGGGTCGGTGGTAGGGGGGAGATAGTGCAAGAAGCCCAAGAACTACCGGCACGCATCGAGTTAGCATTGTCGTTATAAATACCTTGACTAGACGCACGTCTGATGCGGCGTATATCTTAGGTACTACGCAGTTGTTGTCTGAATTGTGGAGCTACTGATATGATTCAAATCATGCCAGTGCTTAATCAGACAAGTACCAAGAAGATGATGACCTGTCACCTGTCATATTATTTTAGTCAGCTGTAATACAACCCGGATACTACCTTGCGCTACACTGCCAAACATCCCTAATTCTGTCTGAGGTTCGGTTCCCAAGGTCCATGCAGCGTAGTTTATGCTTATTCGCGTGCCAGTCGAGGAGGGACCCTTCAGACGAAGTTGACTTGAGGTTGGCTCGGCATCGGACCATCATAAGGACAATGCGTGGTCAGCAGGTATCATGCAAACTTGACCATAAAAATCCGGGTGATTTGGCCGTGCCGTGTATTTACATGAGGTCGATGTAGTTAACGAATTGAGAAATGTATATACAAACCATCTCCCGAGTTTCATCAACCTCATCAATACATCACGCACGCAGATTCTTCAAAGAGGTATATTAATGCGTTTATTATTGAAAATGAATTAATCAAGTATGATCCAGTAGTAATCACCCACGCCATCTCTAAAGGGGAGACGCAATTTTAAGAAGGGACAACACCTCGGCAACTGGACCAATTGCAACATATCCCTGAATGTACACAAGGAGAACACCTCCGAAGCCTCCAGTAACCTTGACAATAGCCTGAACGAAGATGAAGGTAATATTGCTAATACACAAATTGCTTCAGTTCCAATAAACCAGATGACCTGGGAGGAAACACTTACACAATGATGGTCAGGATTTGAAGGATCCCGGTGTCCTTGACGAGCGTAAGGACAATTGCCAATGCCTGGAACACGATTGCCAAAATGTCGCAGACAAGCCCCTCCACAACCTCCACGGTGACGACACCAACCACCACCTCCACAGGCTTGTCAGCCAGCTCGTCGACGGCATCGACTGCGCTACAAATAATGCCGTAGACACTATTCAGGATTGGGCTGACATTAACCAGCGTAGCATTGGCGGGGACGAGGTACACTGTCTCAAGTTTAATAACATCAGCGTGGGAGTAGATTGGATTCCCATACAGATTGGTTGGACCTCGACCGTGACTTTCGCAAGCACCCCCGTCAGAACACCTTTGATGAGGCCTTCGTTCGCATCGCGGGCTTCGACTGCTGGCATCTCGTGGGCTGAGCGGGACTGCCTGGCTGAGGGTGCCGAAGGCCACTGCAGCGAGAGTAATGATCTTGGAGAAGGAGAGCATTGTTATAGAGAATGAGAGGTGAGTGAATGAATGAATGTGGGTTGATGTGTAAAGACTGATGAAGAATACGGCGAAGAAACCGATGAGAGAATCCTGGAGCAATGTGAGGGTTTTTATATCGGTGGTCCGCAGATGCTGACCAACATAAACGTAAATTGCCAACTGCAAAACGGGGCGTGCTCTTTACGAACCCGCAAGTGGAGCATTGAACTAAACGCGAGAAGCGCCGGAACAACCCTAGCCGATCGGTTCGTTGACGAGAAAACGGCGAGCGCGGAAACTATAACTGACGGTCCGAAGATGGCTGGAACATTTTTTGACGGATCAAGAGCAGAAAGAAATGGAAGCGTGAGGCCTGCATAGCCCAAGTCCTCAGACAGACCACCAGGTGTTGCGGGGAGAGTATGTTCCCACGTCCCAAGCAGAACAAGGACGGATGCGCAGGGTACTTCAGACGACACTGTCCCCAATCTTTGGCGAATAAGATGTCAATGGACACACTATAAAACACTTAATTAGTCTCAAAATATTCAAGCGAGCGAAGACCCTGCCGGCAATCGCTTAGGATCATACGGCTCCGAGTTTTCCAATGATTAAGCGAGGCCGGAGTGCGCTATTATCATCGATACTGTACAGTACTGGTCTCATAGACTCATACCCGCCACTCTAGCGCTATGCGACCGCAGGTTTCCATTCAAGAGCTCGCTACTTTCATTTCCAATCAAGACCATGAGTGTCCTAGTACCGTTTAATGTATTGCCGATCAAAGGAGACAGGGTAAACGCAGTGGGCGAGCGATTTCGTGATCAGGACAGAAGGACTTGTCCAACTGGGAAGGACAGAAGGATCTGTGAGAATAAACGACTCGCATGTCGTTCGTTCGTGCGAAAAACCAGGAGCATAGGCCATCAAGTTGCCATGGGAGTTGGAGCTTTGAAATTTGAACGGTTCAGTCCCATTTACTGTGAGTAATGAGGGTGGAGCCGTTAGTACGTGTCACGTAAGTAATACAAGCGTCATGCGAGTTAGCATGTTCCGGGTATAGTAGAAATTGACTTATGTGGAGTAGTGGTGATCGGGCTTCAGATTGGCGGCGGCGGTCAACTAGCGGCGGTCGACTATCATAGTGAGCGCGCTGCGTACGTAACGCGGGAAAAACGTGTATTTTTTTAATACTTGTCGTCGTGCTCGCGCCGCAGCTAAAGAAGTGTACTGTACTGTACTGTTTGCCACAAGGATATGGAAGAAAAGGTGATCACATAAACGCAAATCGTGTCTACATTGTCCGGCACACTGTCAGCCTCAGAGTGTCGTCAGAGAATTTCTTTCCGGCGATATATACCATCCGCCGCCCTTTTCAGTCTTGGGGGTAAATGGTGGCTTGCGACCGAAGTAGGGAAGGGGGTCCGTGTGTGGCACCTTCGTTGACACCAGGAGAGCCGTCAAGTCTCTGCCCAGTGGTGGCCCAGCGGCCCAGACAATACATACATTCTCACCAACACAATAAATTGTAAATCACAGTGTTACAACCAAACGGCGCTCCTAACCCTACTACTACACTTGCAACACTTGCCTCTCTCAATACAAACTCTTGAGTTCGTACATCATGGCGCCCACCAAGCACCTGAATCATCAACTTCCCTCACCGAAATATAGAGAAACTTTCTTTAGAAGTCCGCGATTTTGTACCCCCGGTGGTGGTGACGGTGCGCCTTTCTCGGTGGTCAACCATGGGCCCATTGGTCCCCTGCGAGCATCGTTCTCATCCGTATGTGTTCTGCGCTGCGTCCACCGCGCCCACACGCCGTCCCCTTCTTTCCCCTTCTTCCCACCGGTTCCAGCACTTAATAACGTCCTTGCGGCGACCAACATATCCATCACTGGAGTCGCCCCCCTGGCTAGCATTGCTGGTGGTATCTCCTCTTCCACATCTTCCATTGGGGGTGTTGCAATAGAAGGGGACGAGATTCCTAGGGCCGACCCTGAGGGTAGAGGGCCGGGTTCGGCAACAACGTACGCGAACAACGATCCCTCGGCACGGGCAACGCGAATTAATCGCCAGCCTGCACTTTCAGCAAGCGACCGCAGCTCTGGAAGTGTACGTTCTTGTCCGCCAAGAGTCACTTGCATCTGCACCTGTGTCAATAAATAATGGCTAGTCGCAAGAAATAAAGCTGACTGTCATATCCAACCAGTATGCATTTGTGCTAGCCCCGCCAAGGTTCGCAAGGAGTGGCCAGCGCGCCCCACGCAGAGCCTCTGTACCTCCCTCGACTTTGGGCTCTGATTCCCTCGCGCCGGTACATGCGTAAGGTAAGAGATGATCGCCGATGACAAGGTACGTCGGCTTCTTATCAGGTGCGGCCTCATCCGCAGCGCGGCGCAGTTGAAGGAGGATGCGCCGAGCAAGTACATCGGGCCAATCGTGGCAGACCACACGCAAAATAAAGACGGCAGCTTTGATGTTGCCATCGTGCTTGGGCTGAGGTTTGAAGAAATCGTGCACTAACGTTCAGTGGTCAGTATTCTGAATCATAAAATAAAATAGATCAAACGCGTGCTCGAGGCGGACCTTGGAAGCGCACTCTATCAGAATTAATCAAGCTGGGGCTGTGAACTTGCCATGCCTACAAGGCATTGATCAGTATCACAGAAAATGGTCCCAAGAGAAAAGTCGTACGTCCTCGCCAAGTTTGCACACCGGCTCGCGGTCCTGTATGATGAATCGCAATTTTGGAAACCGCTGCGCGAGTCTCAAGGTCGTCGATCCAATCCCACCACCGACATCCACAACGAGTGCACCTTCTGCTAGGTCTGGAAACGGAAAGGCTGTTGCGACCTGTTAAGGATGGGCATTTTTTGGCAAGCAGATAGAGATTACCGCATAGTTCTGCATCCGATGCACCCATCCAGCCTTCAGTCCCAGCCATAGCCCTGGCAAATCTTGCAAGCCGGGTACTATTTTCGGGAGTCTCGAGCCAAGTCCAGAATGAGAGGGTGGTGCGCTGTGATAAGTTAAAGGCTGTGGGTGTAAGTATCGGCCCGGTATCCGGTGTGGGAATGCGCGGAGGTGAAACCGGAAACGAAAAGGGGCGGTCGTCGTTCGAACCAGATAGTTTGGGGCGAGATAGCAAGCGGCGGATAACAGGCTGCGCACGAGCAAGCGGGGATTTAGGGGCACTCTGGGTCGAAGGAGATTTTGGTCCAGATGATGAGAGATATGGGGGGAAGGAGTGTAGTGCTTGTTGTGGGAGTAGTCGTGGACGGGATGGGCGGTTCTGTGGTACTGCTACGAGAGAAAAGGCCGGCGAAAGCAGTACGCTTTAAAGTTGTTTCCGGAGAGAATAGAAGAGCGTCGGTGAAATAGGCCGAAGCTTTGAAGAGTTCGTCGGTACTGTGAGTGCAGGGTTGTGTGAGCGAACGAATGACCTCATCAATAAAAAATGACACACTTTAGGGCTGCAAGGGCGGCGACGCCGCCACCTTCGGCATCGTATTTCTTCTCGGGGCTACGAGTAGGTCACCATGCAGGACACAAAAAAGGGGGATCGAAGGGGGGGAATACTTACGCAGCTCGGCATTCTGTGAATGAGCGTCCAGAGTCTAGGAGAGCGGAGACACGATTAAGCGCGAAAACGTCTGGTTCGCGTTCCCGTACAAGATGGTGGGTGGCAAGTAGTCGTAATATATGGCCTAAATGCAGCGTCGGGGTAAACACGAAGGAGGAAGACACAAGTAAGGACGTACTGATTTTCACAGAGTCTACGCCTACGCTGGCGGATATTTCTATAATAGATAAGCCTGCGGGGCCAGCAGAACTAAGGAGTTCTGGGATGTGAGATGCCTCAAAGAAGCGTAGGCATGACGGAAGGTGATACTGATATCAGGAGTTTCAATGAGAAAAAAAGGAAAAGAAAAACAGAGACCGGGCGCACAATCATGGTAGCATCGCATATTGTCAAAAGAGGGGGGCGAACGACAACGGCTAGCTGCGAGGCTGCAGAGATGATGCGAGAGATGGCGTTCGCGACATCTGGGCGAGAGGTAAGTTGCTCTGCAGGAGAAGAGGGGTCTCCAGGAAGGTTGAGGTCGGGAAAGTCGAGAAGTAGGTCATGACTGGATGGCGGAATTTGGGCATTAGATGACTGAGATTGAGAGTAGTGTGAGGCAGAGGAAATGGTGTGGTTTGATAGAGAAAGGAGGGGGGGAGTAGGTGAGCGGTGGTGCTTTAGAGAAGAGGGCGGGGATGCAGGGGAGGGATTGGAAGGATCTTGTCGTTGGGGATGTTCTAATGTGTAGGCGGCATATATCTCGTCGATGGCGCCACCGATAATAGCCTGTAGAGCGCGTAGAGTAGCAAAGGTCATCTGTAGACGCAAAAAGCAAAGCACGTCTAGTCCAAGTCTGTACTTGTTATAGAGAACGAGCGATGAATCGATGACGAGTGTGACGTGATGCCGACATGACATCTCATGTGTTCAAATCGAAGCTCCCAAAGTTGGCGCAATTTAACTATTCATTCCTGAGACAGTGACATTGTCACAGTCTCGGAAAGCGCAACGAATGCGTCGAGCAGCGCAGGCACCACAAAAGGTTCTCGGCATTCCTCTTTAATGTCCAGTAAAATACGAGCGTGACGCGCCTCCTCTTCCGCAAGGTTAGCTTCTGCTTTTATCCGTCTGGCGGTCTCCCGTTCTGCGAGGAGACGCAGCGCTTGTATGTAGCTTTCCAACATCGGGATGTACGCTGCTCCACCTCGTGAACAAGAAGCAAAATACAAAAGAGCATGACAAGCCAGACGTACAAGCGAGATTCTGAGGCTGAGGTTGCGATGGAACGCTGATTCCGGCGCTCTCGAATACCGTACGTAGCCTAGCCTCGAGCTCGCTTGGCTGTGAATGCGAGCCGCTACTACCAGTCCCTGCGGTAGTCGTTCTATCACGAGGGCATTGCCTCACAACTCTAGGTGGCAATCCACTCGGAACCCCACGAGCGTTATATGAAAGAAAAAACCTTCGAGAGTACATGAGAGTCATTAGTCTCAGCGCGCACAAGAGCAGACCGAGTGAACAAGCGTACACCATCAAGCGAACGCTGTACGTTCTGTAAGCCCATCTGATGACCCAAGATGCGACGAAGCACTCACATGAAGTTCTCTCGCAGGGTCGATGTCTGCGCCGTTTGACACCGGTCACAAACATTCTTTATCACGGGCTGTTCCATGATACGAAGTTAGGCTCATTGAGCCATGTACGAAGCAAGTTCCTACGTTTGTAGACACCACATCCCAGTACATGTCAATATCACTCGTACCATGGTAATGCTTCACAACGTTCGTCGGTCTAGGATGTGGCAATCCAACATTTGTAAGGACATTCCTGAGCCAAGGCATGAGCAAATGAATATCGTTCTCTGATACATTCTGTCCACTCGGCCCATCGAATTGAATGCGTAGACAGAGGGTTGTGTGGTTCTTCATTGGGCTGCCCAAGGGAATATAGCAATGATGGTGGCGTCAAGGGCGTTATCGACTGTCGGTAAGATCTAAAATAAGGCTTGACTGACGCATCCTTCCCACGACCCGGGTCACTTTCCGTAATTCAGCTTCAAACTCAGTCCTTCATTTTTTGTCGTATAAGTATCATGGGCAAACATAGTAAATAAAGGGTAAAAAACTATTGAGAATGCATTGGTAGGACATGCGGACCCCAATCGTCCTCCCCCTCTTCTTTCTCTTCTTTGCGTTTCTGCACTGGGCTCATCCCTTGTTTGCGCCCCTGGTTAGTGCCCTCTTCCCCCTTTTTCGTGCCATCCCCGATTGCATGTAAGGGGAGTGGTGCACGAACGAACAGATCACCCCCGTTCGTGCAGGAATGGGAAAGCGTGTCGCCACCTTTTTGTGCACGCCATTTATGCACAACAGCAACACGCGGACGGGGGCTGCGTGCCCAAACCCCAAAATTGGCATGAAATAACGTTTTCACGCAGAGGGGCACGCGAACTGGCTCGCAATGACGGAAACGAGTGCCCTCTCAGCCCTCGTTTAGCAAAGCGGATTCGCGCGGAAGCTCCCCACCCACCCTTTTGCGGCCCTGCTCCTGTTTCCATGCAAATGGAATGGACGAAACGGGGGGTCGTGCGGGAACTGGCAGGGGCTCCCCTTCTCGCGCACAAAGGCAACACACGAGCAGCGGGCTGCGTGCAAATGCAGAAGTGGTGCCTCCTTCCCATACTTTTTGTGTGCAGGCACAAAAGTGGTGTCACGGGGGGGAATTACACGAAAGGGTGGCATACATAGGGCTTGCGCAGACATGGAAGCTGCGTCCCCCCCTGGTTGCATGCAGAGCGGGGTAAGTGAACTGGGGGGCACGTGCAAACCCAGGCCCCCATTTGCGCCATGCACCCTCATTTGCGTGCAAAGCAGGTCCACATCCACGAGAATAGTAATGGGTGCACCCCTCGGGCTATTTGCGGGAAAAGAGGGCACACTGCCCAACTGCAAGCAGAGGCAGGCATGTGACGAAAGGTATGGGAGGCGCGCACTCCGTTGGCCTCGCCATCTAGCTATCACTGTACTGTAGTGACTTTGGATCAACCTTCGAAAAAGCCTTCGAAAAGTGTTCATAGTTTATTAGCTAATAAAAGAGCTGACGTCAGAAATCACGTTCTACTGTACAAACATAAAAACAAAGCATGTTTGGGCGGAGACTGGATTTATGGCCGGTTCAAAGCGAAGCGGAGTGGGAATGATGAGTTGTGCAAAACTGATAAAGATGAGCCCTATCGCTTTGTTTTGGATCTTGCTGCGATAATGACGAAGCGGCTATCGCTATCTGAATACATATGTAACGCACACGCATCGCAGAGAAACGTGTAACAGGAATTTCCAACGTTGACTTTATTCGTGTAAAAATTGCAGATCTTCCAAGCCGCACAATAACAAATCACACCCACCCCTCGTACCCTCTAATAATCCACACTGATCAGGTAATCAGCGAGGCCCTCGACTACCTTGGTGGTCTCAGGCGCTTGGATTGGCGCAAGGTATTCAGTAACGAGCACTGCTTGCTTCGTCTTTACTATGACTGCCCCATCGGCCTAAGTACGCGAGTGAGCATAAGAGATGCATAGGACAACGATTGGGTGTGCTGTGCGTACCGCCTTCTTCAGATAGACACTGCGGTCGTTTGCTTGGAGGGTGAAAAACTTCTGTCCACCAAGTTTGAGTCCGTTCGTCCGGACGTGATCTGAATTGGTAAAAGCGGCTACGATGTCCTTCTGCTCCTGCGGCGAGAGCTACCAGGGTTAATGTGGCTTAGTCATTCAAACGAGGCGAGTCAGACATGGGACACACAGTGTAACCTGAGGATGCTGCCCAGACGCCCCCTTGTTGGCCGAGTATAGCAGCTTTAGAGACTTTCCCGCTGCCCACAAGATTGGTGTCGACGTAAGCTGTAAACGCATGGATCAAAAGATCTTGCGGATAACAATACAACCGATGGAACATACCCTGCCAGGACATAATGTGAGAATGAAGGTGAGTGTTGAAAGGAAGGCTAGGAGGTGTGTTGGTTTGATCGGGAGGCGCTGTTGAGTACGTCCGGCTCGGAGATCACCATCCGATATAGTAACAAATCGGTGGTGATGGCCGCCGTGCGCCCATTTGTCCGTGCTGGACAATCTCTTTCATTCCGCTCACAACCACGGTGAATACTGAAAACAGTAGTTATTGTGTTTGATCGACTGTTTTCCTTGTCCAGAGCGCCTATCACCATAAGCCTGAATTGGTTCTGAAAACCCCTTATCGGACATAAACAAGGACATTAAAGGTATTTCCTTGCGTATTTTCGCGCGGGAAATCATATAAAGTCTCTTCGCTCAAACTAGTGTGACAAAAAAAAACTCAGTTTAGTTTTTTTAAAACGAGGAAATACTTTCTTTCATGGGTCTCGCGTTTTCTGGGTGTAAACAAGGGTGTAAAAAGCCCGCCGAATCACAGTTATGTCACGTGTTTCTCTCCAGGTCCAGCTTCATTTTTGCCATGGCAAGCTATCTTGAGCAACTCGAATGTCTCACTAGAGAAATATCAGACAGCTTTCCAGGAAACGACTTTCTCATATCCCAATTAATCACGCTCGTGACGACGTGTCCACCCACCTTCACATACGTTCATGACCCTTACACGACGCGGGTTACTGCATCCCTCGTCAACGCTTTGATCTCGTCCTTGTCCGCCGTCGATGCAAAGTCGTTTGTTCCGGAAGATGACACAATACCTACCATCGCATCTGCGCAAGTCAACGCGGTCGCGTGTTTCACGGCGCGGCTCTTCTATGACACGACCCTTAACCGTCTGGCCAAGTGGCATCCTCGTTGGGATGACGGGTGTGAAAACTGGCCCGGAGGGTTCACCGGCGTGCGTTACAATGACAGTCTCGACGGGTTCTTGCACGGTCTGCGTGTATTGCACGCCCAGCTCGGCGATGACAACGCGGGACGGACTCCCCAAAGAAGTAGATTAAAGGTTAAAGCTCAGGTGCGGAAGAATACCGTGAAGATGGTCCTAATCATTGAGCGGGCGGAGAGGATAAAGGACTCGCTGCCCGAACTCCTCGTCCCCCTCACAAGATTGGCCGAGTTAGTGCGTCGTCTTCCAGCTGACTTACTGCTAATTAAACCCTATTCAAGTCAAAGGTGGATATACATACAATACTCATCTCTCAGTCCCCTTGGGAAGAGCTCAAACCTTTGATGGGTGCGGCTGTTGATCCATTTCACTTATCGGTACGTCCTCCCTCTCAAGAAGGTGCGCATCTAGTTTCTTGCTTTTTATTTGGCTACAATGGTTCTTGACACAGATACACGTCGAATTCTGGTATCTCGCTTTCCCACTGATGGCGATGTCTCAGCTGCACCACATGCCTACCATCCTGCTCTTGCACAATTCTACGCACAATATGTAGATGCTCTCTGTAGCATCTGCGCCCCGTTCACCCGCGACCCTCACGAACTTTCTTACGTCGCAGCCGCACAATGGCCCAGCTTCGTTGCACCGGTTCTCGATGCTCAAAGAGACGCCAATCAGTTTCACCCCATCCCAGAGGACGTACGCATGCGCCTTCTGCGAGTGTTCTTACCTAGCTTCACTGCTGCACTTGAGGCACTCCTTCCTCGGCGGATGCACGCTCGTACATGGAGTCAGACGCCTGACGTAACAGATGGCCCAGCGAGTGACGAGAAGGGCGTTGAAACGACTATCAGCTCCCTATCCACTCTACAGAAGTATATATTACTCGCGGCTTTTCTCGCTTCCTCGAATCCGCCGAGGACAGACATGCGCATGTTCGCAAGAAGCCGTGAAACACGATCCAGACGTCGGCGTGGCGGTGGGACTCGTAAGGCACCGCAACGCAGTGGAAGTACACCAGCGAAGGTGAGCCCGATCTTGCACTGACACCTGCAACGAATTGACGTAGCGATGATAAGGTGCCTCAACGTCTCGCCGGCCCTGCATCATTCCCGCTTGACCGCATGAGTGCGGTCCTTGCCGTTCTACTTGAGGAGTACGACCTCGAATCGCGAGTTATCAGCAAGGAGTTCACGCAGCTCGGAGAATACACCGAGATGGAATTAGTACGGGTGCACACGTCTGGAGCGGTATGTATTCGGAAACCGTATTGTTGCACTGGCGCTGACACCGCCAAAAAGATCACGGAGCTTTCCGCGGCTCATCTTCTTCTGCGAGTATCCCCGCCAGATCGCCTTGACGGCCCGCCTATGTATAAGTGCGGAATCTCATATGACGTCGCACTCGCTCTAGGTCGCGATCTGCGCGTCCCTATGCTTGACCTGATTTGGGAGGCCGGTTAGAGGGTTATATGCCGCACGTGGCGTTCAACTTGGGGTTGTACAGGGATAGTACTATGTGGAGGGTTCTATGTCGTCGTCATTCCATCGTACATACTATGCACGGAACGCTCATGTGGGCTCATTGTCGCAGAGTGCTGGAATGACCCTGCAACCAGGGTCGGAAGCTACCATTACAGTTCACCAATAAAATTTCCAATGATAGTAACGACTCAACCACGAATTGCAACAGAGGCAAGCCTGCCGTGGGAGTTACGCGACGTTTCCTAGACTCATCGGTAAGGCGACGTCGTTCTCCCGTAGCTTCTTCATTGCTTTGCTGGAGACAGATGTGGCACAAGACGTGGCGAGTAACGAAACTTATTTGGCTTGACGAAGTAACTTGAAAGTAGCTCGCTCATTGGTTGCTCGAAGGCTAATCGATTTATCATATCTGAAGCCTATTGGTAGTTGTGGACCGCAGTATTACGACGACCTATTCCTCTCAACGCGAACACATGGTTTTTGGGTCCTCCCACGGCCCCAAAAGGCCCAGGAACAATCCAACGACTTCGGTTTTGAACCATGTGTCAGTGTCAGCTGTCTGACGGAATTGCAGACAACCTGGTTTCGTGAACATGGGCCATCAGAACCTTAGAGTATTTCTCAACGAGACAAGGAAAAAAACTGATGCCAGTCGACCCTCAGGGTAAACAAAGTTTCTTTCGACCATGACTGACACACTGGTTTTCCTACAAAACAAAGTACATCCACTCGAAATCCGACCACCAGGTGGTGGTTACCATTGAAGGCATAGACCGAGCTGATGTAAGCCAGATCTAGTCAGCTGGTCGCTGGTCGTCCCGCGTCCCCAGACAGCTTGCCATAGCCAGACAGACAGGGACAGACAGCACGTAAACCGCTGTCCTTTAAACTCATCGAAGGCTCGAAGGTATTCGAAAAATGGTGAGTTGACGGCGACAATCCGAATAATACCAATCATGCCGGGACATTTGCGTCTGTATGACCGGTGTGGGAGCCAACCAGATTCCCATATTGGGGAGAAGCCGACATCGGAAGAACTGGAGTAACGAATACCAATACCAAAGAAGGCCTCTCCACGCGCTCGGGTCCTTGGTGGTCACCTTTTTTTTTTTTCAGCGCAGCATGACGCAGGAACAAGCACGTACGTATCGTGTGTATCTTGCACATAAATACCCCCTTGGTCCTCCTCTCATTTCCCCATCTACCGCCTCTCCCAGAATGTCAATCATCTCCGAGCCTCTTAAGAAGCAGCGTCTCGTCGCTCTTGCTCTTTGCTGGGTTTGGTCGGTGGTCGCCGCCTGTGTTGGCCTCAATGCCCTCGTAAAGTTTGTCCATTCCCTTACTCCCGATGGGCTCAATCTCACATTGCTTGTGTCTAGGACCAACCAGACCAAGACTCATTTCCGGAGGCTCGCACCCCCAGGCGTCACTCTCGAATTTCATATCAATGGTACCCACATCCCTCTTTTGTCACCATCTCCGCTTAGTCCTTTCCCCCTGCACAGATATCTATCAATCTGGCGTCGTCGTCACAAGCGTTTGTGCAGCTGTGGCTGTCACCGCCTCAAAGCTCTTCTTCGTCACGATCAAGTGGCCGGCACGCTCTACTGGCTCGCTCAAGATTCAAGCGTGGATCTTGACCTTTTTCAGTGCATGGATTCTCGCAACGCAGATTCCATATACCATTTTCACGGCGAACCACCATGCGAAAGTCGACGCCTTTCTTAATGGCGTACAGATACCTCCAGCAACCTTCCAAGCGGCACTTGTTGCGGAGGGACTGTCGGACAAATATAGTAAGCTGCACCACGGTAAGTCATGAGGAGGCGTCACTCGTACCCGCCCAGGCGTTGATATCCTCTGTAGCCGTCCTTCTTGCTATCTTCCCTTGGATTGCACTGCTCTTTACTGCTATACTCGTTGCTGTTCTCTTCGCGGCTGCTCGGAGACGCGATGAACTAGAAACGGCTTCGCAGTCGTCCATGATGGAAAGGGAAAAGGGTAGCCTTGACGGATAATATATGTCCCACCTCTTCTATTGACCGTTATTGTTACTTTGGGACGTTATCCCACTGCAGCACTACGGGGTGTTAATGGCCTTTCATGACTGTATGTAACATTGCGCCTAAAGTTCTTTTCCCGTCCCACTTTCCCGTGCACAAGCTAGTATACCTCCTCTGGTTCCTACATAATAAACGGCACGAATCCCTGTATTGAGCAACGTCTGTTGCACGTCGCGAAACTCATGCCCCTGCCCCGAGGCAGTGTTGTAGGTGAGAGACGATAAGTTTCAGACGGACAACAAATTCCGCGGCAGCTGGGCAACTCCAGCTACGACATGCGTTGGAAATTCGGGAGTAACAGGGAATCCTTTGAGGGCCCGGCAAATTTGTCCCAATACAGCAGCCCGTGTCTCTGTACTGTAATTCGCTTCGCTATTAAGCCGACAGCGGTCAGATCAATGCGGATCTGTAAAACTTGGGTGATCAATGAAACCGCATGGAGATAGAAATCTTCCATAATCTGGCGCATGATACTGGGAATCCACTGCCACCCCGCTCAGGTGAGCAGCGTGTGGCGCGGGGTAAACCAATCATATTGTTCTAGTCTATCGGGCTCCACCACTTGTCCTCCTCACATGCACACTTCCACTCACACTCCTTTTTGATAGGTAGGCATTTTTGCCTTGCGATCGAGCGCTTGTGGCGGTGGCCGACAGACACCCCAAACAAATTTCCAATAAGGACGCAGGCGATTTCCAAGGGAATGTTCGCACGAGACGCGCCGCATTGGGCAGCGCCACTACGAGTTTCGGCAGGATCAGGGCGTCTGCTTGAGGCACAAGTTGGGTCCATGATTGAGATAATAGGCGCACGATTAGCCAAGAAGTGACAATTGGATCTCAATGACAGGAAAGGTGGTGTGAAAGTACATGCTCGTGTAGTTCCTACGAGAATCAGCACACGCATCACAGTGCAACGGATGACTTGCCTTTTTACTAGCCACGACCGTATCGCAGCTTCCCATGTGTTCACCTGACCTCCACCAGCACAAGTAAACCATATCGTCGTTGCTCCGACTCGCACTATCATCGTCAGCCAATCGCTCGACGTCTTGGTCAATAAGCATGGTGACGTCCCCCTCGTTATTAGGACCGTGCGCCTCCTGCTGTCGGTCCCGGGGCGAGGATCTGGAGCTGTTCTCGATCGGCGGCGACGATGACGGACTTGTGCCAGGAACGTAATCTTCGTCGTCACTCGACTTGGACGGTGCTTCTCGTTCGTGAGAACTCCCGCCGTTCGCCTGTCCTTCTGCCTTCAAACGCGCCACCAACCTTCTTAGTCTGACATTCGCCTTCTTTTCGGCACATAGTTCATCCTTTATCTCGTCCAGCTCGGCTTCCCTCTCCTCGAATTGTCGGCGAAGCAGTTGGTATTCGCGTTCGAATTCCGGCGCGACTGCTGCGCGGTAGCGTACGTCGTCGTCCGTGCGACGTGCACGCTCGATGAGCATTTCTGACAGCGCCTTGTACTTCCGAACCTCAGTCTCGAGCTTGTCCACCCGGCCTTCGAAAGTGGCGCGGATCATGGCGATCCCGTTCACAGATTGTGATTCTGCAAGGGTTGCGCGCGCTAAAAGCTCCTCGTTCTCGGAACGCGTGCCGCTTGCGAAGGCAGAGGCTCTTTGGTATTGCTTCGCGAAAAAATTCGACGTCAGTCAGCGCCTGCGCCTTGTCGGCGCGCAGCGCATCGGTTTCGCTCTGCAATGCCGTTTTTTTCATCGGACCATTGTGCGCGTTCTTGATCGAAGGCAGCTTGCGCTTCTTTCTCTTGGTCCGTCTGAACCCCCGCTGCGACGTGGTCGGTCCCCCGCGTGGAGAACGGGTGCTCGCTTCCGGCTCGCTTATCTCCTGGATTTACCTTGCCGTTGGTCGGTTGCTCACGCAGGGCATTCATTTGTGCCTGCAGCTCCGAAATTTCCTCAGACTTTTTATGAAGAAGGTCCAAAGCTCCCGCGAGCTGGCTACCTAAAGACGCCTGGGGTGATGTATTAGGTGGTTGACTTTGAGTCGAGCCCTGTGTGGTCGGCGGTACCGAACTTGGCTGGGGGAGAAAGGAGCATTAGGCACGGAGTTAACGCTGGATGGTGAAGCTAATCACCTCGTGTCGCGCGGCGGAGACACATTCGCCGCACCTATGTCGACATGTTGATCTGACTTGCCTTGGGTAGCTATGCCCTCCCTAGACTCGACTGAGGGACCGGCTTCGCGAGGCTCACTAGGGATTCTACGTATTTTCGAGTTCTCCATCGCGACAGCTTGCGGCTGAGTAGGAGGCTCTAAACCGTTCAAGACTTGCTTGAGCACCACATGCGGCGGAGGCTGTGTGGTGTTCTGCGGCGAAATCGAAGTACTGCTTCGCCCCTCCACAAGGTTCCCTGTTGAATTCGAAGCTGCGCGCCGTAGTAGCTCTAGCCTAGCGCGGGCTTCGGAGGCTCGGCGTTCTGCGAGCGTTCCACTGTTGCGTCGCAAGGGCCCATCTTTAATGGGACCAAGTTGCTCAACGGAGCTCCGGGTGGCGTTCCGCAACAGGTCGAGGGTCCGACTTTTCTGGTAATGGAGATTTCGTGGATGGTGCGATGATGGCATGAACCTCAGGTTTAGTCAAGGATTTTCGGGTGGGGCCAGGTAACGTAGGGGAATTTTCGAGATCTTCACATCCTCCCTGAGTAGAAAGATTAGTGGCATTATCTTGTAAGTGATCGGCCTCGTTGCGAAGCTCTGTATCGTGGCTTGTATTCGCGTTTCGACCCACAGGCTGGCTTTCAGCACTCAGCTGGTCCGTTGGACGATTGTCCTGAACTTCCTGAGAAACTTCCCCAGTTCCTTCGCCACTCGCGTCTCCCGTGGACGTTTGTAGAAGGATCACTCGGAGCAGGACCTCGATTGGAGCTTCCCAATTGAGGGGAGTGTCGCGATACAGAATGCTGTGGCTGTGGCTGCGACTCCTCCTCTTCTTCGCGCAAGGCAATAATCTGAGACTCGGAGAGAGGCCGCTTCGGTACGGTCAAGGGAGTCTGTGTCCGCACAGACGTCGCTGTAGAGAGGATGGAATGCGCATGCCGTCCTGGTGGGGGGTCTCTGCGTTTAGCTGCGACATGTTTTCTTTTCGGCGGACCAAATTTCGCAGTTGGGGTCGGCACCCACATCTCTATTTCTTCAAACGGGGGATGAGGAGGTGCATCGCCACCCTTATCCGGTGTGTGGTGAGGGTGTGCAGGAGGGTCGTTCAAGGTTGCCGCCTGGCTGACTATCGATGATGGAGACAGGCTTCCTTTTTTTAGAAGGTTTGGAATTATCATCTGCATTGCTTGGAGAGGGACGCTTGCGCTTGTGAGTCTTGCAAACGGGAGACTCGGATGGTTTAGTTAGGCTGCCCTTATCAGTCGGACGGCTGCGAGCTACTGGAACTTGCAGTGATGAGGACGATGCGAGAGGTGCCTCTTTTTTTGCTGTATGATTCAGCATATGAGTGTGTTGAAGTAGCGCAGCTGGGGAATAGACACCTTTCTTTCTTTCCCAATCCTTGATGAGTTCCGAAGAACAGTGTGAATTGGGAACCCAGGAAAGCGGCCAGGGCTTGCCTGTTTTAGGATCTTCACCGGCCCACCGTACTCTGTACCGCTTTCCATCCTCTGCAACGATCTCAACGACCTCCCACCAAGTCTCCTCGTTAGGGGTGGGGTCATTTCGAATCCGGCGGGATCCCGAAGACATAGTTAATACAGTGTCCCTCGCCGTGCTTAGTCGGCCAGTTGAGAAAAATGATTTCAAGTTTGGAAAAGAATGCGGACAAGGCAAGTCGAAGGTGAGTCACGGTCCTCATCGATTCGTCATTCAAGAATCCGCGGACCACACGCCTCAAAATGGGTCGTCCCATGGACTGCATTCGGCAACTACCGAGACTTGGCGTCAGGCTGACCTTTATGGTGAGCACATCGTGAGCTTAGACACGCCGCCGCTCAGATATTCACTGCTCAGCTGATACTGGGGGCGGTTTTTCCTCATTTCTGGTAGCCCAGGCCTGAAAATTTTCTTAGTCGCCTCCATTTTTTTTCCCCAGCCGCCAACTCTGACTCCTTGTCTGCTGACTCGTCGTCATTTTGAAATGCGATTCACTTGATGTTAACGCGACTGGCAGTGATGACTCCTGGGTAAACGGAAAGATCGAACCTGTGCTCAAGCTATCCAACCGTGGAATCCATATACCTACGCAAGGGATTAAGCTGCGGCTCGACCATCAATTTCCTGTGTCTGTTTCCAATGCACAACGTGTGCTGGCTTGTCGGAGATCGGACACGTGCTAACTGCATGATCCCTCCCTCCGTTAGTTTCGCTGAAACACGCAAGTTGCTACCCTCCTATCTTGCCTCAAAGCTTTGATGTCCCCCTACTTCTGCCGTTTTCTCCCTTTGGTATTTTTAAACCGCCTTGGACACGTTCTTCTTAGACGTTCTGCTCAATGAAGTGCGATCCCGAAAAATGGAACTCTCGGTGGCTATTACAATAGGTTTATTGGGGGCCAGGCACCACCCTACTACATCATCTCAGGCGGTCGCCGCGTGACTGTGGTTATGAATGGCTCTCCCCGCTTGGATCGGTTATGTTGATCGACCGGAGACGGGGATTGGTGCATCGTACACACTACAATGCACAGGATTGCCATGCTGTCTCCTCACGGAATTCGCCCTAGTACGCGGTAACTGTTTAGTAGCTTTGTGTGACCACCTTATGACTTGAGCTCGTTCATCACTTCCTCCTAGCGATGCAACCCCGCCTCCGCTGCCACTCGGTTTCTGACTCAAGCAGCTCCACGATCGACAAATTTAGGCTGCCTTCTATGTAACAGCGCGCCGGTCGCCTGTATAAGGCGCCATGCAACCAAGTGTCATACCTTGGTGCTAATTTAGCATCAAGGTGGATGCGAGTAACGAAAACAAGCTTTCAGAAGACTGTATTTGGGGGATGGCTGGTAAGGATCCTCAACCTCGTCTTAATCATTCTATGCTGCTAGTGTGCTTTGAGTAAAGGCAATCATACGAAAGCGTTTGACAGGCAGCGATGAACCAACGTTGTACAGATATCATGTCTGCGAAAATCGCATCCATTGGATCCATTTGCGAAATAGGGCACAAACTAGAACCAATAATGCGGGTACGAATTACCCGGTTCCTAAGGCCTCTACCCACCACCGGACAGAGATGAATTTGCGCATTCGTGACAAACCATTGTATTCGAGAGATGTACTCTGGTGAGACATTGATCTCCCTCACCTCCGCTAGTCCGCAGATTTATTTTAACATTTCCGTAGTTTTCGCAATCCAGTAAATGGGAACTCTGGGATTCCCGAAGACCCTGATTAGAGTAATAGATAGGTAAGACATTTATCAAGGAGTGTGAAGATGCCGGATATCCACCTTCATGCGGGCGAAAGTTTGACACCTTTCGGACATATCATAACAGTCGTTTTTGTTTCGCACCGGTTTATGACGCTCTCCAATTTACGGAACGAATATATCTTACGTGTGCTGGTGAACAATGGTGACATTCGGTAGAGAGGCTGGCTCCACGAATGTTCTCTTCCGAACTAACTAGCTGCAATGAATCCCTACTATCACCTATCCCTACATTTTTTATGTGATTTGGGGATGGCCGATACGGAAGGCTTGAACTAATGAGTCTCAACTGAGCTTGCAACTGAGTGTGTGTTTTAAATGAAAGAAAAAAACTTGGAAAAAGTGATTTGGGAACAAGCAAGTTTTCTGAGTACCTTAATCTCTTTTTAAAAAATACGTTATCGGACTCCTGGCTGTTCCACCTCCGGTGAACAGCCTTCGAAAAACTTCATTCCCGGAGGAGTCCTGCTCAGTAGTCAATGGGGATTTGCCGAATATGGAATATAGTTCCGGACGCTGCCACAACTGTGGTGTGTGGCGGTGCCCAGTGACTCTGCCAGATCGTCCTGCCCATGTACAAGCTTTTCCTGGGATTTGAGATTCGAGTCGATGGCTGTATTCATGGACGACACATCACCCTTAGGCTACAAGCCATCCACCATCGCGATGCCCGAGTCTCTTCCGAACACTGCCTGTGCCTTTGACTGCGCTTTTCACCAACTGTTCAATCTCTTAGTTAGGCTCCGAGGCCCAGCCGATTGCTCTGTATGTTTTAGTAACCCGAAGGTTTCGGCATCTATCTCACCCGAGATGACTTCGCCGAGAGGATTCTAGCGGACTCGAAGAAGCTCTGTTTGCATTTATACTCATCACGGAGTGATGTTTTTTTTTAATGAGCACATTACCACTATTCTCTAGTACTCACTCTTTATGACTTCAGTCGGACAGCCATCAAGGTGGGTCCAGCTTATATTAAAAGAAAACATCCGCAAGAGCGAAACACAATTGGAGCGTACTACTCCGCTCCCCAGTATAAGAATCTTAGGCTCCTCGGATGCTCGGCACTACAAGGAACGCTCTGTCGTTTTAACCTCCTACTCTCTTTCTTCCATGGATGAGCATGCGCTCGAAAGTGGTTATTTCTCTCCTTCAAGCTATTTGGGGCGAAGGGCGCGGGCGCCGACTCCTCAACATCATTCCTCCACACAACCACACCCTCCTGCATTGCAGGGAGATTTGGAGAGCCCTGGGCATTCTGGTGCGAGATCTCCCTTCGGGGGCGTCGTGCGTTACTAATGTTCTCCCATATAGAGTATCCACAGAGCGGAGCTCATCCGGGTTATCCCCTTCCCGTGCACCGCGCGTATACGCGTCCCGAACCATCACCCAGCCCAGCCCCTTCGAGCTCTAGTTCCGGACTTGCGCGACCTCATGCGCCCGGACAAACAGAAGGTACAGCACCTCAACCCATGCGCTACTCCTTCACCCACCCAGGAGGATGGCCAGATCGTCTTCAGCGCGCACGGCCAAGGGGCCCAGTTGCGCACCCCCAGGCATCGCGTTCGTCCTCGCATCTGGATCCAGGGCCGTCTAAACCTCGCCGAGGTAAGCGCAAGCGTCCCACGGGTTCGGACAGTGGCACTTCTGCTCCTCAACCAATTGCTGCACACCGCGACACAGGTGGTCCCCAGAGGAGTCACAGGAGGCACTACAATATCGCCGAAAAGACACAATCCACCATGCTCCCTTCCGGTGGAATGTACATGACCTTTCCGTTGGACATCCCTTCCCCCGAACCGGACACCGAGGGTAGAGCCGGACCTCCGCCCTTTGAACATGGACCAACTGAGTTGCCACCCCGGCCATACGAAAGCAACCCGCAAGTAACCACCGAAAGGGAGGGCAGCGGTCCGGAACGGCCCGCTAAAAGAGGACGACTTCCAGCCGACGTCATGGACCATGTGGGTGCTCCCCCAGTCAATTCTTGCTATGTATTCTGATTCCCAGTTTCCGGAATAGCTGCCAACGATTGAAGGTCGTCTACATAAGATCGAGGTTGCTGTCAAAGAATATGTTGACTCAAGAAATGATCGGGCCATCGAGAAGTCGAAACTTCCTGGCCCTTAACGGACTGTTGTGTACTCTATAATTCTGCGCTGTATCCCTTTGTTGTACTCACGGACGGTGGACCAAACATTCCCAGATATCCCAGGCATGTAGGATTTAGCCACATACCCCTCAGTTACCCTCAACCTGTAGTCCTGTTTTCCTGTTTCCTTAATTACTGTAATTGCCATGATTCTGAACATTCTTAACCCCCGGGGCCCTTGTCAGGAATATGCAGTGTACGAAAAGACAAAAATACCGATAAGGGGATATTTTATGTTGTTGTTAAGGGGTTTGTCGGTTCACGCTTACGGTATTGCCAGCGCGTGCTGCCACAGACGGGCTCGCTCTTGCTGCCACAACGACATGCAGTGATTGTGCACGTTTCCGACATTACACACCATGTTTAGCGCACTACTCACTCCTCTCCGCGCGAGATTCGAAACGTCACCTCTCGTTGAGACGGCGACCCCACGAGTGGATGGCAATGAGGGTGACATAGCGCCGGAGGACTTTGCACGCGACGTGCTCATCGAGCTCATGAGAAATGCTGTGGAGAAGCTCAAAGAGACGAGCAATATTCACACTAATGTGGGGGTATGCATTTAGCGCGGCAACTCAGCTTGTGTCTTTCTGAGTCTTTCTAGGATTTGACCGAAGTACACCGCATCATGTTGGAGGATGCCTGCACCAAGGACGTATTTCGTGAAATGGATGGCTTTGTCGCAATTATCAACATTTTATCAACACTCCGCACGTCCCGCGACGAGAGCACCCTAGGTGAAGACAAGGAGCAGGTTCTTGGTGAGACCCTCGAAGCAACACGTCTTGTGTTCGTCATCGCGTCGGAGGCAATGTCTGGTGATGAGGTCAATTCACAATATTTCGAGGTACGGTGCCTTCTCTTTTGTCTGCATCGTTCTCATTATTCTTTAGCGCCATGTGGGATACGAGTCTCTCTCCCAAGCGTTGCAACCTCTTGTCACGGATTCCCAGGTCGAAGATCAAATCCTGGGCTTCCTTTTCTCGTTCGCACTCAATGATTTCTCCGTTTCCAGTCTCTTTACGTCGCTGCGCGAGGCCGACTACGATGTGGTTGATTCCCTGATCAAGGATATTGAGGTTCGCCTTGGTCTCATCACCCAACCAGGCGCCATCTGTATTCTCCTAGACCTCCTACCACAACATTCGGAGGATACAATGCTACATTACACGGTCTACAGGCTTCTAGAGCGGCTGTCCGCTCTCAGGCACAGGAACAAGGTTATTCTCTGTGGCCTTGGCATATTGGGTCGTCTATTTCAGACATTCACCTCCCAAAAAAAACTCTCCGCATCAAGTCAGGAACGACGTATCGTGCAAAAGTTGCTGAGGCGGATTCTTGACTTAGGTGCAACTACTGTAGACACGAGGATCATGTTTCAGTCAGCAGTTGCATCTGACGGAACTCTCAATCCGGACATCCTGGAGATGATCCGCTCAGGGATCAAGTCTAGGTGGCCGGACCATTTCTCGTTCGAGAGACGTGCTTCCCTCGAATTCTACGAGGAGAATGCGAAAGGTTTGCCCACAACAGGTTTCACATTCATGGTATGTACTAGGCCAATGCTATAAGTCAGAGCATTGAAGACCCCTACGCATTAAGATTTGGATCTGGCTCGAGCGATACCCTACTAAGGATGCACAAACCATTTTCTCATTTCGCGTCGCGTCCCGCACACTATTCCACCTCAAAATTCTGGAAGATGGTCGTTTAGAACTATGGAGCCATGGCCAGCCGCCTCCCGGGGCCGTGACAAAATCTAGCTTTCCAACATCTCGGTGGTTCCACCTCGCAGTAGTTTATTATCCTCACCGCGGTTCACACCCTAACTTGCGTCCGTAACAATTTCTTCCGCGTCTCTCACCTATCTGATCGCCGCACCAGGTTTCTTCGTGGACGGCGTTCTTATCGATCTGATGAGTTGGGCTTACCCGCGACCCGAATCGTCCCCACAGACTGGCACATATGCAATCGGAGATGATTCAGGGGAAGCAGGCATGAGTTGGTGTATGGCTTCCGCCATTTTGCTCTCCAAACCGCTCGGTATGGTCGGCTCTGCTATCGGCGCTTTCACCCTGTCTGAACTTGCTATAGGAGATCACCTTCCACGTTTCGTTCATCATCTTGGACCTAGGTACAACGCGAACCTTTCAATCGCAACATCTCGTCAAGTTCCTGACTTACGAGGCTTCTACCTCGCTCAACATTTTTCTCTCCAACCTCACTGCATCTAAGGGCGGTATCCCGCATGACGTCGTAGCCTTGGTGAAAGCCATAAATGATGGAATCGGGATCGAAGAAGCATCTGTAGTATTTTCGTTTAGCCCGGCAGCTATATCTGCCGAGTACTGACGGCGCGTTGACTTCCCTAAGTCGTTTCACCAAAGATGGCAACGTCCATGCGATGAAGGCATTCTGCGTCGACACTGCGATGTGGGAGATCGGAGGGGTGTCCGTACCTTTGCGACTGATTCAACTGGCAAGGGTGAGGCCAATAAACTTTGCGAGAATCTACTTGATAGTCCCGCACAGACACCGCACGAACTCTCGAGAACCCTTGGTATACTTACCGATGGTCTGAGAAACAGTTGGCAAAACTCAGAGGATATGGAACGCATGCGTACGTCGCCCATCTTCGTTTATGTTTTATTCTCACGGCACGTGTAGGGGGTTACGAAATACTGTCGGATATTTTGCGAAACAAGAGCGAGTTGATCAACATGACAAGCTATGAGACGCTTTTCGAGTTCTTGGGAATGAATTTTAAGACCCCGGAGTGAGTGGTGGCTAAAGTAAACATTGACTACGGGTCTCACCTTCATTCTACACCACAGTCACTCAACAATCACGAACCCTGTTGCATATCGCTTCATTGCGCTCGATTTCGAGCTCTGGTCTCGGACCCGGGGCGCGATCCAACGTGTTCATCTTGAACACTTCTTCGATCTCGTCGTGACAAGTCGGCACAAACGCTTTAATGTGAAGCAACAACTTGCTGGGGTTGGCCTCACCCGGCGATTTTTGTTTGCTTGGCAGACTTCTTGGTATTCGGCCGAAACCCTACCGTCTTTCTTGAAGTCATTCAGAGCTGTGATGGAATCGACATTCGTTGCAGATGACACCATCAAGCCTGTCTTGTCATACCTAGCTGCCCACCTTCATAACGGTGAGCGCAAAATAATGCGGTTTGATGATATGACTCTCAACGCGTTGCTGTGAAGCCACTTCAGGGCTCTCTTCTCCGGCGTCAGTTCTGTCTCAGATAGACAACGACCGTTCCCGCGAGAAGGCGGAGCAGCTCTTTGGGGCCTTCGTCTCAATCTTGTCTGACTCACCTGACTGTTATATGCGGTTTTCCGCCACCCTTCCTCTCACTCGTATATATCTCTTGCTCCTCGGCGACAAGCCGTCGTCCTTTGTCGCCAAGCAAGTCCTTGACCTCATCGCACTCAGTCTAAACAAGTCGAAATCATTCAGTCGCAAATTCGAACTGGTCAGCGGTTGGACCATTGTGAAGACTGTTCTTCCCGATGCTTGGGACTCTAACGTTCACGCCGCGGCATTCGGGATCTTGTTGGGCCAAGATGAGGGTCAAGTACCCTTCGTTACCTGTTCCCATATTTTTCCCGCCATCATGGGCTCTTTGACTAGATTGCTGGCAATTGAGGCCCATGGAACGTATCACCGAGGTGTCGAGACAACTGAACATAGTGTGTGCAATATTTCATATTTGTGGATGGCCGGTTCTTGCTAACAAGAACTCTCGGAGCTGATGGACAGTCTGCGACCTATATCGAAACGATCCTAGAAGAGCTTGTTCAATTGCAATCCTCATGTCCTACGTTCCGGGAATTATTCGAGTCCCAGCAGACCACACAAACGTTTACACAGGCGTTTCAATCATTTGTAGCGCGGCTGTCTCCTAATGAAATGTCCCACCATCACATACGGATAACCGAGAAGCTTATGCACTTTGCTCTGACTCTGGCTCTGGACAATGCTGTCGCGGGGCCCCAAAAACGCGAGGTTTGTTTACTCTTCGCCTTTAACCCCCTAAGTTTGACATTGTCCCGAGATCCTCGATATTTTGCAAAGTGCTGAACAGCTCCTCAATGGTGGTGACTCGCAACAAACAAAAATTGACCCGTCATTAGTCTCCAGTCGATTCTCGGTCCGGCATCGATTTGCGTCAGCGAGGCTCAGCCTTCAACTTGGTGAACGTACTGTCCAGAAATCAATGGCTCGAATTCATGAGTGGCGTGCCACCGTCATCGCGACGGAGAGAAAGCGCCTACGCAAAAACCTTTTGGATCTGTAAGTACCCACCATTGTGACTTTAACGCCACTTCAACCGTACCCGCAGGAAGGAACAGAACCGCCAAGTATCCCGTCTAAGCGATTGGATGATCCCTCTCACCGCAGAACGCGGCTTGTGGGAGGTGCCTAATCTGCACTACGCTTGGCGGCTGGACGAGACAGAGGGCCCACACAGAGTGCGGTATGAGGATTCTTGGGAGTGCTAGTTGCACAGTTTCTCACTATACGCAGGAAAAAAATGGAATCGAACATGGTGGCACCGCTCAGTTCCAAGGTTGACGAGGGTGCCCACTTACGGGCCATAGAACTGCCTCAGCCAGAAGATCATTCCTCGTTCCGCTTGGAGTTGCCACCGTGGGCCGAGTCATACGAGATCTCGTCTACCGATGGCGAAGGTAAAGCTAATACGCCTACTATCCTCCTCGATCACCTTCTGAGAGCGTCCTTCAGATGACCGTCAGTTGACGGAGGATGTTACGGATGACAAACATCGTAGGGTGCGTCATGAGCTCGAACCAGGGGACGTCATCGAAGCCATAAGCACTATCGCGAGAATCACTGGGGTTGACTCTTCTCGTAAGTTCATCATGGAATCACGGGTGTGTGTGCTTAGTGGGGTTAGCTGGCCTCTTGATCTGCGGACGGACACACTTCTACATTCCTTGAGGGACTCGTAGAAAACGATGAGGGTGAGATAATTGATGCACAAGACGCCCCGCGGAGCTTGTTCTTCGTCCCAGGTAGTATCCTTGAATTGAACGGTATCCAACGAGCCCAGCGGTGGTAAGAACGTAATTATAACTGATGGATTTTTCTTAAACTATCACAGGCCGTACGAACAGATAGCCAGCATAGGAAATAGGTCCTTCCTGTTCCGCGACGTCGCGTGAGCCCTGGTCGATTGTCTTTGAGTCACTAGGATGCTTATTTGCTTAATAGGCTCGAGATCTATTTGAGAGATAGTCGCTCTGTCTTATTTGTCTTCACGGACAGAAGGAAAAGGGCGGACATGGATCGGAGGTTGTCATCTGCTATAAACGGGCGCTCGGCAAATTCGGCTACCATAGGCCTCGCCCCCAGCCTCACCCCTAATATTCTCAAATCCCCGTTCACAAGTAGAGTCAGCGCACGAGTCTTCTCTGGGTTCCGTGCGGATGAACTATCAACGGCTCAGCGGAAATGGCAGGCCAGAGAAATCAGTAACGTTCGTTCATCCTCGATTAAAGTGTCATAACTTGGACCTCACTTTCCTTTCGCATAGTTCACCTATTTGAGTATCCTCAATCAGATTTCTGGTCGCACCCCGAGTGATGCCACTCAGTACCCAGTGTTTCGTATGTGGTCCCTCTCAACCGGTTTCGCCGCTGATATACACTGCCTTAGCTTGGGTATTACAGGATTATGAATCCGAAAACCTAGACTTCTCATCGGGAAGAATTTTCAGGGAGTAAGGTATTCGCACCTTCTCCACCTACTTGAAACTGATACAGTGTCTGACAGTCTGACACGGCCGATGGGTGCACTGACCCCAGCACGCCGTGAGGCAGCCCAGTCACGCTACGAGAATTTGGAGGGTGTTGGCGAGAAGCCCTTTCACTACGGCACCCACTTCAGTTCTTCGATGATCGTGTGCCACTTTTTGATTAGGCTGGCACCGTTTACGAACATGTTCAAGACTCTCCAGGTGAGATAAATATCCGCACGGAAGAATCGTCTCAACCTTTTTTCAGGGTGGAGATTGGGACTTGCCTGATCGACTCTTCAGGTGCGACTATTTTCCTCTATCCTAACGTCCCTGACGTCTTGGGAAGCAATATCCATAGAGCGTACAGCTCGGCATCTCAGGATATTCGAGGGGATGTTCGAGAGCTGATCCCTGAGTTCTATACATGTCCAGAGCGAAGTCGATAATTCCAGTTTTACGCCGCGCGTGAATGCTAACTTCTTGCCAGGTTCTTAGAGAACTCAGCCAACCTCGACTTCGGGGTTCAACAAAATACAGGCGAACGAATACATCACGTTGTGCTCCCCCCATGGGCAAAGGAAGATCCGCTTTTGTTTATCGTTCTGAATCGACAGGTGATTAACATATCTGCTGTACTGTCCGTATTACTGATGTCAGGTTAGGCGCTGGAGAGTGACTATGTCAGCGAGAACCTACCAGCCTGGATTGACCTCATCTGGGGATGCAAGCAACGTGACCCCGCTTCTTTGAACGTCTTTCATCCTCTGAGCTACGAGGGATCCATAGGTACACCCCATCGTACATAATACGGTTTGAATGCTGACCCTTTGAAAAGACCTAGACACCATCACAGACGAGTTGGAACGGGAGGCAACAGTGGGTATCATTCATAACTGTAAGTAAATACTGCGAACACATCCACTCTTTCCACTAACATAAGGGTAGTTGGTCAAACACCTCGCAGACTATTTACCACACCACATCCCCAACGGTTCATGCAAGGGCCTTCATCGTTACCTATTGGGACATCGTATGGTGTTGAGGAGAACTATGGTCTCTTGGAGCGGCGTAAACGGCCTGCAGCTCGCGGTAAGTAACCAATCACTTTGTCAATTAGACTGACCCGTCGCTCCTGTAAGGTCTCGATCATGGAGGAGCTGTCCACACCTTAACATATGATCCCGTTGGAGAGAAGATAATTCCACAAGCTGCTGGTATACTCTCCACCCCTTTGCACCCGCATGAACAAGTGGAGTGGAGTTTCAGTCGTAGCGGAAGGGCCGCGGCTAGCCAGCTACGTGCGGTGGTTGATGGTCAAGTAAGCTATTGCCATGGCTTCAGCCGGCACCCAGACTTACAATCAGGCAGATCACTCAAATTGTTGAGGGAATCGAGTGCACTTGTGCTACTTTCGCGGACTCCGAGAATTTGATCACCGGGTCTAAAGACCATATTGTTCGGCTCTGGCGCGTCTCACGTGGCCCTGGCAGCATTACTGGACCGAACGCCTTGAGGATCTCGCTCTCGAACATGATGCGAGTACATAGGGGCACTATCCTCTGCGTAGCTGCATCGAGACCGTGGTCTATCATCGTGAGCGGGTCTGAGGATGGAAGCGCCGCGCTATGGGATCTGAATAGGGCGGTGTATATGAGATCAATCTGGCATGGAGGGGATGGTGTTGGTGTTCATCTGGCCACAGTCAATGAAAGTACGGTACGTAGCCCTCATTTTTTTCGCGTGTTCAACCAGAGACGTTATCACTTTTCACAGGGATACATAGCGACTTGTTCACGACAAAAATTGTGTCTACACACGATTAACGCCCGGCCCATCACCAGCTTTGACCTCAATTTCTCGGCAGCTCTTTCATACCTGCCCCCCACGATAACCTCGCTTGCATTCCACGAGCGGGAGTACTCCCGTCTGGGAGTTGTTGCAACAGGGTCTCCAGACGGCAAGATTACGCTCAGGTCATGGAACGCGGATAACACTCCTAAAGGGGAGAGAGCTGTGTGGGAGTTTGAAACATTGAGGATATTGAAGGCGGAGAAGTCAAGTGCAATAACCGCCTTGAAATTTGTTGGGTACGATGCTCTCCAAAATTACAGTGGTTAAGCTCACACCGACTCGGCAGGGAGCAACTGTATCACGGGGATAGTGACGGACAGACATTCATGTGGGACATGCCGGATTAGTGTTTACTCTTGTTTGTTTGTAATATCCATGATCACGTGACCATGTGGGCCGAGCGTGTTGCTTCTTCCCTCTGTATATTCACGCTATCTTGGGATTGGAACACACACACACATACACACGCTCTCTTTCTCTCTCTCTCAACGGTGGCCATCGGTTCGAAGTGGTTTTAACACCCACATTGTAGGCAAATACAATTGGTACAAACTTTTGCTTCACCAACTTCGATACTTAGCCCGCGGTTGCGTGAGTCGCGGTCCTCGAGGGTCGCTCCACGCGTTCTTTTCTTTTTCCATTAGCCGAGAGTAGGGCTTTCATCGCCGCTACCCGGTTGCCGCCGACCATGTCTGCGAAACGGTATTCCACACAGTCGGAGACCCCTTCCCGTGTCTCTCGGCGCTCTTCTGCGGCGGGCACCGCGAGCATCTCGAAGCCGAGAGCCATTTCCAACGCGTCACTTATAAGCAACTTCAGCAATGCGACTACAGTGACACCTCAGAATGTCAACGGGAGTGAGACATACTCCAACGGGAATCCCGCTAGTATCCGGGCCAAGCGTATGTCCACTACCTCCATTCCAGCACTCTCTTCCATTCGACGCCAGTCGGTACTGGGGCATGGATTGACCAGTAACTCGCACTCCACACCCCTTGTCAGTTCGCCTGTAATATCGGCCCATCCTCGTGCTATACCTCCAACTCGGCGCAGCTCGACAGCACCCAAAGCTCCGCCGTCTGTGGCTGGCTCTGTTCGTACTGCTCGCTCGAACAATAACCCGTCGGGGACTATAGACCCAGATTTCCAAGGTGCCACCCCTTTGATACCCTCCACCCCACGCCGCGTTCAGTCCTTGGTTTTGCCCGGGGAGCGGTCTCCCATTGCCGAGTCCATGGGCGCGGGTCTCTCCGTTTCATCACCGACAATCAGCCTTACCACACCTAGTCTACAATCCAAGCGAGTCAAATCTTCACCACGCCAGTCTTCGCCACAGGTCATTCATGCGGAGTCACCGTCGAGGAAGTCTGCTGCTACAGTCTCTAGTCAATGGCAAGTCGTCGACGCAACGGAATGGATCTGCCCGATCAATAATCTCCGTGTCTACGCCGCCCTCGCAGCCTGACTTTCCTCGATTGAATGGCGACGATGACTTCGCAGGCTCTATGTCAATCTGGGATGGTGACGATATGACAATGGACATGGTGACCGAAGCTAACGACCAGGACGTGGATGAAGAAGTAAGCATATATCAGCGTCGTCATTGCCTAACATCGATAAGAACCTGTCTTAAAGTTTCAAAGCGGCCTTGAGGCGCTTTTGTCGCTTCATGGGAAGAAGCTGCTTCACTACAAGCGCCTCCTTGAACGCTCTCAGGCGGCTACCGCAGCACAACTCCACGCCTTACAAGCCGAAGTGCGCGTTTTGCGCGAACGCGAGCGGCAGCGGGAGGAGAGCGGTACTGTGTCCCTGATAACGGAAAGCGACGACCTCTGCGTATGTGGGGGACGTAAAAAGGGCGGTTATTGGAGCGGGTATCGTGGAGAAGACGAAGAATGTGATAGCGAAGGAGCCGACTTGATGAAAGCCCTGAAAAGGGATGCAAATGGCGAATTTAATGAGTCCGAGGTTAGAAAGGCTATTCGCGGGCTTAGTCGAGACGAGCGGATGAGATTGTAAGTCCCCAATTGACATCCGAACAGCCACACCTAATCACACCCTCAGAATTGCTATTATACTAGACTGTGAGCGAGACTCGTCTCACTTGCGACAAGTTCTGACTGCGATTTAGCGTGCCTTCCTGGCGACATTCGACTTCAGATCTTACTTTTGGAGAAGTACGCCAAGGCTACATTCGACATCATCGGCAATCTCGCACCCGACCTCGCCTTCAAAATACTTAAATACCTCACTGTACCAGAGCTTCTCGCGCTGGAACCCGTGCGTGATATCGCTACCTTGAATGGTGAAGTAAACGAGACATCCGTCTTAGGTCTCCAAAAAGTGGCAAGAGATAGTGCACCTACCCGCTCTCTGGAAACGGCACTGTCTACGGCTAACCGCAACGGATCCAATGCCACTTAAGGCCCCAGTTTCCCCTGGAGGATGGTAGGCCGAATTATCAAAACCCAGATTCTGGTTGGTTGACGATACTGACTTTAGGGAACCACTTTATCGCTCCCTTCACCACCGCGAGTCCAACTTCCGTGATGCAATACCTCAAAGTATCCGGTTCCTCAACGGCCATACCAACTTCTGTACAACCCTCCTTTTACGCGGTATGTTCCCAGATTGTCCTATGGTGTAATTTGCTTAATTTCTCGACCAGGAAAACGGCTAATTAGTGGATCTTACGACGAGACCATCCGTTTTTGGGACATCGAAACTGGTGAGATGAAGAAGTGCCTGCAGGTCAAGAAACCTGTTAGTTGTGTAGATTTTTTGCTCGAAGAAGGTTGGTTATCTTGCAGGCTGTCGCTCTGGTTGTTTTCATAAAATTCTGCAGAGGTGTTTGTGGTTGGCTTTCATGACGTTGGGTACGTCGGCCTGCAGTCGTATAGCAATAGACCCTAAACTACCGCAGCCGCGTCCACCTTTTTTCTTCGGTAACATTCAACCCTCTGCAGCAACTAGCAGGACATTTAAATGGTATCCGGGCTGGTGGGTGCCTTTTGAGTCAGCTCCCCTTTGCCTTGACCTTCCTGTGATATTTAGTGGCTTTGTCCACGAAGAATCTGGTCTCTGCTGGGGCCGACAAAGCGCTGGTGTGTTGGGATTGGCGTGCCGGGACCAAGATCGTACGGTTCGGCCAACAGACTACTGTGAACATTGGCGTGCGGCTCATTAGCGGTGGTTCTCCGGAAGAAGGCGAGCGCGTAGTCAGTGTAACCATTGATGGCATCGTCCGCGTTTTTTCAATTCGTAAGTATTCAGACCTTGGCGCGTATCTTCGCTGGACTGAACGTTTTCAGGCCGTCGAGAGATGATCTCCCAGTTTAAACTCTCCGAACTGGCAGGTGGTGACCCGACACTGAACTCCAAGCTTTTAACGTCGGGAAGGCACCAGATAATATGTTGCAATGGTTTGCTGCTCATGGTAACCAGATGACGGTACGCTCAGTCACTTGGAGTTACATTCTTTATTCGTTGACCATTATCTCCCAGTGTGCCACAAAATCCATCATCCTCCACTTACGGTGGACCGAGGCCGAGGAGGCGACCGGCGCAGGAAACGCCGCACCTGACTCTAGTGATCCAGGTGTTCTAAACTCACCTAGCCCCTCAGAATCTTTTGCGCGCAGCCGCACCTTGTCTTCCCTTACTCGCTCGGCGTCTTTAACTACACCCTCGCGTCGTAGCTCCCTGATTTCTCCCCGTGCACGACTGTCTAGCCCTCGTACGCCCGGTACGCCTATTAGCCCTGGTGGCCCTATCTTAGGCTCTCCGGGATACCAAACGCGCTCTGGACGTGCGGCCATACTCACAGCACCGCCGCGGCTCATCGCAGTTATTGAGACACCCGACGTTTCAGTCGGCGCCGTCGACCCGAGGAAACGTCGCGTAGTTACCGCGACTAGGTTCAGCTCGCGCGCAGGAGCGGAACGGAGGGTACGAGTTGGGTCTGATTCCTCCTGTCTTCTCTACTCATAGAGGTACCCCCAGATTTACATGTCGACCCACAAGGAGAAAGTTGCGACCGCCCCTGATGATGACTTGGACAACGCTGGGGAATGCCTGCCACCGCGCGGTAAAACGTCGCCTTCCGTTGACCTTGGTACCAGTATTGCTCCGATTTCAGGCGCCTGGAGTGTAATAGCAGACGGCCCCGTTGGAGCTTACGACATGAAAGGTCTTTATGGGACGCTTCCGGCGAAGTTCGCGGGACTGGCCATGCCAGAAAAGAATCCGATGTCGATGCAGCTGAGTCACGAGGAAGTAGTGGTTGGCTGCACAGATGGGACTATCTAGTATGTGTTCCAGTGTTTCGTCGGGTGTTCGGAAAGCTTATTTTTGCCAGTGTTATGAGCTTTGTCGGGTATGACTATGTAAAGCAGATCTCCGAACCGAATGGGGTGCTCGATGAAGCTGAAGCTGAAGAGCCAGGTGAAGGTGACCTGTAATCACGCCGGTTCCCACTATGCATAATTGGATCATTTCTCATTGGCTTCACTGGTTCCGGATATCATGCTATATTCCCCCCTCCTTCCCATATGTTTCATTCTCGCAGTTACATCAGTTACAGTAAGCGGGAAAGTCGTAATTAACATTGGTTTTTGTAAGAGATGGTGAGAGCTTCTCCGTTTCGGGCACAGGGATCAATTCATTTGCTGGTGGTTTCAAGTCGTCCAGTTGGCGCTGTGTCCAGAAGGACGTGTGAATAAATGCGATTTATACCCACGCTCAAGCGCAGAAATACATGTGATCATTACCCCACCTGGCTTCCATTTTAACCAAGTGAGAGTCGAATCATGGAAACCGCCGACCTTCTCCACATCGACACACATTCACAATGCCTTGGGATGCTATCCAGCTCAACGACGGTGTGTCACGCCCTCTAGATAGATTCCACCCCCACTCATGGCACGTATTTAGGGAATGTGATCCCGGGCATTGCATTTGGGACATGGGGCATTGGCAGCGGTCAGGGTGTTATAGACCAAGTCGACCAGGGTATTTCCGTCGGATTCAGCCACATAGGCAAACGCGGTCTCTCCAGTTGATTCGTTCCCGGCTGACCCGATAACGTCCAGACACTGCTCAATCCTACCGCAACGAAGAAGAGGCCGGGATGGCCGTGCGGGAGAGCGGGCTGGCAAGACAGGATATTTTCATCACCACCAAGTACTCCGGGCTTGACGGACTTGATATCGAAACTTCCATTCAGAACAGTCTCAAGAACGTGCGCGCTTCTTTTCGTTGGGCATCGTGGTGTTGTGGCTCACAGACCGCACTCCTGATAGCTCGGGGTCGAATACGTTGACCTGTATCTCATCCACCACCCGCGTCTCGCCCGGCCAGACATCCCGACGGCCTGGGCTAAAATGGAAGCTATCAAGAAGGCAGGTCTCGCCAAGTGAGTGGTTCTTGTTGCCAGCTGGATGGCCGGGATACTGAAACACTCGCAGGAGCATCGGTGTCAGTAACTTTGGCGTCGACGAACTCGAGATTCTACTGGCATCCGCCAAGATCAAACCCGCCGCGAATCAGGTAGGACCGCCCAACGAGCGAATGCTCGCTAGCTGACCCGCTGCTAGATTCTCTTGCATCCCTACGTATATGCGCGCCAGGCACCGCTGCTCGCATATGCTTCCGCGCACGGCATCGTTTCTGAGGCATACTCGGCTCTGATGTATGCGCGCCTCAGGCCTCCGTGTTCTGTTCTAATTGGATAAATAGCCCAATCACGCACCAGCCCGGAGGCCCCGTGGACAAACCGCTCAATGAAATAGCTCAGAGACTCGGTGCCACGACAGACCAGGTCTTGCTGGCCTGGGTCAGAGCCAAAGGCGCTGTTGCTGTCACGTACGTACCCCGGGCTACGTTCCCCGACGTATCAGCTGGCTGATGTTGTCTCTTTCCTCAGGACGAGCTCCAAGAAATTCAGATTGGAGGGTTATCTTGCCGCAGGGGACCTAAGTGAGCCATAATACCCTCTGCTCGCAACTGGCTTAGACATATCTCCCCCTGTAAGAAATCTCCGCTGCAGACGTCGAGGCGATCGACTCGGCCGGCGCAAAAGGCGCGCGCCAGGGAATCTTCATCAAGTCTGTGCGTGCCATCGCCGAGCTGATGCTCTTTGGCGCTGTAGCATTCCGCATCTATACGTTCTTTGCATAATCCTAAGCCAAGGAAAGGGCGTGTGATTGCATGTATGTTGGTTCTTAGTTAGGCTGAGTACGCTGTATATTGCTTGGAAATCCAACGAGCCCGAGAGAACTATACTTGTCCGTTACGTGCACGCGTCGCACCGACGTTTATCGTCGATTGAAGTGCCCATCTAAGTCCGCATACTGCGGCATGGATGCGAATACGCGCAGGAAGGCCACTTGGCCTGCCCGCCACTCCCCGAGGTACCACCGAGCCGAGTGCACAAGTTGCGCCCTCCAATCGGTGACAGCCAAGTTAGTTTTAGAGTCTTTGCGGCGTATCGACTGCCAGTGGTCTTTCTGAGTGTATGGGTGGATAATATTCTGTGGCTACACGGGAAGCGCAGCAAGAGCTCGATACTAAACGCTGGTCAATGGGGCCGACTTTCCAGACACGCAAAAAACAGATATTCCTAGATATATCGTCAAGCGTACATCGATTCATACTCCTTTTGTTCGTGTCGCGTCAGGTTGCGAGTGGCAGCCCTCAATCAAAGTGCCTGCCTCCGTCTATGCTAATCTGGGCGTAGGCGTCACTCCGTCGGCCGAAAGTAGTTAATGGGAGGCACTCACCGCTTGTCCGGTGAGAAGATGAGACTCCTTAGACGCGAGGAAGGAAACTAGTGCGGCGATGTCATTGGGGACACCCACGTACCCCACTGCGGCGGTTTTCGAGAGCTGCAGATATTCCCGAATCAGAAACGCTGGAGAAAGAATTGGGGTGGTACGCACTTGGTCCTCAAGCACGCCGGGAGGAGTGCCGAGCCCGATCTCGAGATCATCCCCTAATAGAACGTCAGAGGGATACCTCTAAAAAGAAATGAGCGACGAAGCGTACACATCGGAGTCTTCACAGGTCCCGGGGCATAAGCGTTAACAGTAATGCCGTATTTTCCAAATTCCAGGGCTGAGCAAATCCGATATGCCTGAGCGGCACCGGAACCGAGGGAACGAAAATACGCACCAGCGCACTGTGTCAAAGCGCGTATGCCGAACTTACTAGCAGAATACGCGCTGAGAGATGCCTGGCCTTGCTTGCCTGTACCGGAACATGCGCCTGTGATGACGGGCTTAACGATGAATGGTACATTGGGGTGTGTTTCATCCTACCGATTATGCGCCCGCCGCGGCCTTGGGCCATCATCTGCTTCCCCGCGTACTTGTAACAAAGGAAGGTCCCACGAAGGTTGACACTGAGGACACGATCCAAGTCCTCTACTGTAGCTGAGAGAGAGTTGAGTTGGGCCAGGTTCAACGACAGCATGCGAGAAGGCCAGAAAGCCAGACGTACTGTCAAGTACGCTCTTCATCATGGAGATGCCGGCGTTTGCGATCATCTTCGTGTGCGAACAAATCAGTATGCGTCGCGCGTCGAACCGAACAGAGACCCGGACGCACCACATCAAGGCCTCCAAGGGCATGCACAACATCTAACACCATAGTCTCGACCTGCTGCTCACTGCTCACGTCGGCCAGGATGCAGTGTGCGCGACGGCCGCGGACCGCGACTTCTTCCGCAGCAGTCGCTAGCATTGCCTCGCACGCAGGTATGTCATTAAGGGCGACGTCGAAGCCGTCTGATGCTAGACGCAGAGCGATGGCGCGCCCGATGCCCTGACTAGCACCAGTGACGAGGGCCACACCTTTTTCTGCTATTATGGCCATATGTACTGCTAGGGAGTCGTGGGGTAGTATAATCCGGGAGAGGTAACTGGAGCGCTTGACATCGCGCCTGGGATTTATATGGTACTGGGAGGAGACCCTAATAGATGAGGATTGAGTTGACCACTTGCTGGGATCCCGGGTCAGTGACTTGGCCCAGCTCGGTATTTGGCGCAGGCACAGCAACCTGATTGGTTCGGAGCTTAGCGGGTGTCGGATTTTGCAGGTGCGTACGGGGGACAGCAACTAGACTTGTCCTCGAACAGCAACTACAATGCTCTCCACCGTCATCAAGTCATCTTCGACACGTTTGGTGCATCGTTCCTTCGCTTCCTCTGCGATCACTCGCCAAGCGGTACCGACTGAGGTCAAGTCTGTAAACAAGGAATTCAAGATATACCGCTGGGTATGTTTATGACCGTTCTTTACCCTCACCCCGCATTCATCTCTGTTTAGAATCCAGATGAGCCTCAGAAAAAGCCAGAACTCCAGTCATACACGATAAATCTCAATGAGTGCGGTCCTATGGTCAGTGTTTCCCCCGCTACTAAGGGCTATGTTCAACCGGTCTTCGTACTTCTACACAGATTCTCGATGCACTCATCAAAATAAAGAATGAAGTAGACCCGACACTCACTTTTCGTCGATCCTGTCGAGAGGGTATCTGCGGTTCTTGCGCGATGAACATTAACGGCCAGAACACTCTTGCGTGCCTCTGTCGCATCGACCGCGACGAGAATAAGGACACAAAGATTTACCCTCTTCCCCACAGTGCGCTTCTTCATTTCCTCTTTCCACATCATATACCTTATATGCATGTGCCTCAGTGTACGTTGTGAAAGACCTCGTTCCCGACCTCACTCTGTTCTACAAGCAGTACAAGTCCATCGAACCCTACCTTCAGAATGACAATCCCCCGGCCCAAGGCGAGTTCCTTCAGTCCCAAGAGGACCGCAAGAAACTTGACGGCCTCTATGAATGCATCCTTTGTGCCTGTTGTTCCACCTCCTGTCCTTCCTACTGGTGGAACCAAGACGAATACCTCGGCCCCGCCACTCTCATGCAGGCTTACCGTTGGATTGCCGACTCGCGTGATGGCTACGAAGCTCACCGTAAGGAGAAACTTCAGAACGAGATGAGTCTCTATCGTTGTCACACGATCTTCAACTGTTCGTGTCTCGGCTCTCTCTTTTTCACCATCACTCTGCTCACCTCGGTAATCCTAACTTAGGCGCCCGAACATGCCCAAAGGGCCTTAACCCTGCCGCAGCAATTGCGCAAATCAAGCTTCACCTTGCAGCGGATTAGAAATCCCAGATGAGGAATAACAAATTAGGAGGGTGGGTGTGAGCGGCAAGTGCGACGGACCTATTGACATGTCAGTGCGCCACTTGTTGGGCGCATCAGCCGTGTAACGTTCTATTTCTTTTGTGCGCAATACACTAGAGAAAGCGCCGACCGGAGTAGAGTTGAGAAACCAGGTGCTGACAAGTGCGCGTTCTCTTTATCACGTGTTACCGTTTAATCAAACTCTGGAGTGTCCGTTTGGTGACCTTAAAACGTAGTCCAAGAACTCGTAGATGAATACGCCTCTCGTGGTGACTCCATAAATGGCACTGACGCGAGTGATCGACCATGATTGAATCCTCTTCAAGTTGCGGACCTCTCCTAGCTAGTTCTTCGTCAGTCGACCCGGAGATTCAGAAATGACTAGGCCTGAGCTGTCTCGACCCTGCAAGTACACTCGACTCGACATACCAGCCTTCGACTTCACATAAATTCTAAGAGCCCGTCCGGTGCACGGTTTGTCGCGCCCGGGCATCAGCCAAAAAAAACATTGTTTTTTAATTGTTGGTCCCGGCAACGTGACCGTTCGGTGCAGTTGGTCGCACCTGACCACGGCCGAGGTGCGCCCGACCGCCCTGCCAAAAATAAAAACGGGTATGGGCCCGTTTTTTTTTCGTTGTCGGGGTCGACTGGCTTTGCCTACCATACAAAATCCACTAAACACGTTCAACAGCGTAGGATATGGGGTGTAAAGTGGCAAATGCAATCGTGCAGGCCTCCTCGTAGCGCGAGATCTCGTGAGTGTGTCTAAGGTGGTCGCAGATGTGTCCCTGTCCAATCTCTAAGGCCGCGCGCAAGTACAGTGAGGCCGAGAACGCAAACAGTGGGCTACACAGAGTGTAGCTTGGATCAGGTGTCGAGGGTCATGCACGCTTCTGCAGCACACGAAAATTCGCAAGAATTCCATTTGTGGTCAGGAAAGCGTTGGGTTCAAGCCGCTAAGGCCGCGTACAAGTGCAGCACGTTGGGGAATGCAATGGAACTACACTGAGGTTTCTGGGGTCACTGGCCTCACCTCGACCCAAACGTGACCGATTTACGTTCGGCGGTCCGACATATTATTGCCGGAGCTTACTGATTTTCTCCCACTCGTCACACTGAGGTCGCGAGCGGCCATGTCCGAGGAGCGATTTTGCACCGGACGGGCTCTAAACCTACCGTATACTCTGGTCACTAGAACTTCCCTCCCTGCTATCTTACATCCTTCATACCCTCTATTACTCTACTTCTCGCTCCCTCCCGTAAAGACCTAAGTGTTCTCGGCGTCTTCGACACGCCGAGTTCCGCAGCCATCGCCTTTCCACTCCGTTTAATCGAAAAAGGAACCGCCGTTTATGGAGATCTGTCGGATAAGAGATAAGCATCGGTATGAACCCGAGCTAAACTGAGCGTACACTTTGGCCTTCGCAGGCGGCGAGGGAATGACGGAGTAACGTTAACAGGTGGGTGAAAGAAAATGCCTGCCTACGTACCTGTGACAAAGCCAGAGTCGTTAGAGACAAGGTAAGACACGAGACCAGCTATTTCCTCCGGGGTTCCTGAGCGATTGACCACCGTGCTTGCTATCGACTAAGAATCCCTCTTGGATTAAGCCTATGGCGCAGTTCCAGAGAACACTCACAGCAGAAAGCGCATCAGGGCCAAGACGAGCTATCGTTTGGGCAACTGTTGAAAGAAATATTTCTCAAGTGGGCACGACGCATTTACTGTAAAGAACGGACTCATGGGAGTCTCCACTATACCGGGAGCGTACGCATTGACAGTGATACCGTATTTGCCAAACTCAAGAGCTATGAGCACCATGCGTCAGCTGATGAGTACTGTGGGGCATTTAACAAGGGCTCGCCAGCAGCTTGTGTGAGTCCGCGAACAGCAAACTTGGTTGCGCTATATGTCGGGTCGGCCGCATGGGCTGTTCGCGCGAGGTCAGCGTCGTTGCGGGACAATGCAAATGGAAGAAATGACCCTGTTTTCCTGCTAGTGAACAAGCCCCTGAAAATACTCGTCAGTGCAAATTTTTTAAAAGGTGAGGGAGAAGGCACCTATAATACGCCCACCGCGAGCCTGAGCAATCATTTGCTTCGCAGCGTGCTTGTAACACAACATTGTTCCACGAGCATTGACCGCCATCAAGCGGTCGAAGTTCTCGACGGTAGCTTCGTCACCTTTTAGCAGACCATCTCGGTAAAGTCTACTTTCCCGACTTACTATCCAGAAACGATTTGAAACTGACTATTCCTGCATTCGCCACCATCTAGCATGAAAGACAAAGACTGTGAGGTCTAGGCTAGAATGGTCGCTAGCACCAGCTCTAAAGGACTCACCACATCAAGGCTTCCTAGGTCCTGCACGACTTTACGAACGCTCTTCTCCACTTCTAGTTCTAGAGAGATGTCCGCAGGGACGGCAAGCGAGCGCCGCCCTTTGCTTTTTATCTCTCGTACAAGCTCATCCAATTCAGGACTGCTTGATCTGTCGTTGACTGCGACATCTAGACCATCATCGGCAAGGCGGAGGGCAATCGCACGGCCGATTCCGCGGGCTGCGCCAGTAATGAGGGCCACTTTGGTCTTTGCAAGGGCCATGGTGAGAGAAGGGGGGTCAAGACATGGCGGAGAGGTGTTGATATGATAAATATAGTCCCGGTGTCCACGCCTTGCACGTAATAAGGAAGTCCATCAAGAGTCTGGTGACGATTCCCAAATGTGCCGGCCGCCGTGTAGGCGATAAAATTCTTCCGACTTGCGGTGCGGTGCGTCGTGGGGCCACTACTTTTGTACAACCAGATTTGCTCCTGGAAAAAAGTCGGAGTGCTTATTCCTTCAGCCAAAGTGCTTGTTTCAACAGTGAGAGGAATAAATCCCTCAGGCGAGTACAGTTTGTCGATACTCAAAACTGAGGGGGTTGTGACATGTGATAGGTCAAGTACGCCACCCCGCTTGGAATTGAGCCCGTTTTGCGTTGAGTCCACCCTGATATGCCCCCCGATGCTCTCATTTCCATAGTCCAATTGATACTGATGTAAGCGCTTTTGGCAAGGCTTTCGCAAGGGCTTTTGGCATGTTTTCCTTCAATGTCTCATCACAAAAATTTCGCCGACCAATTACGCCGCTGTCCAAAAGTGGCAACTTCATGCCGCACTGCTCCATAGTGACAAGCAAGGCATTCTTTTTCCAGTACGTATCTCGGACGTTACTGGCTAGAGTCGTGGGGGTGTGACACTGTGGGATGGATTTTTATAGAGACAGGAAAAATGGGGCCCATCTGGGGTGACACATCTGGGGGACAAAGAAAGCTTCATTACAGTAATTAAGCTTCATCTACTAAACAGAATAAACGTCACAATCTAGTTTCCCTCAATTTATCCATCTCAAGTGTGCATGCCTGCCACCTGAATGTCAGCCAAGATGCCAGCATCAAGTCTTCCATCTAGTGCTCCGGACCCCGGTACACTCAACACGACGAATCGCGACACCGATCAGGAAATGGAATGGGGGAGGTGTGACATTGCACAGTCAGGTGTACTACATGGGTTAAAGGAATAGACGAAGTAGAAAGACGGTATGGGAAAGTGCTACATGGAGTTATGTACCAAGACGCATTCGGAAAAAAGGTCTATAGGGGGGTCATCGATATCCATTGTAATGTCGGCGTGCTCATAATCCCGCTCCTAGATTACAGCCAGGTTGTCAGAGGCACCGGTGGATACAGATCCCCTCAACGCCCTCCGCCTTTTCACCGCGTTTAGTCGAAATAGGAACCACCATTTATGGAGATCTATTATGACGTCAGATAAGAGTAGTGATGAGTACGATGAGTATCGGTATGAGAAAAACGGATCGTACACTTTGGCCTTCGTAGATGGTAATAACAGGGTAACGTTAACAGGGAGAAATGCAACAACAGGCCTGCCTACGTACCCGTAACGAAGCCAGAGCCATCAGAGGCGAGGTAAGATACGAGACCAGCTATTTCTTCCGGGGTTCCTATGCGATTAACCGCCGAGCTCGTAATCAACTAAGAACCCTCTTGAATTGAGATTAAGCCTATCGTGCAGTTCCAGAGAACACTCACAGCAGAAAGCGCCTCCGGGCCAAAAAGGGTTTTCAACTGGTCGGCTGTTGAAAGATAAATTTTTACGTGGGTGAGAAGCATTTAAGCAGGAGAACTGACTCAAGGCAGTCTTCACCACACCGGGAGAATACGCATTGACAGTGATGCCATATTTCCCAAGCTCACCAGCTGTAAACATTACCCGTCAGCTGATGGGTACGGTAGAGCATTTATTTAGGTGAAGGACATGCCGGCGGCTTGTGTGAGACCGCAAATAGCAAACTTGCTTGCGCTATACGCTGTACAGAGGCTAATGCCTGTTCGTGCAAGGTGAGCCTCGTAGCAGCACAACGCAAAGAAAAGTGATGACCCTGTTTTCCTGCTTGTGAAGTAGCCCCTGAAAACACTTGTCAGTGGAAATCCCCTTCTAAAGAAGGGGGGAACAAGTGAGAAGGTACCGATAATACGTCCGCCACGGCCCTGAGCAATCATTTGCTTCGCAGCGTGCTTGTAACACAACATTGTTCCACGAGCGTTGACCGCCATATGGCGGTCAAAGCTTTCGACGGTAGCTTCGTGACCCTTTAGCAGGCCGGTGTCGGTAAAGACTTCCTTCTCGACTTACTATCCAGGAACGATTCAAAAGTGACTATTGCCGCATTCGCCACCATCTAGTATGAAAAAGTGTGAGGACTAGAATGATCGCCAACGCCGGCTCTGAAGGATAAATACCACGTCAAGGCTTCCTAGGTCCTGCACGACTTTCTGAATGCTCTTCTCCACTTCTGGTTCCAGAGAGACGTCCGCATGGACGGCAAGCGAGCGCCGCCCCTTGCTTTCTATCTCTCGTACAAGCTCATCCAATTCAGGACTGCTTGATATATCGTTGACCGCAACATCTAGACCATCACCGGCAAGGCGGAGGGCAATTGCACGGCCGATTCCACGTGCTGCACCAGTGACGAGGGCTACTTTAGTCGTCATGGCTAATGAGGGGGGGCTTGCTGGATCGGCGACGGTCAAGAGTCAAGACTTGGAGAGGTGCTGACAGATATATGTGCCGTTGTCACGTCCACGTAGCAAAAAAGATCATCATGATGGAGGTGACCTTTCCCTAGGCGCCGTGTGGACGAAAATCCTCCGGTCGGACTAACTTATTCCTGTGAGGCATTCGCTCTTCTCTATTTCTTTACAATATGCGTGATAAAGGGCTTGAAAAAATCAGCTAGGAGTTGGTCGGTGTGATTTTCACATGAAAACCATAACATGCTTCGGCATGTGGGGGGTTGGTTCCACTAGAGTATCGACGACACAACCTGTGTAAGGCAAGTGGCCGACGAAGAATGATGGTTGCCCCCGTAGGTAAGCAAAATGGGCTTGCACCACATCCTCAATCGAGGAAATCCCAAAAGATTGAGTTTTGAAGATTTTGCGGCAAACCATTTTTTTTTGCGAGTCGACTGAGTGAATCACAACATGATATGATATGACCAGCCTGAGACAACTCTCGCTGTGCTTTCACACGTAACGTCCGGTGCCATGCGCCTCTGATACCATCCGCCATCTGCGTGTTATGCGTTCTACAACAGTGCATCATTTCTAGTACCCTCTGCCTTAGTTGCTCCGCTAGGTTGTGTCGTCGTGACAAGGACACTGGTGGAACCAACCGCAGCACATGCTGAGGCATGTTTTCAAGTGTGATCCGTTTTTCCTGTTTCTATGAAAACCATACCCATGACCCTCTAGCCGATAATGTCCAAGGCTTTATGATGTACATTGCACATAGAGAAGAGAATGTCTCGCTTGAAATAAGACCCGAGGATTTTCGTCCACACAGAGCCTCAGGAAAGGTCACCGGGCCCTCCATGATCTTCTTTGTTACGTGGACGTGACAACGGTATGTATATCAACACCTCTCGTCAAGCTGCATCAAGTCTTGACCGTCGCCGATCCAACAAACCTTCTCTAGCCATGACCCTCGCGATGACTAAAGTAGCCCTCGTCACTGATGCAGCACGTGGAATCGGCCGTGCGATTACCCTCCGCCTTGCCAGTGATGGTCTAGATGCAGTCAACGATACATCAAGCAGTCCTGACTTGGATGGGCTTGTACGAGAGATAGAAAGCAAGGGGCGCCGCTCGCTTGCCATCCCTGTGGACGTGACTCCGCCCGAGGACTTAACTTCGTCCAGTGTGCTAATAATCCGCTCCTAGATTGCGACCATAGGTTGTCGAGAGCACCAACGGAATTCCCTCGCCCCTTCGCCTTTTCCCACTGAGTCTAATCGAAAAAGAGTCACCGTTTTTAGAGATCTGTTGGGACGTCGGGTGAGAATAGTGGTAGGCATATTGAGAGAAACCGAGCGTAAACTTTTGACCTTAGCAGGCGGTACGGGAATAATGGAGTAACGTTAGCATGTAAGAGTGAGAGGCAATGCAACAAAATGCCTGCTGTCCAGGAGCCTTTCAAACCTGAGTATTCTTGCATTCTCCACCGTCCAATATGAAAAAAACAAACTGTAAGGACTAAAACGATCGCGAGCGCCAGTACGTCAAGGCTTCTCGGGTCTTGCACGTCTTGCACGACTTTCTGAATGGTCTTCTCCACTTATGGTTCCAGAAGGATGTCCATGGGGACGGAAAGCGGGCGCCACCTCTTGCTTTCTATCTTCTCGTACATCCGATTCAGAACTGCTTGATGTATCGTTGACTGCGACATCTAGACTGTCGTCGGCAAGGCGGAGGGCAATCGCACGGCCGATTCCACGTGCTGCGCCAGTAATGAGAGCCCTCGTGAAGGCCACCTTGGTCGTCGCGAGGGCCACGGTGAGAGAAGTCTGCGAGACTGGTGACAGTCAAGGCACGATGGAGAGGTGTTTATGAAAACTGCGCCTTGAGAGCAAAGATGTGGCGAACCCGAGTTATTACGAAACTGAGCTCTTTTCTGTGTGTGTCGTAAAGACTTGGGCATTACCGGCTAGGAATTGGTCATGAACATCGTATTATGGCTCATGTGAAATGCCATCAAGTGCAATTGGAAGTCCCTCTGTCAATCTAGTACATGTCATTGGACACAGAGAAGGTACCTGCACAACAAACATAGCTTTAACAAACAACAACAATGGTCAAAGTGCGTCCGAGCCAGCCAATACTACAATACTTATGGGATCAGTCTCTCCTTAAAGCTCACCGCACGTATCCATATCTCCCCTGGACGGCTAAGGGGACGGCCTTTAACAGACAGCCAGTGTTTACCGATTCAGCACTCACCTGCGCTCACGAAGCACACGCCATACCATTCTCTCCCTCTCTCCCGGCGGAGGAGCAACATCGCCTGCTCTAGGTTGGAACACTCCTCGACAGCGAGCACGAAGATCAGCAAGGCCTTCGTTCGTCCCCTCGGCCTCTACGACGACCGTTCCACGCCAGCCGGGGTCTACGATACGCCGTTCCCTGTTAGGGAGTATGATCATCGGAGCGCCACCTGGGGGTGGGCGTATCGTGAACGAAGAGCGATGGACCCATCGTACGACGGTGTGATAAGCACCCTGCGGGCTGTGATACGATCGCGGTCGGTGGGGCACAAAAACACACAACATGCGGTAAAGCTCACGTTTCTGTCCGCACGCGGTCCTGCAATAATTGCAAATTGGCGATGATCTCCTCACCCCAGAAACGAATATCAAGATGAGCGATGGGGTTGCGATCGCCAGCTACCCGGATAACGCGATGAAAATATGATGGCGGGAATGCAAGCGCCGGCAGGGAAGGCGGCACGTCACCGATCTGTGAGAATGAAAAGTCAAGATCCTGTGGTTGCGATTTATCACGCGCATGTGAGAAGGGATCATCGGGATCATATGAAAAAAGCAGGACTTACAATTAGGTACCGGCCGTCCCACACAAGTCGCCCAGTGTTGCCCTCATCACCAAGCGCAGTATCCCAGACGACATCGCCAACGCGAAGTAGCTGCAGGACGCCAGCCTTGCGCAGTTCCGTCTCGCATTCGAGCACGCCAGTGTCCGATAGCCAGTCTCCCTCTGGGGACGGTACGAACACACGCAGCAAAGGAGCACGCCGCAAGCGGAACAACGGTGACCTAAATCCACCTGGTGCGGGCGCGGGCGTATTTCCCAGTGGAAGATGCGACTGGGAGCCAGCCCCCCCGTGAGACCAGGTCGAGTTCGTTGGCGACGGGGCACGGCTCGACTGCCGCGACACTGAGCGGTGTTTGCCGTTCTGACCGTGAGCTGCACCGGCGCTCCATGACAGGGGCGGCCCGTGCTGTCTTTGTAGCTGCCCATTGCTCTGTCCCCGCCGGATGGCTGCACCCTGTTCTGCGTCTGCTTCGGCCTGGGCACGGAGGCGAATGACGACTCGATTGAAGGCGCGTGTCTCCTTCTTCATCGCACGAACCAGCAGAGCGTTTTCCTCCGAGGGTGATGAGAAGAGTATGAAGGAAGATTGCGAGTAGACGTGCACGGGTACACTCACGCCGCGCATGTACGCGTGCATTTCCGCAAGAGTGATCCGTATGGGTTCGGGGCTAGGCCATGACCAGTGGGTGTAACCAACGGTGCCAAGGTAGCGCTCAAGAGCCACATCACAAAGTGCTGGGTCGGAGTCCAGAGTTTGTCGTATATCTTTGCTTATGCCGCCCCAAAGAACGAGCCACTCGTAGAATGAGAGGTGTACTAGGAGCAGTGTCAACAATTCTGGGTTCTGCAGGTGGTCTAACAAAGGATAGAATTTGGGTATTGTTTCCTCCGCAAGTTCCGTGATGTCGGTCGGGACTGTGTTCTCTAACCACGTACCGCGTCGACGTGCACGGGCACGAGAATATTCCTCCGGTGACGGCGGTGGGGGTAATGTCCGTGGACGGGGTCGAGTCATGGGCTCAAAATCTACCACCGATGATGTACCATCGGATGCCGACGGCTGCTGAAATTGGCTCTGAGGACGCTGTGAATCACTGGGGGATTAATGGCTCATCAAGGTAATCTGCAGGGGGAGGCGAAGAAGCGGTAGCATTATTAGGGGAATCATTCTGCGATTCGTCACCTCCCTCGGAAATTTGTATAGAGTCTGTACCGTTTAAGCTAGAAGGGCCGCTGGGCGGTTCACCTGTTGCGAGGCTGTCGAGTATAGAAATGTCCGAGACATCTACCTGGGCATTTTCTAGGTGCGGTTGTAGATAGTCTTCCTCCGATTCCGCCGCTGCGGGAACATGGACCGCCCAGCTCCTGCGTACATCTCGACGTGTTTCAATTTCGACGTCATCAGTCGACGACGCAAGAGGCAAGGGAGAATGGGACTCTATGTGACGCGACCATTCACTTCGGAAATCATACGACGGCGACTTTTCAGGTGGTGTGGGAGGAAGTGATGATTCAGGTTCAGGTAGCGGTCGAGATGAAGATGGGACAAGCAGATTTGCGTCTGGACGGGGCTGGGGTGAGAATTGTGCGGTTACTGGTGTGGGTTCGGGCTTGCGTTGCTAACGACGGACGAGGTGATGAAGATTTCTTGGATAGAAGCTTCCCGTGATTTGACTTCCCCAGATGCCCAGCAGGGGAGGTCCTACGCTCCTCCAGGACAGGCCGAGCTGCTTGCGATCTGCTTGCGGAAGTTTTACTCAGCCTACGCACAGCAGGGTGCGCGGTAGGTGGGGGTTCGTTCTCATAGGATAAGTCCACCTGAGAGGCCCAGGTCCGGTCCTGCCCGTATGTCTGAGAGTGCGATGATGGGCGCCGCGGTGCCAACTGAGAGTTACGTTCTGGACTGCCAGTGGTCACTCCATTCCGCGAAGGAATCTCGAGGACTTGCGACTGGGGCTGTGGTTGCTGCACCTTCTGTCCAACCTCGTAGGCAGGTCCGCGGTCATGAGGGGTAGGACGAAATTCGTGGTCCTGGGTGGTAAAAATGGGTGGCCCACGTCGCATCTGCTCAGGTGCTGGTTCTGTCTCAGGGTCTCTAGTCGCGAAAATAAGCGGGCGGCCACGCATCTGCGTGTTAGCGCGACGTGCGGGTGTCGCCGCATTAGCATGCGGGTGCGGTGGGACATCCTCCACCAGGGTTCGCTGGGTCCCACGGTCGAGGTAGCCTTGTTGCCCAGGGCCATCCGACGACGGCCCAGAAAGTGGTCCGAAAGGCACGGTACCATCAATGCGGCCATTGAATGACGGGGCCAAGACGGTGCCCTGGTGAGGTGAAGCCGACGCGCTCCGTAATTGTTCGAGATCTGGTGGCGCCTGCGGTGATTAAGAGGGAAAGTGCGTTAACAACGTGCAAAAAGCATTTTGAGGTGCAGGTGCCGTCATGTCCTTTAGGCACCACAATGCTACTGTGAGAGAAACTTGCCTGGTTCGGAGGCCTGGGAAGTCCCCTCGGTGATAAATTGTTGTTAAACCTGGATGAACTCTGCAAGAACGTGTTCGTGATCATCAGTAAGGGTGAGCGGGGATGAAAGAAAACCCGAGAAAACCCGAAAACGGCACACCGGGGCACACTCAGCAGCATGAAATGCCCCCCCGGACATGTGAAACATACACAATACGCGATGGACTCAATTAAGGCGTGGCTCATGGAAACCGCGGAAATGACGAACAAATGAGTGGGCTTACCTCTGCAGGACTTGGCCCCGTGGTGTCAGAGAAGGACGGGCCCACGGGAGGAGGGGTTTTCCGCGGATGGAGTGGTCGTTTGCCGTGATCCTCCGTACGCGGGCGCTGCGATAGGTGTTTCGGTCACTGTTACGTATGGCTTTGAAACGGAAGGGAAGGAAGATGGTGAAGATTGGTATAGCGTAGCGGACACTACTTTTTGAGAGTAAGGCGTCGCACGAGGGGAGACGGGGCGAGAAGGAAGGACGTCGCGGGTATATTGGATGCTCTCTGCAGTACGATGCGGTTTGGAAGGAACCAACTGCTCATTTGAGAAGGCTACATGTCGGAAAGGCGTCAGCTCGGGAACACATGCTCACTGGGGAAACGACGCAAGAGTGCAACCGAACGCTAAGGAGCAAGTTCTGCAGCCTTACTAGAAGTTCGCATGCTCTCGTCACGTTATTTGTAGTCAACAGTGCATGTTCATGTTGACATAGCCAAAAAGCGTCTTGGCACAGAGGCGAAGGAAAGGCACAACGTACAGTCTACTTGGGCCCTGTTGGGCTGTATTGTTGCTCCAGCCAGGCCGACACGCGCATCCTGATATGTCCTGTCCGGAAGCGGCGGGAGGTCGCGTGGGACAGTACCGGGAGGAAATTGCGCCGGTGGAGGCATCTCCTGACGGCCGTTGCTTGGTCTATGGCGCGACAAGGCAGGCTCGCCGTTTTTCCTCCGACTTGGATTCGCATCTAGAGAGGCGTGGCTGGGTCTTCCAAGAGGCATGGGCCCCGAGACTACCGGGCGACCTTTTTCCTGGGGGTGTAAGACAGGCGTAGCGCTAGCGAAGCGAGCATATAAGGGTGTCTCGGTCGATGAAGGTTGTTCAACATTTTGGACCGAGGGCGGGGAAGGCTTTTGACGACTGTCAGAAGGGGGCTTTTTACGCAGAAGAGATTTCATGGGATAATCCTGCTAGATTAGTACGACATGGAAAGGGAAGAGAGCATCGAAACTGGAACGGAAGAGCCAAGCATGCCATCACGTAATCATCTTTAATATGGCGACTTTCGCCAGCGTAACCTTCAATACTGCTCGCTATGCAACAGCTCGCCCAACCTACCCAAAACAGCTCTATGAATTCATATTCGACTATCACAGGAGACACCCTGCCGCGAAATTTGAGACAGCTGTAGATTTAGGTTGCGGAACTGGTGAGTATTCTCATGTCGTTGCATTGCGTTTTACCGACCCGTTGCAGGCCAGGCGACAGTTGACTTGACTCCGTTCAAACACGTCATTGGCGTTGACCCGAGCATGAAGATGGTTGAAAATGCGCGTGCTTCGCTCTCGACGCTAGGCGCTGTCGACCGGGCTAAGTTTCGGTTCGAGGAATCCTCAGCGGAGAATGTAGCCATCTTAGAAGATGGCACCGTCGATCTTATCATCGCTGGTATGCCACAGTACTCACCACTAATCGCACGCGCTGCCCCTAAATTGACATATTACTCGAGCCCAATCTGGTCACTGGTTCGGGTATGACAAAGTGTGGCCAGAGGTTGCTCGCCTCTTGCGACCAGGTGGTAGCGTCGCTCTATGGGTAAGCGAGTTTAAAAGTGGACAGCCCAGGAACTCATGTGCCTGAAACAGTGTTACTCAGAGATGCGGTTGACCAACTTTCCCTCCCTCACGCCGCTCATAACAGATTACTTTAATGGCACTGATCCTCGCAACTCCATCGGGCCGTACTGGGAGCAACCAGGGCGTTCCATCCTGGAAGGTCACTTGTTGAAAGTGCCCTCTGCTACAGACGTTCTTCCAGCCAAATTTTCTGAGTTTGAACGTGTATTCTTCACGGGTATGGGTCCCATTCCGGATCCGTGGATCGAGAGAACTCTATTCAATTGATAACTAGGTGATCACTTCCCTGAACTACCTTCCCCGCATCCGGTGATCATGCGCAAGCGAATGTCGTGGGATGACTTTTTAGCATGGCTCTACACCACTAGCTCGCTTCACACGTTCCACGAACGGTTTCCCGAAGATAGAGAGCGCAGTGACGGCGACATTGCAGTTCGGTTTTGGAAAAGGCTACGTCAGGCGACTCGGTCCGAGCCAGGAAACGGAAGCGACGAGGGTATCGAAGTCGAATGGCCGCTAGCGCTTATCCTAGGCCGGCGCGCTTATGGGGTAGAGTAGTATTAGACAAGGACAATAATGGTAACAACCCCATCCGGACTTTGAATAGAGTGTATGTGCAAAAAAAAATTGGCACACTACTTGCACTCCTCCGTAATGGCCCACTGACTGCGTGTCGCACTTGCGTTCGCTCCTCCCCCAGAAATGCCTCTTTATGTTCATATTCACATCAAATCTTCTGTACTTTACTTTGTAGCGGCTCCTTCTCATCCGCCTTTCATTCCAAATAACCCTCTCTCGCCCCCAAACATGTCTGAACTGTCGCTCTCCTCTACACCCGTACGTCCCGACCGAACTTGAGACGAGATCATCATTCAAAGCTATGTTATGCAGTATGCCGATGCTTCCCTCAGTCTCCTCTCGTTATCCATCGCTGCCGCCAATGCGGAACCTATTGAGGTGCCCCAAGATACTGCCTTTGACAATGACGACTATCATCCATGGCGTGCCGGGAGCGTTGAGGGCGCCCCCTTGCTGCGTAACCCTACCCAGGGGGTAGCAGTTCATAATGGGACGAAACATCGTCGTCTTTCATCAACCGGGCAGGCGCGCCGGCGACTCAGCGACGCACGCGATGCCGCAAGTCGTCCGTCGTGAGTATATTTATACGAACTTTTACTCTATGCTAACCGATGTAGGGTTGTGGGTTTACATACTGCGACTGTAGCCCTTAATTCTCTCGCCTCACTATCTATATCTTCGTCGGTGTCACCACCTGGTCCCGCCTTACCTGCTTCCTCTCCTCAAGCGCCTACGGGTCCCGTAAGCATACCCGTGCACGGCGCTCCCGTTGCCAGACGTGGCGCCAGTAGTTCCGTTCCCGTAGATGACGGATTCAGCGTTTCCGGTTCACCGCCTGCTTCGACGGAATCAAAGCCTGGGGTGACGAGTTTGGTGACTAGGAACGGAAAGAAGCGCGGAACAATCTTCACGTGTGAAAGCTGTTCAAAAGTTCGTACGATACTATGTCACCGTTGCGTTACGCACCAAAGCTGACACCATTGCGTCGCAGGTTTACCGCCACCCGTCATGCTTGATCAAACACCGGTGGGAGCACACGCCACACTGGCGAGAGGCATCCAAGTTTTTGTTGAGCAAGCATCAACAGGTGCAACTCATGGAGGTGTGTGGTGTGGCTGTCATTCTTCTAATCAATCATGTCGCTATGGCTACTGGCGTCTTCTTGCTTGGTCCCACATCAGGATATCCTCTTTCCGTACTTTTCTGGACTGGACTCGAGTTAGTTAATGACGCTGACATGTACTCTCCACGTGCAGGCTGCGGCGATCCTTTCGCACTTGACGCCATCCGCATCAGGCGGATCCTCCCTCCCAGACGACCGGTCGTTGTGGCCATTCTACCTATCAGGTGGCACGCTGCCACCGCCACTGCCGGCGATTGATCCTACAACACAGCCGATTTCCAGCTCTGTGCCTTCAGGGCCACGGATACACGACTACGCGCTACCTAGCACCAGTGTTAGCGGTATCACACGGCTGCGACCAGGGATTATCGCCGTACCGACGGAGCCGGGATCCTACTCACAGCAGGAGAGCGGTGCCGCGCAAAGTTACACAACGAGTTACGGATCTCTCGGTGTTGAGTCCTTGACGTTTGCGAGTTCATATCAATCATCGTCGGCGGGGGTTATAGTGCCGCATCCGCGGACATCTGGGAGTTCAGACAGGTGGTCGCCCTCGAGTGATGAGAGTGAATTTGTGGAAGTCGAAGCCGACGCCACGCCTTCTGGAGGATTTAGCGCTCGCGGGCGATTTACTAGGGAAGGAGATGTGAGTGTCAAAGAGGAGGAAGAGGAGGGTGAATGGGATGGGATGGAGATGGAGATGGAGTTATGAGAGACAGGGTCGGATCTGTACGTTATAATTTCATCTTTCTTGCTGCTATTGCTGTGTCTTTGTTCTCCGTATCCGTATGATCTCGTACCTTTTATATATATTTTTTCCCGGTCTTGCCTAGAATAGTCCAATCAAGGGGCAGTGCTGAGCGTGCTTTGCGCTCGGACGGGGCTGACAACGTTGACCTCACCCATGGACACTGTCTCTCCTCTCATCGCCTCCGACTCGCCACCGTCGAGGCAAAATATTTTGACTTCTTTTTTACGCGGTCGCCCACGGGGTACATCTCAGTCCCAGCTCCTTCCTTCTCCCCTCATCGACCCCGATTCCACTCCACTTATCCTTCCCCATCACCATCTCGCTTCTCCCCCCTCCCCAAGCCCTGCTTCTAGACGACGCTCAACAGCCGGCCCCGGCATACAACCCTCCACGTCGCACAACCTGCCCATCTCATCAGGTATCACGCAGATTCTGCGCAGACGCCGCTCCGGCGGTGCACTCGCGACCTCCAACACCCCTCAGGTGCCGGCTGTCGTACCAGGAACTCCTCAAACACCTGCCATGCCTGCGCTCTCCAATGTTCCCTTAACCACCTCAGCGCCCGTATCCCATCGTATCCGCCTCGTGCCACACCTCGATAGTCGTCGCTCCCTTCGCTTTGACCCCATCACCCGTGATGTCGTCGAGGGTGACCCCGCACTCCGCATCGGCCGCTTCACCGAGCGCTCCGGAATAGGAATAGCCCAGGCGAACGCCCTCAATTCGAACAAACTCGCTTTCAAATCAAAGGTCGTTTCCCGTGCCCACGCAGAAGTCTGGTGCGAACTCGGTGGCAAATTTTACATCAAGGATACCAAGAGCAGCTCCGGCACTTTTCTCAACCATGTCCGCCTTTCGGCCGCCAACCAAGATTCTCGACCATTCGAGCTCAAAGACGGCGACACCCTCCAGCTCGGCGTCGACTATCAAGGTGGAACAGAGGACATTTATAAGTGTGTTCGGATCCGCGTCGAGATCGGCCGCGAGTGGCAGGCTTCTGCAAATGCTTTCAAGTGTGTTGCTTTTCCCTTTTTCCCCCCTTGACAGCGAGACACTATAATTGACACTTCGCACCCCTTAAGTACCAACGCATTGCGCCAGCTCAAATCGCTCGCAACTGCCAACCCTCCTGTCGCTTCCAAATTAATAGAGAAGAAGCCCGTGCCCAAGTCCGGTTTCTCCGATTGCTGTATTTGTACGCATCGCGCCCTGTGCTTCCATAAGAGCAACTCATAGATTAAGTACTGATATGTGGACTTTTATTAGGCTTATTCTCCGTGACGATACAACAAGCCCTCTTCATTGCACCATGTTCGCACGCTTTCCACTACAAGTGTATCCGGCCACTGCTCGAGACACATCACCCCTCGTTCTCGTGTCCTCTCTGTCGTACTTTTGCGAACCTCGAGGAAGACGTTGAGGTTGACACGGCCTCAATCGACCTTGAGGATATCGCAGCCGAAGAAGAACCTCAGGCGCCTGTCACTGCTCCAGAAGACGCCGAAATGCTCCTACTATCACCGAATATGGGCCGAGAGCGCGGAGAACGTGATGGCGCCGAGACAGAAGTGGAGCCCGAGATGGGGATCGGCGGCAGCCTACGACGAATCGTCCCCATCCCTCCGAGCATTATTGACCTCGCAGAAGGGAGCGACGACGACAGAGACGCCGAAATGGCGGAACTTTCCAACTATGACCACGAACATGACTTTGAGCCGCCGCTGCCTCCCCTCCCCGAAGGCGAAGGGATGCAGTCACCTCCTCTCCCTCCGCTCCCCACGGAGCACGAAGTCCTTGGCGCACGCAGCGCATCTGTCTCAGACGCCGAGGACGCGAGTGGGGAGAGCGCGCAAGGTGGCGATGAGGCCGATAGAGCGGCGAAACGCAAGCGATGATGAAACGTTGATTCCATGCTTCTGTTTGATTTTACCTATCGTTGTGTCTCCATGGTTGCCGTGGATGTGTGTCAGGTCAGATTGCCTGGAGACATACTGTTTAAGGTAAATATGATCGTACTCGGTCCAATTCCTTGGTTTTTTCTGTGCCGACTTGTATCTTCTACATTGTGTATATCTTCGTTGTCCCTTTCATTTAGTTTATGTGAACAATACTAATCATGTTGACTGTTGTGACGATGTACTGAATCTTCAGGGAACTTGTTGACAAGATCTCATATCTATACACTTGGATTGTTTTGGACTGAGACGACAGGTAACATGGCGATCTGTTGTGATCGCAAAAATATCCGTGTGACTGAACATTTGCATTGATACTAATCTGATAGTATTTGTTCGTGAAGTCAAGGATCAATCTGGCTATGGGTGTCCTGGACGCCCACGACACACACCGGGCCCTGGCCTGAAGTTGATTTTGTGCCTCGTGGGTTTTGGCGGTTGACGGTGCTGGTCCTGTCTCCCCGACTCCGCGTGTGCTTCATTGGCCGCTTGCTCTTGAGACGTCTTTTTGAGTGCCTGGTGAATTGCGGCGTCCGGGACGTGGAATGCTGCAAGTGTTGGCGCGCACCGCCGTTGTCTGGGGGTTTCTTATATTTTGCCGTACGACTATACGTTGCCGTCGTTAGGCTACATGTACCTTGATGCTTGACGTGTGGTATGTATCGAATTCGCTGTCCTGAATACGGATTTTGCGGGGCAGGTTGTAGATGTTATTATTAGAACGTACGAACATCTTTCGAGTTGGTTCCCCAAGTGAGTAAACTACAACCCACCCAAGGCAACGAACGCCAAGCAAATAACCACGAACTCTTGGCCAGCAGCAACAGCGCCCCGAGCTCGACAGACACAAGTGACATTCCCGAGGGATTGTCGGCGGTACGTCCCTGGGAATAGCTTGTCCAGGTCTGACAAGTTCAGCTCTCAGGTGGGGGATAGTCCAGGAGCCCAAGTATTACAGACGGTGATGCTAGTGTTGTTTTATGTAGCACGGGTGAAATGGGCGTACAACCCCGTATATCGAGTACACGTTGGTTGGGAGATGATGCCAAGCAAGCACCAAGCCGCTGTTTCATGGAAATGGAAATATTACCTCCGAGTCACAAATGACAGCCTGTCCCCAAGGCGCAATACGGGCGCGCTATACATGAGCCCCAGCGTGTAGCTGCTTAGTCGCAGAAGACCCAGAGGACTAAGCCTGATGAGGAAACACCTTGTGCATAGAATATACTGCCCCTTGTAAATTCTAACACAGATGGCCACCTAGCTAATCTCGTGAGATGTGTGAATCCCAGCCATGCCGTACTTGCAACCCGAGCAAACCTCCGTCTGTCGTACTATCTGTTGATCACATGCGGACTCAGGCCACGAACATACCGTCACACCGCCCGAGTTAATTAGCGATCTGATATAAGGGGCAGCGTATAATGCCGGATCAACCCATGATCATTCTCCCAACATGTGGGACCGTCAAGGTGAACTAGCTGAGAGATCAGTGACAGTGATTGCGACAAAAGTTGGTCGCGTGAGCTCAAATGCCAGTCAGTGTGCTCTGGAAACATCACGAAATGTCGAGGAATACCAAAAACCGGAACGTAGTGGCACCTGGACAAACCCCAAAAAATCTAGCGTGACGTTTTATTGACCATGAGGCAGAACGTGGATGCCGTCAATTAGATGGGCATCTGGCAGCGCCAAGCAAACCCGCAGTGTGCCTGTGTGGTGGTGGAGCCGAGCGTGAGTATCACTGTATATAATAATAGCTCAGCTTCTAGCTTGACTGCCCTTCGGCCGACTCGGAATTGTCAAGGAATTGTGGTATATCCGCAGTTCAAAGTTCCCCGAGGAGACTAAGTTAGAAGAGAGAGAAAGGTCTGAGTAATGACGTGACAGAGTGGGCAATAGGCTTGGCAATAGGAGAAGGAGAATACTATATTAAGTAGAAGTCGTGGGGTATGCAAGGTTACCGTTTTACAATAAAGTTTTTAAAAATGGTTCCCACCCCCACCTCACCTCACCATTGAAAAACGGGTTGCGAGGGATCGGGCACGAAGTTAAGAAGTGTCGCCCCTGGAACAACAACAAAATACCTTTCTCCTTACCACCACCACCACACCGCTACCACCCCTTGGGCCCTTTCATTCTTTTTACTTCTCTATGCAGCCGGCAACGACTGGCCCTTTCTTTCCAGACCCCTTCAGCCGCGAAAGGGGATTTGGTCCTACCTTCTGGCATGCTGTTCTAGCAACTGCTCTTTTTCGGTGCTGGCACCTACTTCTTTTCTTTGGAGGTTGGTCTACCGCGATCTGTGTTATTAGCCACACCACAAAAGATTTGGGCATCGCAAGTACCCTGCTCACTGTGTTCGTAGGAATATCGCTTTGCTTCCACCCGGCATTCGACTTACCGCGTCACATTGCAGCATTGGTACCGTCCTCGGTTTCGTCATTTCTTACAGAACAACCTCGAGTTTCGAGAGGTACAATGAGGGCCGAAAGTACTGGTCACAGATCATATTTGCCTCGCGGACTCTGGCCAGGTTGATATGGTTCCATGTCCCAGGTGCGTATATATAGCTAGATATACATAAACCACCTCCTGACGCTGGGCAGATACGATGGACATGGGCTCCGATGTACCAGAGAAGGAGAGGAAAGCGCGCGTGCTCGTCGAAAAGAAGACTGTATTGAATTTGATTGACGCCTTCGGTGTGGCTGTGAAACATTACTTACGTGCTGAAGAAGGTACGACATGTGCTCATCCATGAGGTCATTCCGTCACTCAGTTGCATGTCGTTCAAGGCATACACTATGAGGATTTATATCACACGACCAAGTTTCTCCCAACATATGCGCTTCCCGCGGGCATGCCATCCAAGGTTGATCTTGTGACCGAGTTGGGTTCTCCAAAGTCTATCGCATTCCAGCAGCATCAGGCGGCCATGCAACGTCGCTCGTCCGTTGGCCCTCGTCGCGGATCATTTTCAGGAGGCTTCAATTACCGTCCCCCCGTTACACGTGGCGCTCCCGTCTCCGAGTCTGCCCCGCACCTTCCCCTTCCTGCCACCTCTCCCGGAGAGGCTGGAGAAAAATCAGAGAAGGTCGAATCCAATGACCCTCTGCCCCCACGCCCGTCCGACGCTACCAGTCCCAACGGTCGTCGCGTAAAAGATCCTTTTGTTGAAGGTGACGGCTTGCTTCCAGCGCGTGATCCCCCCAAGTACTCGTACTTTGATCTTTTCCCCTTCTCGCTTCTGGTGAAGTTCCTCACCAAGCGCGGCAAGACAGTGAAAGGAAAGAAGGGTGCTCGTCTACGGGCAAAACTTCGGACCGAATCAGGTACTCATAACCTACCGCTGGAAATTTCGTTGTATTTGGTATGCTTTTCGCCCCCATGACGTTCACTTCTGATTTCTCAATAACACCTTAGAGTACGTACATTGCTGCGCTTCAGAACCGCAAATGTATCGATGCAGCCACGACCTGTAAGCCGTTATCCGTTATCTCACTCTGGAGAATGTGAATGAATCAACCCTTCTTGCACCTAGCCAATTTGATAGCTGCACTTAACCAGTTGGTAGACGCTTTGACTGGATTAGAAAGGATCCTTACCACACCCATTCCCTTCTCGTGCGTGGAGTTAAGTTTGCAGACGGCGCCGCATGCTGACTACCTTATCAGATATTCCGTTCACCTTTGGACCGTGACACTCGTTTATTGCTTCTTCCTGGCAAGCCGATACCATTTTCACATTTTGGCAGTCGTTTACTGATATCGGTATGCAGCCCTTCCAGCTTTGGCCAACACTGAAGTACGTGACAATTCCAGGCACTATTGTTGCGGTACGTATATAGTACAAACGAAGGGGCTCCCTTTCTGACTGATCTTCCTAAGAGCTTCGTGTTCTTCGGCTTCTTGGTTGCCGGCGAGGAAATTGAAAGTGAGTGGCACCAGGTTCGCCTCGTGGTATCCTCTGACCCCGCATGCTCCACCTAGACCCGTTTGGTACGAAACCACTCTCACGAAGCCCTGACCCTATACTGATTTAGATGTCAATCCCTTTATCTCGTCTGTAGGCTACGACAAGAATGACTTGGTACGGAGATTGACCCACCTTCGTCCTCCCAGGGTTGCTCATATTTTTCTAGAACCTTGATCACTTTACAAACGGCATTATTCGTGCGTTTCTTCGCACCTGCGCATTTTAGAATCCTCACTGACAGAACACATGAAAAGGCAATGAGCTTGCGGCGATCTCCGCCACACCCACACCGGATCCCAAGGACTGGGCTTTCTCGTCGATCAACGACTCTCTGTTCAATCCTTATCACCCCAACGCCGAACGTGTCAGCCCCGAGGAGTGGGTGAATCGCGGAATGGATAAGATACAGGTTGCCCTAGCTGGGCTCTAAAACATTATTTCTTGCACACGTACTAGCATTTTGACTGAGTCGTGTTTAACATCTACTATCTCATGGACTATCGCTATCTATCACACAGTGCTGAGGTTGATATACGTTGATACGTTGATATCTCGATAATTTAACGAATAACAGTTTTTTTTTTTGGTTCCGATCACGTCACGATTGACTCGATTGAGTTACTTTCAGTCCAGTCACGAGTTCAAAACTGTTCTGTGAATGTGGAAGCTGTGGTCCTCTTGTCGTCGTCGTCATTCGTTTCTTCATCCAAGGCCTTTCGTTCAGTCTCGCAGGTTCAAGGTCGATATGGCTGACATTCCCGTCAACAAAGCAGCACATACATTCGATAAAACTCGCTTCGAAGCGCTTCTCAACCGCAGGTTCTTCTACGCTCCCGCGTTCGAAATCTATGGCGGTGCGTTTTGAGAAGCGCGTTTTCCCCAGGAACCTATTTCATTCATCTATCTACCCCACCTTCTCTAAAAGGCGTCGCGGGTCTATATGATTACGGGCCCCCAGGCTCGTCTCTCCAAGCGAACATCATCTCAGAATGGCGCAAGCACTTCATCATAGAGGAACACATGCTCGAGATCGACTCCACCATCATGACGCCAGCGCCTGTGTTCGAGACGTCAGGTCACGTTGCCCGATTCGCAGACTGGATGGTCAAGGACACCAAGACGGGTGACGTCTTGCGCGCGGATCACTTGGTCGAGGGAGTCCTCGAGGCCCGCCTCGCGGGCGACAAGGAGGCGCGCGGTCTGGCCGCTCAGCCCCCGCAAAAGGAGGACGAAAAGAAGAAAAGGAAGAAGGGGGCGGTGAAAAATGTTGCCGCAGCCCAGCAGCTGCCCGATGATGCCGTGAAGGAATACGAGGTCATATTGGCGCAGGTACGCTGCGCCCAGCCCCCCTCGTTCCTGTGCATTTCGTCACCGTCACGAGGCTTTGCTCCCGTATTACACAGCTGGACAATTACTCAGGCCCCGAGTTAGGCGAGCTATGTCGAAAGTATGACATTCGAAATCCAGACACTGATAATGAAGTTACCGAACCCCAACAATTCAACCTCATGTTCACCAGCAGTATCGGGCCGACAGGCCAACACCCTGGGTGAGGATGTCGTTCCCCCCCATTGTTTTTCTTGTTGTTCTGATTGATCTGATCGATGGCGTTTTTTTGTGCTCCAGCTACTTGCGCCCTGAAACAGCGCAAGGCCACTTTCTAAATTTCTCACGTCTGCTTGAGTTTAATAACGGTCGTGTGCCGTTCGCCTCTGCGCAGATTGGGCGTGCTTTTCGAAACGAGATTTCCCCACGGGCAGGGCTGCTCCGCGTGCGCGAATTTACCATGGCAGAGATAGAGCATTACGTGGACCCCGAAGACAAGCGCCACGAGCGCTTTGATCAAGTGCGCGACGTCGTTCTCGACCTTCTCGACCGAGACGTCCAGACGAGCGGCAGTACCCAGGTCAGGAAGATCAGTGTGGGTGATGCGGTGGCGGCTGGGGTCATAGCAAATGAAACACTCGGCTATTTTGTGGCGCGCATTCATCAGTTTTTGGTCAAGATCGGGGTTGACCCCTCCCGCCTGCGCTTCCGCCAGCACATGGCCAATGAAATGGCACATTACGCTGCGGACTGTTGGGATGCCGAGATCCAAAACTCGTACGGATGGACCGAATGCGTCGGTTGTGCGGACCGTGCTGCTTACGACTTGACCGTGCACTCGAAAAAAACCGGGCATCCGTTGGTCGTTCGTCAGGCGCTCAAAGAGCCCATTATTACCGAGCGCTTAGTCGCCGAGTTCAACAAGAAAGTTCTTGGAAAGACCTTTGGTAAGGACGCGGGGGTAATACAGAGCGTTTTCGCGGATTTGAGCGAGACGCGCCTACTCGAAATCCAGGGAGAGCTCGCCCAAGGGTGCGTGGCTTCTAAAAGAATCCGCACTCTGGCCACTTACGAGATGCCGGCCATAGATCCACCGTTGTTACTACCCCGGACGGGAGAGTGCTTACCCTGACACATGAGGTTGTCACGATCGAGCGCAAGACCTTCAAACAATCTAGTGTGTTGACCTTGTCGGACGTCAAGTGGGCCGATTACTGAGTGGGTTTTCCCCTACAGTTCGTGAGTTCACCCCAAACGTCATCGAGCCCTCCTTTGGCCTCGGTCGTATCCTCTATGTCCTCCTCGAACACAATTTCTGGGCTCGCGAGCAGGACGTTGAACGCGGAGTGAGTGCCCTCCACTTTCACCTGCTTCCCAGACCGACCTCTATTTTTCAATATTAGGTTCTTTCCTTGCCAGCAGTCGTCGCGCCGACCAAGGTGCTCATCGTACCGCTCAGTGCAAAAGAAGAGTTCAATCCACTGATACAAGAAGTTTGTACGTCAGGCTTCGCAATTTAGCCGCAGATTAGACACGGGAGGATTCTCACTGATTGACTAGCTTCGAAACTGCGCAAGGCCGGTATCTTCTCACGGGTGGATGATTCAAACACTTCTATAGGAAAACGGTACGCACGCAATGACGAACTTGGCACGCCCTTCGGTGTCACGCTTGACTTCGCTTGTGAGTGAGGTAGTGATGACGAGCGCGTACCCACGCTGACATGTTGGATCGGTTCAGCGGTCCAGAATCGGACGATGACACTGAGGTACGTGAATTTCCCGGAAACGTTTTGCTCGGCTATATTAATCCACGCGATGGTTCTTCTGTTTGCTCTGTTGTTCTCTAGGGAACGAGACACAACTGGTCAGCTGATTGGTGACATTGATCAAGTCATATCTGTGCTCGTCGACCTGGTCAACGGCAACGCCACTTGGGCAGAAGCGTGCAACCAGCTCCCCGCATATGACGGCGTTCAGGCTGTTGATTAATCAATCGGTATAGTGAGGTCCGTCAAACTTTGGGGTGCCAGATCTATCTCGGCGATGGCTCACGAGCGGAAATAGATGTAAACAGGAGAGGCTATATTAGAAGAAATGTGGGTGTGTGAAAGATCTGACGGTATAGTGAAGCCGGTCTTGCCCCGTGTTGAGGTCAAGTGACTGCCCGTGAGGAGTAAAAGACGACTATAACAACTTGTGGCGTGTGGTGGGATGCGTGTGAGATGCAGCGTCGTGCACGGATCGAAGGCCACGCCTCTTCGGGTCTTGCTTCAGAAGACTGCTCGGTACTCTGTTCAAGGACCTGGCAGACGGTGCGGGGTCGATTTGTTATTCGTACCTCGCTCTTAGCACGGGCCACCTCTTGGGCAAGGCTCAAGTGACACCTGAACACCTGGCGAACGTGGGAAAACATCCCACACCGGATGGCGATGACCCCGCTGCGGGACCCAACGTGGGTATGGGTACCCGGAGGAGTTGCTTAAGTGCTAACCAGAGATGTCTCTCGCTTTGTGCTGCCGTGTTACCGCATATGTGCGCTCTGGGGGGCGTGGGCGTGAGATTAATTACGATGCACGACCTGCACGTGTCCGGGCCATGTTCCTGTAGGGGGTAACACGCCCAACTCATCATTGAACGTATCACCGTAGCAATGACGGAAAGCAAGTGTCGCGAAGAACCACCTGACCAGTCTCACACAGCACATTTGGTAATTTAAACGCTGCCGAGATCCTCGGTAGGTCATAGCGGGATGTGGGATGGGGTTGTGGCCGGATGTATGGATCGTCCGGTCTGGCGGGGCTATGGCTTAGTTGTAGAACTCCAAAGGCCAGACCATCCATGATAGATGGGGTGGATGGTGACGCTCGGGGTTGGCACAGGTGGTTCGCTTGAAGGGGTCGCATAATGGAAAGTGGTCATGTGGGCGCCCGAAATGGGCGGCGTGCGAGAATAGCCACGCAAAGAGTTGATGGGCGCAAGCCCAGGCCATGACGCGGACCTCATGTGCGGCGAAAATGAACCCGTAACGCAGGCGCTGCGGGGAAGGCGGTGGCTGGCGTTCGGTCATCGCCGTAAGCCCCGTAGGCTGGAGAGCAACCCGTGCACATACGCGGAGCGCCGGGAAGCCCAACCTCAAGGGATGATATTTTGGTTCGGGGAGTTCCGAGAGAGGGTTGGAGAAGACGGTAGCGTTACAACCAAGACGGCAGCCGAGAATTACGAAGTCTTAGTCGGGCTGCGGGGAGAAAGGCGAGCAAATGAAATCAAGAGAGGACATTGACTAGGAGAGCGAGAAGTGCCGTACTGCAACCGAGCCGAATCACGAAATAGTAAGGGACGATTCCTTAACGCACGAGCAGAAACGGGCCACCCATCCGTGATGACATTTCATACGATGTATCTCTCGCCATTTAAGGACAAGCGGTGATCTATATCTTCGGCAGTTATCTCAGGTTGAGCAACCCATGTCTGGCGCTTTATGTACGTACGGCAACAGGAAGACGAGAAATGACGCAAAAATTAAATCAAAACGAAACAAATAAAAGATCAAAAAAAAATTGGGGGTATGCGCATTACCAGTGGAGGGGGACTCGAGGTCACGGGGATGAGGTAAAGATTGGGGGTGAAGTGCTAGTACGTCAAAATGGAGGGCGATGATGAGAAACGGGAGATGACGAAATATGGAGATCGAGAGGAAGTGAAAACGATAGGTTTTGGAATTGAGGTCGAGAATGAGGGAGATCGGAGGGACGAGCGTGGATCAAAAGTTCACATGCCCACGAGGGACACCTCGTGAAGAGGGCTGGACTCGGACTCGGCGTCCCTGAGCTTAGTATACATGCTCGTGGTCGTGGCCATGGCCAGGCTAGGGCACAGCACACAGTGTCTAGTTTAGTAAGAAAAGGGGGGAAGAGGGGGGAATCCCTTATCTTGCCGTCGCCGCAGTTAGGAAGGAGAAGGCGCAGGCGCGGCGCGGCACGGCTTGACGCAGGGCGTGCGTGTCCGTCTGCCTTGCCTTGAGGAAGATGCGCGCGCGCGTTTATTTCCCTGTCTAAGGAGGAAAGATTCCCATTGGATAATTTGGCCGATTGGACGCTTGTTAATGACGAGAAAAGGATCCAAACGTGAGATCTCAAGATGGTCACCAAGCCAGCTGTCGTCCTAAACTGAACTGGTCACTGGTCACCGGTCACTCTCTCCCTTCCTCTGGACATGGCCACCCTCGGGTCCCAGCTATAAAGCCTATTCCGATTCCACCACCCTCCCTTTGACCCGTTCCTCCCGCGTTCCGTGCTCTGTCTCATTCCTCTCCTCTCTCCTGTATTTTTATCAAATCCTTTTCTTTCTCCATCACCTACACACTACACCCCCCATCTTACTACACGATGCCCGACGCGTCCAAACCCATCCAAAAAGGTTCCGCCCCCTCGCACCTCCTCGCGTTACCCAGTCTCTCCAATTCGCTCTCCTCGCTACCGCAAGCCAAGAGCCTTGCACATGTATCGGTGTACACTTCATCAATGTCCGGTCAGCACGCTGCGGACAGTGAAGCCAAGGTGTGTCTTGTCCCTTGTTGATAATCTGGACCCCGTTCAAATCCCCGATGTCTCTAGCTAAAAAAAGCATTGTCGAACAATGCTGGGTCGGCGCAATCACTCGCGTACGCCGTAAGTTGCTGTTCATTCGTGTGTTACGCCAGGACACCCCCCAACTGAAAACCGCATACAGCCAACGCCTCCCTCCAACTACAACCAAGCCTCACAACCGCTCATGATGAGAAAGCCGGTTCGTCTCTTTTCTCGTAATGGATATCCGGAGTATTTGCTCATCGCCTCCCTCTCACAGGTTCGAACAAAACTACAAGCCTGATGGCCACAATTACACCCTAGATTTCTGCTTGCTATGGGACTTTGGTCATCGCATACAGGTTAATTTTTGCTTTCTTCGTATATCGTTTTCTGCACGCATATCCTCATAGACGGGTGTCACTGGAATACCTCCCCATTGTCGCATCTCCTATCTACCCTCGCATTTATATCTCCCTCCGACATACATTGACCATACCAACTACATCCCCATCACATACTTTCTTTAGTGCTACCTACAATCATCTGGGCTTCTTTACTGTGTTACCCGTCCACGCTTGGTATCCGCGGTTCTATGCTGCGCTGGTGTGCCACGCACAACGGTTCCCCCCCTTTTTTTTATTTAAGGGCAAAAAAAAAATCATAGTTGTTTTGCGAGACCGCGTCGCTTCTCGTCTAGTTTGACCCAAGATCAATATGTCCGGATTCTTTCCAATTGGGTCCGGGTGTCCCCGTTTCGAGTCAGAGTGAGCAACTGCTGCGACTGATGTGTGTAATTGTAATGATCAATGACTCAGATGCGATACTTTTTGGCTCCGTTGTTCTCCTCTGATGTAGGTTTCATTTCGGGGGTTCATCAATACATGTCCCGGACGTGTGCTTTCTCATATTCGCTCAATAGGACGTTTGACGCTCTCCCTAGTATCAGATGTCTTTGGTGGTTCTGGATTCATTCCCTCCTTCATGTCGATAAGCGCGGCCACGCAAATGAGTCTACGCTGCCACCGCTGGCCCGTTCTCGTCTCTTTGTGATCTTAGCAGCGAACCGTTCCATTTTCTATCTATCGTACACGCGGCAATCGTGTGTCCCCATCGTGAACATCAGATCGCCATTTGATCCAAGAACGCGCTGTACGGCCGAAGGCGTTCTTCCCTCAGTTTCATTAATGACTTCCTTTACCTGTGTTTCTCTTCTTGGTCTCAGCAAACAGATGCCGTCGAGGTCCGATCTTGGCTGGATCTGCGGGGAGGGTCCCCTTGGCTTCAAACGAGTAAGCAGGGTGTGTTCACCACACCCTTGTGGTGAGGGTAGGCCCAGAGCACCCTCTTCTTATCCATCTATCAGCTGTTCGCCGCTGCTTCAGGGACACAGAGATCGTGGATGGAGGTTTCACTTATGGACTGTGTATTATCTGACTCATCTTGCTTGTTCTTGTCGACTGCGGGCGGATCGCCCTCATAATACACCGCATTACTGTACGGGGCAACAGGACGCATTCCGGACCGTGTTCCACGTATCGCATTTGGCTACGAACAACGGACGGTTCATGCTCGCCTTGCCCATAACTCTTTTTTTACCTCCGGATGTTCTGTTTAAATTTGGAAATATGCAGCGCCGCTTGCTTGCCGTTCCATCTACACACACCCCCACGCCATCAGCTCGCGTCTTTGCTCGTCGCTTCTCTTCTTTTCCCCTCTCGTCGCATCGTCGTCCTTAAGGCGTCGGCTCCTCAAACTTCCCCCTTCCAGGATTAGCAATGGCAGTTAGCGTGTCCCCCCGCCGCCCCCCTCTACCCCACCGACCAACAGAGCTCTGTTGCTTTTTGCTGATTGCGGTTGCCTTAGTCCCATCCAGATCGATCCTCTCCATCGATCATCGGCGAGACTAATAGTTCCGCCGCTCGTACCTGCCGACCGCAAGGTCGTCGATTCCACCCGGACGACGGACGACAGGTTAGTAAGTAATATCGTGGGCCTGATGAAAAAAATTGAATCAATCTCCTATCTATCTTTTTTTGGGTTTTGGCGTCGAACGGTGGCTTTCGACCGTGCCAATGTGCCGTCACCCACCAACGCACGACACATCAAGACGCGAACGTGTGCGACGCTGTTCTGATCAACCTATTTAGGTCAACTCATTGAGAGTTTCGGGAGCTATTGTCGTTGTCGTTTCTTGTCCAAACACTAAACCTTGTTGTTAATGTCCATGCATCGTTGCACGATACTGTAAACATGTCTCCGGTCTTCTTGGGCCCGCCGCAAGATTTTGATTTTTACAGCAGCCAACTTGCGCTGGCGAGGCACTTATCTTACCACTAGCCCCAACGAACAAACTATTAAGTGCACCAATTACCCTCCTTCGTTCCCCTGAAAAAGCCTGAAAGGTGCCTTCTCCCCGACGCAATCGCTCGCTAGACAGAGCCTTTTTTTCAAGGTTGTGCGTCCGCTGCACCGCACTAAGGAGGAATATTAACTTGCTGCTTAAATCCGTGACTGGAGCTCGGGACGCCGATCATTGAACGTGTGTGTGCCTTGTGGCATTTCCCATTAGTCCATTTGTCGGTTCCTCCCCCTCCCCCCCTTATCGTAGCCAATCTGCCTCAGCCTTGCCGATAATGGTCGTTACACTGTAAAGGCCTCAGCGTCTTACCCAAAGAGAGGGGTAACACGGGTCTCCTGCGAACGCGTGCGCACATTTAGCCCTCCTTCACGGGGTAACCTGCGATTGGTGTCCGTTTTTTTTCATTTCATCTCATTCCCATCCATTCAGTGAAAAAAAAAAAAAAGGAAGAGTAGTACAGTGCTGACAGTGCTTCCCCGTTGCATTTTATTATTGTTCCCTTCAGTTCAACGCAAAGCGCGAGCCCATAATTTAATTTGTCTCGTCTCATCAATCTTCATCTTTATGCAAACGACTTACGAACAACTACCGTTTCCATCACGAACCCGGCTGGCGCATGTGCCATGTCCCCCCTCCTTTCTCACTGCCACGTACTAGCGGGAATTCGCTGGTTGGCCAGCGCGCAACAACTCTCGCCGGGGTCCCACGTTGCTTTTCCATAATGCCGTTGTTTCCTTCTCTCTCCCCGGCGGCCCCCGAGCGCACATTTTATCTGCCTCGTGGAGAGGGGGGAGCACCCACTCGAGCGAACGTGTGTTCGTTCTCGCGTTCGCCGCGCTCGTCCCGTTTCCCCCGACTGGCACTCTCACCCTTGCCCGCCGCACTGTCACCAAACGGCGCATGTTGGATTGCGGCAAATTTATACACGCGGCTTATCATCATCCGTTCGCGCTTCCGAACAGATAAGCAAAGGGCGCCCTGCGCTGGTTGCCAGGTGGCTACCAGATGGGTGTAAAGTTTTTTTTGTCGTAAATGTCGGCCCTTCCATTTTACCACTCCTGACTCTGTCAGTGCATATAAGTAGCTTGGCTCGTGCTGTCTACCTCCATCCGCAGTTCCGGCAAGCTACCTTATCTTTCAGCAAACTCGAGGCATTTTTCGACCCTGCGCGCCAGTAGCAAAACCCATAGTGTGGTACACATAGCCGTAAGCTTCCGTGGTCGATATGCATATGAATTGTTACGCAAAAATTGAAACCAACCCGTACAATAGCAACGGACAGCGACTAAGATATCGAATTAAAATGATCTGAGATCCTGCACCGGCTCACGGCAGATTCCGCGAATTCGTTCGCGAGATTCCGTTCGAAACGTTCCAGCGGTTGGCAACGAACAAGGAACGCGAATCCCACTCGCGCCTCAGCGTCTCAGCCGTCGAGCAAATCGGCCCCAAAGCCGTCGATCGGTATGATACGGAATCGCGACGACCATGGTCCCTCAGCGAACTCCCGTACCCACGTCCGACTGAGTCCGCCCTCCCACGCGTACAGCTCGACACGCCACCCCTTCTTCAACGCCGTACGCACGCAACCACGAAAGCCCTCCTCGTTGAACTGCCCGACGTTACCGTCCCCCGTCGCGAGGACGATCGTGGACCCGGGCGGTGGGGCATTGTCGACGTTCGCTACCGCCTGAAGGAACTTCAACTGCAGCAGCTCGTCGACACCTTGTTCGCGATAGCGGACGCGGCCAGCGGAAGGAAGACTGAAGATACCTGCCCAGGACGCGCGGCAGTCGCAGGCGCCGGCGCACTGCCGCTTGACGTTCCCGGCTCAGACGAGTCGGTTGTGAATGCGATGCCAGACGTCGTCGATCGGTGCACGTGGTCCTTCGCCGTGACACTCCATCCGAGGTTGTTGCTGCCGCCAGCACTGCGCCCTCGGGAATGGCGGTGGCGTTGAGGGGGTACCCTGTCCGCACCGTCACCGGTATCGGGAACGCGCGCGTACACATGTACTTCATATCCGAGTCGGGTGGCTGCATCCATTGGCTGGTATAATGGCGAAGAAGCCACAAGTACGCGCCGGGTGACAGAACGGCCACGCTCGAGGATGAGAGCGAGTGCCGCATGGGACATCCATCTGACCTTAGTACTGACAAGGTAATGCGGATGCCTTCGTAGATAGGTGAGGAATCCGATGAGAATGTTGGAACTGCGAAACTTCGATCAGCAGGAGAGAAAAGAATTCTGGAAAAGACGGACGTACTAATCAATGAAGACGTGTACCAACGGTTGTCCGGGCTTTGGAGCGGGTCCTCGTGGGTCGATAAAGTCGGGTGATGGAGACTGCAGGGACTGGTTTGAAAGGATGGAGGTAAGGAGCTCCGCCTCTGCAGCAAATAGAAACTTGAGCTTGATTGCAAGGGCTCGGAGGCGTACGACGCGTGGATCAAGCGGACCAGAGCGAAGAGACGGGGTAGATTGGCTATGACCTAGACGTGGTCTGGCATCCGCTGAAGCGGAGCGGAAGCTATTGCGATGCCTGACTTTACGGCGTGGAGGGGAGGCAGGAGTTGACTTGAAACGGCCAGCTACCTCGGAGGAAGAGATGTCAGGTGATGGGGAAGGAGAAAGGGAGTCGGAAGCATCGTCCCCATCGAGGATCTCTGCGTCAACAGCCCCCGAGGGTCCAAGCGATGGAGCAGACTCGTGGACACCGATCGTGCGGCCAAGCGACCTAGCTTTTGTCCTTCCGACGTCTGCGACGAGAGTGTTGCTGTTGCTGCTGTTGCTGTTGCTTTCGTCGTTGTAGCTCTTGCTGCCGACCTCTGGGGGGATCGTCCGAGGTGGGACTGTGACTACCGCGATGCCAGGAAATATCACGAGGAGCCGTGAGTTTGGCGCGTTCAGCTGCAATAAACTGAAGTGCTTCGGCGAGGTATCCTAACGAGGGTAGCGTGTCCTCATCTGCATCGTTGGTATCGTCGTAGGAGCCGCTAGACACCTCCCGGTCAATCATAATTTCCCCTTCAGTATCAGACGAAGGTGGCTCGGTAGGTGGAGGCGAGTGTGATGCCCCAGAAAGCCGCGTTGTTGCATTTCGTGAAGAGAATAGATAAATAAGACGCGATAGGGTGTTGGTTCCATACTGTAGAACCCCTATTATTCGGATCTGATTCAGACCCTGTGGGGGACAGCGCCGAGGTGGCCGTTGTAGTCGCAGTAAGAGCGACAGGATGAGGGATGAAGTTTCTTGGCTGAAAATCATCTAAAGCGCGAAAAACAATAGTGAAAGCGCCAAGGTCGGGGGATTCTGCGTTTATTAGGTTAAAAAAGGGGTCCCTCTCTGGTGTGCTAAACTCACCGTCGGAGGTAGCAAGGTCACTGCCGCCAGAATGCGTCGTGAAAGGACTGAACGGTGCCGGAGAGTGCGTCGTGTCTGAGATTGAGCTCGTCATGTTACAATGGTTACAATGTGAGAGTGAAAGTGAGAGGAAAGTAGTGGCAGCCTCATCTAAGCGGCTCTGAGGCAGGACAACGGGGCGGTGGCACAAACGGGTGGTTTTCCCTAATTTAGCCCGGTCTGTCTGACTCGACCTTGAGCTCACCCACCATACAATGCCAGGCATCCTTGCCACCAACTCGCTCCTTCTACCTCTATCAAGAGTCGCACCGATCTTCACCGCACCTCGTTGTGCACGACCTGTTTCGTCTTCCCCATACGGCCGCACCCACGTCTGGAAGCGACGTCCGAACAAACTTCCCAACCCCATTGTACCCCAGTTCCCGCAGCGCGTCATCCGAGCTGACGGGTCCTCCTTCACGCATTGGACCACCTCACCGCGCCCTTTAATACGTCTTACGCGTGATGTCACAAACCATCCACTGTGGAACGTTTCTGCCCTCACCGGAGAGGGCGCCGCGGAGGAAAGCGAGGTGACCGGTCGTCTGGGCAGGTTCAATAGGAAGTTCGTGGGGGAAATCGATTGGATGAGCGAGGCAGAGGGAGGCTCAGAAACCACACAAACCAAAAAAGCGACGCCTGCTGCGGGAAAGAAGTAGGCAAATGCGATGGGCACCCGTGTTTGGAAACTAGACATGGCTAATACCTCTAATCTAATGTTGCCGTCGCAATAGAGAGACTTATGGCGTCCTAAACCCTCCGCTTTTTATCCTCCTCTATAACCTTCTCAGTTGACTGCCCCGCCTCGCCCGGTGGAACACTGGTTGATTGCAGAGCTTCCTCCACCTTTTCGACCACCTTATTCACAACATCCGTTCTGTGGCCCAGTGCATCCTCGACCTTCAACCCTGTCAGCTCCTGGAATTTGCGCACAGCGCCACCTAGGCCATCTTGGAGTCTGTCACGTCCACCGACGCCCGCCTCGCGAAGGCGCTCCCACGTCATACGGGAGTGTGCTATCGCAACCGCATGCTTTTGCGCCAGGGCGGGGAAATGCTCCTCCTCGAGCGAGCCGGCGTAGGCTGACACGTTCTGCGTCGTCTTTGGTAGGAAATATTTGAACGAGAGGTAGAGGAACGTGGGCGGAAGCAGGACACGAGAGAAGATGGAGCGGTTGCGTGCGAGGATGGAGCCAGTCAGTGAGGCTACACCGACGTACAGGAGACCCGGCGTGAGCGGTTCATCGGGGGCGATGAGGGATTTGACGCGATCTGAGGGGGGGCGTCAGACGTTCCGCTCGGACGAGGACACTCACGCGCAATTGGGGAGAATGAGGGGGGAAAGAAGACGCACGTACGTTCGACGGCATGTTCGATACCAATCCACTTTGAGACGACTCCGTGCACCTGCGCGTGGACGTCTCTCGTCACGCTGGTTACAGCTCTTCGCGCGACACCGATTTGAGTCTCTAGGACGGACGGTGTGTCAACGAGGACGATTTCGCGTTCCTGCTCTGGATAAATGGCAAGCTGCCAGCGCCATCAGCTCGCCTGCGACTAACTAACTAAGGGGATGGTTCTGGCGGACTTTTCGTTGTGGAGGTGCCTCGGTGATGATGCCTGCCACGGCACTCGAGGTCGCGACGATGCCCACACGAGGCTAATATCATGTCAGGAAAAGTTTCTCGAAAAGAACGAATGGTGCATACCAGTGCTCGAGTCCAAATCATTGCGTGTTCTTCCGAGTCCAAACGACTTTCCAGAATTGTCATCTGCTGGGGTGCGTGACATTATCACGTGATCAACGGTCACATCACGCCAACTTCGAGTCAAGTCGTCAACACGGAGGCAGATGGTGACAGTCAAACGTGTATACAAATGAATGGAGTGGAATCAAAAAATTTAAGTTCATGTCCGATGGTCTCGGAAGAGATAGTACGATGGTCGAGATAAGCATTGGCTTGAGTCACAGATAATTCTATAGTCTAGCCCTCCCTCATCGAAACGAGGATCTCGCCAGATATCACCTTGAACTTCTAGCGCATTGATTTCGTCTACAACGAGTTTCTTGACATAAGGAATTTAATCTCAGTCAGCGATAAGACAGAGGTTGAGTTGAGCATTACAGTAGTCGGTGACATCCCAGTTGCCGGTCGGCGTTGCAGGACAAGGACGGATATGGCTATTTGTTCCTGTAAACGATTGAGATCTATCTCTCGATCTCTCGTGCGGAAGAATGCAGGAAATGCGGGGGGAGATCGTCTGAAAAAAACGTGACCGTAACCCATGGCCATTAGCCACGAAACGTATCTGGCGGTTTGACTCAGTTCTGGCCCAGTCGACCTACCCTGCAACGGCATAGTACTGAAACGTTGGGGCCACCCTCGCCTTCAACACAAGCCAAAGTCGAGACCGCAACGCAAGATCGGCAAGGCCAGACTCGTCCAGTAGCTGGGCGTCTTTTGTCGTCCCCTCCATTAAGGGCCTAGACCCCTACAAATGAATATTCAATTTCAAAGGGCTTGAAACCTTGATAAAAAGATAAGGGCCCTTCCTCTGTGGCGATGGATGGAGAGAAGGCACCCTCCAAGACGCGGACAAGACGCCATCCAGGCGCAAGACAAAGCTGTACAGCGTCAGACTGCGATCGGACCGTCGCCTGGGGCGGATAATGAGTCCTGTCGGGTGAACCCACGAAGTCACCGGCGGACGAATACGTTTTGAAAAAATGCGACACGGCTCGTTGCATAGATGGGAAAAGTATTACTGCTTCGCCGTTGACATTTGTGACGAGGAGAGCGGTAGACGGGTGAGCGCCGCAATATGCATCTTTGGAGCTTATCTCTGTGTGCAGGTCCGAGCTTGATTGGACAGAACAAAGGGCTATGATAATTCTGGACTGTGACTTGTCGTCGGAACAAAAAAATGTAGCCCTGCCGGCGTTCATGCACGTTCATGGACTTTCCATTCGACCCTTTTGCTTATCGGAATGTCCATCCTAACCGGCAGCGGGCGTCGTCGCTGTACTGTGACTTAATAATAATAACCACGGCATTTTGTCGAACCAATGTCGGCGAAGATGGTCGCGTGCTTGCCGAAAACATGGCCGTAAAATGACCTCGTGGATGGCGTGGAAGCTAGTGGAACTTGTGAGAAAATGCTGTTTCACTATCCGAGATCCAGCAGAGAACCTACCAGTAGAAAGGCGTGATTACAATACTGGTTGCAGGCGAGAGAGAAGGCGAAGTCCACCTGATTCCGTGCGAAATTTTCGACCATCGTGCCCTTCACGCGGTAGTCGACATCGAGGCATCGAGGTGGAGTCCGTCCTGTTCGAGGCATTTCGTGGAGCGCGTCTCAGTCGTGGGCTGTGTATTCGGAAAGGGAATCTATTGGAGAACGGCCAGAGGCTGAGGGCTGGGAATACCTAGAACAGATTAGACGTCGCTAGCAACGACCTCATGGCCAAGGTGTCGCGATGCTCATGGATGGCCTTATCGAATTAAGGTGTTGGAGTCCCGATAAACGGTAATAGCATTGCTGTCTCCGAATATCTGATGGACCACGATAGCCTACTCCTTTACTAGTCTCCTTGTCCTCGTCCTCGTGGGATCGAGGGTAGCAGCTCCATCTAATCGCTGGGATTCGCCCATGGCGCAGTGCTAAATCATTCTCGACAATTACCGCTTTAATCTCGGCCCTCTTTCTCGAGAAGGTCATGTATCAGGACGGGTAGACCTCGTCCCGACCTCGCTTACGAAACACCACCAACAATTACCACGATCGTGTACAGCAGAAGTTCTTAATGGCTCGTTCCCAAAGGCCGGTGGCAATTCCCGATCGCGAGTAGGTTAGTACGACTTGCTACGAACTAGGGTGCCCCACCTATTCAGTTTTCATCATCCATGCTATCGCTTGCGCGACAAATAACTTACCAATCCTTTTGTCCTGCTACCGCCTTACAGTAACCGGCTTATCTAGCGCGAAAGCGCCACCTGGGGCGCGATCCCGTGAAAAACGGCGTGAGAGTCATCTCCACAGTTACAGAGGCCTCTGGCATGACTCTTCGGGCGAGTGGAGAGGAAAATAGGTCATCTGGGCCAGGTCGGTCAAGGTAGTCCAGGATGAATCCGGTATTAGTATTCTCTTTCCCTCGAGAGGCACGCTAAGCTGTGATTTATGACATAAATCTTCAACGTCGCTCTTCATCCTGTATGAATCGCGGGTGTTATGCGGATATTACGAGTTCAATTTTGAATGCACAGTGATGACGACGCATGTTTGCCTCAAATCGACATGACGGCACTAACCTGGAGTTCAGAAGTTGACGCTTTTTGGGGATTGCGTGCGTCTCGGATCACGTTGTAGAGTGTATCTGACCTTGGAAGACAATGAGAGGCTGATCCGGCGCCTTGGGTAAGTGTCGCTCTCCCACTGATCGGGGCTGCTCATTCCGCTGTCCACTCCTGTGGGTTGTCCATCCACAATCATGTTCTCAAGGTGTGTTTCTGGGTTCCTAGTAAGTTGTTCAAGCATGGCACTGTTCGAACCCGTGCCACCTCGCTTCACTCCCGTAGGGCCTCGGAGCCGTAGCATGGGGAAAGAAAAACTGTTATGTTGGGCAGCAGAAGACATTGTGATACTGGGAAACGAATCCGCCTCCCCTCCCGGGCAAGCAAATCCAGTTGCGCCCTCACCTTCGTCGATTACAGGCGCGACGCGCTGAGTGGGACCAAATACGACTGATGAACAAGGACGGCACGCGTCGCGTGTCCAAACTAACGCCGGGGATGATAAGTTGTACTAGATCTGATGCATGTTGGAGACTGTCTCGTGGAACGATAACGTGAATGTTTAACCCCACGCCGCAGTCGTACTAACAAGGGCAAGACTCGTCAGCCATCCAGACATGAAAAAGAGTGATCATTACCTATAATTTACTATAAGATGTCCGTCCGTGGCAAATGACTTCTGTCTGTCGGCTGCTGGACGAAGATATAAGTGGGTGAAAGGACTCACACGATATAAATTCGAAATCGTGTCGTCGGGAGCGGGAGAAAAGGCCAGATTGATATACGTGAACTGGACAAAAATACACGTCGTACAAAGATAGCGCCTATGCCAGGAGGAAGTACTCACCAGTGGCTCGCCTGCTTTCCATCCAAGCTCTTTGCGGAGAAACTGAATGACGGCCTGAAAGCGGTTGGAAACTGTAACTCTAAAAAAGTTCTGCTTCATTATTGGCGCGTTCCCAACTGCCTTGAAGCGTACAACAACTAACAATTTGTTGCTTAGCTTGGCTAGAACTGAGGGAGAATTCAGAGGTCGCTGACCTTTCACAGTATCTTTCTTCTTGTATGACTCTAGCGCAGCAAGACCTTCTGCAAGGCCAGCATCCACTACCGAGTCCAGGCCCCCGACGAGTGAAGGAGGTGAGTGCGGGACGTCTGGTCTAAGAGCCATGGATGCATGAATCGAGTCAAGGCAGACACTTTACTATTCCGGCAATTACCGTCGCTGCGTACATATTCCCACGGTTCTTACAGTCCTCTACCTACACAAGCTACTTTCTCTTTCTTACGCTGCCCTTGCATTCACGATATTCACAAACTCAGGCTTCAAGGAAGCACCGCCGACCAAAAAGCCGTCGACGTCTGGCTGCCCAGCTATACGACCACCAGTCAATTCCTAGAGGATAATGAGGGCTGAATGAGAACGAACCCAGCTCTTTGCTGTTAGCAGCAGTAACGCTGCCTCCATATATGATACGAGTACTTTCCGCTACTACTGGAGAGACAGCAGAAGCGAGGTACTTTCGCGTGTCAGCGTGCACTTCCTGGGCCTGCGCAGATGTAGCGACTTTGCCGGTGCCGATCGCCCAAACCGGCTCGTAAGCGATGACGATGCGACTGCGTGAAAATCAGAGAATGATCCCCGACAAACGCTCAGAGCGACGACGAACCTCCAGTCCTCCGGTTTGAGTAACGCTACGACAGCCTGTAGCTGTTCTTCGACGACCTGTTGCGTTCGTCCGCCCTCTCTCTCCGTGAGCGTTTCTCCCACGCAGAGGATAACACGCAATCCTGCATCGAGTGCCGCACGCGTCTTCGCTGCAACGCCCTCAGACGTCTCACCGAAGAGAGTGCGACGCTCAGAGTGACCTATCCAATCGCCGAGAGATCAGAGCACAGCAACCCGATCTGAAGGAGGCCCCGCGCACCAAGAATGACGTAGGGAATCCCTGCATCCGCCAGTTGAGCGGGGCTAGTAGTAGTGAGTGTCTACGTGAAACAACGAGGGCGATCGGACAACACACCTGGTCTCGCCTGTGAAGGCACCGGAGGTCTTGGTGTGGCAGTTTTGCGCCGAGACTTTGACGTCCTTGCGCAAAAGCTCGAGGACAGGGATTAAGTACAGGGAAGGGGGGGCGATGACAACCTCTGTGGTCGAACATGGGGTGAGCGGGCGAGGTCGGGAGTAAAGAATGCTCACCAGTTTGGGGATCGAGAGTGGCTTCATTGAGCGTTTTGACCAGTGCCCGCTTTGCTTCGCGGGACACGGGGTTCATTTTAAAATTACCTCCGACGAAAAATTGGCGGGTCATGGTTGCTGATGTTAGAGGAGAAAGGTTCCGACTTTAGAATTCTTGTGGGTCGGCTTTAAAAACCTCGGAATCTCAGGGCAAATTGATCGCGGACCATCGCGGCACCGAGCCACATCGGACTCGGACTTGGCAGCGACCTTTCGGGTGGGTACCCACTCTCAGTCCTCTGCCTCGGCTCAAGTTCGTCTCTAGAACGCATGAGAGTGGCCTCGCTACAAACCATCAGCAAGTTGTCGTCATCGGCGGCGAGAACAGATTGTCTTGCTGGCACAGTTCCTCTACATCAAGCGTACATCTTACTTCATGGTCGGGATTCTCCTCGCTCATTCCCTTCGCGGGTCACTTTGCCTCTACTCGTAGCGCTACGGCAATATGCGTTACGTTGGTCAGCACTAGTTAACGTTGCTTGGGTCCCACCGTCAAATTCTACCAGACGTCTTTCCATTCCCCCGAGTGGCTCCCAAGACACCGAGGTCTACAGCCTTCTGACTTTTGCACGTGGTCGTACGGGGTTGCAAATACCCTCAGTGACGATGGATAATCTGGACGAGGTCTGTTCCAGGCTCCACGATTACATGGAGCGACCGCCCACAGGGGCGGTCGATTCAGATGACCTATACTTATATGTCTGCACTCATGGTGCGCGAGACTGTCGTTGCGGGGAGTGGGGAAGCAAGGTCGCCGACGCCCTTAGAAACGAAATCCACCGGAGAAAGGAAATAGAGCCTACGGGCAAGTATTCGCGTGTTGTCGTAGGAGAGGTCGGGCATGTCGGTGGCCATCAGTGAGACTGCTCCAATACCGTTTGGTCGCGGAATGTTTACATGTCGCCCCATTGCAGGTACGCCGCGAACATGCTCGTTTTCCCATACGGCGAATGGTAACCTTTTGGCTTCGTCTCCCTACTCCTCTTCACGTCGGATGACTCACCTTTGATAGGTTGGGTGGATTACGGCCTGACAACGTGCCCGGAGTCCTGGACGTTATTATGGAGCAGTCCTCGCCCGTGGATTTGCCTGGGACTTCTCTTTTGCCAACGCACTGGAGGGGTCGGATGGGGCTTACCAGAGACCAACAATTGCGACGATTTTTGCTACACGATAATTCAACAGTCTAGATCAGCGCCATTTGTTTACCGACAATCGCTAAAGCCCATATACAACCTCTCACCCTATGCTAACTGCTTGTGATCGTGTTGACGCCAATGCGTGTGCAAACACAAATAGTACACTCGTCAAAAAAAGACGTCCCGTGTAATGTCAAGTGGCTTACTACCCAAAGTCGCGCCAAGCATCACAATGAGCCTATGGTTGCTACCCATAGTGAGGGCTTTTCTTCGCCGGTGTGTGCTGGTCGCTACCTTGTCGTACCTGCCTAGCGGCAATGATTCCCCACTAGTAGTATGGCAAATCGGCTTCTGGGATAGAGCGTGCTCTTTCGAAAATGCCATCCTCAGGCCGTGATCGACCTCGGTGCTGTTTCCGTTCATCAGGATGCAAACATCAACAATATACGCGCTGCATCTGTGACGGGCGCTTTTGGTAGCACTCCGAACGAGTCTCAAGATTTCTTGCTACAGACCCGCGCACCTCTCGAGGTGGTTTGATGTACCAATTCAATGGGACGCTCCCAGATCGTGTCGTCGGGGATCTTTCTAGATGACACGAGTTTCACTGGGCCGTGTATCCTACACGTGGAAGTTGGGGCAGCGTGGGTGGCAACAAAGTGGGTTCGAGAAAACGGAGGCCTGAATGGTCAGCCAATGAAGAAGGTTCCTATTGGTATACCCCACACCCAGTACCGAGATTGCGTGAGTATTGCTCGACCGGCTAGTCCCCCCAGCAGCGGACATTGTCTAGTATCACCTGCCAGGTCTATGTGCAGTGGGCACCCTGATCCCCTCTCCTCACCGCCGATCAGTTGCAACGCTATAATGAGTCTCATTCGAGCTAATCCCAGAGACGAATGCAAGAGCCAAACGATATCTCAAGGACCCGGGCCATTGCGGCAGAGTCCACTACAAGAATCGAAGAAGGAACTTTCAAGGCTATCGGCTAAGGCTCCGAATTGGTGTGTCTGTATCCCCCGAGCGCTCAGTGTGCCTCTCTAGTCTTAATGGACATTTTCAGGGTTGTTCTTAAATTAGTCGAGGTTGCCAGATAGACCCTATGGACAGACAAAGAAGTCCCTCTTGGACTTTGCTGCGATCACTATCACGTCTGCTCCCGTATCTTACTCCATAACGAACGCTTCACATCTCTTCGCGGTCTCGTGCAGATCCCTGTTCTCACCAACGCTCACAAGTTTCGACTGAATTGCGCAGCCGTACCCATCACCTCGCCTTTAGCTTATTCTGGCCCCCTCTATTAACCGGCATTCATCACGGAAGCCCCCCTCCAGAAATGGACCTTCGTCAGCCAGACAGGGCGAAAAACATTCATTTTCTCCGTGCACATCCGCGATGCGAGTCTTGTGGTACACCTGCCAGTGGCTCCTGCGTCTCCGGAGACTGGCGCAGCCCGAGGTCACACACACTCGATGGTTCTAGGACCGCAGTTGCGTCGTGTAGACGGTGGCCTTACTTTGTCGCGTCGACCGCTCGTGTATCAACAAATAGTGAACTCCTGCTGAGACCCTGCTCAGACACGGGGATCATGGGGTCGCGTTCGTGGCACCGTCTATGACGGCGATGTTCGTCTCTATCGCCGGTAGGGTTCTGGCTGCTCGTGCTCTTCAGGGAGGTGAGGAGGGGCTCTATTTCCGGAGACAGTTTGGAGCCTTACCTTCGTCCTCCTCACCCCTCGGGCGCCATCCGAACCCATTTGTCTGGTACAGTAATCGGGTGCTTCTTGAACAACCCATTATGCGCGCAGGCTCATACGCCCACTTCTATCCGTTTCTCATACGGAACGTACATTTTTGGAGCACCCGAGGGACCACCGTATCGTGATATGTCCTGTGCTCTCTTTTATATGTGTACATTATATTATAGCAATGGGTATACACGTCTTGGAATGGTTCTACAGTCAAGAGGGTGCTAGCATTTGTCAAGAAATGTCCGTCAATGACGGGCGAGGAAGAGGGAGTGACCAGCGTGCCACAGATAAGTCCCAGCAGGATTTATACTTAGTGGTGTGAGCGATGGGTGGGGTTTTGTGGTAGTGAGGAAGAACTACCGTAAATGAAGGGCTGCTGTGTATACTGTGGCATGCGCGAAACTGCGGTGGTTGGCTGTGGGGCCGGGATGTAAGGGAAGGGGAAGGGTGGGATCATTGGCACGGGGTGAGATGGAGGCCGGGAAGCGGGTGTGCCAGCAGATGACCGGGCGGTGCTGTAAGCGAATGGGACGGACGGCAGCGGGGGGACAGCAGCATAAGGAAATCCGCGATCCTCAGGCGCAAAGGATTGTGGTGCCGGTGCCGAGGAGACGACCGATGCCTGTGAGCCCGAAATAGTCCGAGAGCGCGAATGGTGCGAGTGACGGGAGCGCGGGCGGGTCTCTGCTTCATCTCGGTCCGGGTGACCGACGAAAAGCGGCTGCATCGATGCAAGCTGAGGTCGTGGGTTCGCGATTTGGTTGGAGCGACCCTACCCGGAAGAACGTGAGTACGCCAAGTAGAGGAGAAAGGAATTTTGCACCCACAACTCCGAGCAGCTGACCGTCTGGCCGAGAGAGGAGGTCGCTGGCCGGGGGTCCGCCATCCGCGGGGGCCGGTGCGAGAGGGTGTAAAGTCGAGAATAGGTCGCCCTGGGTTGGCCCCGAATCCTCCGTTCCCCATGAAGAAACACTGTTGCGAGCTGTCAGTCCCATAGAGGTTGATCCTGCCGGGAAAGCACGCAGATTCGGGCCGCCATCATTTTGCGATGGTGCCGAGAGACCGAGGCTATTCAGCGACGGGTTCGAAAGATCCGGTGCTACCCACGACGAAAGTAAGGGGCCAGTTGGCGTCGAGGAGGGGCGAGAGACCGGGTCAGCCCAACGTGTATTATGATCGGTCCTGGCCGCACGAGATGGATCAGGGCCTGCGCTTAGCGGAACTTCGCGGTGCCTTGATCCGGAAACCGAGACCGTTGTCACAATTGCCGGTGCAGTTCCGTGACCGGAGGATGATGCTCCACCGCCACGAGAGGTACTCGGATATGGGTCGTGGACACCGCCAATGGTCGAAGTGACGGGAGGAGCTGCTGGGGCGTAAAGCCCCTGGCCGGAATAATGTGACCCCGGGTGGATACCGAGAGCATTTCCCATGGGCGGTTGTCCCCCGGCAGACGCGGTGCGCTCGGCCAGGCCTTCGTCGTCGCGTCCTCCTGGATCGCGTCTGTGCCGGTCTCGCTTTCGTCTTTGCCGGTCCCGTTCACTTTCTCCTTCCCTGCGACGACTTCTCCTTTCGGCACTGCGCTCGCGCTCCCTGTGCCCGGATCTACTTCTCGCTCGCTCTCGTTCAGGACCGGGGTCCCTTGCGGCCATGTCACGAACGGCCTGGGGCACCACGCGATCTTCATATCGTGCGCCTTCATAGTAGACGGCACCCGCCCCGGTCTGTTGGGTTGTCAAATTCATTACCGCTTATTCCCCGAGGACTCCGGGTAACTAACCTGATATGCATATGGTTGTGCATGTATGGGCGGAACGTTCGTGCGCAGATAAGGTTCTTGTGAGTTTCCGGGGGGTACAAAGTTCGGGTTACGCGCAGTGAAAGGGTACCATATCGGTCTTGGTGGCGAAGGAAGCGGGTTTCCTGGTGTAGGGACGCGGCCACCGTTGGCTCGGTCCTCAGAGGCCGAAGTGTTGATCTGGGGAGGACGGTGTTCTCGTGCTAGATCACGGACGCCGGGAAAATGGTGCTTGTAAAAGTCAAGTTGAGACTCCAGCTCTTTAATCTGCGATACGATTCAGAGACGTCTATGAATGCGTTCAATATTGCTCACCTTCCTGTAGGACAATGAGTGTGGGCGAAAGAGCATCAATGATCAGAGGACACGACACTCACCGAATAAGGCCGTGTTCTACAAGGGCGCCTTTCCTCTCCTCGTCCCTCATCGCCTCTTCCCTGTGTAATCTGGCACTAAGTGACCCGATCTGAGCTTGCTGGTCGTGAGATCGTTCTTGGAGTGACTTGTACTTGATTAGAGCCGAGAATACTGCATCCACCTCCGGAAACTTGTACCGTGTGTCAGATAACGTGGTGTACTATTGCGTAGAGCAGCGAGACGGTTTATACCAATTCCTTGTGATTGTCAGCGTCTAGCCATTGTTGTCCCTCTCTGATGAGCTCTTCTGTGGTTTGTATGTCCACTTCGCTGCGCGCACATCGGGCGAGACGTTGTACCAAACTCCAAGCACCAGGCGTAGCTGCTTCGCGCTCTCCCGGAATGTGTCGGTCCACGTGTAGTTTCTTGACGCGATCTATTCCGAACGCTTTCCGACATAGTGGGCAAGATGTCGGATGATTGAGATGAGCGAGACATCTATAGAGAAAAGGCGTGTGCTGCTATGAGCTTCACAGCTCACTGGCAGTCGGTAAATGGGCCTCGCCACGTACTCTAGACAAAAGATATGACCACAAGCGATAGCGTGTGGTGTCTTGGCAGGATTAGAAAACGAATACTGGTCAAGGCAGACGTCACAGGTTGAGTCCGGATGAACCTGCAACATTCTGACTTGAAGCTTGATGTCTCTAATGACAGACTTGACCGGAAGCAATCGACGTAACGGGGAAGGGGAAGGGTAACAGACGGAGAAGAAACATCGCTGTATTTGGCAGTGGCGATACGAGGGCACGAGGCACGAGGCTAATACAACAATGATCTTATCTAATCGGGTCCTCATCCCTAGCCATGATCCCCATGAAAACAATGCACGGTACATGTACATTTAGCATAAGATACAACAATGACGTAGATCTCATTGGGTCACACGATGAACATCACTGGGCTGTTCGGAGGGGTGAGGGGCGACTTCATGTTCATTTTCGCACGAGACCCCGTCGACGCTGAGCGTTTTGTCCGTGATCTCGAGCGCGGCTTTAAAATGGGGTTACTGCGAAGGAGAAGGGCGTAAATGAGCAAGCCCACGAGCATAACGCACGAAGATGTGAGCGCCAACCTTGTCATGACCGAATCTGAGTTTCCACCAATCCCCAGGCCTGTGCCAGACCCTTCGCTGCCATCCGTGGAGCCAGTGAACGACATTGGGAACAAAGGTCCTCCAGGGCGCCACGTGAATCCCTCATAACCGGGTGCACCGGACAACACGTGCGAAACCTGTACAGTATTCCGGCGTTGCTTGGGCCGCACAGACGACGCAACAGCATGTGGCATTGCACTGTGTGGAACAGTTGACGGAAGAGAAGGGTCAGCCGCAAGACGCGCGCAGGTCGAGATACTGAGACCATAGCAATTCTCGACCTGGTCCCACGTCATACGGCCACGGTCGCCGTCGGTAAATTGATCATTCTCCCACTGCTCTGCTGCTGCTGATAGAGGGTCGTGGTCTGACATCAGTTCCGGAGTCTTGGTGGCGTTCATTCCCACTGGTGATCCTGCACGAACAGTGACCTCACCAGGGAGATGCTCATCAGAGACCTGGAATTCTGATTCGACAGGAACACTATCTGTGCCTGTTACCACATCTCGTTCACTGTCACTTTCGCCAATGCTCTCCATGGTAGTTGATAGACGGGAGCTAGATCGTGAAGAAGAGGACCAGCTGGAGGTACTACCAGAAGGAGAACGCCGCTGCGCGTCAGATTTGATGGCCGCATCGGTGCTTTCGAAAGTGATGGGCAATATTTCGAGCTGAAATGCGTCCTCGTCCTCGTTTGTCGGTACCTCTGGTACGGTAGGTAGCTGTGAAAGAAAACCATCTGCAAAGCCCGCAGGAAAGCTCTGGAAGTGCCAGGTCGGCATCTGGCAATCCAATTGGTAGAGACACCACGTCGAGGTCCGCACCTCCCTCCATAGGTACGCCGAGCGCGGCAAGTAAGGTGACGCATATTTGCTCACTGCGAGCCATGACACAGGTACGAATCGAGTGTACCCACACGGCATCGCCCGCTTCTGAACGTGAAACGGTTGACATCCAATCAAGTAACGCCTCGTATGACCATGCCTGTGGAGGTGTATCGCGATGGCTGAGTTTCTCGGGAGGTCGAGGGGCGCCGGTCTGGCCTAGCAGGGAGGATGATTGTGCCTCTTCAGGACGGGGGCGCTGCCTACGCAGATGTGCGGGGAAGGCTTGTTCGAGCAGGGCCATCAATCGGTTTGTTGGACTGGTAGAAATGAATTCTAAGACCTCATTGGGACGATCGAGAAAAGGTAGAAATTGGCCATCGGGGAGTGGGAGGAAGGGCACGCTAGACAGCGAAGTGGCGGATGAGAGGGCGGGAGAGTGAATAGGGCTGTGGTGGGACGAATGTGGTTCCATGGCGTCGGCCTTGACAAGAGGACGTGGCTGGAGCGATGACTGTGCAAGGTCGCACAGTTGCTCGGGGGTAAGAGAGGAGCGTTGCGCATATAGTGACGTGGAAGGGCGACGCTTTCTGTTTGCGTAGGATGGTGGTGAGTTGGGTACTGCTGGCGAAAAAGACTCCTGAGCGAAAGAGGATGACGCGAATGACAGGCGTCTGGCCTGTGTGGCTTGGGCTGGACGAAGATGGAGAGATGAGGGGGTTGGGGACCAACTGGACCTACGAGAGTCTGGTGAAGCGGGTGTAGACTCGTGGTCATCTGAAGCAACGCGGACAATGGTCAATCTGCTCATTAATGCTCTCTCATCTGCGAGATTTTGTTCAGCATGTATGCCGAATGGATCACTGGCTGAGACGGAGCCACCCCTGTACAGTACATTTCGAGAGCGATAGAGGTGAGTACTGGGTGGGAGATCCATGGATGGTTATGGTCTGGATGAAGCTTAAGCGGAGGGAACGAGCGGGGGGAAAGGGACTAAGCGCTGAGAGTGTGCCACTGTCTGTACCCTTTCAGGTTACGGGGGCTCACCCCACCCCAGAGACCCGCCTGGCCGTCTCTTCACAGAAAGTTCTCCTGCTGGTTCTTTGTCCAGCCCCACCGCCTTCGAACGTTGTTTAATCTCCACGCGCTCGCAAGGTTCTCCCGGGCGCAATCTGTCCTACTGCTTTGTTCAAGCCCCTCATTTCTTTTTAGTGCGAGCGAGGTTCTGTGGAACATTCATTTATTCACAAAATTCCGAATAAATAGTCCAACACACGTTGGTGACACGGGATCATAACGCACACCCGGCGTAACAGCGCGCCAATCGCACGGTCGCCGCTCTCCTGGATAACGAAACCTGCTGGATAACGCGAGTTTAGAGCGCGCCCACTCTCGTGTACGTTGGGTGCAACGGCAGACTTCATTCTCAGCTTAGCTAGCTGTAAGGTGTCACATTCACTTCCATGCTTATCTCCCCCCGTCTTTTTCCCGGGGGTTGCCCTTGTCCAATCAAGCGCCCACGCTAAAGGGAAGCGCCACGAGTATCAGGTAATTTGTGATTAAGAAGGGCATCTTTCCTGATGTGTACTCTAAATACCGCAAAGGTTTACTGCCACAGTGAGATGTTATTGGCACGGCTGTCTGACCTCGTGCCGCGAAGGCGCCGTCACCCATTCCTGGCCGCCTTTTGGGTTGTACGGTCTTCTCCTGCCCCCCTACCCAATTCACCTGCCAGGCGATCGGTCCCGGTCGACCATAAAAGCATCAACTGAGCGTGTTCCAGGGCTCCTCCGGTCTCCCACCCCGGCGCATTCGCTTCGACTCTCCCTCTGTCTATTCAATGCTAGTTGTCAAGGCCTCATCCTCCTGCGATGTTTGCCTCGAGCCCTTTCAACTCAGGGCTGATTCTTCCCCTATCGTCCGCGCCCCATGCGCAATAGATTGTGGTCATATTTTCTGTTCTACGTACGTTATGAACCCCCAACGTTCAACCCTTGACCAGGCAATCATACTCAAACTCTCGTAGTTGCATTGACTCGCTCACCCGCTTAGCCTGCCCTCTATGTCGCAGCTATTTTGATCCCCGTGCTGTTCGGCGCCTCCACATAGATGTCGCCCTTCGGACTCCCGACGTCCGCCCCTCACGCGTCGGTCACCCCGACAACGACGTTTCAGCTTCAAAGGAAGATCTGAAAGACCGTATCATATCTATTGTTCGTAATGGTGCAGACGGCGGTCATTATCAAGCACTCATCCAGGAGACTTGTGCTTGGCTGAAGGAGCAAACTCCCGAGGAAGTGAGCGATCTCGTCCTGGTCTTTGATAACTACTGACGACATCTCTAAGCACTGGGACCTTCGGGCACTATACCTACTTCTCATCCGATACCATCAAATGCACAAGGACGAACAGGCTGCTACAGTCAGTTTACACGAGAAGACTAAACTCTACCAGGATGCCCTCCGCAGGGCAGAGAAACGCCAGCAAGAGATTGCTGGGCTGAAGCAGACCTTAGAGGAACTCAACGACAAGATGGAATCAAATGAGGTTCAACGGGCCGTTCGGGAAAAGCAATTGACTAAGTGAGTAATGAGATGATTTGGCTCCGTTTATTGATTGTTCACTTACCACGCGATTTCCAGGAAGGTACGAATACTCTGACACTCCCCGCGGCCGATCACAAATTGATCGATCACGTTATTTTAGTACGAGGAGGCGATCGAAGAAACACGAAGCCTCCGTGAACAACTCATGTCACTCTGCTCTCCTAAGGGACGAAGCCGTCGAAGTTCGGAAGCTCGCCTCACGAATCAGCGAGTTTTCGAACCTATGGTCGAGGACGAAGGTGCCGACGATGCCCCTGTTAAATCCATCGCCGATCACTTTTCACCTCTTCCTATCCATCTCTCGCCCGTCCAATTGACGGTTAACGCGGTTAGCCCCCTTCTCAAGAGTGTTCCTGATCCCGCGGATGAAGAGGACCACTACTTCAAGCCGCGCCCACAGTCGACAGAGGATGCAGATCACACTCCGGTCGAGTACCCAGCACCTCTCGTGTCTACCCCGGCATCGAAGCCCATGGCTATTGGGGCGACAATTGCGCGATTCTATGACATGGCAGCGTCTGAAACTGAGCGCATCACTGCCCCATCCGACACCATCAACATATTACAATAGGAGGCACGAAAAGGAGAAGGAGAAGCAACGCGAGCTATCTCGGAACAATTCCTCCGGTGGTACCGGGCGCGTGGCTTTGAGCCGTATCCGAGCCTTACAGGAGAAATTGGTTCCCGAATCCGGCGACGAAGCGGAACGGGCACGCTCGACGCGCCGCCAACTTCTCAACGCCATCCTGGCGGACGCACCGACCCCGCAATCAACCCCCGCACCGATTTTGGCGGTTCCGCCCCCACCTGCGCCACCACCACCACCCCCACCCCCACCTCGTCCCACTGCGATATCACATGCCAGCGCGGCTGCACAGGAGATCGAGCGCGAGCGCGAGCGCCGTCGCCGTCAATCGAGCGAAAATCGCGAAATGCCGCACGCCCACCCACCACCACCAGTACCAGTACCACCGCCGACCCAAGCCCAGGTTCATACGCAGCGCCTTACACACTCTCGCCCATCGATACCGTCACTCAAAGATGTGTACGGAGGTGAGGATGGTACGCAACGCAGACCTGCGTACATTGAGCGGCGTTCTGCGAATGAGAGACGCCCTTCGATAGGGAAGCCCCAGTGGCATCGTTCATCACCTACAGAAGCCTGAAACCCCTATGAGCTGTGCTCATCACCCTTTTTTTCGTCACGACTTGTTCACTACTACCTCTGTCAATTGTTTCATGTACCATCTTGCATCACGCGGACCCTCGGACATTTGTCTAGCGCCCCTCTCTATCGTACTTATGCGTCCACGCCCCCCTCACGTTGCATTCTTTGTATTGTATCTATGTATCACCATCTATGGCATATAGGTAGAGAAGGGAATTTGAAGTCAGTCAGTCCAGAGCGCATCACAATGATTCGGATCTTCGTGCCTTAAGATATAACATACAAAACTTGTTCCGAGAGATAAACTAGATACGCTCTAAATTGGTGAACTCGTGACAGTGTCATTGGACCCAAAATGAGGTCCGACCATCACTCTGGCTGGATACGTTAGCGCTTAATGCGCCACTGGGAAGGGGGAGAAGAAGCGGGTGGGGATGGAGTTACCGGAGACAGGCGTGCATATAGCTATAGGAGATGAGGAAGCACCGACGACCGCAGCGCGAACACGGAGCATGCGAATCGGAGAAACGAGAATGCCAATCAGATCAGATCGCAACAAAAACACGTGGCCGCAAGATGCAACTCTTTTCAGTTTGCTCCACACCGCAGCGCCGCCCCGCAGAACTGTGCTACGATCATCCAGAGAATCACCTAAGAGAAGCACCTGTCATTTCAGGAACGAGACCAGTGGGGAAAAGGCAAGGTGTCCGCACCAATGCGACGAGGATGCCGAGTCCAAGGACGCGTTTGTTCTTCCACCACATCTGGCGCCGCACCGTGCGTGCACCACGACGGAAGGCTGTCGCCTGACTCGCCATGCTGTCTGTCTTGTCAACGAGCAATTCGATGCGCTCCCCACGGCTGAGGATCTGCTCCACGTTCTGCACCATGATGTCCTTCACCTGGGCGAGCTCGGACTGTGCGCGAGAAAGGTCATCCGTGGGTGGAGACGTGTTGTACGCGTACACGAGTTGCGCGATGACGGGTCCAAAGGTTGACTGAAGTGCGTGGGGAGGAGAGGAGTCGGACGCCGAAGGGCTGGACAGGAACTGCGGCGCCACAGATGAGGGGCACAAAAGAACGCTGCGATATGAGATGGCGTACCTTGCGCTGGAGTTCCCCGAGGAACGTAAAGGGCATCCTCCTACGCCCCGCATCAGCGCAAAGAAAGCACCTGTGGCCCGGACAAAAGACGTACCTGCCAGCCGAATCGTCCGCCATGACTAAGTATGTGAATCCGCCCTCGGAAATGTAGTGGAACAGATACTGTTCCCACACATAAGTGAGCTTGCTATTGTTTGGCGGTATCTTCGAAAGAATAGTCTGCGTAGCTATCATAGAACAGCGGGTGAGACTGTGATGCGACCAACCATTCATCATTGCCCCGAACTGACCTTGAGAGAAGTCACGCTTGCCCGCCTGGTGCTCAGCGAGAATAGTCGAACCCTGTGCGACGAGTGCGTGTATCTGGACATGTTTAGATATGTCACCCAGCCGCGGCAACGCCTAGGCCAAGAGGGACGCACCAGAGACATTGACAACAGAGAGAATTCAAGTGACGACTTGTGGACCGTGTTTGTGGTGTGGTGACCTCGCTGTGTGCCGGGCCGCCGACAGCCGTAGACAACACCTTTAGCTGTCACGCTCACCAACTTGAACCATGCGCTTCAGTGCTCGTTCACCATCGCCCTCGCCTTCGCGGTGCGTATGAACAAACTAAGTCTCCTGAAGTATCTCAATCACCTCTTTCTTACAGAAGGCGGAGTCTTTCCTATGGCCTCCAATCATCCGATTCAGGCTCAAGCTCAGAGTCAGATGAGTCCCAGGGCAAGCTCGTCATCCGAATCCGACAAATCCGGCAGCGACGACAGCGGTAGCTCGTCTCTCTCCGCGTCTCCAGCCAGGAATAGAAACCGGCCGACCGCTTCCGCTTCGTCGTGAGTCTTACCCCGGATGCGCGCGCTTGTTATTCCTGAGCACGAGGCAGACGCCAGCAGGCGGCAAATCTCTCTGCCTCTGCGCGCGTCCAAGTTGATGATACCGTGGCTGCAATTCGTCTTCACGCTCGACATCACGACCCGTATGAAGAATGGGCAAGGCGGACGCGAAAGGACGCACTTGTATGAGCCCCTTTGTTTTGACAACTTTCTCACCGCTCACGTCTTTTTTGATTGATTCAGCACACCGCACGTCGCGCAGTGGTAGCGGCACAGACCGAGCGGGAGTCGATGCAGGCTATAGCTCGCGCGCGGGTCGCTGAAAGGCAAGCCGCTGCTCTGAAACGAGAGGCAGACGATGTTGCGACACGACTGGACCAGATATCAATCCGTCAGGCGGAGGACGAAAAACGGCTCGGAAATAACTGGAGCGAGCATCAAAAGACGAGACGGGCACATACCGAACATATCATCCGATCAGAGGAAGAAAAGGTGCGAGCGCGACAGGCGGAGGAACGTCTGGCACAGATAGAGGCCGAGCCGTTTACGGAAAGAGGCCGAGGCGAAAGCTAGCAGCCGAGCTGCAGCGCAAGAGGGAGAGGCTGCGAAGGCAGCCAAGGAGGCGGAAGAAGCGAAGGCCAGAGCCGATAGAGAGGAAGCCGCGAGGAAAGAAGCGGAGAAGGTGGAACTGGCCAAAGCACAAGCCTTGGAGGCGCAAGCCCAGGAACGCGACGCGCTGGGGATGACGACGCCAGATCAGGACTGGCGTGAAGCGAGACTCGCGTTAAAGGTGAGGATTCCAGCGCGCATCCGATCACGATCACTCGTTCACAAGATGCCGACAACGTAGCAACTCAAGTCTGGGCCGATTGCGCGCGTCAAGGCTAACCGTGAATTGAAGAAGATGTGGAACGAAATTAGGCGCAAGATCACGCCAAGGGTCGGCCAGCTGACGAGCGAACCTGCGGTGATCGCCAACATAGTGAGCAAGCCACCAACCACATTGCTCTACGGCAATTCCTGATCGTGATGATGCACACAGTCGCAACAGATCGTTCAAACACTCCGCCCACAGACACCCTTACCTCCTGACGTCTATCTTGCGTCATTGTCCTCGCTTGCCAAGGCGATCCTGCTGCAGGCAGAGACTGAGGTGACAGCTGAGAAACGATCGGCCAAGCCAATCGCGCAGTTGACACTCAACTCGATCAGCGCACTCGACAGCTTCAGCGTCGTGTTTTGGGCAAAATTGTGTCAGAGGACAGGCGGTTGGGCTGTTCCGGTGCCCATGCCATCTAAAGACTGTCGACGGCACGCCATTCACTCCCACTACGCACAGGAAGGCATCCGGCCTGCGCGAGGAAGAGACAAGCGTAGATCACACCACGCGGGTAGCGGGCATCATGCGCGTGTACTTCTCTCTGCTGCTTCTACCACCGTCGCGACCCCTACCGCGTGAATTTCACCTGTCGCGCTTCTGGACGTTCGTCGCGCGACTCGTCGGACAGCATGCCCTGCTGCGATCTGCCATCGCAACACAGCTCCTTTCAGGTGTGTTTGTCGCTTATCGCCAAATGACGTGTTTTGGGGGACTAAAACGAACGAAACACAGTCGCTCTCGAAGTCGGAGGCGCACACGCTCGCAATGTGTGGGGCTCTCAATGGATCAAACTTATGGCTCTGCTTTACGAGGGCGTGACGACAGATCCTCCCCCTCTCGGCGGCTCTGGGCCAGAAGCCCACGCCTCGCGCGTGCGATTACAACTCGAAATTGAACGGGTGATGGGCAAATAGTAGGGGTGAACGGGCTGCGGGCAACGGAACCACCCACCCTGGAGTTTCCAAAATTATCTGCACAGCACCAATATCTAGCAATACCAGGGCGAATTTAGACATCATCTGTTCAGCGCGCAGCAGTGCTTGGGGGTTGCACGTTCGCCGCATCGATTTGTACGGTAGTGCCTCCGAATGCGTTTAGATAGATATCCCGGCGTTTCTCACTCGGCGGATCTTGCGCATAGCCGTCTCCTATTATATACAATCTACACTACTTTTTTCCTGTGATAAAGAACCGGCGGGTAGGGACAAGGAAACCCTGGGGCTCGTGTACTTTTGAAATTTGAAGGGCTGTGGGCCGTGCGACAGGTCTCGGGGTAAACTTGCAGGTAGGTTCCGGGCCCGGGAATGCTTCGCAGAGCCCTTCTCTTCGAATTGCCACCACTCCTGACTATTTCCGGGGTCGCCGCGTTGACGTGCACAGCCGCACGGCTGCCCTCACCGAGCAGGTTTCTCCTGTGACCTTGAACGAGCCAGTTTACGGAGTCTTTAGTGACATATAGGGTGCAGTAACATACAGCGCTGTATGCATGCCGTGCCGTAAGGTAGGGGTAATTGTATGTACCATAAACTAGGGTCACCATCCACATCGGACATTCTCCCATGCCAAATTAACTTTGACGAATCGGTCGGTACTTTATCAAGGGCAAAATCGTGGTATTAGAATTCTATCCTGGTGGGCATCCTGTGATCCCACTGAATCCTAAACCGTAAACCGTGAACCGTGAACAAGACGTATGCAAGGCGTAAGAGAGTTCGTAAGCTGTTTGCTACAATGTAAGTAATAAGTACGAGTGAATGGGAAAGGGGATGTGGGGGGGGGGGAGTATTAGCGAAGGAGGATGGAAAGAACCGAAAATCGAAAACAAATCAAAAAGGTAATAAGTAAGAGCAGCGCATGGCGCTAAACCAAAAAGTATTTACAATGAATCAAAGCTAATGTAATCACTGCTGAAAGCGGGGTGAGAGAACTAGCTCCGTGATAAGATACGGCGTGCGGTTCTGGGTATAGGTACCGAGCACAAGGGGAAAATAGTTCAGATCGATCAATGAATCAACCCCTAGTAGGGACACGGGGACCAAGCGGTCTCGATGCGGCTGCAGGGGCGGAGGGCTTGACGCTGCGGCGATGAGCGATGCTGGCCAGCGATCACTAGATGGTAATGGAGGAGGGTGTTGTTGTGATATCGACATCGTGCGGGATTTGCGTATGGGGGATGGCGATGCGGGAGTACTTGAACGGAATGACGATAAGGCAGGTGTCGCAGATCTGTGAGCAGTAGAAGGATAACCAGGAGTTGAAATTCGTGGAGGGGACAATAGACGCCGAGCGTGTAGGAGACGTGGGTGCTACAGACGCCGAGCGCGTAGGGGTCACAGATGTTGAGCGGACTGTGGCCCAAGCGGGAGAGAGGCGAAGCAATGTTGGGAATATAAGATGGAGAGGCCGTAGGTGACGCCACGCGTGAGCTAGGGGGGGACGTGGGTGACCGCGATGCGCTCGACAAACCAGCGTGAGCAGACGCGGCTGATGATGCCGTTGATACGGCGTGCGTGGAGGGGGTGGCCACGGAGCGACCGAGCTCCGTACGGAGACTGTGGCACTCTTGGACCTTTTGGTTGTATTGGACTTTCTGTAAAAAGGTTAGTCATTGATTTTCCGGAAGTTCGGACCACAAACCTGCCTAGGAGAGGAGTGGAGTAATCAGGATCAATGGCACCGGAAAACATGTGGAATGTGACTCACTTATGGAGTTCGACCTCAAGTCGAGCCCTTTCATGTTCAAGCTCGTCCATTTTTAGTTTCAAGGACGTCTCTGCGTGTTTGGCCGTCTTGGCTGCATCAGAAAATGCGACGTGGTTTGCAAGGATAGCCTTGAGGAGCAAAGAGCTCAGATAAAGGGCCGAAGACTGTATATGCCAAGGAGTAAGTGAACTGCTATGCGCAGACGAGGACGGTACACGGACAGCGTCGGCTGCAGTGACTTCTGTGAGCCAGCGGTCAACTTCCTGCTGGAGGGCAGTGACCTCTTCCACAGAACACTTTTTTGAGGCCACTCGCGCGACCTTGGACTCGAGCACACGACCGTCGCGAGCGCGGGCCTCGCCGAAGTCGGGGTAATTGGGTGCGGAAGCCTTGAGGAGAAGGTCGTTGGGAAAGTCGTCCTCAATAAGCGGGGGTCGAGGGCTATTAGGGCTTCTTCTTGGGGTGCTCCAGCCGCTGCTGGGTCCGTTGAAGTCAATACGAATGAGGCGAACTGTACTACGGGTGAATTGTTCGCGGCAGAAGGGGCAAGCGGGTGAGAGACGTGAAGTAGTTTTTTCGAGGATGGTATTGCAGCAACTCAAGCAAAGTACATGACCTGAGAGGGAGTGTCAGTTGAGTGAAAAAATTTCCGGGACAAAGGAAAACAAATAAAATAAAAATAAAACACAGACCGCATGGGATACAGTGAGGTAAATTACGAGGGCTAAACTCGTCCGCACAGACGTCGCACAGAGAGCCAGGCTCGAGGGTTAGCATGGTAGCATATAAAGTAGAGAGAAAATCTAGGGGAGCATAAGGAGGGGGAAAAAGCGAAGGCACTAGTGAGTGGGTCTCAAGGCTAAATAAGTTTTTGTATTCGCTTCACCTGATTGGGTGATTGTTCCGGGGTCCTTCCATTTCGTTCATTCACGCTCTTTGACCGATTTCCCCCGTCTTGTCTTGCTATCTGCCACTCTCACCACGTTCTATTAATTTATTCTTTCTCAAATTCACCCCTACTTTCACTTTTCCCAAGGAAAGATCGAGAGAAAGTATCCGCTGATAAAACTGTACAGTTCATCCAAATATGGTTCTGTGCCTTACGTAGGGTAAGGGAGATCCGGCTCTCAGTCGGCTCTCAGTCCAACTTCGGCTTCGGCACGGAAGCACCCAGTCTACACAGAAAAATCCGCACCGAAGCCCACTGCGCATTGCCTTCCCGCGAACCACGGCTGACGGCCAGCGCTGACTGTTGCTACTATTTCTCTACACGCCACGCTCGGGCTATGAATCGGTGGAAGCCACTGTTCTGTCATCAGACACTTTATCAGGTTGATGCTGACGTGTGATGTAGCAGCACGCCGAAACACGTTCCGAAGCACTGCCTCCATATCCCCAATTTAGTTGCACCCCTTCTGGGATTGGAACCGGAACTGGAACAGGGACTGTGAAGTTTAAACTGGAATTTACTGGAACCTCTCGTATGTGCTACGTTTATCCATCCATCCCGGACCCCGATGCTTGCACCTTACTCGTATGAAGGAATTTTTCCCGAGCCCATAGCCCTGAGCGCTTATTGATTATTCCATTCATTCTAGTGACTCATGTAATACAATTACCATTTGGCCCCGCCGTCTGGAGCAGTACTACAACTGCGAGGATCCATGATCTATTGTACACCAGACCACGGCTCCATGACCCATGGGGCTCATGTCCCACAACGCACTCGAGTGCTTGGGTGTGCCCGCACGATGGGGCCCAACAGCCGCCCTGGCGCGCTTCTCGGACAGCGCCTCGAGGACGACAAGTCACCGAGCGTCTGCGCCACCGAACCTCATGCCACGCAAAGCAGAAAGTACCCATCATCACAGTAGCGGCGGATACTCACTCCCGCTAGACTCGGTATCTTGAATTCTCAATCGATAATCGGCTAACGTACAACGTTCTGCTGCACGTTGCGATGTTGCCGGAGACACGCCTCTTCCCATAATCGCTCCCGAGGTGCAGTTTTCCAGGAGCGAGCACAGCTAATCTCACCTTATTGCCAATAGATCAATTAACCGTCGTTATCATGAAGGCCATGGCGCCCTCGAAGCCTTCACGTTACGTTCGTTAGAACAAGGTTATTGCATTCGTGCAACATGTGCAATGACAGCGCGAAGGGACCAGAATCCTCCCTTCCTTCTCGAAAGGCGCCAGGCCTGCCTTTATCGTCTATCGAATGACCGCTCCTTCTCCCTTTGTCGAACGCGTTCGTGTCGAGCACTCTGCATGTTCCCCCCTGACTCTTGTCACACATTAGCACCACTATTTCCAGGCCAATGACGCGGGTTCTCGTGGGTTATCATCGCTACGCGTGGGGTTTGCGTGGGGCGGGCTGGAGGAACATCCACTACCCGTTGTGGTGTTTGCTGATTGGGATAGTACCTCCGCACACGCGTGGTCCCGTATGTAAAGATAGCGTATCGCGGAGGCACCTCCGCCTCAAGTTTCTCGTATCGGCGACTTTGTAGAAGTAGCCCAAAAGATAAAAGCGCGTATACAATTCGCCGGCGCACAATCGCAATGCACGATGCACGGGTTAAACATACGGCACCCGCAATCACGAATTGAGTTAAAAACGTTAACAACGTAACGCGTACACTAAGGTCACGATCTCCGATCCGAGCGACCAGCACGCCCCGAGTAGATCGCCTCATATCACAAGCGGCCCACGCGATTTTTAGGCGGATAGCCATTCCTTTTCCAACGACCCTGTGAACGCGAAGGGAGATAAGAGTGCAACGCGTCCAGGGCGTGGCCTCTCGAGCCACGGAACTGGCTGCTTGCCGACACAAGTCGTCGGGCTCGCGTGCGGAGAGCGCGGGAGGTGAATCCCACGCAAATCATTTTACTTCCATCCAGTGACAAGACCTCACTCAGAACAGCTCGGATCGTCGACGCCACGCGCGAGTTGCCGTGCCACTAGCCTATTGTCTCTGGGGTCCCGTCTGCGATGCCGTCAGCCTCGTGCCATCTCCCTGCAGACCTTATACACTTGAGCGTGCCAGGTATGAAGGCCGAATGCTGAGCCCTGAGGACGAACGTGTGGCAACCCAATTTCAGACCGTGGCCGTGTGTGGTGGCATTGTGTTACGGATTTTAATTGGCCCTGGCCTCGGTTGGCGCTGCGCCAAGGGCACGAGTTCTCAACTCCCTTAAGGGATCTTATCTGCTCTGGCTCTACGGAAATCCACCAGCTCAACAATATGCTAGCATCGAAAGCCAAGTGCGTGGAGACTTCGCGATCTTACTTGTTGAGGAAGAGCGAACTGGTCTGGGAAGCCACCCCCGAAGTTTTTCTGATACAGAAGTTATCCGTCGTACTTCTCGAAAGGACGAGCTCGATCCTAGAATGTAGGATTCCTTTCATGGGTAGAGGTGAAGACAAGTGGCACAGCCGGTCCCCTCTCACTGTGGGTACCTTTAGTGAGATATCCGAGAGACGAACGTCGCGAACGAGCGTCGAACAGGAAATTGCGTGACCTCTATGCCACACGCGCCACTTAGTTGACGCTTCTGATCAAAGCGAGTAACGCTGCATTGAAAGACAACAGACACTCTTGTTTCGTGATATACAATTCGGGTGGAAGATGCGCGACCACGGGACAAGTCCTTGTACAAGAACTTGCTGCGCGTCGCGCGGCGACACTTTCCATCATTGAGTAGAACTATTACATACGTAGGAACACGTGGAATATCCACCCATTCGCGATCATAGACGGCGACCACGGCGACCACCCTGTAAAGAGTCAGCAATTCAGAATGATGACGTGCCAAAGGCAAATTCAATGCAGACCTTGCGGCGAGTCGAGTCAGTCGGGACTGGGGTCACATCCTCAATGCGACCAATGCGCATTCCAGACCGTGCAAGAGCACGGAGGGCACTCTGAGCACCTGGGCCAGGGGTCTTCGTGCCCGTGCCCCCGGTTGCGCGTAGTTTGACATGGAGCGCAGTAATCCCGACCTCACGGCAACGAGTTGCGACGTCTTGGGCCGCAAGCATGGCCGCGTAAGGTGAAGATTCGTCACGATCTGCCTTGACCTTCATTCCACCTAATCAACGAATGAGTCCGATTACGCCATTGCGGAAGTAATTAATCGTCGCACCTGTGACGCGGGAAATCGTCTCCTTTCCAGACAAATCGGTGACATGAACGAAAGTGTCGTTGAAAGAAGCATAGATATGGGCAACGCCGAATACGAGCTCGCCCTCGCTGACCTGGGGTCCGAGCTGGACAGTAGTTTCTTGTGCAACACGTGCTTTTTTGGGTGGCTATATCCAAGTGTCAGTAATCCCATCCACCGAACCACGCACAAGTTCAAGCTTGACTGCATATGCAGTTCCACTTGTAACAGAAACGTACCATCTTCTGAAGCCTCAGAGAATGAAAAACTGGAGCTTGATGTCGGGAAGTGAGAGAACTGACTCCACGATTAGAGTTTGGGTAGCAGTCCAAACACACGTACACAAATACCACTCCTTCGACATTCGGCATCCAGTTCTGCTCAATGGCGGGACTTTCACCCTCGTGTTCCCTTTCATGTCCTTTCTTCATTCTTTTCCACCTTGTCGTTATCCACCCACGCATACATGGGCTTGTGGAGACGTGTTTTGTTTTCTCCACCACGATACCGCTTTGCCTTCTTTGCTATCATGCGTACAACCGGTGACACTCGGTTTAAGTCTGCCCACAACCCTCGTATTTGCAGTTTTGAACTGCCTCCTCTAATTTATTGCGTATGTACATTGTACAATGTGTTGGCTCACAGTTCGATGATATAACCATCAACAATTTATCTGATAAGCACCCTACACTTGCTGATAACCGGATCTTACGACTTCGCCCATCAGCTATATCACTTGGATTGTTCACCATTCTTCGGGATCCTTCCATTCCAGTCAATCCACTGATTGATCGCTACACCAATTTTCCCATAGATCCCTTATTGGGTTATCAGGCGGCACCCTATTAGACGGCACCCTATTAGAAGGCTGTGGTCTTGTATTGTATATATACCCCATGCATCTGTTTATTGGGCCGCATCTCCTTCATATTCACCCACCATGTCCTCAGGTCAATGTGCTGCACTGAACAACGCGATAGCCGGGAAAGGTTGTCACTTACTTGATCCTTAAGCGTTATTGCTGGCTGATCTTCGTTATATCTTATCTAGGTCTGACATATAACTCGCTCGCCCAGAGAGTCGGTTCCTCTGAGCAGCGCGTCGCTGATAGTAAGTTCGGGCGTTTTTGTTGAGCTATTACTCGTTCATGTTCTGCAGTCTGCACTGGAAAGGCTAAACCGACCACGAAGGAGTTCAACGATCTTGCTTCCACCTTAGGCGTCAACCCGGTCAGTGATCTTATCACATATTCGTTTTAGTCGTCCAGCACTGACACCATTTGTTGACCGTCCTTTCCAGCCCAGAGACGCTGTTCACGCCACCGGGTAGAAATCCGCCACTATTACTGTCTTCTGCAATCGGCTTGGCGTCTGCAATGAAGAATGTTCCGCTATGTACCAAACCACCAATAACATAAATACGATTGATATTTGGGTGTATTGAATTTACTGCTCTCAGTATCTTGTGATACAGTAACTATTGCGTCGCACAGAATGACAATGTCTCGGATCATGGATCGCTTAACTGAGTGGCGTTTGGCGTCAAAAAATATGTGGTCACGGTGTCGATTATGCTTCAGGCCCACGAGTGTCATCGCAAGTATACAGTGCTCCAGTGCTCCACCCAAACTCCAACCGCCTGGTTGTATTTATGACCCCGAGCACAGTTTCAGATAGTGTTGAGGCACCTAACACACTACTTCCTCGACATAGTCTCCATACATGAAACAGTGCAATCCTCTGCTGGGAGCTTAAGAAACTGGGCGTCGAACGTGTTCATCGGGCACAAAGATATGAGACCGTAACCGAACCGTGTATAGAGATTGGCGTACTAGGGCGGCGGGAGACACGTGCGCAAAGAATCACGCGTGTCGACAAATGGGTCATTGCTGCGCACTGCTTTCAACCCCTGTATGATGGGGAGTACGTGCTCTGTGGCACACATATGGATCGTGAGAAGGATACCTCGTTTCCCCAAGTAGCCATGATTGCGAGCATTTGATGCACGATAACCGTCAATCCAAAGGACAAAATGGAAACGGCGACGACGAAAATAGTACCGCAATTCGGAAGCAACCCGAAAGCTGTACACCTATTTAAGTAAGAGATTGAGACGCCGCGACCCCGAATGATAACGATAAATGAATTCGATGGGCAGTCCGTGAGGAAAACTAGCCAGAACGGTGTTGCTTGGGCCGCGGAAGCGCGGAAGGGTGGGGACGGTGAACCCGCGTCAAAGTGGCTCATGAACATGTGGACGAACTGTTCACAGAGAACGACATACTATAAACGAGCAGGACGGAACGTGTCTTTGTCCAATTACGAGGACGAGGGAGGTCAGATACTTGAATGCCGGATGATAAGTGAAGATTGATCGCCGTGGATGGACGCAGTGTGGAGGAGTACGTGACAAAACACCCACCTGGTGTCGTAAGATGAGCTTGCGTCGTCTGTATCCATTACGTTACAGAACGTTCGCTGGTAATCTCTGAGCATGTTTGGCAGTACTCCGCGTGTAACGCGGGAATCTCAAGGACTGTCGTCTTCTCCGCCATGAATTGCTTGCACAACAGTTGCGCCAAGATGGAAGCTCCCCTTACTCCCATGCAGCAGGGTCACGTAGGAACAACCCCTGACTTTGCCGCTTTGTAATAAGTCGATATCAGATCGTGGGCTGGATACCAGTGGAACAGCGGATGTAAGGCAACAGACTATCCATAGTAGAGGTTATCACACTGTGAATGGGCGGCATTGCGCGGGATGATATTAGGGTTCTCTATGGAGATCCTACACACGCGTGTAAATGTATTTGAGACATTAGACATCCAGACAAAGACTCTCCTGGGAAATGAACGCACGGCAGAATTGTGAACGGCTATGGCCGGACGAGTATTGGCAATTGACATGGAGACAGATTGAGCACATGCCCGTCGGGACTGGAAGGACCGGTTTAGGCGACAGCAGAGCGTCAAGCTTCAAGGTCCGTTAATGTTCTTCAATGGAAGGAACCTGATGTACTGCGAGTAAGAACAGACGAGTGGGCTCATCGTGTGCCCAGGTGAACGAATCAACCCTCGAAACCATGGCCATGCCTCAACTTTGGAATATGTGTGTCGTCGTTCTATTCTGGAAGTCGCCCAGGTTTTCTGGGAATCCCCTAAGTATGTGGGGAAAAAACGAGGGCCGATTCGGATTCATAACACTCCGCACTCCACCTCCGCGTCTAGGCACGCGTGGACATCAAATGTGGGGTTCTGGGGGATGAGCGACGGATATAGGTTTGGCAGCGATGATGTGATAGACAGGGAACAAGGATGATGATGATTGACAACAGCTACCGCCGGGCCCTTAGCCCCTGTAAGACGGATAGTGCATCCGCGATAATCGATGGGTCGTTATCCGCCCTGAAAACGTGGGGGGTGGACTTTCGTGCCAAGGAATGGGTTTGCCCGGTTCAGATGGCAGTTCTGGGTTGATTTTAGAGCGGACGGAGTTCTTGGTGGCGGCGCAGTTAAAGAAGAGCGAAACACTCATCCAGCAGTAGTTTCGGGAGCTGTGAAGGAAAAGTTGTCAATGTGTTCGTCTGGTCGTCGTGCTGTATGGGTTCGTAATGAAAACTCAGTTACGTACTGGGCTAAACCACTTAGACACGAAGGTATCGAGGTGAGGGTAGAACGTCTGTGCTTGCGAAGTGCAAGGCCTACTCTCGTTACTGTAGCACACAACTTAGCAGACCAGTTCTGTCGTATGAAGCGACTGTAATACCGACTCGGCGCATGGCACTGCTACGTCAGTGGACATGCCTAGCTAGATGCCTATGCTGTCGGCGGACAAGCTTGGTGGGCATGAATGTCGATGGGATGAAACAACAAAGAGTGGTCTGACAGACTCTGACTAGCCAAGCTAGTCAAGACCGGACTTCAGAGATTTGAAACTTAGCCCGCAGAGTTTCCCGTATCATAAATAGAGTTTATAGAAATAGCTGCCACTCCAGAACATGAACGAGTCTAGTCACTCGTGAAAACTATCGAAAGTCCTTTCCGAACTGAGCAGAATCTGCCTCACGAGAGAAGATGAACAATCGAAATGAGGACGAGTATCAACATAGGTACAACAAACAGTCAGACACAGTAGGAGGGGGGGGGATTAAAAGGATAACAGATTTAAGCATACGGGGTAAAACTAGTGTGTTGCCTTTACGATTGACACGACAATAATGGCGATGACGACGAGGATGGCAACTCCGATAATAATGCGCATCTGTGAAGAAAAAGTTGCAATTAACAAGATTGAGAGAGAAGAAGAAACATACCTTCATATCTTTCCACCTTAAGTGTCGGAAAGCGTGTGATTAAGCAGGCTCATGGTAGATGGAAATTAAACTTACCACATATTCTGAGGAGTTTATTCAGCTCTAGCCGTCGAAAAGCGAAAACTAAAACATACCTTCCGGACTCGATTCGCATTGCGGCGGAAGCCCTGGGCTGACACAGCTAGATTGTCTAAGGAAGGAATTCATAAGTATCTGCCTCGAGAACGATTTCATTCAGACATAGCGAGGGTAGCGGAGGGGTTGAAGGGTAGCGTTTCTGGGGGAGAAATCGCACGAAAAACACTAACCTGTTTTATCCTGCAAAGAGTCAAGTCGTTCCTGACGCTCGACAACCTTGGTGATATTGTCCCGCATGATGTTGACTGTGTCATCAATTTGCGCCTGAATGTGAGCGGTCTTGGGGTTCGCTCCAGAGCCTCCTTCGGCAGTAGAGGAGTTGGCCGATGGGCCACTACGAGGAAGGTAAGGGTCATAAGGTTCAGACCTGGGAGCGTAAGGTGTGAGAACATGAGATGACGACCGAGGAGGCGTAAGCTCACATAGGGTCGTTGTATGGTTCTAGATGGAAAAAAAAGGTCAAATTAGAGAAGAGTAGTGTTTGTGAGGGGGGGTTGACTTTGAGGTGAGCGGGACGCCGGGCTCACCGGATTATGTGCGAGTGCAAGTTTGGGTGGGTCGCTTGTGTTGAGGGGGAGGATGAGTGAGTTTCACCGCCGCAGTTACCAAGCACGGGAACACAGCCCGGCTTTGGCCGGTTGATACCGGAACAGGGAAAGTCTCGTCCGAGTCGCTTCACCGCCACGGACATATAGCGATATCAATAATGCATCACACTGGCAGTACATTCATCTACTGAAACGGGACGCGAGTATCCCTGTAAAAAATAATTGCACGCATAGTACATGTGCCATACAACACAGATGCAGTAATAATGGTGTTTAACGACCCCCTCGTCCACCCTTCGCCTGCTGCTTTGAGACATTCCTGAGGTTGGCTGCAGGAGCAGCCGGACGTGTCGCCTATCAACAGGAGGGCCCAGATCAGACACGGAGGGAAATGTGATGATGTAGGTACAGACCTTGGGCCTTTTCGCTTCTTTCTCCTTCTTCTCGGCCTTTGCCTTGGAGATCGCTGCAAGTCGCTGCTGCGTCCGAACCTGTGTGCTCTGATTTCGTTTGGCAGAAATGGCCGCGAGGTCTGCGCCGACGATGCCACGCTGGTGCTTTACGGTTTTACGTGACCGTTTCTTCGCCACCTCCTCGGTGATACCCTTCTTGTGCATGCGACGGTAAAGGACTGTCCATGCGATCTTCCGTGGGTTCTTCCGCTGCAAAAACAACGATTCATTCTTCGATGCGCCAAAGCGGAAGATCTGTGAAGATGTAGGGTTCAGAGATTACATCGACTGACATCTGGGATCAATACAGACTTTGCTGTCACCACGAACGAACAAGCGACCTTTGCTTGGATATATCTTGTAGCCGGTGAATGAATCGATTTCGAGTTTCTACAGCGCACGGAACGACATCAACCTTGCAATAGAGTGATCATGCGAAAACGCACCATCTGAAAGATGACACCAGGCCCAAAGAATCCGTCGGTCACCGTCAGTCACTTGTTCACAATACATCGACATCCCAAGGTAGTGTGAAGCATCCATCCCCATAGAATGCACAAAAAACGAAATCCGTAGGACGACGAGGAAAGGAACGTGTCCTCGTTACACTCCAAGGGTGAAGAGGCGGGCTCACCTTGACTGGGCCGGTTAGGGCGAGCGATGCGTTGGTTACTTTGCCTCGATTAAGTTACGTGTTAGGTCAACCGGTCAAGGGCCGGATATCTCCGATCGGCGTCTAAATTAGGAGATTTGTGGTTGGTTGAGGGAGAGGATGAACTAGTCATACCGCAGTACACCTAATCCAACAACTAATTCTGAGGCAGTGAAGCGACATAGTGGGACGGACCCTCTTTTCGGGAGACAGAGACAGAGGCAGAGGCAGTGACCGAGACAGGGAAGTAGTTCCTTATTATAACCACACAACGAGCGCCCTAACCTCACACTCAGGCTCACACCCTCCCGTCCCGGTTAGTTATCTGACATCCCTATAGTCCACGGATCACGCTCCTTTCTAGTTTCGCTATATGCCATCATGTCCAAGTCTTCGCACAAGCACACCGCCTCTGTTGTCCAGAACCAGAAGGCTCACCTTGCGACTGCCTACAATGAACTCGGCAAGGAACTCTCCTCCACAAGAATCAAAGTCGTAGGAAACTACACACTTGGCAGGGTTATAGGTGAAGGTATGTGATCCCCTCTCTCCTCTTTTTCTTTCTCAAGCCATTTCATCTTCCTAGGGACGTATGGGAAAGTGCGTCTGGGCACTCATCGACTAACCACTACCCGTGTTGCCATCAAGCAAATACCCAAAGCCCTCTCTGCCACTTTAACTAGAGAAATCCACCACCACCGACAACTTCCACCATCCGCACGTTACTCAGCTGTACGAAGTAATTGCCACGGAAAATTCTATATGGCTCGTCACTGAGCTATGTTCGGGAGGAGAACTATTCGATTACCTTACGGAGAAGGGCAGGATATCGGAACAAGAGACCCGCCGCATATTTGGCCAATTATGCTTGGCAGTCAACTATCTGCACGAAAAGGGTATTGTGCACCGCGACTTGAAACTGGAGAACGTGCTGCTAGACGAACGCTGTCGCATTAAGCTCGGTGACTTCGGCTTCACGCGCGAGTTTGATAGAGGATCATATTTGGAAACATACTGCGGTACGACAGGTTACGCCGCACCAGAAATGTTGGAGGGGAAGAAGTACCTGGGGCCAGGTAATCTGTCCCTTCCTCGGCGATCGACTGTGCTGACCTCTGGTCAGAGGTGGACGTGTGGTCTCTCGGTGTCATACTGTATTGCCTTTTAACAGGGGGACTACCCTTCGATGACGACGACGAATCGATTATGAGGAAAATGGTTATAAAGGGGGACTTTGAGGATCCGGAGTGGCTTTCCAGCGGTCCGTTAGCCTCTTCGATCATGAACCTCGTCTGATTTTCTACTAGACATACGTGATCTGATCCACAAAATCCTGCAAAAGGACCCCATTAAGCGAATCACAATTCCCCAGATCCTTGCCCACTCCTGGTTTACATCCCCCTCGTCCGGTTCTGGCGATGTCCACCCCCCTTAGTCGAGTTGTTGTGGTCCCACAACCCATTCAAACTCAACCCTCCGCTACGACTTCGGAATCATCTGCTACGTCGGACTCTTCGTTTCGTTCGGCATCCTCAGAGCTTGACGGGTCTTCAGTAACAACACCGGATGACGTTTCTCACGAATCTGCCGATGAAAACCCACGAATTCATCGCAATCCGAGTCAGGCCACTATACGCAAGGCAGTCAAGGTCGAAGGGATGAAGCAACCACAACCAGAGACGGTAATAGAAGAGGAAGTCCCTCATCCGACCGTCTTGGTCCTGCTCAGTATCTGACTCCCCCAAGACCAAGGAGCCCCCTGCACTCCCCATGCGCACTCCTGTACGAACTAAGCGACGATCGGTATCTTCAAATCTCTCCAACCCATCATCTCCCACAGGCGAAAAGTTTCTGACTTCGTTTCCACCTCAAGATTTTTCGTCCCTTCTAAGCACACCAGCCCCCATCATATTTGGGACAAAGCTCGAGCGTGAATTGCTTAACAATCTGAGCGCCCTTGGGTTTGATACTGGCCAAATTGTGCATTCTGTCTTGAGCGATGCTTGTGATGCGGCTAGTGCCATGTGGTGGATGCTCATACGCCGTGCTGAACGGAAGGCGATGGAGGAGGCCGGTTCTCACTCGGCAACTTCTCTCCAAAATCATGAGGCGCGAGATCTAGATGCAGAAGCCCGCGGGAGTGTCGAGGGGAAGCGTCCCTCAGGTAGTGGGACAAACAATCCCGAAACACCGTCGACTATCCGCGCCGAGCCAACCACTTTACTCTCGGCTCGCTCCGCTCCAGAGTTGGCTTTTATTCCAGCCACGCCGACATCTACGACCCCTTCACGTGATTCTCGTGTCGTTGCAAAGACACCTCCCCGTGTTGCCTCACCGAACCATACTCTCCTATCACCCACCCCATCCAGTACCGATTCGCAACCGAAGTCTCATCCATCGACTCCAGGGAATGTCAAGGAGAAAGACCGAGACAGGGATAAGGAGGGCTCGAAAGGAAAGCGGGAGGGCAAGATGCGTTCTGGTAGTGTCAGCATCATGCAACGGGCCACCACAGCCCTCGAGGCCGCGGGGTTAGTTCGGAAGAAATCGGCGGAGGCTGTGAAGGACGAGAAGTCGAAGGAGAAAGACAGCGAGAAACGTGGCGCGGCTGGTGACGAATCTCGACACCCAGCATGGTGGATCTGGAAAGCTCCTCAAGTCACCTCCGTCACGGGACACTCCTGTCCCCGGTACCCCGAATCTAGACCAGGAAGTCGTTGCGAACAACGCAGTCCCAAGTTCACCCTGGGTACTTGCGAGATTAAGCAACTCTTCCCCCCCGGAAATTTCGCCTACACCGTCGCCTGGTGATACTCTAACGTCCTTACCTCAAATCTCTCCAAAGGAAGGGGGTCAACATCGAAACCGTGCGAGTTTACTTACTGCGTTCCGGACGTGGTTCAACGAAGATCGAAGGGGGAAACGCAAGTCTGCTGCTAAGGGAGGCGTCAACGCACCATATACACACGGGATGGAATCACGCACGCCACCATCTTCTGGCGCAGGTCGCAATTCCGTTAAAGCAAAGCGACGAACCAGTGGTAGTGGGGGGACGTCCCGCAAGGGCCATCGCGCGAAGGGTCCCTCCATATCGTCTCGCCGGTCCAGCAGTGTTAATTCTCGACGTTCGTCCACCGCGTCGATGGCACAAGTTGCCGAGTCACCACAGTTCACCTTTGAACATATGGTTGCGATGTCAAGGCAGCGAAGTGATCCCTCTCACCGCTCCTTTGGTAGCAGGACGCCTAACTCGGAGCGTGGGGAATACAACTCATCCCGTCCATCATCTGTGCATAGCTTCACCGTTGGGAAGCATAGGCATCGAAAATCACCTTCTGCGAGTTCAGCGGGTTCTCTCCAGCTTGCACGCACCACTTCGCCGTACCATCATCGTAGGGCCGGCTCTGGTTCGTCGACGCGGGTGGTACGCTCACCAGCTCAAAGCGCGCCACGAGCACCGCACCTACGCTCTAACTCTACTACGTCTTCCGTCCATTCGATACCTTCCTCCAGACGTGGCTCGTTTTACGAGCAGTCGGAAAGCGAAGCGCAGCGGACTGGTTCACCGTTCCGCCCCCACTCGCGCAACACATTGGACGAGACGCCGCGGCGTGGCCAACACCACGGCAACACCACGTTTGTTGCCCAGAAGCGCCAAACGCCGTTCCAGCCTCCTTTATTATCAGGGTCCACTAGTACCTCGAGCCGGTCTAGCTGGAAGAAGTCGTGGGGCCTTGAACCGCCAGGTTGGCAGACACGAACCGCGAGGCTCCCCATTGAGGTATTATCGGTCTCTCCTGCAGGCGATTCTACTGTACTACGTGACGTGTTTACTGGACGGCAATCGCTCAGCCCGGACGACGATGACGATTGGGTGGATGTGGATGACGAACCTGGTTACATGGGTGGCGTTGGTCAGACCCCTGCGACCGCGTCATCATTTTTCAGCACCAGCAGCGGTGTTTCACCTATCGACTTAAATTTCAGCGGTTCTCCTTTCGTGGAGAGTCCTATTATTCTTGCTGCTCCCCGTGCCACGCGTGCCCAAAAGGGCACCCGTGCCGGCAAGGTTTCATCCAACCGTACTAAGCCCGGTACACCCCCGATTGGACGACAATCCCCTCTTCCCGGCGAGATTAGTCTGGATGCTGTACCCGAAACACGTGGGGGGCGCAGACAGCTACCAAATACTCGGCCGGGCCCCGCTTTTAAGCACGCTATTCAGGAAGAAGACGAGGATGAAGGAGAAGAATGATTTGGATAATTGGTTTTTGTTCTGCTCATTTGCCCGAATGACCCTATAGCACATCCCTAGATGACACACGTTCCTGGCATAGTATGGCTTGGTGTTTTCCCTCATGGTTCGCGTATCAATTTACTGCCAGTGGTGGCTGTTTTCGCTCATCCTATTTTTTCGTCTCATTGCTTCTTTGATTGATTATGCTCTCATCCTTGTTTTATTCTATCTACGTCTCCTTAGGCAGGTCACTAACGCGACAACCGTGTAGTTATTTATTTTAACATTGTGTACACTACACACATTCAGAAGCGTTTTTTTGGTTGGATGATGATGGAGGAGATGCGTGACTGACGCGCCTGTCACACAAAACGTGAAATCGCTGTCACGTCAATTGACTGTCAGAAACGCGTCACTTGAATATCCTATCTCTCTTCTACGGTCCTATCTGACGATGGCACGCGGCTCGAACACCAGATCTCGAGGATCATTCCGTGGATTTAGGGGAAACAACTCATTCAGAGGTCGAGGTCGCGGTCGAGGCGGCTCACAGGGCCCGAAGACTGACGCTGCACCCATTCAAGACGATGAAGGCACGCGGCTGGCGGAAAGATTCGAGCAAGTTCAGGTGTATGATGATATTGACGGCAAGCTTGGTTTCTCACGGATTCAAGAAGGACCGAAGAAGGAGGGCTGGTTAGTAAACATGCATCCAGTTGAGTGTAACCTCTCAATCCAGACATGGAATGGAGTCCTTCGGCCAGTAAAAGGAATACTAATGAGGGTCCTTCTACTAGACGATTGTTAAGGACCCCGACTGGCCTGGAGGCAAAGCTGCGGTCGATTATTACTTCATTCAAGAGGACGGCGGAATGTTCAAGTGTACGATGAACTATGAACCGTATTTCTATATCTCATGTGTCGTACGTCCGCCTTAATGTGTTTTCGTTTCTTCGTCCTTGATCCATGTCAGGTCGGAATGGAAACCATCGTCGAGGAATGGCTCGTCAAAAAGTATGAAGGTGTCATTTATCGCATAGTCCGCGAGAAGAAAGAGGACCTCAAGATGCCTAATCATCTCCTTGGACACCGACGCGTTTTCCTCCAACTGTGTTTTCGAAACGTCTCGGATCTCTTGACTGTGCGGCGTGACGTTATGCCCCTTGCCTTGGCCAATAGCGCAAAGCGTAGTGCTATCGACGCATACGCCGAGGTTGTCAATGCTACGGAAAGCTCTCATATGGACGTCGACAGTGCATGGGGTGCCGAGGCGAGCACATCTTTCATGCGCGACAAGGATCCGCGTGATGCCATCATTGACATTCGCGAGTTCGACGTACCGTACTACCTACGGGTGGCCATGGACAACGAAATTCGCGTGGGGTTGTGGTATACGGTCACGTTCAATGCAGGGCAGCCAACTCTCAAACAACTCACGGAACGAGTCAAGCGTCCCGACCCAGTAGTCGTGGCATACGATATAGAGACAACGAAGGCGCCTCTGAAGTTCCCCGATCAAGAGATCGACCAAGTCATGATGATCTCGTACATGGTCGATGGGCAAGGCTATCTCATTACGAATCGCGAAATTGTGAGCGAGGACATCGAGGATTTCGAATATACACCTAAGGAGGGCTACGAGGGGCCCTTCATCGTGTTCAATGAACGGAACGAGGTTAGCTCAGCCTTGCAAAGAAAGAACTCGTATTTACCGGCGTATTCATTTTTCAGGAATCTACGATTATGCGCTTCTTTCAACATATTCAGGAGATAAAACCTACAGTCATGGCTACATTCAACGGTGACTTCTTCGATTTTCCGTTTCTGTGCGCTCGCGCGAAGGTCCATGGAATCGACATGTTCCTCGAGACTGGCTTTGCTAAAGACTCAGAGGACGAATTCAAGAGCCGGTGTTGTGTGCACATGGACTGTTTCCGCTGGGTAAAGCGTGACTCCTATCTACCGCAAGGTAGTCAAGGCTTGAAGGCGGTTACTGTCGCAAAGCTCGGTTATAATCCTATGGAGCTCGATCCCGAGCTCATGACGCCGTACGGTATATACTCCTTACTGTGTTGAACTCGTACTGAGAAGGGCACCCAAACAGTTATGCCATGGAACAACCACAAACGCTTGCCCAATACTCAGTCTCAGATGCCGTGGCGACATATTACTTGTACATGAAATATGTCCATCCCTTCATCTTCTCGCTATGTAATATCATCCCACTATGTCCGGATGAGGTCCTCAGAAAGGGCTTCTGGCACATTATGTGAGACACTCCTGATGGTGCGCCGCATGGTCCCTTTGGCGTTGCTACCGTTGACACCGTATTCAGGTAGAGGCCTTTCGTGGACGTATCATCATGCCAAATCGTCATGAAGAAGAGTATGGAAACATGTACGAAGGGCATCTCCTGGCTTCCGAAACATATGTTGGTGGCCATGTCGAAGCTCTGGAAGCGGGAGTATTCCGCAGTGACATAGAGACTCAGTTCAAGGTTGTCCCATCCGCTGCGCAAAAGGTTAAACTTTCCCCTCTATGACGACAACTCGCTGACTCAGAGAAGTTGATCGACGAAATTGACGCTGCGCTAACCTTCTGCATCACGGAGGAGTGCAAAACCCCTCTCGAGGATGTCAGCAATTACGATACAGTGAAGGCCGAAATACAAGCTGCTCTCGAAGAGCTACGAGACAACCCCTTGCGAACCGACAAGCCTCTAATTTATCACCTGGACGTCGCCGCGATGTACCCCAACATTATGTTGTCAAATCGCCTACAACCTGATTCTGTGATTGATGAATCCGTCTGTGCCGTCTGCGACTATAACCGGCCAGGGAAGACATGTGATAGGCGACTAACGTGGGCCTGGAGGGGCGAATATTTCCCCGCTCGACGCGACGAGTTCAACATGATCCGACACTGCCCTCAACCAGGAGACCTTCCCCCCAAAACGACCTGGAGGACCTCCGAGACGATTTTCTGATCTGACCCCCGCGGAACAGACCGCCCTCACACACAAGCGACTCGGCGACTATTCACGGAAGGTATACAAGAAGACCAAAGACACCAAGGTCGAGAACCGTGAGACGATCATTTGTCAGCGCGAAAATCCTTTCTACGTCGACACTGTACGCCGGTTCCGCGACCGTCGCTACGAATACAAAGGCCTTCATAAAACATGGAAGAAGAATCTTGATGCTATTTTAGCACAGGGGAAGCCGCTCGCCGAAGTCGACGAAGCAAAGAAGCTCATCGTCGTTTACGACTCTCTGCAGCTGGCCCACAAGTGTATTCTCAACTCTTTCTATGGCTACGTGATGCGCAAGGGTGCACGTTGGCATTCGATGGAGATGGCAGGAGTAACCTGTCTGACGGGTGCCACCATTATCCAGATGGCTCGCCAGCTTGTGGAACAGATCGGTCGCCCTTTGGAACTCGACACGGATGGGATTTGGTGTATACTCCCTGGCGTATTCCCGGAGAACTTCAAGTTTCAACTGAAGAGCGGAAAATCGATTGGGTTTAGCTACCCATGCACAATGCTCAATCACCTGGTCTACGACAAGTTCACGAATCACCAATACCACGATTTTGATCCGGAGACCGGAGATTACAAGGTCCATAGCGAGAACTCCATCTTCTTCGAGCTAGACGGTCCTTATAGGGCAATGATCTTGCCTTCGTCGAAGGAGGAGGACAAGTTGCTGAAGAAACGATACGCTGTTTTCAATGACGACGGGTCTTTGGCGGAGTTGAAGGGATTTGAGGTAAAACGCCGCGGTGAACTTCAACTTATCAAGATCTTCCAGTCCCAAATTTTCGAGAAATTTTTACTTGGCACAACGACAGAGGAATGTTACGCAGCGGTAGCCGAAGTCGCCGACCGTTGGCTGGACGTTTTGTTCAGCAAGGCCGCAGACCTTTCAGATGAAGAACTTGTTGAACTCATCGCCGAAAACAGGAGTATGTCAAAAACCTTGGCCGAGTACGGGGGGCAAAAGTCTACCTCGATCAGCACTGCTAAGCGACTTGCGGAATTCCTGGGAAACCAGATGGTCAAGGACAAGGGTCTAGCTTGCAAGTTCGTCATTTCTGCCCAGCCAGCAGGAGCGCCCGTGACCGATCGTGCGGTTCCCGTGGCGATATTCTCGGCAGACGAGAGCGTAAAACGAACATATTTGCGAAAGTGGCTAAAAAACAACGGACTCACCAACTTCGAGCTGCGATCCATCCTCGACTGGGACTATTATATCGAACGTCTAGGCTCTGTCATCCAAAAGCTGATCACTATCCCCGCAGCCATGCAAAAGGTAGCAAACCCCGTCCCCCGTATCCATCACCCAGACTGGCTACATAGACGAGTGGCCGCTCTCGACGACAAATTTTGCCAGCAGAAGTTGACTGACTTCTTCAACCCAGCTAGCGCTGATTCAGAGCCTGCCCAGCCAGCGGATATCGAAGATATTGGAAGCGCCGACCAGAGCTCCACTCGCCGCCGCATCGCAGTTGTCAATCGCAAACCACGTAACCGCGTTGTACCGGATGAAAAACCAGACGACACACTGACCAGACCTTTACCAAACCCTTCAAGGGATTACTCTGCCTGGATCAAGGCTATGCGGCCCCGTTGGAAGCAACGACGTAGTGCCCGCACTGACAACGCGCACTCTACGGCCGTCCCGGCCATGTTTCGAGGGGTGACGAAGAATAAATCAATGTCACGCTGGGACATTGTACAATTACGTCCTACGCGCTCGCCTGGACGATACGATCTCTGGCTCAGTGTGGATTCGGAACTCTTCTCGATACCACTGCGTATCCCACGCGAGTTTTACCTGCACCTCCGGATAGATACACCGGACAGCCTCTTCCGACCTGACATATACGCATGGGAAAAGGTCACGCGAAGCTTGCCCCGCAACATGCCTTGTACAAACCTCTATAAAATTATGGCCCGCGAGGACGTGTATCAAGAAAACCAGGAGAATTTCGTAGACCTCATAAATCACCCAAATGTCGACGGGATTTTTGAGCTCCAGGTAGCGACCGATTGTAACTTATGACATCACTTATATTGACCACTGGCTGCAGGTGCCTCTATCCATTCGGGGTGTTCTGAGGCTAGGCAAGACATGTGCACCTGTAGACAATATTACGCTCAACCGGGCAGGCATCACAGGTCTGGATCTCCAGCAGATAGAAATGGGGCGCCCTTCACCACGTTCTCGGTACCTGGATGAAGGAAGAGCAGGAAAATACCTCTTTCTCTATCATGCTTGCTCGGTTAATGCACCTATCCATGTCTTTGCACTCTTCTTGCCTACTGGAAACGTGAGACTGCATTTGGTGGATCCAGCAACCCGGCGGCAGCCTATTCCTCGGCTTCGGGAGGTTTATAACGATCTATGGCAGCAACAACAAACGAAGTACGGAAGATGCATCTCGATTCGTTATCCAGAGTCACGCGAATTCAGCTCGACGTACCATTCGAGCGACTCGACAGCCTTAAAAGCCCTTTCACGAGAGCTAGGTCTGCTCGAAAACCAGTCCTTCACCGTTATCGTTTCTTCTATGAAGGACCAAGTGTACTTCAATCGTTCGGTCCCTAGACTTAGCCGATTCCCCGTTCTCTCCATGTCCAGAGCAAAAGCTCCCCATAGTCTCGACGTTTTTCCTTGGCAGACGAACGTCGCACAAAAGATGTGTCAACGTTACCTTTCCCTTGGTCCATGGATCGACCGTATGACAGTACTGGCCGAATATTACGACGTTCCTATTGGCCATATCGATGGTGACCAACCACTGCTCCTTGCAGACGTTGCCTTTGCCAGGCGACTCGTAGGCCAGGATATGGTTTTGTGGTGGTCACCGAGTGGTCAACCAGATCTGGGTGGCATAGAAGACGACATGCGCCCCTCAGAGGAGTTGCCCAATACTGAATTCGTCTCCCCAGGCTGCTACTCCAATGTTTGTCTCGAGGTGACGGTGCGAAACCTATCCGTGAACTCCGTGCTCCACGCGATGGCCGTCAACGAACTGGAGGGAAGCGGTGGGGCAACTGCGTTCGACTCGGTATCGCGTACAATCGAAGAATTTGCTGATGGGGAAGTCAACCGCGATCTCACACTTGGTGAATGTAATGTGTCTCCACAGACATTCGGAATTATCAAATCCATGGTAAAGGCGTGGTTGCTGGACAAGGTTCGACATGGTTTCGAGAGTCCGGCCACACTCGCAATCGACCACTTCTGGAGATGGATCAGCTCGAAGGTTTCTCACATGTACGACCCCAGCATCCATCGATTCGTGCACGGCCTTATGCGGAAGACATTCATCCAGCTGCTCGCTGAGTTCAAACGGCTCGGTTCGCAGGTTGTATACGCGGACTTCAACCGGCTTCTGCTCGTTACATTCAAAGCCTCCAGGGACGGCACACGCATATGCAACGTACATCACAACGGCGGTGACATCGAACGAGCTCTTCCAACACATTTACTTAAACACGGAGCGTTTCTACGATTTCCTATTATTCATGGACCAAGCCAACGCGGCCGGCATTGTGTGCGAAGATCCACTCTCCGTCGAACCACCACAGGAACTCGTCGTCGAGATGCGCTGGAACATCGAACTTTTCCTACCGCCCGCAATCCAGGGCGAGTTTTCTGAACTCGTTCCGCTGTTTCCTCCTGGAGATGTACAAAGCTGTTCAAACGGACGGCCAACGTGCGCCCTTGCGCGTTCTCGCCGCAAACGGCGCCCCAGACGCGACACAACGCGATGCTAACAAAGCGCGCGAGCGCGACGCGGTGCGGGACTTTATCTCACGGCGACTGACGCGGAAGCTGTTCCGGGCGATCGACAACGTCCAGGCGCGGATGCGCGCCGCCATCGGGGACCCCGAGGCGGAACGGGCGCTCTCCTTCCCTCTGCTCCCCGGCTCGCACCTGACCACGCTGACGGATCCCGCGGTCGAGCTCACCAAGTTCGCCTGCGCGGTGTTCGCGCTCGCGACGCCGCCGTTCGAGAACGAAGTCGGCCTGCTCACCCGCAACGCGCTCGAGCTCGTCGGAGTGCGCGCGTTCGGCGAGGCCGCCGCGTTCCGCAACCCCTGTGCGCCGCTGCGCCTCGCCGGCGTACCCTGCCGCCACTGCGACGCGCTCCGCGACTTTGACTTTTGTCGCGACACGGACCTCCTCCCGGGCGGCGGGGAACGACGCACGCCACGCTGGGCGTGCACGCGGTGCGGTGCGGAACACGATCGCACGGCGGTCGAGTTTGAGCTCGTCGAACGCGTGTATGCGCTCGAGCGCGCTGCGGCGCAGCAGGACCTGCGCTGTGCGCGCTGTGGCCAGGTGCGCGCGGACCACGTCGCGCGCACGCACGAGTGTGGAGGCTCGTTCCGCAACACGATGAACCGAACGGATGTACGCCGTACGCTGCGCACCATGGTGAACGTTGCGATCGTGCATGACCTCGGTCGGCTGCGGGTATGCACGTTTTCTGTGTGATCTCATTTATCCTTGTATTCACCTCTTTTTTTACAGGAAACTGCCCAAGCATTGTTAGAAAACTCCTGAGTACGTCCCAGCAGGACTTTTGCAACTGTCTTTTTGTCATTTATGTCATGTCCTGTACGAATTGCATATCCCAAGACATATCCACGTGTACGTGTACGAGCGCGAATTCACGACTAGGAGTGAAATAAAATCATATGATAAATGTCATGCCAGCGTTTGTCTTGGACGGTTCAGGGCCGTGACGACGCACTTTGATTTTGCATTGATCATCAGACGAGGTCGCTTTGATGGTAGTCCACAGCAATCTTGCTCCAAGATCAATGTGATGAGTTGGTATGTTCGGGTCTACAATACTATCGTTTCCTCGCCGTTTGCTACCTATTATTGGGTGGCCTTCGACCCAACTCACGGGAATCCGAATGAAATTCAATTTTGGTATTGGCGAGCGGCATGGAAGATGGCGAGAAAGGGGGCTGACGACCATAGTGCCACCCCTGGGCTGTACTGTATACTCTCTGCCCTGGCCCGCGGTTCCTCGTGGTCGGACCTTGTCTCTGAGGCAACAAGATAGAGCCAATGCATCCCCAGTTGTACGCAACCGAAGCGCGGACAAAATTGGAGTGATTTGAAAATGCTCCCTACTCGGAGAAATAGTGGCCGTTCCTTGAATTGCGCGGCTTCCGAGGAGACGCCGGCCGAGTATGATAAGTGAGATGACGAAATGCCGATCAATCCACTGAGGTAGCTACTGTACAGTGGCTTTCGCCCGTGGGATGCACAGAGACAACAAACACATAATACAAGCCCCCGTTGTCTAGCGCCCGCCCCTGCGTAGACTCGTATAGACCTTCTTTTCCTTGTCTGAAGCATCCCGATTCCGCTTGGCTTGGCTTTTAGTAAATATCAGAGAACGTGCCGGCTTTAATCGTGTGTTTGTTGTGGCCTGCGCTGGAGGCCTTAGACTTGTGCTGTCCGAAGGACCAATGGAAGGGTAGACTCGACGGCCGAGGTTGAGTAAGACTGACATTGAATTGAGCATGCAGTGTTCCATCGCAGTCAACAAGTGACCGCGACCTATTGAACGAATGAGTCAGCTGGCAGAAAAAAATAAAATGCGGTATTAACGCACTCATTAAGTAAATGAGGACGCATGGGTCCGTCATCTAAGCGCATCGTGATCGCACTTCCGGACCCAGGTTGAAACTTGCAGGGATTACGACCAAGAGGGAGGGAGAAGGCAGGTTCGTAGTCATCACCACTATCGATAGACGACGAGCGTCTCAAGACGACAAAGTCGCCATCCACCCAGGCAGGCATGGAGTGATCGCCTAACCCGAACGACAGCAGCCATTCGCCTTCGGGCGGACCGATCGCTGAGTTTTTGGGACCCAAGGAAAATGTGATCGTCCAGATCCGATCTACGTCCGTTATTAGCGAACGAACGATTTCAGCTTAGGCGGGCCTACCAGACGTGACGAACTCGACTTTGACGAGCTTGGAGACGCGCATGCGCAGCCGGAATCGCCGGATTTGGAGGCGCGCGACGAATGCTCCTATGCCATCTTGCCTCTCGTCCACGTCTATGACGTCCCCGCCACCCGCGGCGCTTAAGAGCATAGCATCACTCCGGGAGAGTGGAGAGAGCGGTGGAGAGTGCCAGAACAAGCGCTGCAAGAGGGCATTGTTCGACGTCGACATGCATGCAAGGCGAATCGAAGCAATGGTAGTCTCTTTGAGAGGCTGACAGGTGTCCAAAAGCGAGAGAACGAGGGCATGCAACGCCGGCCTCGCCCTTTTGTAAGGTCGTGACGGGACCGTTGAGGATGGCCCAATAGATCGGGGGTTTCCCATCGATGAGTGGATCCTGTAAGACGACGGAGAGGTCCAGACCACCGCTCCTGCACATTTGGGCACACTCTTTAAGGACAGTGTCGCACCACTCGTAAGGGATATCGCGCGAGAGCAACGATTGTATACTGGATTTGACTTGGGCTTGTATAAGCGCTTTGCGAGGATCCTCTTCTGTCCTTATCGTGGTGGGCTTCGATTCAGGATATACTTCGTTTCTTTTGTTCGCCCTCAGACATCGTGGCATTGGTCGCTTTAGATGTCTTGGGCGTGGAAAGCCGGAACGCTGAACGAGATTTGGCGACGCTGAGAGTTGGAGACCGATGAGATGTTGGTGATGAGGAGGCGGTGATTGGAGGTAGCGGGAATGGGGGAATGGAAAGGGCAAGGGAGGAAGTAGAGGCCACGGTAAAGGAACGGGAGCGGGTGCGAGGTGGGAGAGGAGAACTAGTAGCCTGAGATGGAAATGGATGCCTAGCTTGCAGGGACTACAGTGGACGGTTCTGGCGGAGTTGGGAGTGGCCTCGAGGGCATATCTGAGGGATGAAATAGGAGGGGGCACCAGAGTAAGGTAGTGGTGGTGGTGGGGCAGGAAATCTTGCTCTTGAGAATGACTGTATCGACATTTCTAAGGACCTGGTAGCTCCTTCAGGGCGTCGTACATTATGGTTCAGTAGCTGAGTAAGATCGGAGATCTTGTGCTGCTACCTCGAGCTTATCATACACTGGCAGCGGAGGGAATGGGAATGGAAGTCACACTTGGACGGAAATTTCTTTTGCCCGGTGGTAATAATTGGGGCGACGTGTTCGTGCTGGGTTGGGATCGTGTCTTCATCTGTGAAACTAGCGGAGAGCGAGTGTGGGTATACAGCGCCTCGTTCAAGGCGAGTTCGTGTGGCCGTTCCTGGTATCCGAGCGCGAAGGCCACCGTGGGGACTCGTGCCTAAAGCTCTGACACACGCTCCCACACCACCCTCTTATCTTTCCTGGCTTTCCTACTGATGTCATGAGCGTGGCCATGCTCAATGCTCAACTGGTTCCACCTCGTTCTTTCTCTTCTCCAATTTCGAGTGTCGACCGTCGATGTACCTGACAAACGTATCGCAATCGTGGGTGCAGGTATAGGTGGCATCGTGATGCTCAAGACACTCGTCGACGACTTGCGCAAGGATCTGACACAAACCTGGGAGATCGTCCTCTTTGAACAACGTGACGACGTTGGCGGTATCTGGTGAGCGAACTCATCTCCATGCCACTATCATGCTCAATCTCGCCCAAAGGTATCCCGACCCACATACGCCACATCCACCAGACCTCCCTGAGTCGCCGTTATATCCTCGTCTCAGAACCAATATCCCTCATCCCAGCAGTTGAGCGCTCTCTCCTCTACCATCAACCTTGAAATTTTGAGGTTTTACTAGTGACCATTCCTCAGTTCCCCTTCCCCCCCGGAACAGCGCTCTTCCCCAATCATACTTTTGTACTTCAGTATCAGAAGTCAATAATCTCGCATTGGAACCTTTCTTCGTACATACACCTACGCCACGAAGTCCTGGCAGCCTGACTGGCACGGCGACAATGTCTCCGGTCACTGGCAGCTCACCGCATTGGATCATACACACAATCGCACTGTTCAGCGCCAGATTCGATCATCTCATTGTCGCAACTGGACACTATCACTATCCTTACGAACCCGAGTTTCAAGGACAACAGCGCTTGGGAAAGCTTCGGCACCTGGTCGAGAGATACTCCACTCTATCTTCTATCGCGAACCCGAAGTGTACCGCGGTTCGCAACATCCTTGTAGTCGGAGGTGGCGGAAGCGGGCAAGACATGGCACACCAAATTGTTGGTTTTGCCAATTCGGTACGCACCATTTGCCTTCGAGTGATCGACGACCTCCCTTATTCCGCTGGCCCTCAGACATACGTCTCTTTAAAGTCATCGCCACTATTCCCCTTCCCTTTCCCGCACATCCCGGGAGTAGAACGCGTTGGTGCCGTCTCGCACTTCACTCCCCACGCACCTGTGTTCGAAGACGGCACTTCACTCCCTCAGATCGACACGGTCCTCCTCGCGACGGGCTACGAGCTGCGCATCCCCTTCCTCCCTCTCATCCGCAACACCACGCTCTCCACACCGCTCCCAGACCCAGACGACTGCGACGCGCTCACCAACAACGGGCGGTACCTCCGCCCGCTCTTCCAGCACGTTCTGTCCCTCGCGCCAACGCACGCCCCACGCGCTCTCGCCTTCGTCGGCCTCCTCACCTTTGTCGAATACGGCATATCCGACTATGCGCAGGCCCTCCTCGTCGCGCACGCCCTCGCCGATCCCGCGCTCCTCCCGCCGACCCCCGCGCTCCTCGCCGACCTCCGCGCACAGGAAGCCTGCGCTCGACGACCCGGCGCGCATCGGGCACCGCATCGTGCGTCCGGGCGGAGGCGCCGCGTATCAGGACGGGCTCGTCGCGATCCTCCAGGATCACGGGGCGCGAGGGCGGCGGTGTTCCGCCCCGCGGCACGCGGTTCACCGAGCCCTGGCGCGAGTTTGCGACGCGAGAGACGATGCGCCTGCGCAGAGCGTGGTTTGAGATCGAGGCGCGTGGCGAGGACCATGTAGCGCAAGTGGCTGGGCACCGTGAAGCGTGGAGACGAGGCGGAGTGGGCAGGAACTGATGGTGCGACTGGTCGAGTGGTACGAGGATCAAGTCTCGCAGGGCGGAACGTGCTCCAGTGAAAGAGACGGCTGATCAATTGGGATCGGCGAGTTTCTTCAAGTTATGGTGTACAGATGAGACCTCTGTTTTGCCTATGTACTCATGCTGTATGACATCCGTCTCTCTTATCGTATCACTAAAGGCAGGGAGGTGTGATGCAACGCTTCCCTAAACAAGCCCGTTCACGACGAAACGATTAAGGTCACAGACCCAATTGGTACATGTCTCGATGTATAAGGACTACAACCTACGTACACCTCTGCGTGTGCTGCCAATTAATGACTATATATACAAACTCGGGACTATATCCAAGTGAAACGGCTGTCCGACAAGTGTGAATCATTCACACCGGGAGGATATAGGTGGGGGGTAAAGACGACGAGAGCGTATGGCGGGAATATCGTGCGGTCAAAGACCCTGGATCTGTACAATGAGGAACTGCTTCTCGTCCTGAAAACCAGACGATTTGTCAGAAAAGGAAGAGTGCGAAATGAGCCAGCGCACCGTGAATTGTTCATCTACAAGAGATCATCAATTGGGTGGCGAGAATGGTCGCAAAAAAAAGGGACCCACCATCCTTATCGTTGTGGAAGTTCTTGAGAAAAACGAGTAGTTTCTCCTTGTTTCGTCGCAGGATGGCTTCGATCTGTGGTGGTTTCTTGGGATTTGCGACAAATACCTTGAATACGTGGAACGCCTCGAATTGGATGTTCTTGCTCTTGTCGCGGAGAAGGTTCATCATCATCTTGAGATTGGCGTCGTTCGCGATGTAGCGCGTCATGACGTTGAAGTTGGCACGGTCTAGGAGAATCTCGCCAAGCAGCTTGAGTGACTGGCGCTTCGTTACGTAATTGCTGGATAGAATGAGCGTCGTGAACGAATTGAAGAATCGGTCGTAATTCTTGTCCAGGTATTCCGCGACCATCGGTTTGTGCCGGGTGAGGGTTTCTTTGAGGCTCGTGTATGCGTCTGTCGAGATGCCAAACGTCGTGGATTCGATGTAATTCGGGTAATTGTAAAACCTTAACGAGAGGTTATTAGCAAGCATGCGAAGAAGGGAGCGCGTGAAGGACGTACTGTTCGGAATACAAGAGGATCTTGGATAGCGGTTCGTGGCGAAGCATTTCGCGGAGGATCATGCCCGTGTTGAGCGCGACCTCCTCGTTCTCGTAACCGGCGAGCGCGGCAAACAGCACTTCACGCTTTCCCGAGATATATTCGACCGTCGGCCAGCGTGTGCCGATCTGTCTCCGCAGGAGATTGTTGAAGATCTGCACGACGTCCTTCCTGGCCTCAAAGTCAAAGCGTGCGATGTGGACGACGAGCAGGTGAAGCAAGTCCGTGCTGTAAGTCTCCTGTGCGAGCTGCGCAAAGAGTTCCGGTACGGGCTCTGGGGAGGGACAAAGGTCAACGAATAGGGCAAAGAGAGGTTGAAGATGGAGAAGCAGACCGCCATCGCCATACAGCATGCCCTTGATCTGTTGCAAGTGCTTGCTGACTTCCTCGCTAGCCTAAAAGACCTATATCGGGGTATTCTACGATCTGGGATAGAATGATAACATACCTTCTTTCGGGGCTCGCCCGGCGGGGCAGACTCGAGTTTGAGGATGTTGTCTCGCAGGCCACGCACGAGGTCGGGTGGGGTACGTTGCTTTGTTTTGAAGAAGTTCATAGCGACGCCGCGAGACGAGGGTAGAGTACGATCAAGATGGGTGGTAAGAGCGAAGGCTTGTTACGGAGAGAGACATGAGTCGTGCAGTAACCAGGATGCCGGCATCAACCCGATTTGTACTACTGTATGTCCCTTTTGTTCCTGTGTCGTCCTGTGTCGGTATGTCCCTCCCCGACTCTCGTTTCTGAATCAACCGGGCGAGCGACATAGCCATCATCAGTGGCGGTGGACTAGGGCACCGTTATAAACACAAACACACACACCATATAACTCAACATACCCTCTCACTCACTTACCATCTCACTCCCTCGCAACCCACGAATCATGCCTTTCACTCCCGACGCCGCTCTCGACCTCCTTTTCCCCGAAGAGCTCATCCCACAACATGTCAAGGACGAGTTGCCATCAGAGCTCCACGTGCGTTTTCCTTTTTCCTAACGTCATCCCCGCCGCCTTCTTTTTTTCTCACCCGGTGCCGCACCTGTCGTTAGATACGTCCCCTGGCTTCGACGGATTATGATCGCGGACACCTTGCCGTGTTGAACGTTCTTTCGCAGACGCCCGACGTTGGCGCCGACGGCTGGACGGCTCAGTTCCACGACCTCCGCGACACCCCGGCAACGTATTACATCCTCGTCGTCGTCTCGCGCGAAACCGACCAGATCGTCGCCTCGGGCGGCGTCTTTATCGAGCGCAAATTCTTACGCGCGCTGGGCCGCGTCGGGCACATCGAGGATATCGCCGTTTCCCGGGAGATGCAGGGCAAAAAGCTCGGGCTGCGCATCATCCAGGCCCTCACGCACATCTCCGAGGGCGTGGGCTGTTACAAGACGATTCTTAACTGCAGTGATGCCAATATGCGTGCGTTCGTGGTCGTGAGGGCGAAACTTGCATCACTGATTCTTGTTGCCCTTCTCAGCGTTCTATGAAAAATGTGGTTTCGAGAAACGGGAAAATGAAATGGTGAGCACCACTTAGTCAACCCGTCATTGTGTGCCTGCTCACTTTTATAGGCCAAGTATGGTATTGGGCGGGCCCGTACTCCGAGGCTTTAAACTGCAACACTGTCATTCCACATAATTCACTGCTGGCTGGCACATCATAACGGACTTCTGGCTTTAAGGATTAGATAGACATATAGAGCCTCAATATCAGCGCTTTCGTGCAATTTGGTATTATGCGCGTGGACACGACTCCAAAGGGGATGCATGGTACAACACATTCAGACTATCGTACACGTGCGACCCGAATAAATCTACTACTGCGTGGATAGCCACTCAAATAAAATAAAAAAAGAGAGAGAGAGAAGCCGAATAAAATATGGATGGAGGTTCGTCAAGTCATGGGTCTTCGTCCTCTTCCTTCACCGCATCTCCATCCAATCCGCCGTACCGTCCATGGGGTGCCGGTGCCGGCGCCCAGTCTCCGCTCGGTCGTGGGCGGAAGCTCTCCCTCCGCGCGCGCTTCGCCTTGAGGGCGATCGCCTGTGGGTTCCTCGACGTAGACGTGCCAAGTCCCGAGCCAACGCTCCGCGCACGATACGAGCCCGAAAGGTGTTGGTGTGCAGCAGCGCTGCCCATCGGTTCCCTCGACGGCGGGCGCCCAATGCCAAGCGCGGCAGTGCTGTCGGGGGACGGTGGCGGACACGGCACGAGGTATAGGCACGGGGAGGACGGACGCGCGCACGGGCACGGGCATCGCGATCTTGCTCGGGTGCTGTCCAGCGCCGCTTGCGGAACGCGGCACGAACGATCCCGACGGTACCTGCTGCTGCTGCTGCTGCTGCTGCGGCACGTTCGTCTCTGCGAGGCGCGGGCGTTTGCTCGGTACCGACTGCGAACGGCCCATGCTGGATGCCGGCCGCACGGCGGGCGTGACCGTGCCCCCGCCTCCTTTCCCGGGCGCAGAGCCGGGCGTCGTGGTGGCTGGTGGCGGCACGGAACCCGCACGCGCCTTCGTGCCCCCGCGGCGGTTCTCCTTGTCGCCGCCGCTGCCGGCGCCGGTGGCGTTGAGCAGGATCTGCAGCATGCTTTCGCTCCGCACGAGGAAAGGGCGACCTGCCTCCGCTTCCCATGCGGTAATGGAGGCGAGCAGGTCCTTTTCGAGCTACGGTCGCTTGTCAGTGCCGTCGCACCGTTGACTCCGTCAATGAAAGAAGACGCACCCTCGGCTTCTCTTTCTGAACGCGCTTGCGCATCTTTTCTTCTCGTAAGAGCCGACCTGGGTCTCGCGGACCTCGCCCAAGGAGGCGGCTCTGATCCGACGCTGAATTTGCAAGTTCCTTCTCCTCTCCACAGATGTCGAAATACTTGCGGATGCTCGGAAGAAGATGGGCTTTTGTCCGTCGCTCGTCCTTGAGCCGCCTGATCTCCTCTTCGTGAATGAGTAGGAGTTCTTCGGTGTGTTCATCTAGGAGGAGGCGAAATCGCAAGGGTTCTTCCGCACTAGTGAAAAAGGGAAAGCGCACCGTCAAAGTAGGGCGTAAAGTCTGCACGCTCCTCGTCGCCAATGAGGAGCTCGTCCCAGAGCTTAGCAATCTCGCCACGCGCGTTCTCCACAAACGCACTCATGCGCTCGCGCTTCAGTTCGAGCATGCGTTCGAGTTCTGCCTCGTACTCGCGGACCGTTTCTTCTGTGCTGCCGCGATGCGCGTCGACGAATCCGTCCATCGCAGCGTCTGGAACGCCCAACCGACGCCACAACCCCTTCCAACTGGTCGTACATGGCTTGGATATGCGCTTCGCGGCGACGCTGCAGGTCCTCGAGCGTACCACGGGTTGCCTCGGCCCAAGCGACCAGACCAGGAGTTGGCTCGACGCCCTCGAGACCCGCACAACGACCTGCAGGGAGCTCGTCGTCTGCTTCGTCGAGCTGTGCGACGAACCGTGCAAATATACGCTGGTACGCAATTTCGCTCTCGGCGGGGTCGGACACGGGTAATAACGATGGGTGGTGCAGTCGCGAACCTGGTGTGGGTGTTGGTGCAAAAACGTCGTAAGGTGATGCCATGCCGAATCCCATCCCGGAAGACGGGCGGGAGGCCAACGGTACACCGAGCGAATTTGATGTCGAGGGAAGGTCCTCGAGCGTAGGTGCTACGATGCCGAGTTCGGTGTGGAGCCAGTCAATCTGAATAAATATGACTGACAGCTGGTTGAGTCGCTTGGACTGGCAAATATCAGTAGGTAGAGTGAGGGGCGAGGAGTCAGATATAACCTACAATTTCGCCCTTCCCTCGCACAAGCTCTTTCTCAAGTTTCGAGAACCGTTCCGGGCTGACGTCTTGGTAGAGTACGCCGGGGCTACGACCAATTGACTGGTCGAGGACATCTTCGGGGAAAAAATGATCTCCAACGACGCGGGACATGGAGACGAGGCGAGTAGTGAGTGCGATTAGCTGCTCGAGCTTGGTGTGGTATAGCTGTGTCAATGTCAGCCAGCGTAGTGGTATTAGCAAGAGTTCGCTTAAACTTACTTGCCGTAATTTCTCTTGAAGTTCTGCGAGTTGATCATATCGTCTGGGGAGGACAGGCTCTCTGTACAGTTCTGAAGCGGTGATGTCCAAGCCCTTTGCTGAGGAGCCGAGAGCGGCGCTATAGCTATGGCATTCCGACTCTAGGTTTTCGCAACGTTCTTCCAACTCGTGCACCTGCTTCCTTCTAGAGCTGATCTGATCTTCTACACAGCGCGTGAGAGCTTTCTGCAAAGAGGCCAGCTCGTCTGCGAGGGCAGTAGGAGGAAGACCAAGCTGAGCATGGAGTGTGGGTAGAAGCTGGGTCTGTGTCTGGAGGTGGGAGTGTAGAGAGTTAAGAAGAGATGTGATTGTAGGCTTGCGATGACATATTACAACTGTCCGCGATGATTTGCCCACTGGCAATGGCGAGACAATCTCGCATCAAGTTGCTCAACGACGCGACCGTGACCGCGACGGATACGACGCGTCTAATCCAACATCACGTGATACATACACTCAAAACCCTGCTTGCGCTGCCTCCCGCTCAGCGACACTTCCTCGGGCTGTCCACTTCTTGACAGCCTCCAACTCGTCTCCTCGGAAATCCTCTTTCTCACCAGGGACACCCCATCCACCTCCACCCGGTGTCTCTATGCGCAGGCGATCCCCTTTTCCCATGCGGATCGTGGCTTTCCCACCGACGTTGATTTCTCGCGTCTTGGTTACATCGGAAGCGTCTCCATCCTCCTCACGCCCTTGCTTGATCCAGGTATTACGCCCGAGTCCCCCTGGTGCACCACCTTCAAGGCCGTATGGCGCGCGAGTTCGCCGCTTTTGGGGTGCTTAGAATTTGCAATGTCGAGTTAAAAATAGAGCAGTTACCTCCGACAGAATAGAGACCTGCAACGGTTCCAAGAACTCGAGTTCCCGGACAACGCCCTCTCCTCCACGAAACTTCCCAACTCCAGAAGAACCTTGTCGCAGTCCAAAGCGGTGTACGAGCACGGGATATCGTCGCTCAAGCAACTCAACGTCACCGATGCGTGTGTTTGTTATGTGCGTGTGGACCCCCGATGTTCCATGCCAGTTCGGGCCTGCCCCTGAACCGCCGGCAATCGTCTGCGTGGCCGGCAGTCGGCATTCTGTGCGGAATACATGTGGGGCAGATACGCACTTCGTAATAACCCCATCCCGCAACGGCACGACCATCGCTGTCCTTACCACCCGCACCGAAGGTGAGATTGTTTGTGCATCCCTGACTGGCCGCGCAAGCACTAAACGCCCGCAGCACGACGTCTACGATGCGCTGTGACGTGAGCACATTTCCACCGCAAACTGCTGCAGTTCGTGACGGTGCCAACAGGCTTCCGCTGGGAATTCGGACTGCCGCAAAACATCAACGAGAATAATAATAACGTAGAGGTGAGTGATTACCGTCCAAAGGCACCAGGCAACCCGCATTCAGTGGGATGTCAACGTCCAGCATGGCACGTATGCAATATATCACCGCTGAGTGTACGACCGAAATAGGTGAGTTGAGGTTCCCGCGAACTTCACATCCCGTGCCCTCGAAGTCGAATACGGCAGAGCCGTCGGTCTCATTTATCTCGACTCGAAGACAGATCTGCCATTTCCATTCAAAGAGTCAGAATTCCTGTCACCGAATATAAAGCGAAAGACATGCAGGGGAGCCATCGTCCAGATAATCGATCCGCGCTCAAGACGTTGGTCCCAAGCTTCGTGGCGACTTTGCGCAGAGGCTACGCACAGAACTCTCCGCATTGTTTCGTATGTGGTACATGTATTCCTGAACCGTTTTCAGGCCATAGTCTTCCACGACTACGAGATTCTATTCAATCGACATACCCACAGTATAGAAACAAAAACATACGCTGGTGGATCAATTGAATGCCCTTGTGATTGGCGGCAATTTGCTGGAGAGATAGTCAATGTTTTCAATAATCCATAATATAATTCGGCTTACAGCCTTCAAGTCGCTCTCCACATCCCGAATATTCCGACATCCTGAGCTTCCTGGGTACCTTGCTGGCTTGTCCACCATGTACTCGTATAGCCCCTTCTTATCGAACACGCCCTCCTTCACGAGTTTGAAACTAACGATTTCGGCACCCTCCTCGAAGATGTGTACAGAGGTTGGGGGCATGGATCCAGGCAAAATACCTCCAATGTCCGCATGGTGGCCGCGTGATGCGGTAAAGAAGATGATTTTTCTAGACTCCGAATCAAAGACGGGACTGATTATGGTGATGTCCGGAAGGTGTCTACCAAGAATCTGTCATTAATAGTGGAATAAGGAGAAGACTGGAAGGACTTGCGATCCTCCCGCGTGTGGTGAATTGGTCATCAGGACGTCCCCTTCCTTGAGGTCATCACCATGAAGTTTCATTTGATACTTGACGGCACTATTGGCTTCGCGTTGGGATGAGAACGTATGCAGAAGAGAGTTAGACACACAAGCTCATCGATCCCAGATGTATTGGAATGAATGGAGCATTGGCAACGAGATCGCCATCCGGAGCAAACAAGGCGCACGAAAAATCCAGCCGCTCTTTGATGTTCGTGCTGATAGATGTTTGCTGTAACGAACGCCCCATAGCTTCAGCAACACTCATAAACCGATTGGCAAAGAGCGTTAGCAATATGGGATCGGGACCCTCGGAGGTTAATGCCGATGGAGTAGACATGGTACTTCGTGGTCGGAAGGTAGTATGTGTGGAAAAGCACAAAGCTAACAGCGAGCCCTGCTTGAAAGTTTTGTTGCGATTGACAAGGAGGCACGCGTTCTTGGAGTCTGTGTATAGTAGTTAGATGGCACACTCTGATGCATATTCTCAGACTTGGCACCGTGGTATCGATCTTATCAAAAATATTATCTAATCATCTCAGATGCGTGTCATCTCCCTAGTACCAACTTGAGTACCAATCGAAAACTTCGAAACGAAAGCCCGGGATCAGGGATTCGATGTTGCATATTGAATCTTCATTCCTCATGTCGGGAAGCCATTGTACACATGTCTCGTGAGCTGACGTGAGTTTCCTCTACCACTGGACTTTCGGGATCGGGGACGTCTACCCTCATGGTCATGGTCGTCCCTGAGTTGGCCGAAGTGGATACATGTGCGATGGTCCCGCAGCCTGTCTCGTGATACCTTCACGGACGGCTAAGTTCGTCACAAGAGCCAAGTCAGGAGTTAATGAACTCACACCACTCAAGCATTGACATCGACACATCCCAGTTCAGGTTGTAACTGCCCGAGCAGCCGATGCTGCCGAAAGCCGCATTTGCTCTTTTCAATATAACAAATATTTCGTCTAGCCCCGATATATTTCTATGGCAGTCGTCGGGCTTCGGTTATGACCTGTTCTCAGTCAAATAGCAGGAACGGAAATCCGGACACGCTGAAGGCCTGATCTTTCCTCCGAGGTGCACATTCGCGGGTTTATAAAAGCATAAAGAAAGGACAAATTTTGACGACGACGACGGATCGGCATCGAAACGGAAGACCGAATAGTAGTGATCCAGCCCTACCCTGGACCTAGAAACCCATGGAGATGATGGGGACCCAGCATTCAGTGCCAAAAAAGAACAAAGCCTATGGGCAACGGATACGGCGTTACTTCTGCCCGACACGCGCGGCTTCCACGCGAGCTTCGAAAAATCTGCGGACATCCGCCTCTGCGACTTCTCTACCTTCCTGGGCGAAGGGCCGCAAATAATTCTTCAGATCGTCTCTGTAGGACGTCACACATAGATAATTTGGAAAATATTACCACCAACGTACCTCATGCTATTGAAAGCTCGAATACCGTCAAGCGCACGGTCGCGTGGTATGCGCTCGAGGGCTCGGAGTCCCAGCTCCTCCAATGACAGTCCTACGAAATCAGAGTCAATTCATCCCACATCCGCTACTGATCGAAGCTTACTTGAGTCCGGGTCATCTGGTGGCTCGTAAGTCTCGTCTTCTTTAAGTAAATACGGGTGTTCTTGCAAACGCGGCAGGCACGAATCACACAAACACCATCTCTCACGCCAGTCTCCCGAAAGAAAGATATCGCCCTCTCCAAGTGTCCGCGCGCCGTCTTGCGCGAAAACTGTCTGGGCAAACGCGTTCGGAGCCGGTTCCTGGCAAAGCTTTTGAGAGGAGGGCTCAAATGTACGCGATCGTTTGGCGCTTGGGCCACCAATAGAGGGCGGTGTGGGCAAAGTTCGTTTTTTTCCCTTGAACAGCGTCGGTGTTTGAGGAAGACGATGAATCATCTCCTGATAGTGACCGCGTGGGAGTGTGTATCTCCTCTGGGTCCGGTGCTTCGACGCTTGCGGTAGGAATATCGCTCTCCGCCTCTTGGCTTGGTTCTACGACCGACTCCTCTTTTGGGAGCGCGCCAAGAACGTTCCACGAGGAATCCGGATCTTCACGCACGACCATGGCAATTCCTGGTGTCCCGGCCCAGGCCTGCAAAATAGGTATCTTCGAGACACAAGATCTGCAGACAAGTGTGTCATAATCCTCAGCTGTGATCAAGGGAAGTGGGAGTCCGGAAGAGGAAGCGTCTGAACGAGAGGTGTCGTCTTGCTCTACTTCTGCAACCCCGTCATCCCCGTTGGAGGGCTCTTGGGAGGGATGACGGGATGGAGGACGAGCGCGTAAATTGAGACAGGATTCGTGATACCAATCCTGAGGGGTCCATGGGTGAAATTGCCAGGTGAAAGCAGGCTGAACGCACCTCACACGCGAGACATTGTATCATGGTCTCCCGCTCCGATTTAGCATCATACGGTCTCCCACAGCGACAGAACTTTCTCCAAAAGTTTTGGCCATACGCATTTTCATCGTTCGGGGCTTCAGGCGCCTTATGAAGCGAACACGGGTGTGCCAGGGCGCTGGTTGGGCAGTCGCAGCGAAAGTGGCGTTTTGGGAATAACTCGAGTTGTTCGTGGTCCGTGTGACAGGCGATGGAACAAGACGAGCAGATGCCGCGCTGTGAAGCGCAAGTGATACAGAGGTAGACGGCTTGGCGGATGTAGCCAAGGGGGTGAGTACAATGAGAGAAGGAGTAGGGAAGTGCCCTCGCAGCCTCCTGCTCGAGCTCTTGTTGTGAATTGAGATATTCTGTTAGAGTACTGGCCATATTTTTTGAGGGCACCGTCAGTGGATGGACTGCTCAAGATCGGCAGCGCGGGCCGTGGAGGGAGTAGGGGTCAGTCCTTGTCTGGCGCCGCTTCGACTTCCGTAACCCGTAGCACACTCTCAGGCTCGAACCCTTCTCTCATCGTCGATGCCTACGTCCAAAAGCAAAGGAAAGAAGCGCGCGCGCTCCGCCGCTCTGGATGCTGGAGAGGCGTCTTCCTCAAAGCGCATGAAATCAGACTCGACGGACTCTCCACCACCCGGTCAGTATATACGACATCGCTCGCCCTTGTGGCGGTCTGACACACCGTCCGCAGTGTACTCAGAGCAAGGACTGTCGGTTCAACTACAAGAAAAATTCTGTCTCGCCACGGCCTATAAAGATGCAAAGCTCTCGAGATGTACGTCGTGCTCACGTCGCAACGGGATGGACACCTGTCGGTTTCGCGACGTTCGCTTCATCCTACGCGATGCCGCTGGTGCATGCCGCGGTATCGGATTCAAAAGCAAATCCGCCACAACGCTTGAACGGGTCGATTTTCCTCACTCATGGAACACTGACCTACAGAAAGCGCATGTCGGTACAATTAAGGTGCGTCTTATGTAGGCGCCTTCCTCGCCGCATCGCTGACCGCGTACAAAAGCGAGCGATTGCCGCGGGACTCCTTCCGATACTTCAGAAGGAAGTCGAGCATTTAGAGCAGGAGGGTATCATATGCCGGCCTCGCGAGGTCGATGTCCGTGCAACGTGCGGTAAGTAGCTCATCGTCTCCGTTCAAACACGCTGCCGACTAAGTACGACAGACACATGCTTAACATCTCTTTTCTCCTTGTCGTGGATGTGCCGTTTATGTGGGCGCGAGGCGTGCGCCGAGTGTTACAGAAAATTGTCCTCAATACCCCCGAGCATCACTCCCGCGACCGCCCCCAAGGATCGGCGTGATCCAGAGAAACGTCTCATCGCATGCGTCCCCCGCGAGAGCCACACCCATCAACAATTCTTTCCCATTTCGCGTTTTGCAGAGCAGGAACTTCGAGCAGCTGTCCTAGAGATGAGCGCTATCCTGAGCGACGAGAAGCACACGGATACCTCAAGGGAACAGACCCCTGCGACAACGATCCCCGAGTTACGTTATCCTGCACCGCTTGACCCCTGCAATTCATTGGCAAACCTCGACCTACTTGCTTCCGTTGTCGCTGCGCTCCCTCGCCTTCCTGATATCGGGCGACCATTACCACCACCTCCAGAGGCAAAGTCGTCGGCATCGTCACCACACACACCGGAACCTTTGGCGCCCGATCAGAGCACACAACTTCCGCATGCTCCTAAACCACCATCGGCTAGCAACGTCATACCTTTTGTAAAGATGGAGATCACACCTCATGACATCGACGTTACGACAACATCATCCACTTCAGAGCCTGTGTCCAGTCCTCTCCTTCCCATATCCCCATCGACTTCCGCATCTGAATTGTCTCGCGATACTCAGAGACTTAAATCGAAATCGCCGGCTTTATCCGCAAAGCCCATCAATTCCGAGGATCCTATTCCATATTACTCAACAGTAACATTCGGCGACTCGACACTCACGGAGGAAATCTTTCGAAACATCTGGGCCGAGGGCCACCCACTGGTTGTCAATGGAGTCCTCGAAAAATTCCACATAAAATGGACACCAGAGTACTTCATAGAGAAATATGGCGATCATAGCTGCACCATCGTGGATTGCGTCACAGAAGCAAAACGAGAGGTTACTGTTGGTTGGTTCTTTGCCCTTTTCGGAAAATACAACGAGCGGGTCGATTCCCGCGTCTGGAAACTCAAGGATTGGCCACCGTCAACTGATTTCAAGACCGCGTTTCCGGAGCTGTACGATGATTTTGCCCGCGCTGTGCCGATTCCGAGCTATTGTCGCCGCGACGGCGTGCTTAACATCGCGTCTCACTTTCCGTCGAACGCTGTCGCACCAGACCTTGGTACGCTTCTACACACCCTCGTGATGGACGCAGGATCTAATATTGGGGGTAACTAGGTCCAAAGATGTACAATGCGTTCGCCACACAGGACAATGAAGGCTCCAAGGGTTCTACGCGACTTCACATGGATATGGCGGATGCAGTGAACGTGATGGTGCATGCAGAACCGTGTGTCGATGGTTCGCCCGGCGGCGCACGGTGGGACCTTTACCGTGCAGAGGACGCGCCAGCGATCAGACAGTTTCTGAGTGAGCGATTCAAGCTAGCAAACGGGCTCGACCCAATTCACTCGCAGCAATTCTACCTTGACGAAAGGCTGCGTGCGGAGCTGTACACAAAGACTGGCGTCAGGAGTCACCGTGTGTTTCAAAGGCAGGGAGAGGCGGTATTTATCCCAGCTGGGTGCGCACACCAGGTGTGTACCGTCTATTCTACCAGGAACTCCTCGTTGAAAACGACTCGTGTCGATAGGTTTGCAATCTATCCGACTGTATCAAGGTCGCGATGGACTTTGTGAGCCCAGAGAACATCGAGCGATGTGCGCGTTTGACAGAAGAGTTCCGTGCGCAAAACCTAGAGCGGATGTGGAAGGAGGACGTACTGCAGTTGCAGACGATGATGTGGTACGCATGGGTGTCGTGTTCACGTCCAGAAGTAATGCGCAGTGCGTAGTGGGCTGTGCGCCCGGTGTTTATTCCCGCGTTTGGCACGAGACGGAGTCTGTGCACATTGAGACGCGATTTGGTTGTGTATGTATTCTCACTTTATAACCCACAGCGGCGGACATAGCAAACACTTGTATACTACATCGAGTTACTTAGTGCGTACATACTAGGTAGACATTCACATACTGCGCGCGGCCATCTGTTCCTGGCGCTTTGCACTTGGTGGGTACTGACATGAGTCCGAGTCCTCATGGCAAACATGGCAAGCCTAGCTTCGATCACTCTACCGATCAGCTTACCGCCATCACCCATTTCTTTAACGAACTCGAAGCGAAAACTCCAATCAAGCATCTGCAAAAAGAGACGGATGGCAACAAGACACTTCTCGATACTATTAACGCTCTCATCGCGGTCGTGCGTCATCATATATACAATTAAGCCCTGCGCCCCCCCCGACATCTCACAACTCATCCCGCGTCCAGGGCGCGTTCATTGCAGGTGTCCAAGCGCAGCTGATCTCCGTCACGTACTCCAACTCTAACGCCCTGGGCAAAGTGACGAACTGGTTCGCCTTCGTCGGACTCACGCTCGACCTCATCGGCACGGGCGCAGGCGTCGTGCGCGCCCTGCTGCTCCAGAAGGCCATCCAGCGCAGCCACCGACTCGCCGTGCGCCTCGCGGGACAGATCGACGGCGCCCGCCACGAGATGCGCGAGCAGCAGGAGCGCCAGCGTCGCACCGCCGCCGACACGGCATCCGTCGACCCGCGCTCGCGTGCGTTCCTCGCCGATTCGATGCGCGGAATCTCCCGCGTCATGGCTATTTTCGCCGAGGACGGCAGGTTTGGGGTGCAGGCTGCCACCGAGGGGGGAGCCCAGACGGCGACGCCGGCGGTCGGTCCTGACGCCTTGGGCCACCATCCGCGCCGCGCCTCTCGATGGAGAAAAGGTGTCCATCCGTTTCGCAAGTGGATGTGGTGGGTCCTGCCACACGTCAACGTGGAGGGCATCGGGCGGGTACCCATCGCGTCGTTGGGGGGAGGGGGCTTATGCCTGCTCGTGAGCGTGGTTCTGTTTGCTGGTGCTTCGCAACCGCATGCCGTTTGGGTCTCATGCGCTTCCATCGTCGTGAGCACGCTCATCTGGTCCATTATTCCGACTACCAATCCCCGCAGTACGTCAGCGTCTTTTCTATGCTTCCATATTGTGTGAAAGAGGCTTGCTGATCACTTCCAAGAGCAGAGCGCAGCCGCGCCGCTCTTTACGATCATGTCGAAGAAACGTTGGAACATTGTCCACCCGTCAAACCTCCAGTGTTTCCAGCCCCGCAGGGAAGCAACTCAGGCTCTTGACCCATGAGCGTTATGTCACTACTCTGTTGACGAAAGTGAATGCTGTGCCTATGCGAGGTCTTGAACTACTATCATCGAAAGCAGCTGTCGTCACCGTGCCAGTATTCGTGCGTCGATTGAGACATGTATATTGCTTATTTTTCTAAGAGTAACCACGATGTGCTATCTTCCAAGGGCAACCTGAACGTTGAGGACGTTCAACTAATCCACCTTGCCCTACGCGACCTTCTCCGGGGTACTGTGGTAGTCGTAAGAACGGTGAGAAACGGTGTATCTCAACAACTTACATTACATATTCAATAGATCCCCAACCAGAGTATGCATCTCGGTCAACAGTGAGCAGCCCTCACCGTTCCGCGTTGCATTGGCTTCACGAGAATCGCAATACTTCTACGCGCGCTCATCTCGACTTCGGACACTGCTGTCATTATGGCAGCGTGAAGCTGTTACCATCTCTTACATCATCTCTTCCACAAGACTTAATGCTCGCCTCGTTCATTGGCAGTGAAGCTGTCACCATCTCTCACGTCATCTCTTCCGCAAGACTTACTGCACTCCTCGTTCATTGGTGGCCTGAAGATTTGCTGGATATGGAATAGTTCCGGACGCCGTCACGATCATGAAGAACCATACCGTGGCGGTGCTTACCCAGTGACGCTGTCAGGACGCCCAGCCTACGTACACTGGCAGGTTCTTTCCTGGGATTTGGGTTCTTCCATTTGATGGCTGTATTCACAGGTGACGTATCGTCCTTAGGCTCCAAGTCATCCACCATCACGATGCCTGAGTCTCTTCCGAACGCTGTCTTGAAGTGCCTTTCGACTGCGCTCTTTACTAACTAAGACACATAGCCGCGGAGACCAACTTAACTCCTCCAGCTGTATCTGTCTGTATAACGCTACACGACATGGCCCAGCTACGTGACCTATCACCCCGCTCCATTGTTGAGTTCGCTCCGATGTGACGGCGTTCTCGAGAAGGGGACAGGTGACGCTAAATAGTCGGTGTGACGCCTCGCGATTCACGCGCGTGTGCCTGTAGGACATACGCATACCGCTGAAAATGATTGAGCGCTTGCAGGAGCTGCACGCCAACCTGTCGTGGATGGATTGGTGCGGCTCCGAGGTCCGTGTACCTGTCGGACGTACACATACCGCTGAAAATGATTGAGCGCTTGCAGGAACTGCACGCCGACCTGTCGTGGACGGGTCGGTGCTATCTCTCAGGCTACGAGGTCTAGCCGCACCATACTACCCTGCTCCAGGGTATAAAACTCTTGGGTTCCTTAGATGCCCGGCAAGGAACACCCTGTCGTTTTGACCCCCTACTCGCTTTCTTCCTCTATGGATGGGCATGCGCTCGAAAGTGGTTGTATCTCTTCTTCAAACCGAAAGGCGCGGATGCCAACTCCTCAACGTCATCCGTCCACACAGCCACACCCTCGGCCATCGCAGGGAGATTTATGGGGCCCTCTGGATTCTGGTGCGAGACCTCCCTTCGGGGTGTAGTGCGATGCTAATGCGCCTATCTATAGAGTATTCACAGAGCAGGGTTCCTTTGAGTCGTCCCCTTCCTGTGCACCGCATGCACACGCATCCCGAACCTTCACTCAGCCCAACCCCTAGTTTTCTTAATGAGCCTGAAGCAAAAACTCCAATTAAGCATCTGCAAAAAGAGTCGGAGAGCAACAAGACGCTTCTCGACACTATTAATACCCTCATCGCGGTCGTGCGTACACAATTACGTCCTGCGCCTCCGGACAACTGACAACTCATCTCCCGCTCAGGGCGCGTTCATCGCAGGTGTACAAGCGCAGCTGATCTCCGTCACGTACAGTTCCAACTCCAACGTCCTGGGCAAAGCGACGAACTGGTTTGGCTTTGTCGGCCTCACGCTCGACCTCATCGGCACTAGCGCGAGCGTCGTGGACGCCCTGCTGCTCCAGCAGACCATCCGGCGCAGCCACCGTCTCACCGTACGCCTTGCCAGACAGATCGACGGCGAGATGCCCGAACAACAGGAGCGACATGCCGTCGATGCCTTGGGACCCTACCCGCGCCGTCCCTCTCAAGGGAAAGGGGGTGTCCACCTGTTTCGCGAGTGGATACGGTGGGTCTTACCTAACATCAACGTGGAGGGCATCGGGCGAGTACCCGTCGTGTCGTTGGCTGGAGGGGGACTATGCCTGTTCGTGAGCATGGTCCTGTCTGCTGGTGCATCACAGCCACATGCCGTATGGGTCTCATGTACCTCTATTGTCATGGGCACGCTCTTCTGGTCCATTATTCCGACCACCAATCCTCGCGGTACGTCAGCGCCTTTTCTATATTTCCGTTTTGTGCGAAAAAGGTTGCTAACCACGTCTAAGAGCAGAGAGCAGCCGAGCAGCTCTCTGCGGCACCTGACCCATGCGCGTCAGCTACGTCGCCTATCGTGACATCCACTACTCCAAAGTAAATTTTTTACTCGAGGTCTTGAACTACTATCACCGAAAGCGACTCTCGTCGCCGTGCCAAGTTTCCACGCGTTGATCGCGAAATGTACATTGTTTCTTTTTCTAAACGTAATCACAATATGCTATCTTCCAAAGGAAACCTGAACGTTGAGGATGATCAACTAATCCATCCTGCCCTTCAACGTACGCGTGATGACCTTCTCCGGGGTACTATGGTAGACATAAGAAGGGTGAAAGACAGAAAATCTCAATGACTTACATTACATATACGATAGCTCCCCAACCAGAGTATGCATCTCGGTCCACAGAATTGAGCAGTGTTTGGCTTATTGTCTCAAAAAGATCTTCGGGGCCGAGATTTGGCTCCCATAGACCTTCTGCAACACCAAACAACTTATCAGACGCGGTCCCTGCCACAATAAAGTCCTCTGCAAAGTTCAAGCAGCCTATGAGGTCTGCACCAGCAATATATGGCTTAAGCCACCCGATGGTGTGCGCTCTAATCCAGCAATCACTGGCTCAGGTAAAGTATGGCCCAAAGCGCCGCGAGTAGAGTGTGCTGGAGACGAGATGCGCAAACGTGGAAGGGCTCGATGGTGCGGGACTCCTTGATTGTGAACATGTTCACGAGATACCGGAACCGATCGCGGCTAGGTGTTTAGACTATGAATATTATACTCCACAGGGAATAGCAGGGAATATACGCACAGAGTTGTGATGTCCGTAGCGAGACCCGTGAGTCCCAAGTATATCCTGTCTGAGACGGGAAAGATCTAGGTACGCATGCACCTCAGAGAAATCCGATAACGATGACGGGCCACAGCTCACCTTTTCAAAATTCATGGCTACGGTCATTGCACCCGCACCGAGCCGCAAGTCACTGGCGATGGCGACGCAGTCTTTGCCGGCCATCGCGACGACCTGAGCCGCCATTGTGTTCCATGATAGACTGCATATAAATGGATAAGCCATACAAAGGTAGCCCAGTCATCAGAAAAGGCGTACCATTGTTGGAGAAATGGGAGTGACGACGCAGCAATGGACGTGGAAGGTAAATGCAGAGTTGGAGAAGGTGCTTGCGCGTACATCATCGCGAGCGCTTGCCTGACTTGGACGCGGTCCTGCGTGTCACACGTTACGCGTTACATGTACCTCTATTTATGGAAATGTTATCCTATTCCTACAGACCTAACCCCGTGCAGAGGTCCCGACATCGACGTCACTCGGAGTAGGGTTAAGGTCAGTCGGGGATGGGCAAGTCCCGCTTGGATTGAGGCGAGGTGAAACGAAGCGCAGTCTACCAGAAACATTGTTCACGATGCCCTCCTCATCCTCTTTATCCGCCAACGAGAAATCACACGTTAAGCTTATCGTCCCGCCCCCAACAAAGATTTTAGCTGCTTCGCTCGCACGCATATATTTTGCCCATCCTGACCCCTCCTCGTGGTCGTATGGCGGTTTACAAGGCGCCCTCTTGCTCGTCGCCGACCGCGCCAGAGGTGCTCATTTCCTTAACCTTGTCGACCTCATAGGCAATCGTGGTGTAATTTGGGAGCACGAGGTCTACAAAGGCTTCGAGTATTATCAGGATCGCCCTTTCTTCCACTCCTTTGCGGGCGATGTGCGTGCCAAAATGCCACCATACACTATAATGCTTGACTGACACCATGGGACAGGACTGCATGATTGGCATCGTCTTCCCGGCTGAGGGTGACGCGAGGAATTTCTATAAGCAGGTATCCAATCGCAAAGACATCAAACGTACGTTCTTCACCGGGTTGTGGCAACATCTACTGACACCCCGGTTCCGCAGCAACAGCAAAGGCAAAGGCTGCTGCAGCACCCGCAAAGAAGAAGAACATAGCGAAAGGAGGCTCAATTGACAAATCTCGTATCTCTGCCCCGACCGTCGGGATCTTTCGTGCACGTCGCTCATATGGGTTACGATGCGGAGAAAGGCTTCACATCTTCCGGTGTAGACCCGTCTTGGATGGCTTTCCTCGGAGAACTTCAATCCCACGGCATCGATGAGGCTGTCATCGCAGAGAACATGGACTTCATCAAAAGCTTCGTGCGTGACGCCCAGAAGAGTGATGGTGCACCGAGGAAGAAGCCTCCGCCTCCGCCCGCGCCGAGGACGAGCGCTGCATGCGCGACAGGATTCCACCTCTTCGATAACTGCTGCAGTCCCCCCCTGCTGCGCCTCCGCCTCCGCCGTCTCGTGGTACCCCTCCCTCACGTGCTCCGCCGTCTCCCGCGAACACCGCACCCACACCAGTTGCACCTCAGCCGCCCCTACGTGTTCCACCCCCACCCTCACGTGCTCCTGCAGCCCCGCCTCCCGCACCTCCCGCACCACCATCACGCCCTACTTCAGCTGCACCACCCGCACCGCCTCCCCCGCCTCCTCCTGTTGGTCGGCCGGTTGTACCTGCCCCTCCGCCACCGCCACCGCCACCGCCCGGGAGACCTGCCCCTCCGCCTGCACCCCCACAGAATAGCACCGAGCCTGCGCCTCCTCCCCCTCCGCCGCCTCCGCCGCCTCCACCACCACTTCAAGGTGGTGGCATACCACCCCCGCCTCCACCCCCCCCTCCGCCCGGGGGAGGTGCCAAAGCTAGTGTACCCACGTCGTCGCCACCTGGTCGCGCGGATCTTTTGGCCTCTATCCAGGGCAAGGGTGTACACTCTCTTCGCAAGACAGACGGGCCTCCGCCGTCACCTTCCCCGGCCGCGATGGCAACGAGTTCGGAAAGTAGCGGGGGAGGCGCTGCAGGTGGTGATTTAACCGCAGCTCTTGCAGCTGCGCTAATGCAGCGGAACAAGAAACTGGGAGACAGTGACGATGACGACGATGAAGAAGAGGAGGACTGGTAGACGATGTACACAGGCACAGGGATTCGTATCGTATCGTAACCACTAGTCTATTTATGAGGGGCTGGTCTCGGCGATCGCCGTGATGCATATAAACGTTATCTCCTCCTTTCTACCACTCACACTCGCCTCTGCAATCCTCCACACAACGCATGTATCTTTTACCGTTATAATATAGTTTCCTGACCTCTTCTTTCTCCAGATCTCTGGAACTAAATGGCTGACCAATTAGTGAGTCCTGCACTCGGGTTTGACCCGCTGTACCTTGTGACTAGTTCATAACTTCATATCGCCTTGCGACGACAGTCCGAAGGTGTGTACATATCTTCTTCATACCCTTCGTCTAGTAAAGCCGATTTTGTTTTTCAAAATAGAGCAAATCTCCTGGTATGGCCCCCTTTGTCTGCGAGTATGGCTTGGCGGCTCACCCTGCGCAGAGTTCAAGGAGGCGTTCTCGCTTTTTGATAAGGGTTCGCATTTCTTCTCGCGCAGTAAATGATACGTGATCTCCAACCGATGTGCAGATGGCGACGGCACGATCACCACTTTGGAGCTCGGGACCGTCATGCGTTCACTAGGCCAGAACCCGACCGAAGCAGAGCTACAAGACATGATCAACGAGGTGGACGCAGACGGAAACGGCACGATCGACTTTCCCGAGTTTCTCACCATGATGGCGCGCAAGATGCGCGACACGGACTCGGAAGAAGAGATCAAGGAAGCGTTCAAAGTGTTCGACAAGGACGGCAACGGTTACATCTCGGCCGCTGAGCTGCGACATGTCATGACCAGTCTCGGTGCGTTGTTGCTAATAAACCCACGTCGTTTCGTTTGGTCATAACTTTTGGGTATAGGCGAGAAGCTTACAGACAAAGAGGTCGACGAGATGATCCGCGAGGCAGACGTTGATGGGGACGGCCAAATCAATTATGATGGTGTGTTATTCGTTCTGCTCCTTCACGCTCACATATCCTAAAACGACACTTAACTCGAAATTGCAACCCAGAGTTCGTCAAGGTGCGTACTAGTTTTCTGCTTTGCGCGTTTTCTAGCTGATCGTTATCAACGTAGATGATGCTATCAAAGTAATCGCTTTACAGTATGCAATCTACTCGGATCCCCGATCGCCGTCATTGCCGTCGTATGTGTATGAACTGACAAGTAAAACGAAGATAGTTGATATTATGTGTATCTGGATGATGTATGGACTCAGCGCTCGTTCCGTCCTGTGGTAATACAAGGCTCCTCTGCGACTATTAACCAATACACTCTGGGACACTGCAGATGTGCGGGGACAAATCCTGGGTGTAGTTAACGCATCATACGACTCCAGCTATCTCCAAATGATCAGGAAAGAGTGACCCTCGTGTTGTATACTGTACCGAGATCTCACCTTCACTTACTTACTGGCTCAAACTCCGCCAAATACCGCTGACTGGACGCGTCATTGGTGACGTAATTGGGTTATCGCAGTCGCCAACCTCTCTCTTACTCTTCTCTTCTTCCAAAATACCGAATGTCCTCCTCCCTCGTAGAACAATGTTCTCCCTCTGCGTTTACTGCCATTATCGACGAGGAACATCTCGAGTTTACCAAGGTCAAACGGCTTAACTATTCTCATCCGCTTATGCATCTGCATCGCAAGTTCTGGCTCAAGAGTCTGCAGGGCGTGCCCGAGAACGAATCCATGAACGTAGATAAGGACTGAAAATGCAGACGAGGGCGAAGGAGAGGGAGACGAGACCGGTCCCGGTTGTTTCATCCTCAAGCTTGGCATCCCAGGTATATGGCGCTCAGAGCTCTTGGTTCGCAAAGAGTACATCCAGCTGTATGAGTATTGCGACAAGTATCTGGAATCACGTCGTAACGATCAGAAGCCTCCCTCAGTGGTCATCACAGGACAACCCGGCATTGGTAAGTGTTTTACTGTGCGGTCTTACCGTTTCTGGAATGTACTGGCTGAAAGGGAAAAGTTATTGGCTCACTTATGCTTTGTGCCGACGTCTCACCGAAGGGGGGCCAGTCATCTGGCTCCGTTCAGGGAAGCGGTACCTTTTTGTAGACGAAGGCGTCTTCGTGATCCCGCCGGACTATCCCTCCACTGATTTCAAGACCCGTATTTGGACGCTTATTGACGCCGACGACAGCAAGGATGGAATCCCGGATTGTCTCGCCACCTTGCAGGAGACGAATCACCTTATTATATTATCATCCTCTCCTAAATCGTCTCGATGGAAAATTTTAACTCGGGCTACGCTATGTAGCGTCGCTTATATGAACCCGTGGAAGAGAGAGGAGATATCCAAAGCGTTAGCTCATCCTCTTCCGCCATCTATGTTTGGGTTGACCATTTTGTTCTGTGTAGTGCTTTCATTCATGGACTTTCAGCCAACGACCCGCGTATAGACGAGATGTATGATCAGTATGGCCCCACTCCCCGTATTTGCCTCGAGTCCGTCCGTACCAAGGCTGTCTTTGTTGCACATAAAAATCGCTTGGACACCGCACTCAGCAAGCTTTCGGTAGAGAAGTTGGAGAACATGGTTTCCGATGCAGTGAATTCCAGCTTGGACGACGAATCTCACACGCTTATTCTCGTGACACGTTTACCGAGGGACGGCGACGATGATGACAAATTTTCCTACAATCGCGTGGAGCCTATCACACATATGATCAAGCTGAAGATTCGGAACCAACTCCGAAGAGAAACACGAGCTGCGCGAATCAGACTCTACAAAACATTCACGAACGTTGAAGGGACAAGGCGCATTGCTGGCGTCGTGTACGAATCGTTGGCCCAAGACATACTAGAAGAGAAGATTGCGCTCAAGCTTGTTCCTATGGTCAAAATGGAGTTGAGCGAATTTGGCCGATGATTGAAGATTCCCCGATGGCACTCCAATCACGGAGTCGGCGCGAATCGGTCGCTTGTGCCGCCGATTGACATTACGCCAACGGAGACGTTCGTATATCCAGTGTCTGGCCTGGACCACCCAATCAAAGATAAGGTGTACTACGCACCAGAATCTCCAAACCAGGTGGCATTCGATTCGTTCATTATGGCCGAGGGAAAGCTCTACATTTTTCAATTTACTATTGGGTCAGAACATTCAATAAAGAAAGGAATCGTTTCTTTCTTTTCAACAAAGGTCCAGGGAGCATTGCCGCCAAGGGCGGACTGGCATTTTGTGTTGGTCGTTCCCCCTAGCGTTTCGAAAATCAACTGCTCTCCTGAGCTGCAGGACAATGACCTCAAGGAGTTGCTGGACGAGATGAATTTATTCTCTGTGGTGCTGGACTGTGAAGCTAAATGATAACCTGACGGCGGTCGACTCGATACGACTCATTCCATTTCTTTTCTCTTTTCTCTCGACTCGACTTTCCCCTTCTCGAATGTTCGTATGACTCGATCCCTGTATGATAGATGGCTCAATCGTTGTAGTACTTAAGGACTAGCCTGTAACCGGTTCCATTTCGCCTGAGGTGATGTTTGCACGTTGGCACTGTTGCACAGGCTCGAAATCTTTTACATTGGATCCAATTTGCTACTCCCCACCCTGATTGAATGCACATACCTCCCGTATCACGAACTGTCCTTCCTGTTCTCACTCAGTTGTTCTTCTCCAGTGTTTGCGAGTATTTAGAGGACTTCGTGGCACGAATCGACGTACCTTAATTCGATTCTAGTTTACTCGAATCAGGTTGTTGACTTTGAAGTACCCCAGCTTTCCCAGTTCATTAATCACTTAGAAAAAATCAAGCGAACTCCGTCTAAGCGTTGCGAGGTAATACTTGACTGTGGTGGCGTCTACTTCCGCGGAAGTACTGAGGGTACTGCCAGTGATATTTCTGTTCGCATTGTATGCCTAGGGATAGACTGGCAAATTTCACACTTAACTAAGCTGCAACTCTCCTATACTCTTCGGTCTCGATTCCGAGACATCCGAATCCGAGCTAGAGGTTACGGACGATATCGAATGCCTCCGCCCATTCTCCTTCGTGCGGTCGCTGTTTGTGCATCGCAGGACAGGCCAACTCAGCACTCAGCAACCACTAAAACACTTGGCAGCATGAATCCGGTGATGCGTTGTAAGGTGATACCATGCGTGAACCAACCCACCTGATTCAGGCCCGCGTTAAAAATCTTGAATAAGCAATAATGCGAGAACAGTAAGTGCCAGGTATGAAGAGAAAACCAAAGAGAGAAAACCAAAAAAAAAAAAAAAAAAAAAAAAGATAACCGAAAAAAGAAAAGCAGAAGATCAGGCGCTTCACGAATATCAGCGTTGCATTCCCAGAGGACAATCAATATACGTGGCAGAGTGCAGCTCTAGGGTAAGTAGCAATTATTTAGGGTATAGAAACTAGGCGTGCGGGTTTTTCAATGTAACGATTGGGACGGCCATGAAATACTAATCACCTCTTCATCATCGAGGCTCGAACGACGAGCCAGACTCCCGTCTTCGGGAGATGGGTCGTCCGAGTGGTGACAAAGGCGAGGGTGATGTAGAGGAGGTTGGACTCTCCACTGCACCGTTTTCAGGCAATTGGATTGGTGACGTGGTGGCGGCCGGCGAAGATCGACGAGAGATGTATGGTGAGGGGGGGGGCTTTGGCGGCTCTTCTTGAACGGGGATGCTCGCGTTGGCAATTGGTGGCACATCCAGTGCGAGCGAGAGATCGTCCAGGATAGCACGCGGAGGAGGTCGTTCTACCTGAGCTTCCAATAACTTTCGACGCCGCGGTTACGTCGGTATTTCGTTCAGATCTAGTCGAAATGGGAAGCACGCACCTCGATCCGCAATTCTTCTCCGGCGTATTCGCCTTCCATTTCCTCCGGACCCAACAGCTTATTGCCTTTGCGGAAGATCTCTCCTTCTTCGGCAACCCAGCTTCTCGACCTAAGTAAACCCCAAATTTAGACGATCATAGCAAGAAACGTGATCGCAACTGACGGCTCACCGATCCGTAGGCGAACGCGCATCATCCTCTCCCTGTGCCACTTCATGCTCTTCCGAGTCCGAGTCCGCAACCGTGAAACCAGCGGGGCTCAGAATGGGTTCAACAACCTCGGGCTCCGGAGGAGCCTTTCCTTTGCCCTTATCTAACCGTGGCGTAGATAGAACATCATTGTCAGTCAGTTCCTCGGCGGTAGCGACGTGGTTATTATGACTTCCACCCCCGCTACCAGTCGGCGAAACTCCTAGCCCGTTCAGATCTATAGCTAAGCCCTGAAGACTGATGCGGGGTTTTGGAGAGGCACGGGAGAGAAGAGTTGTGAGCGTGTCGTTCAAGCAGAGGAGATCGTCCAGGCGAGTCGAATCTGGGGAGGTTCGAATGATCTCCGCAAGGAGAGGTAAGAGCGCCTTTGTCCGTTCAATAAGCTCAGGATCCGCCTTTGCGCCGGATTCATGCCCTCTCGGTGCAGGTGTCGAGTGAGCCAATAATTGCTCAAGTTGTTCTTTGCATTGCCGAGCCTGTGCTACAGTCTCATCCTCGTTCTGTGCACCTTCCGAGATAAGCAAAGATTCCAGGGTTTCGCGAGGGCTGCAAGACACGACCTTCTTGTCTTCGTCCTTGCGGAACGTTTTAGCGAGCTTGCTCTCCTCGATCATTCCCCAGACACCTTTTCCCTGTCCACGGCCACCGCTACCGTTTGCGAAGGACATGTGCGCGTTCCGTTCTGCCTCCTCGGTGTTTCGTATGCACGTGTTCAGGATATCGCGGCACATCCTGCGGACGTACTATTGTATCAACCTTTTGCGCGAGAGTAGTGCAACGTACCGAGCCATTTCCTCGTCGTCCGGTGGAATGTTGAGATCCAGGCAGCGCATCACGTGGTTTGCCTTCAAACCAGAACTAAGAGCCATGACACCAGCCAAGTCCAGCGTGTTCATCGTCAAGTCAAGATGGAGCAATGACACCGATTCTGGAAGAAACTCGGCCAAGGCGATGGCACCCGCAGACGCAAGGCCCGTGGAAGATAAGAATAACCGCTTTAACGCCGTGTTGAGGGTAAACGCTGTACGTAAGGACTGAACCTGAGACCCTCGGCGTTAGTAGGTTAACGTGGGACAGGGGACTCGTTCATACTCCATCAAGTCCTGGCCCACAACACGGGTTTTTACTGAGATCAAGCGTCTCGAGACAAGAGTTGTATTTCTGGGTAGCTGGGTAAGCGCGGAAGCCCGTATGACGTGGCAGGACGGACCAGTGCTTCCGCTATAGCAACCAGCCCTGTTACTTCGAGCTTATTCTCACTGAGATTTAACAACTTCAACGTCCGGTTGCGCTTCAGCACTTGTGCGATGTAAGTAATTCCACCCTGCAATACTTCAAAAGGCGCGTCCAAGGCGTTACGTATTCAAAGCTTACTCGGATATCGTTTCCTCGAAGGTCTAAGGTCCTGAGCGCGCCAAGTCGCGGCAGGGCATCGAGCGCCCTTACCTTGTCGAGCAGTGCGGCACTGGGCCCATGGTCTTGATATGTACCTTGTGCGGCCGAAGGTGATATAGCATGTCGCGCTGTTACACCACCCTGAGCCGACGACGTGATCAAGGGGATTGGATATCCTGTTGCCGAAAGTGGATCTCCTATAGCCGCTGGAGGGGCGCGGCGCGAACGGGGAATGTATGGTGTGTATGTTGGCTGTAGTGTTTGGGTCGGATGCCGTGGCGGGGGCAACACACTACCCTGTCGCGATGGTACAGCGGGGAGCCCTTGGCCTGTGTAGGGCAGCTGTGCCGGTAAACCAGCGCCTGGAGACATCGGCGGCGTAGATGGCGCGGATGATGTTGGCGTGATACCACCTGAAACGACATCTGGGTAGTCGCGTATCATCAACGCGATTGCAACAGCGCCGGCAGCGCTGATGCGATTATGTCGCAGAGAGATGTTCCGCAGTGATGACGTTCGTACCGTATGTGCTGCGCACCATTTAGCAGATGCACGAGTGAGGACCCCATTATTGACGTACCTAGTGCCTCCAGCGCCTGCGGCTTCAAGAAACAGTCATCCAACCTGAGGGAAGTAAGGCCAGGTTCTGGGGCTCGAGGCAGCGCATTGGCGATGAACTCGATCGAGCGTTTGTCCAATGAGTTCTGAGAGAGGTCGAGGAACTGGAGGGTTTTCGCCTGTAAGATATAATTAGTACATGATAGGTCCCTCCTATTGTAGGTACTACGTGCCTTGACTATGAAAGCACCAATTAAACGGAACGCCGGGGCCTTCAAGCGTCGATTCGAAGCAACAGACAAGAACGTGAGGGACGCCGGGATGAGAAGCGCATGGAGGATCGGTTTCAATATCTGCGCGTCCTGTCAGTAGCAACGCTATACGTGTAATAATACGTCTAACGAACCCGGTCGTCTAAACCACACTCCTTAAAGGTAACTCTGCGCAGGCCCCACTCGATCGCAAACACGTCAGGAAAGAATCGCAGCCGAAGTAGGGTTTAGTTGAACGCCAGAAAAGTCGACGGTACGTGGTGACGTCCTTGAGGCATTCTGGAAGGTGACAATCAGACGCGCACGACATGGTTGACAGACGATAAGCACCTTGAACGCAGCGGAGATCTCTGGTAATGGAGGGTCATCTCTGCTCGCGCAGCACTCTTTGTAGAACGATTCGACAGTTTCGAGGCTCCACCACTCTTCAGGGTCACCTCCTTGACTTATGGAGTTCCCTCGCACGACCCGCCGGCGACGCTCCGCCTCTCTCTGTTCAATAGACCTCTTCTCTTCCTTAAGCGTTGGCGTAGAAGGGGGATTCGCAGCGGATATTGGATAAACAGTGACCAACTCGGGCAGGATGAAGTGCGCCCTTCTGAGGGTTCTGGCTTCATCCCCAGCGGTCACTAGAGGTTGAGATTGGGTTGGGAGAAATTTCGAAAAGCGAGCTAAAAAGGACTGCTGGGTAGGTTGAGGGCGTTTAAGAATTGATTTCCCTGGGGTTGGGATTGTCACCGCAGAGGAAGAAGGGGCATAGGATGATGTAGACGATGCCATGTAGGAGAGGTGCGAACGGAGAGACGCCCCGTCAAACTCCAGTGATGACGGAAATTACTGTAATCAATTCTGCACTACACTACAATATCTTAAACACTCTGCACTAGAATAACATAAATAGGTTTCAATCAAAGTACGTCCATGTGATCTTTGCACCGATCCCACAGTCGTATCCACCGTCCGTTGCTCCATTGTCTCATCCTCGTCCATCCATCATGAGGTGATACACGTTCTATCCAAAGAAGCACGGAACAAATGGCAAAGTCTGCATACGAGAGCTCACGGCCCATTGCCACAAGACCGTCTCCGTCGGCACCGTTGTTTTTGTCGAGCAGCGTGGCGAGGAAGTCAAACTTCTCCTTAACCGCTAGCCACGCCCGCTCGCGCTGCGGACCTGGTGCAAGGTACCCCGGCATTCCCGACGTGGTAGATCCCCGAAAATGAGCTTGCACATGTTCAGGGAGCCGCATGTGGCTGAGAGGAATCATAATGGCGAGAAGGGGCTTTAAGACGACGTCGTTCAGATAGTGCACGAATACCATCTGAAGTGCCTTCGATCCGTCCGGGAATATTGGTCTCGCGGGGAAAGCCATTTCGAGGTATTCGACGATAACATTGGCCGTCGAAAGAACTATTGGTGGCTCCGACGGTCGCTGAGGCACTAAGATGGCGGGAAGTGCGTATACAGGCCGGCCATCTCGACCAATAGAAGCTGGTGGTGCACCAACGGAACGCAAAGTTCGTTCAACGTCGTTACATTCAACCCAAACCGTGCGATAAGGTAAACGCTTGTAGTTGAGCACAAACCTTGGTAAGGGCGACGTGAGATCCAATGTGAGAACAAATTATGCCAAAACGCATACCGTATTCGCCATATATTGGGGGCCCACGCTTCCGGAGTCGCAGATGGGACGTCGTAAAGAATGATGTTGGGAGGCGGCATGATAGAAAGTGCAATTACCGCAAACCGCGCGTGGCCATGGCATTTATGTGTGCAACGAGAGGATCGGCAGAAACCCACGAACACAATTATTTCCCAGTCATCTTCGCATCAAGACCCGGAAGTTGCGGAATATGTTGCCTAGCACCGGGGTAAGAAACACCAGACAGAGTTGCTCCATGCGAAATCGTAACGGGGCAAGCAGAATGGACCGCCAACTCCATAAATGGTTAACAATCTTAGGATAAATCAGTCCCCACGAACTACATAACACCGGCCGAGGCAAACCAGCGGTCGGGAGACCAGAGCAACTCGCTTATTGTAGGCTGTACAGCGCTGAGAACCAACTAGAAAGGAGTTAAGCACTACGCGCGACTTGATACTGATGAAATGACTCCGCAGAGAGGCTGTATTCATGATGCTACTTGTACTTGTATGGGAGATAGATACGTTTGAGAGTCGATTCTCGATCGGTACCGCTACAAGTCTGAGGCTCGTATCCGAGCTATTGCCGTTGATTGATGAGTCGTTAAAGGTTAGACACCGAGCGAGGGCTGAACGCTGTGCTTGCAAGTAGTACCTTCTTGAGTACCTTGCTTTGTGCAAACCGGCGCTTCGCCCAAGAAGCCACGTGCCTGTGGCATTGTGAATGGTGCGATGTTTTCTGCTATACAATACCGCACACCGCATTTCCACGGACATTCTTGTTCGAAGCCGCCACTTCAAAGGCCATTAGGTTTCCTACATCGAGGTTGAATATCCGTTCGATGACAGTGAAGATCACAGCAACTTGGGAATATTCGTATCGAAGGCTGTTCTCCGCTGCCTTACCTTTGCACTGCCCCCACGCATATAATTAGTGACTCGCAGTAACCAAGGGCAGCGAACGTGTTCCTCCGCGAAGTGGCTGTGTTGCCGGACCCGCCCTGTCGTGCAATGAGAGCACTCCCCAGGGGGTCCTCTTTTGTCTGAATCAGTGACGTGGTTGTCCAGGTCGAGTGGTTATCTCCGAGTTTCAGATAGTGTCAAAATGCTGCGCTTTGGCGTGTCTAGGGTTCCGTCGTCGTCGTTGGTGAACCTCCGAACATTTGTATTTTGTGGACTTGGTAAATTCCTTTTTCGCCGGGTGCCGGAGGCGCGAGTAGTCTGAGAACACTGGGCCGGAGTCGGTCTTCCAATTTGGACATCACACTCGAGTCAGACTTTGAAGTTTGAATGGCGGAAGACGATGGGGACTTCAAGCTTCAAGCTTCAAGCTTCCAGTACTGACTAGTATGGTGACTGTGGTATGTTCTGACTCTGACCGTTGTCTTCAGGGGAAACCCGTGACATACAATCACGTGACGCGACGTTCCGTTGATTCAATTCAAGGTTTCGCGTTAAACAAGCCCATCTCGCCTCTCTCCCCAAACCCCCACCCCTTAGTCGCACCCCGCCCGATTTTGCATGGCCCGTAAAGGAGTTCCTGCTACCGCCGACAGTGGCGAACCTCGCCGTTCGTCCCGCATCAAGGACCAAGCCAAGCCGGAGCCTCCACCGAAGAGGGCCCCAGCCAAGCCACGTTCTAGGAAACCCAAAACAACTGACGACGAGGGCGATATTGTTGAAAAAGAGAAACCGAAATCTGCAGCCCGTGGTAAGAAACGCACTGCAGCTGAGAAAGACGCGGACCACACACCACCCCCTGTGAACGGAGAAGACGCCCCACCTCCCGCCAAGAAAGTGCGTGTATTTGCCATGTACTCGATCACGAGCTAATCGCATAGTAGGCCAAACCTGACTCTCAGGCAGCATCCAAGCCTGCCTCTAAGGCCGCAGTCACCGGAACTACCAAGAAACCTGCATCTAAAATTGCCGCCCCAGAAGCTGGATCGAAGCCCGCTTCCAAGATCACTGCGAAACCTGCGTCTCGCGCGGGGAGCCGTAAGCCCGCATCAAAGGTTTGCGAACTTGACCCAACCACCGTCTCCATTTATCTGACGAAGTTTCAAAAAAAAAAAAAAAAAAATGTAGGCCGAGCCAGAGAAGAAGGATGAACCCGTGGCCCCAGTCGAGCCGACGATTGCAGAAGAGCCCGAGGCTGAAGCAGCAGCAGCAACAGCGGCAGAGGTAATTATTGCCACGCCTATCTGAAGAAGCCATTTCCGTTTCTCATATTCACTTTGTCGCAGGCCGCTTGAACATCTGTCTTGAATACCACTGGACCTCGACGCTACGACGGACCGAGATATTTATGACATTGTAGGACCCTTACCCCGTCCTAGAACGGAACTCGTCCCTGTTGCATCATGTTGTCCACTGCTATCTGTGCTGTGTTGTACTATCTACAGCTCTACTGGGTTCTATTGTGCAATGTTTACTAGCCTTTGTACTTTTCTAATGTTCCTGGTGTGCTGACTGTGGCTGTCACTCTGACCGGTCCGGTGGCGGCGTCTCACTCGGTTGATACGATTGCGATTGCACCGATTAAAGTTACGTGCTCTTCTACTCGAGCCCCCTCGACTTCAACGTACAACATTCGATTCCAATGTCAGAACCAAGGCGTTCCGCACGTCTCGCCGCAACTACGGCCACTACAGCCAAAACTGACACTGTGCGCGAGGCTGACAGCCATTACTACCTCATCTAATACTAGCAGGAGGTCGTGGAAACCCCCCCTGCTAAGACCCCAGTACTTGCACCTATTGACATTGGGGATACTCTTCCATCGTACATTCTAAAGAACGAACAAGGTGAAGATATCGATGTAGCCAAAATCACCGAAGAAAAAGGCGTCGTCATTTTCTCGATTCCCAAGGCCGACACCTGTAAGTGTTTTGTTGCTCGTCCGCAGAGCTTCCCATTAACGAATAGGTAGCGGGTTGCACGACACAGGCGTGCGGGTTTCGTGATATCTATCCTGATTTCACGGAGCACAATTTCACCGTGTATTGTCTCAGTCACGACAAACCGGAGGATCAGAAAAAGTGGCAGCTCAAGGTATGGACACTACGATACTGTCCTTGTATTCCCAGAGGGCTTATCCCCTCTTGCGTGCAGAAGGAATTCCCGTACCCACTGCTGTCTGATCCTGATCGTGTCTTCGTCGCAGCACTCGGCGCGAAGGACCCGAAGACTGGAAAGACAAAGCGTGGGCACTTCATTTTTGCCAAGGGTGGGAAACTTGTCGACAAGAAGCTGCCCGTGACCCCTGCGGATAGGTACACCGTTCGCACAAAGACCCGAACGAAATCGGTTACTGATGCTCCCGCATTTGCAGTCCCACATTCGCCCTCGAATTTGTTAAATCGTTCAAGCCTGCTTTGTAAATAGAGGAAGCGAAGTATGTTCAGCAGATGGATGTGGAGGACCGTGGGGAGGAGCAATGACCCGGCCCGGTGACCGTGGCGACGCTGTGTAAATTAGTGACCATAGCTTGGTAGAGCACCGCATCTCTCCTCAATCCCTGTCTACAATGTTCAAGTCCGCAGCAGCAAAACTTGCGCATAATTCCACGATCCCTGCACTAGCGGGAAATAAAGATTTGCGCCCTCTTCAGGATCTCATCACGACCGAAAAGGCCATAGTTACTTCGTAAGAATTTCGACGAAGTTATTCGCTTCCATTCATTCTAACTCATGCCGCTACATTGAAAGGCTTGCGAAACTCAGCGCAGACTTCATCCGAGCATCAGAAGCTCTGCGTACTTGGGGTCTTGGCGAGGGAGACGATCTGTCGGTGAGTGTCCCTTCTAGAACAATCGACCGTCCCTGGAACATTTCTCAGGATACGCTCGGAGGGTCTACTAAGATCCTCCTAGAATTCTCTTCGTCTCTTACCCAGTTTGCCGCACATGAGCAGGTCATTCGCGAACATATGAAGACGGTTCGCACTCAGGAGGAGAAACTTGATAGCCTGAAGCACCGCCGTAAGAATGTGGTTTCCAAGGCTGATTCTGCCGAGCGCAAACTTAGCAAGCTGGATTCTGGCCATAAGAACACACCAGCACAAACCGAACTGCTTATGCGCCTACGAGAGGAGATTCGTGAGCTCGATTCAGAAATCATGACCGAAGAAGCAAAGCTAGGAGATCTGAAGCGTACCGCGACCAGGGAATGGATGGCCCTCAAATTTGGCGGGTTGCAGGAATGCTGCCGGAAAGGCCTCGTGTGTCTTTCCCACCTATTTGCTACCGACTCCTAATTCGCATGCCTAGATCGTCGCTGAAGCGGGCAAGCTTATTATGACCGAGCTTCCTCAGCTAGAGACAGAGCCGGGGTCTACTCGCCCGTTTTACACGGGCCAACCTCGCACTGAGACATATGTCGCCGATGCGCTGCGCAGCACTCGGCGATGTTCTGCTCGACACCTCCATTCCGTCAAGCAGGGTGCAGTTCCCCCCAATTCGTCAAGATAGAGATCCCAACTTCACCCCAATGACATCTTCTGAAAAATTGTTTGGTACAATCGTGAGCCATACTGTACTACCTGGTGACGGTGACGGGTCCTGATAGCGCCACTCTCAGCACAGCTATGATGCATCTGGAACAGCCTCGCTGGTAGAACGGAGCAGTTACGGCCCGACACCGACTACGTTCCCAGCGGATGAGCTCGGTGCCCTGCCATCCCGATCAGACATGCCTTACTCGCAAACCTTCTCTCATTCCACACATGTGCCACCTTCTTTGCCCCCCGGTTCTTTCCAGAGTGACCATTTCCCAAGTTCGTCCCAACAAACGGGACCGTCTGCCCCCTCCGGTGGACGCTTTGCGACGTTCCCAGTCAAGGGAAAGCGGCAAGGGTCTTTCGCCCCGGCGATTGCAGAGCCCCAGGATAGTTCACAGCCCACTTCTTCTACTTTCACCGAGGAGGTGGAGCATGCCCTGTTGAGAGAAGAGCCTGCACCAATGTACGAAGCCACAGAGGGGCTCCACCCATCGCCTCACGCGCCTCCACCCGGTGCAGCGGCCCCAGTCGCCCCTCGGGCAAGCCTCTACGGGAGCCCAGACTCCGGAGCATACGACGGTCTATCTTCCTATGTCCCGCCAAACGCGGGCGAGGGGGAAGAAGACGTCCAGTTGCCGTACATGGACCCGCCCCACAGCGAGAAGAGGGTACGTTTTGGCTCCCGCCCTATCCAAATGCCACGTCCGTGGTCACACCTCGAGCACGAAACTGTATCCGTCGAGAAACCTGGTGGATCTACCCCAACATCCACTGAAGTCGGCCCATTCTCTGATTCCGCACAAACGCCCTCGGCATTGGCCCAAGAGGGAAGCGCGTCGCCTGTGTCGCCAAAAGCTCCAGTCTCACAAGACGACCCTATCCCGACACCACCCTATACCGAAGTGGTGCCAGAGGATGAGCAAGCACTAAATGCCGCCGCTGCACGTGAGGTCTCGCGTGAAATGGATGCTCTTATGTACAGTCCGCCTGTTGCACCACCCAGAACCGCGTCACCTGAAGCAGTCGCTCCTGTTCCTGCACCAGCTTTCGATTCCACCAGTGGTCCATGCGCCACCGTCGCCGTCCGACGGCTCGGTTATTCACCCCTCATCGCCATTCCTCCGCACGCACGATCGTTCCCCAGTATCGCCCACTGCCTCCCGACATTCTGCGGAACAACCGTCACCCACCAATGCCTCCCCTTCTCCGCGCGTGCCTTCGGCACCGTCTTCGCCGACGCAACAGGCATACTTCACACCACCGAACATTTCACTTCCTCCATCGTCGTCACCGACATTATCTAGTCCCACCAGCGCGTTCCGCACTCCCCCTGAGCTTCCTGCGAACCCCAGCCCCAACATTTCTCAGCGCACGCTTCCAATACCTCCGGGCGTATCATCACCTCAAGCCAAGACGCCCCCACTTCGTCCCCCAGGGAGCCGCACGATCTCTGCAGCAGCCTTCCGACGACCCGTGCCGCGCGTAAGCTCTGACATCCTCTCCGGTCCCCCGGACGTGAGCCCGCTCTCAATAAAGAAACGGGATATTCGCGGCTCGCCGTACTCACCGCAAACTGGTGGCTTATTCGGTTCGACATCATCATTGCCGACTGTGCAAGCTCAAGCGCCAGTTTCAGTTCCACCTTCTACCACAGCAGGAACAGCACCAGGAAGACGAGTTTGATTATATTTCGGCGTACTATGGCAGTGAAGGCGATGACTTGGGCGGCCCCCCGGTCATGAATGAAACTCGCGCGCGGTCGGGTAGCTTGCGTTGATTTACGCCGGGATCGTATGCTTTCTGATGGACTCGACTGTATGTACAGTAGGCTACAGTGTCATCAGTGTTTGATCAAAAAAGATGAAATGTCACGATTCAGACTCGTTAGATACGACCTGACCCTAACCCCGAAATAAGGTTCTGTCTCTGACCCGCAGTCGGCTGTCTTCCCTTTGTTTCAATCATCATCATGTCTAGCTCTCGATCCCAGGAGGACACCTATGAAGGACAAAACGACCAACGTCTTGATGAACTTCACTCCAAGATTCGCACACTGCGTGGCGTATGGCAATTTCGTGTTCTGTACTCTTATTTTACCTTACCAGTGAGATGTTATAGGTAACCACTGACATACACGACGACGTTGAACGTCAGAATCTGATCCTTGATGACACAGTGCGTTCTGCTTCCTGTTTTTTCTTCCTTCATAGCTAACCTGTTGCATACGATAAGACCAACACATTTGGCTCCATCGCGTCTGGCCTTACCTCTTCTGCCGACCGAATGGCCCGTTCGGTGTCCCCAAACACCGTCAGAATTTTCAAGATCGTGATCTTCGTACTCTCGTTCTTATTCGGAATGTGGCTGTCGAAGATGCTGTTCTCTCGTCTGTTTGGCCGGTAGATGGGAGGTAAGGCCATGGGCTGAATGGAGTTCATCCGCGTGTCACTGACAAAGGAAGAGCATGGGGCGAGGTCGCACTGATGCGATATTTTTTGATGCTACGTACTTTATGTCCTGCCGCATCTGATCTCTGTCTGTGTATGACACACGGCGGAGAGCAGGCGCTGTAATTACCCTGCAGTGTCCTGATTGCTAGTATAGACGTTACCCTTGATTGCCGACTTCCCATTACCCTGGTTCATCTATCTTGATATTTTCCAGTACTATGTGACCGAAACGCTTTCTAGTCGCGCGCAAAGAGTTTGGTGGCATCTTGGTTTCAGCGTCATGACGCAAGATAGGAGAAGTCACCGGATTTGTCTCTGCTGTCTACAGGCGCGGATCCACTAAGGGAATAGTAGCCTAGCATAGTTGTGTACGCTGCTCTTAGTAGTCACTGGCGCATCGCAGAGCTTTACGGTAATTCGTCGGCGCCATGGCATAAACAGCAGATACGGAAAGTTGCACCCAACGGGACGGGGATCTGGCCTTTGGCAGTGGGCGCTTTGTGATCTGACCACCACCGTGTCCGCGAATCTCAGGCTCCTCCAAAGAACTCTGACGATGTCTCTGCCTCCACCGGTGACGCTGCCTACAGCAACTATCCAAGATGACTTTACTACCGTGCTTTCCGAGGTCCATGCCGGCATCATTCCCTCGGAAAGCATCTGGCTGTCCTGCTACAAGGACGGAGAACCCTCCGTTCATGGAAAAGTCGCCATCAGCCTTCACGAGCAAGACCGTGATCGCATCGTGCTCACTGGGGTAGGCGGTGTTCGAGCTTACGCGTACGTCGCAGGTGAGAAGATCACTTTGGCGGGCATCGATCGTTTCGTCCTAAACTCGGCTTAGTTTAGGTACACAGCTCGTTGCTCACGTCTTGGAATCGACTCTGTGGAGTTCATCTCTCCTACCGAGGTTTATGCGGACCCATCACACTCGGACGAGAGACATGTGAGTACGTGATACCGATGCAAGTTAGTCACAATCTCATCTTCTGGTGACAGCCGCGTCAGATCCCTTCCTTTGCCGTCTCCGATGGTCTTCTTGCAACAGCCCTACTCGATGGGACGGTCTCTATCTACGATCTTCCCCGTTCCCCGCCGGTCTCCGCTCGGTATCCTGTACCAACCACACGCGCATTGCAACCCATCGTTTCCACGAAACTACACAAATCGGTCATTAACGCGTTGGAGATCATATCTGGGACTTTTCCAGATCCGATACTGGCCTCCGCGGGCTCTGATTTCATCATACACCTCACACCCCTACCCGTCCCTTCAGCGGGTGCATCACCCGCGCTTACGCCACTCCTATCCCTCAGGGGGCACACGCGCCCAGTAACAGCGTTGCTCCCCTGCACGAACGACGCCCTACTATCAGCCGGCAAGGATGGTTCACTTCGCACGTGGGACATCCGATCCGGTGCGCAGAAGGCGATGTGGGCGATGGAAAAGCCTGCTGTTGCCCTTGCGGCATCGGCTGGCGATACGAGCGGAATCGCCTGGGTGGCCCTCGCCGACGGGAGCGTGCAATCGTTCGACGCGCGGGAGAGTACACCTACGCCCGCGACAAAATTGGCAACGGGTGCTGCTGCTGCGGCTCGCGCGATCGCGGTGTCGGGCGACGGGCGGGAGATAGCGCTTGGAGGCGCAGATGGTACGGCGGTCTTGTTTGATGTTCGTGGTGGCACCGTTCGTCAGCGCTGGAGACGTGGTGGCGCACCGATAGAGTGCGTATCATTCGCGCCTGGAGGTCGCGTTGTTATTGGTGGAGAGGACGGGCTGCCCCATGTGATTGATCGCGCCGCCGGTTTGCATGTTAGCGAACTGGTATTCGGGAATATCGAGGCTGCACGAGCCCTCCGAGTCTCTGAAGAGTTCATATATATTTCGGGCGATGGAGGCGTGGTAAGAAAATACGATTTGTAGAATTACTGTAATGCAGTACAGTAAGCAACTTGCTGGTTGTGTGTAGTTGTGCTGAGTAGCTGCGCACCGAGTACTGTGAGGAAACCCATATAAAGAAGCGACATCAGGCTCATCTCATCATTCCCCCTCTTTCAAAGCTTCAACGATTCAACACTGATGTCACCTGGACCATTTGATCTATGCATCCAACACGGTACGAGGTCCCTTGCATCATCTCAGTGACCTTCTCATACGATCACAGGTATCCTCGGCGGATTCATCCCACCCCGCCCTTCCGCCGTGCATAACCTTTCGTTCAAGCCTCCAGGCAACCCCCACATCCTCCTAACTTCCCAGTTCCCGTACCCATCAGGCGGGGTGACAGCCCAGCAACTCGATTCGAAACCCAAGAGCATCCAAATATCAGATGACACTACCAATCTAGTCAAAGAGCTAGAAAACATCCTGCGGAAATTGCCCACGGAGGAGGTGCCTTCGAACGATATCTATGGTCGAAACATCGGCATCTTTTGGCAGGGTGCCGACGGATTCGCGTGGGCGAATTCTGCTCCTCAGGGTTGTGGGAGGTTCGACAGCAGGAATCGTCGTGACAGAGGATCACAAGAAGGATTTCGACCGTGCGGTGGCGATCACGGAAACTTTGGTGCAGAGGGGTGTGGCTTATGAGAGCGCCTAGTGATTGTACATCGTGTGAACTTGTGATGTGAACGATAACTTACTAGTAATATGGACGGCAATGATGTGGGCGAATCTTGGGGCGAATGGCAACCAAGATCATACGACACTGACAGTGGCCATGTGCCCCGTGTCGTGACTCACATGAAAAGTTATCGGCGCCTTGTGGGTTCTGCCAAGCACAAGCTGCCATAAAGCCCGAAGCCCGAATACGACGTGGTCGACTGTCAAAAGTCCAATATTCAATCCGTGTTCGTGAGTGCGGCTTGGCTTGCGACTTGGCCCTTTCCGAGGCAAACTCCGATACTACCCACGTGTTACGCATGGTTCGCATTGCCCCGCTCTTCTGGTTGTGTAGCTTTTGCTCGGCGTCTCTTGCGTCGCTACCCCCACGTGCGTGGCCAACCCACGAGGAGACGACCCCCGTGATCTTCTGGTGGGTTTCATGGATGTTGTACTCGGATTTGTTGGGAATGGAACGAAGGCTGTAACAGACACATAAATAGTCCAGATACATTCGAGAGTGCGAACGCAACAACATGTTCTTCATTCTCCCGTTGTCTTTGCTTGCCTTTGGTACGCCTGCTGTAGTGGGATTCCCACTCGCTGTCAATAATACTAGAAGAGCCGCGCAGGCCACGTCCGTAATTCTCAACGGAGAAACGTATGTCAATAAAGTGAGTGAATCGACCCTCAAAATGCCAATCGACGAAATACTTATCGCCACTCAGGGCCTCGTTGCATTCGGGCTCATCCCGTCTGACGCCACGGAATGGAATGGTTTGTGGTCATGTGATCGTCTCTCTGCTTAGGAAGGTCTCATACCAAATTAGGCGACACGATTGGCGGTATCGGTAGTGCAATTGCGCTGTCGTCTTTCTCCGCTGGCCCAAGTGGGACCTACACTGGACAACTTGTCGTGCAACCCGACCGAGGTTACAATGTGTGCGCACCACCTTCCTCTGTCTCGCTCATCCCACACGAATTAACTGGGCTTGCAGTGCAGGCACAATCGACTACCAGGGTCGGCAGCTATTTATTGACTTCACGTTGACACCCTATTCCGGAACAACACCGCTGTCGTTCGCCGCTGCCCAACAGACGCTCCAGCTGTCCTATTCGGACACTCTATTCTATTTTGACCGTGGTAGCGCGGCGACCACGGGCCTTGATTCAGCGGGTGTACGTGCGGCGCAGTCCGGGTACCCTACGTCACAGCTGGCCGACCCGCCCATGCCCATTCCCTCATCGTCCTTTAACCATCTTTCTCTTGATCTCGAGGGGCTGGCCCTTGCCCCCGACGGAACGTGCGATTTCGCCTTTTCTTTGCTCCTTCCTTCCGTTTCTAAATCACAGAGGTTGCGCAGGTTTTGGGTTAGCGACGAGTATGGGCCATACATCTACCACTTCGACGAATTCGGCGACTTGATCCAGACTATCCAGCCGCCACAAGCGATTGTGCCACTCAACTCCGCGGGACAGCTGTCTTTCACCTCTGGCTCCGACCCGGTCACGGGGCGCAGTGGAAATCAAGGTTAGTTTCACTACATTTCCTACCCGTTCATCCGATGGTGACGTCACCTAGGGTTCGAGGGCTTGACCCTCTCCTCTGACGGCAACACGCTGTACGCGCTTTTGCAGTCCGCGGCCATTCAGGACGGTGGAAATAAGAAGAGCAACGCCCGTTACACACGACTAGTCGCCTACGATATCTCTCAGGCTAGCACGACACGGCCAGCGCTCGTTGGCGAGTGGGTTGTGCCTCTACCACTTGACAGTGCCGGAAAAACGCTTGGTGCAAGCGAATTGCACTACGTTAAAAACGGGGTGTTCCTCGTACTCGCCCGCGACGGTAATGGGCACGGCGGAGGTGTGACGTTATCGGCATACAAGTCGGTGTTCCACTCGTCAGTACCGGGCATTGGATGGGGCTGACATAGTTGCATCATAGGCGTGCAGACCTGATTTCGACCGTCGGCGCGACTGACATTCACGGCACTTCGTTCGACAGTCCGAGCCACCCGATTGCAAGCGGAGGGGTGCTATCTAGCAGCATTGTTCCCGCGACGTACGTTAGCTTTGTGGACTATCTTGACAGCACGCAGTTGGCGCGATTTGGCCTACACAACGGTACGCGTTTTGATAGCCGAATGATAAGAAAGAGGGCTGAAATTTCGACTCAGGTGACCCCTCGAGCCAGACATTGATTGATGCAAAGTGGGAATCCCTCGCCCTCGCCCCAGTGTCTGACCCTACAGCACCTAATGACTATTTCCTTTTCACCGCCGTAAGTCCCCGGCGGCATGTCTAGAATTACCGCTGACAGCTTCTCGCTTAGGCCGATAACGACTTTATGTCGACGAATGGCGTATTCGATGGCGAACCGTTCAACGCAGGTTTAGATAACGATAACCAATTCCTTGTGTTCCGAGTAACTCTTCCTGGGGCACAAGTGGTGATCTGATACGCGTAACACCGTGAGGCACATTCTCCCTGGCGATCGCCACGATAGTGATGGTCTAGTAAGTCAACCGTTTCGTAGCCAATCGCTACACTGTTGTATGGGGAAGGACAGCACAGCTAGGGCATAACATCTTGTGCAACCCCTTGGTCTTCTGGCTTCGGGTGAAACACCTAGTTACCGAAATAACAAATATTGAGTAGTCTGACGTTCCTTGAGAGATCTGGAGTGGGTGGTGTGCCCTTTCTGCAAGGAGTTTAATGATGTCATGCCGCTACCATGGGCAATTTGCTAAGTATATGATATAAAACATGACGATCGTCCCACTGTCTACTCCACGGACCTAAGGTGGGTTGTACGTAGCAAACAGTGTGTAACGTCTGTAAACTGAAACCACTGCTCACTACAACTCACTACAACCCTTTTTCATCCCTACTGGGCCACTTCTTGGTCCATAGCTTACATCATAGCAAAAAGTAAAATTATTGGCTGCCCTTAGGGAGGGTGGCGTTTGGGTGCATCTGGGTCCGCGTAGCTTTCGCGCGGGAAAATCTCTCCAATAGTGGCTACGGAAGCTATTGTTGACGGATGCAATGGTGCCAGTACAGTACATGAAAGGGCCATCATCGGATGCACTCAGGCTACCCGCGGCGCGCTGGCAGGCCCAGTCTGATAACCCTAAAGAGCCAGCTCCCGGACCTCCGCGTGCTTCCATCGTTCTCATGACTTAGAGTTTGCACCAAAAAAAAAAAAGAGCATGCCAGAACGAACGACTTGCGATAGGCACCCGGTGGCCTGGCCCCGCTATCGGAGGTGGAGCATAGGTGTGTCGCAGGGCCATGTGCATTGTTTCATGGCCTAAACTCAAAGGCCGGTTTCGCGAGTCTGGCGTTCTTGGGCCCCGATTCGGAAATGTGGCCTGAAGCAGTGTTTCGAAAGGCAGCGAAAGTATATGGGAAAGAGTTATCGTGAACCGAACCGTATCCTGCTCGACAAGATGCAGAACCAAGGAGACCAGATGTGGAGGGGTTACGGAGATAGATAACGTAAGAAAGGAAACTGACGCGCCAAGGCATAGATTTCCTTTTTGGAGAAGGGGACCACCCATACAGGTACCATGAACCATATGGTCAAAGTCAGAAGATTCAAAAGAGAAGAGAAGTCGCATACATCTCCTGACGTATAAAACGGGGTCACTCTCACGTCAATGCAGTGTGGGACTTCTACTTCCTTCTTCCCCTTGTCGGCCATCTCTCTCGTTAGATCGACGCTTCAATTTTTAAGTGTCGCTCACAGAGAATCATGGAGGAAGCAGACCGACGACCACTATGCCAGTTCCCTTCGCGCGAAGGATCCCAGGATCGAAAAGACAGACTCCGTCAGCTCTTCCTCTCATCAGCCCGATGAACTCGAGCTTGCTGGTTTCGTCGCTCCGACAGAGGAGGAGATGAACACCCTCCGTCACATCCCTGACAAGATCAGCTGGAGCGCATATCGTACGTTTCCTTTTACTTTTCTCAGACGCGGTCGTTGACGTGGCTGCAGTGATCGCATTCGTTGAGCTGGCAGAACGGTTCTCGGTGAGTCTCCTTACAGTGGCTCCATCTTTTCGTACAACTGATTGTGCCATCGTCACAGTATTATGGTACGCTCGCCCCATGTCGTTTTCTATTTGTGGTATAATGTCCTTATGATTACGCTTTTCTACCTCTCAGGCAGTACTGCGGTTTTTGTGAGTTTCTTTGTCTCATTCCTAGATACGATCATGCTTGTTTACCCGTTATTTTTAGGTCAACTTTATTCAGCAGCCCCTCCCTAAGGGTTCTAAAACTGGCGCTGGTGGAAAGCATGGTGTTTCTGGTGCCTTGGGACAGAAGCAGGAGACTTCGACCGGTCTTACCACGTTCTTGCAGTTCTGGTAATTATAATGGCCCATAATTGCGATGTCGCAGGACTGAGTACCTTACATTATAGGGCTTACGTCACTCCTCTGCTCGGTGCTTACATTGCCGATGAAAAGTGGGGGCGGTACAACACAATTGCTGTCTCCGTAGCTATCGCTCTTGTCGGCCACATCGTTCTAATCATCTCGGCAATTCCTCCGGTCATCGTGCACCCTAATGGTGCTCTTGCTGCGCTTTGTGTTGCCATCGTCATCATGGGTCTCGGTACTGGGGGTTTCAAGTCAAACATCTCACCACTTGTCGCCGAACAACAGCGCTTCGTTCGCCCGTTCGTCTCCCAGACAAAGTCCGGCGAGCGTGTCATTGTCGACCCGTCATTGACCACCTCTCGGATCTACATGGTATGTGCCATCCTCCTTACTTTCGGCCGGTGTGACAGATCGCATTTCAGTATTTCTATTTCTTTATCAACGTTGGTGCGATGGTCGGTCAAATTTCCATGACATTTGCTGAGAAGGTTTGCTGTCCCACTTAACCCGGTATTCGTCATATTAATCCCCTAAAGTATAATGGTTTCTATCTCGCCTTTACGCTCCCTACCGCGGTCTTCCTCCTTTGTCCCATTGTTCTCTACATTGGTCGCAACCGGTACCGCCGATCCCCTCCCCAAGGTTCTGTGCTCATCAAGTCCATCAAACTTTGGAAATATGCTGCAAGGGGTAGATGGTCACCCAACCCTGTCACCCTCTACAAGAACCTTAAGGCCGACGACTTTTGGGAGTCGGCTAAGCCGAGCAACATCCCCGACGGCCAGCGGCCCAGCTGGATGACTTTCGACGACAAATGGGTCGAGGAGGTTCGCCGTGGCCTCAAGGCGTGCTCCGTGTTCACTTGGTTTCCCCTGTATTGTATGTTCCGCGACAGAGTCACAATTTCGTACGATAACGTTTTGGACAGGGCTTACATACAATCAGATAGTCAACAACCTGACGTCACAAGCCGCCACTATGGTGACCAATGGTATTCCGAACGATGTCATCAACAATCTCGACCCGCTTGCGTTGATAATTTTCATACCTATTTTCGACCTCTTCATCTACCCCGGCCTCCGTAAGATAGGCATCAACTTCTCACCGATCAAGAGGATCACCGCAGGCTTCATTCTTGGTTCCCTTGCCATGGTCTGGGCTGCTGTTGTTCAGCACTATGTCTACCAGGTGTGCTTTGAGACCTTTTTCAACGGCGTCACCTTGTTAGCTGATAGTTCGTGCTTGCACTTTAGACCAACCCATGTGGAAACCAGGTGTCTACTTGTGTAGATGGTGATGGAAACCCAGTCACGTCTTCTCTCAATGTGTGGATTCAGAGCGGATCCTATCTTCTCATCGCCTTTTCTGAAATTCTCGCATCAATTACCGGCCTGGAGTATGCGTTCACGAAAGCGCCTAAAAACATGAAGTCGCTTGTCATGGCAATGTTCCTATTTACTTCTGCCATATCTGCTGCCATCGGCGAAGCCTTTAACGGTGAGTTGTGCATCTCGACAGGCCTGGTTTTTACTTATTTGTTCGCAAATTCTAGCCCTATCCATGGACCCACTGTTGGTATGGAATTACGGTACCATGGCCGTCTTATCGGGAATTGGTGGGGTTCTGTTCTGGTTCTCCTTCCGTCGCTTGGATGCAGAGGATACCGCGCTTGATAACATTGGAGAGAGCCACTATACAGAGTCGTGAGAATGTACCTACGAGATTATATAATTTGTGACCATTTCCGTGACCGTTACTACCGAAAGGGGATGATTATCGCAAAAGGCAATCACGGACGAGGCGCTGGTGCTGCTACAGGTGCGGGTCAACACCACCAACGCTAACTTGGCCTCTCAGCCACACACCGCTACACGTCTCCCCTTTCACCGCCTCAGTTGCGCTCTCAGGGCGCACCATCGCTTTTCTGCACACATTTCTTCCATCTCATTGTTTCCCCCTAGAGGTCTCCCTAATGTTCTCTCCAGCATAGTATACCTCTTCTCGCCGCGGGCCCCCTCTTATCGTATTGCCATGTCCAATGAAGCTCACAAGGCGGACCAGATTGCTTATAGGTACTATACGAAACTCGTATCCGTCGTTCACTCTGCTAGAGCCACCGCCGAACCCAACCCTCAGGCTAAAGTCGATAAATGGGTTCGTCGCTGCTTCTTATCGACTGTCTAAGACTCACCACGATGACTCCCTTAGTTCAACCTCGAGACTCCTGACGCGGAAATATTCAAAGAACATCTGAGGCCTTATCGTGCCCTCTCCAGTACTCCGAGTCCCTTGCCGTTCGAGCTTCAAGTCTTCTTGTCTGTCCCAGACCTCTCCGCCAATCAGGTTCTCGTTTGTCGAGGCGCAGATTCTTCTCGTCTTCGCATAGAACCCATTCCTCATTACATTTTACTCGAATCCTGGTCTGTTCAGTTCTCTTCCCTGCGGCAGGGCAGCGGCGGCGATACCGACTATGGACTCTCTACCGTCTACAAGCACGGCATCGGACTTTTCAGGAGCATCTACACACTTTTGCGTGTTCTCCCAACTTGGAAGCTACACAAACGATTGCGCCGCCGTCTCGTCGTGCCTACCAACCGAAACGCTCTCTTGAACATCGAGTTACGCGTACGCGGTGCGAGAGACCAGGATGGCGTCCTCGGATTTGGTAAGCGCCTTTGTCCTGCACCCCCAATGCGCCCGCCCTTATATTAGCCTCGTGGCCTAGACGTGTCTCCGGCAGCGAATGCCCCTCCGCTTCTCACTGAGTCACACACCTTTCCGTCGGTCCCTCACCCTTATGGAAGCATCGCTCTATCTGTTCGCTATCTCACCAATCCCCACTTCCAGTTGGACGAGTTAGAATCAGCTTCTCTCGTCCCGCTTTTTTTCTCTCGACGAAGGTGCTGACTTCACTCCGACACTTATAAAGAACCAGCAGCGTGATTCCCTCTCAAGCTCCCCTGGGAGCCTACCGTTAAGGACCTCTTTGCCTGCATCTCCGCCATCCTCAACTTCGCTAGTGGATCGCATAACACGACAAGCTCCCCAACTTTCCCAAACGCATTCCCGTACCACATCTTTCCCTACTTTGGGCGCGAGCACGCGCCATCCGCCACTACAAATCAGGCCTGGGGTAGTTCCCGATACAGGGGGGGTCGTCTCTGGTCAATCTTCTGTTTCATCACGCCAGGAGGTGCCCGCTTTGCCTGCGCCGAATGCGAGACTGAGAAAGGAAAGCATGGGTTCTGTGTGTACTTCGTTCACGTGTCACTCGCGGCTTCCTCATTTACTTGCTGTTTTTATAGGACCTTCCGTCCGTCCCCGGACCGCTACCGATACGTCGGCCGCAGCTGAACCCGCTTAATCCGTTCAAGGCGTCAACGCTCTCTTCCGGCTCTCCATCACTCCATTCTCCGTCGCCCTCTTTGAGGCAAGCATCGCCGCTTCCTGCCCGAGGGCCTGGACCGGCCGCGGCTCCCAGTTCTCCCCGTGTCCCACCTTCACCCAGCAGTTACGGTCGGCTGTCATCCTCTCCCATCGCTCCGCTGCGGCCATCTCCTCCCTTCCAACCAGGAAGTTTAGGCGATCGGCGTTCCTTGAATTCCACTGATGGTGGCGGAAGTGGGAGCATGGGAGGCGGAGGCGGCGAGACCCGTAAACGTTACTCCAGTAGCTTCGGCCATCGGTACAAGGATTCGATGGGTGGCGCTAGTGAGGTGAGCGCCGGCAGCGCAGATAGACGAGAGAGAGAAAGTGATAAGGGCGGGGTGAGTATGTTTCACTGGCACCCTTCTTCGTCGTTTTCGCTTCTCGTTCCGTGGCTCACTATGAATGGGGCGATTCAGAGTCCGTTATTATTTGGTGCAAATGCGGATGAAGAAGACCTGTCTGCATTTGTGAATGATACCAGCCAGCCGAAACCGTTGAATCGCCAATATCGCTCGCAGAACCCCGACCCTCTACTTGTGGGCCAAGTACCCGATCGGTCTTCGCAGCCATCGCGGTCGTCCAGTCCCGCCGCCGCTCCTTATGCGCGGGAGAGTCCAGATTTGGGCAATGCACTCGGGCTGGGACTTGGCACGACGGGACCACTTCTCACGAGTGAGGACGCGGTCGACGACCAGCTGCGTCGGATGAACGCGACTTTTGTTGCGTCACTCGAGTTGCTCGGGAGCCCGCGACGCCGCGAGCGGGCGCGATCGAGCCCAGGACCCAGCTTTCGCGAAGGTGAACATCGGCAACTGGGTTCGCCTGGGATGCGCGTGGAACGGATCAGCGAGATCACGGAGGAGGCGAGTGCGACGAGTGCGAGCGTAGGTGGGAGTGCGAGCGCGAGCGCGAGCGTAAGCACGAATCAGAACTCGAGGGAGGATGCTGCGCGTGCGCACATGCAGAGCCTGCTCTCGCAACCCCCGAGACCCGGCTCACGCACAGACAGCATCACGTCCGAGGAAGTCATAGGCAAGTTGGAGCTGGACGATCGACGACGGTGAAAGGTTGGATAGGACAGTGCTAATTGCATCATTCCCCACGCATGTTTTTTTTTCCTCTTTCTAATTTTACATAGTTGATGTTTTTTTTCTACTCTTTATTTATTTGTTACATCCACAAGGGTTGTATTGTTGTAGCTCACATTTGATCGCTTTGTCGTCAATCGGTGGTCATGTGGGGCGTATATCACCGCCGGGACGGGCCGATAGCGTGGCGCGCACATGGACAAACTCGCATTAAAGTTGAGACTTGGGCGTGACTAGACACAAACACGACAGAGCGTTTTCGATTGCGTTGCGATTGCGTTCATCGGGGATCCCTGTTAGGCAGCTGGCCGTTGTGAGGGGTCTCATCTTTATTACATGTCACGCTTTGTAGCGTAACGGCGTGCTTTACGTTAGACCTGGGCTCACCTACTTCATATCTCCCTTCCCCTGGGTCCTCTCCCCCCCCCCTCAGCCCATAATGCCCTCTCTACCACCCCCTGTTGGCAGTTGCTTTATTTTTATATTCCGCCGTCTTTTTTTCGCTTGCTATCCCCCTGGGCGGTGGCAACGGACTGCTCTACCGCTTCTTCCCCACTTCGAGAAATGAAACGGACCAGTTGCTTGCATGGGCAGAGGTACGCTATCGCTTGTCGCGCAGTCCAATTTTTTTGGTTAGCATTCATTCCGCGTTAGTTGCGTGACTGGGATCTATGGCAAATGAGCCGTTCTCACGTCGATATCTACTTCTCACACCCTGCCGTAGCTGCGGCCGAGCTCGAGTCCTTGCCTCCCACACTCGCCCAGAGCGCCACCCACCACGCCATTGACGGCCGGGCCCCCCTGTGCACACGCGCCGATTGCGCCGAGCATGCCAGGCGCAGGGAGCGTGGAGACCCAGTTGCGCCTCCTTCAAACGAGACGTTCCACGCTCGCTACCACCCTCTCGAGGAGATCCACAACTTCGTGCGCGACCTCGCCGACACGTACCCACACAAGGTCACCGTCGTCCCCCTCGGACACAGCGGCGAGGGAAGGGAAATGCTTGCTCTCGAAATCACCGCGGGCGCTTCTTCCACTCAGGAGTCACACGACCCGAAATCCCAGGTGGTGCTGAGTAAGAACGGGAATCCGGAAGGCGCCAAGCCACGTTGTGGCTTTCTTATCACAGGCGCTCAGCACGCCCGCGAAGTCAGTTTTCTTAGTTTTGTTTTTTTTCCCGTGATATGAACTAACCGAACAAATTTTTTTTGTTGCGTTATCTTCCTTATCTTTAGTGGGTCGCCACTGCTTCCGCGTTGTATGTCGCGCATGCTCTCCTCGCTGATCCATCTGAGGAGTTTTCCCTCGCCCGTCTGCTCGATCATCATGTACGTGTGTCATCATCATATTCTCGGAGAAGAACGTCCGATGCTAAATCGAGGCACAGAACTTCTACATCGTCCCTGTGCCAAATCCAGATGGATACGTGTATACTTGGGAAGTCGACCGATTCTGGTGAGTTGCTTTGGTGTCTGTGCTATTTTTTTTTGCAGCTCAAACTCTTTTATTGCAGGTACAAAAACCGCTTGCAGCTTGGTCCTGAAGTCAGCTGCGTTGGTGTTGACATGAATAGGTGTGTGCAGGACTCTGCATGGTTCTCAAAACGTTGACCCAATTCTAGGAATTGGGTGGGGTTGTTCTACAAGCTGGATCTTTGTCGTAATCTAATGCGGAAGCTCAGGGCTACAAGTGGAAGGCAACATCGGATGGTTTTGTTTTGAACTCGGACAAATCATCCCCACCTAACCCCTGCTCCCACTGGTACCCCGGAAACCGCCCCTTCCAGGCCCCAGAGGTCAACAACATGGAGAACTACTTTTCACGCTTGCCACGCCTGAAGGGTTTCCTCGATCTACGGAGTTACGGACAGATACGTATGTCCAAACCCCTTCGATGACTGACTGTCCCTTGACGATGACGATGCTCTCAGTGTCTGCGCCATTCTCTTATTCGTGCAAGAAAAGCCCAAAAGACGCTGAGGATCAATTAGAGGCCATTTCAGGAGCTGCCCATGCAATGAAGAAATCGCACGGCACACTGTTCACCGTAAGGACCCATATACCTTTTTTTTTTCCAGACCGCGGTCGTTCAGTATCGGTATTCCAGACGGGACAGCTGTGTTCGACTTTATATAGGGCTCCCGGTAACATCATCGATTGGGTGTACAAGAAAATGGGTGTGAAGTATTCGTTCGCTGCGCACCTGCGCGACACTGGCACCGTGAGTCGTTTTGTCTGTTCGACGAGAATCGGCTCAGTTTTTTCTGCCTCAAGTATGGATTTGCGCTCCCGGAACAATGGATCCGGCCCGTCGGCGAAGAAACAGCAAAGATGACCGAGTACTTGGCCGATTTTATCACGGGGAAGGAGTGCCGCTGAAGCTTGTCAAAGAAAAAAAAAACGGAAATTTGTATGTTATGTCGGGTTCATCCCACATAACCTCCCATACACGCCCTATACGCCGTGGATCCCGATTTTCTGCTGCCGTGTACAATTACTATCTTTCTAGTTAACACGTGGCTCTGGAGGCCGCGCGGCTGTCGATGTCGACAGAAAAAAAGAATTAAAGTTGTATTTTCTATGCGCCCCACTGCGTGGGCTTCGAGAAGCCAATCCTCGGCGAACCATGACATGACGAATTCTGCCCTCGATTACGTCGTTGATAACACAGTATTGGCCACGCACACCACCTTGTTTTTAAAATCCTTCTGTGCGCCTGAGGGAGGCAGAACCCTCCCTACTAATCATGTGGGCGCCAACGATCGACAATTTCTTTACAGCGCAACAGATGTGCATCAAATAGAGACCTATACACAACAGTTTCATGTACTACTTCCGCTAACGGTCAATCCCCTCCACTCTATCCTACACGACCTTCCACGACAACCAAACTCGGCGATTCGTATTTTCGAGCCTGCGCGTGCTTATTCACGAGCTCCGGGTCCGGCGAGGTCCGTGAGCTCAACACCAATGGGATGCCGTGCGTCACCACCGAGGTGCAGAGGGAATGCTGAAGCCGATTTGTCATCGCTAATGGGCCAGCCCTGGTCCATCCTGAACAAAAGCTCGTGGGGGGTAAACCGATACTCCACTTTGGGGGTGGCGTCGTCTCCCCTGGAACCGAGGAGAATCGGGGCGCCGCGATCTAGTTCGATCGGTTGGAGGAAGTGTCGGATCGATTGGTGGGATTTGATCGGGGTGCTGTCCCTTGACGGGAGAACGCCAAGGGCACAACGGAGGTACGTCGTCTCCGATCATGTCGCGCACTGCTTGGTGCGCCGACTCGAGCGCGCCCGAGATCCACGTGTGGTGCCGCGATAGATGCTCCCCAGCAAAGAAAATATTTCCTTCTGGCTTGCGCCCGGGCTCGAAACGCGAGTTGAATTGCCCGGGGAGGAACATCGCGTCGCCCGTCGAAGTCTTCGCAGACCACACCGCGTCAGACGACCCGATCAGTAGATCGTACACGTCTATTTCCTTCTTCGTCTTCGTGTCCACCTCTCCGTTATACATCCTCGCCAAGCAATACAGCGCGAGGCTCCTGCGTTCCGTCGGCGTCAGTGGCAGCCACGTTGTCGCATCTGTCATCCACGCGTAGACAAGCAACACCCCAGGGCCGTCCCCTCCAATACCGTTGTTGGACGGGTAAACTATCCATCGGATAGGGAGGTCTGTGGTCGATTGCCCACCTTGCATTGACTTGGGACCGACTCGTTCCCAGAAGCGAGTCTTGAAGCGTAAACCCATCTTGTAGAGCGCCTCAAAGTGCATAGATCGAATGGCGAGTTCTTTGGGAATACCCCAGCGCGGTCGATCGGCGATCATCTTCAGTGCTGCTGGCGGGATTGCCAGGATTACTCTGTCAAACTTCGCCTCGATCCTTCCATTGTAGCCGATAGCGGTGATGGTAACTTTGTCACCGTTCTCATTCCGGATTCCCGTTACTCGCGCGCCGTAGGTGATGTTTTGGTACCCGAGAAGGTAAGACAGAGCGGAAGGTAGCCTGCTCATGCCGTGCTCAATGGTGAACCATTCCTTCGTGTTGAATTCCATGTTCTGCATCACCATTTCGGTCACGCTAAGCGCGAATTGATTGGTCTGGGAGGCGACGGTTTCGACGAAGTCGATGACAGAGGTGGGCCAACCAATGACGGACACGAGATAAAATCGGAATGAAAAGTTGTCATATTTCTCCACCAGTTCTTTGAAGCCTTGATCGAAATCAGCTTCCAACATTTTGATGAGGGGACCGACGCCAATCGTCAAAAGTTCGCCCACAGTTTTGTCCTCGAACTCGACAGGAACTCCCCAGTTGATGCTGCGCGGGGTTATAGATGAAATCTGAGACCCATCGCCATGAACACCATTTACATATAGACGATTGCCGGCGGCGGAGAGAAAGTATGGTATGAGCTTGACCTTCCTGTCACCGGGAAGGCAGAACATCTGAAGCCAGTAGATCAAGTCGAAGGTGTATTTTTGGAATTTGGAGCATGGAAGACGCATTGCGCCGGCTTCAAAAAATTGGTCCTGTTCTTGCGTAAAGTAATGAGTGCGGACCCGACCGCCAACACGGTCCGTGCCTTCGAAGATGCGGACGCGGTGACCCTCCCTCAAGAGCAAGAGCGCGGCGTAGAGGCCTGCCATTCCTCCACCGACGATACCCACGTTGAGCGAGATAGCGGGTCTTTCTCTGCCTGTAGCAGACATCGAGCCAGCTCGCATGTGCGAATCTAGATAGACACACCTGTCATTATGCAACAAATCACAAAGATGTGGAGTGTATCGCTGAGAGGTCGGGGAAAATCTGTTTGTCGCAGTGTCAAGGTCTCTCGGAGGCCTAGAAGACGGCCTCGTGATAGTACTCACGTCGACAGTTAGAGGTCCCCAGGCGGTATCAGGCTAGCAATACCGCTGCGATACCACTGGCACCCTTTTATGTGATACCACTGGCATGGCTCAAGATCGGGAAAAGGCAAGCTCCCAACGGCGACCGAAGTAAGCCTCGGAGATGCGTGCCCGAATTCTCACCCGGTGCTCGTGACTTCCGTGTCACAGGCGCCGAGCACGCTCGCAAGTGCTTTTTACTGTAAAAAAAAAGAAAGCCATGTACCGGACCGGGACAGACTAAGTACAAACCCCGGTCCTAAGCGCTACTAAGCGCTCGATACGTAAATAAGGCTGCACGTAGTGCCGACTGCAGTGCATTCAAGTTGTCAGTAATCCTCAAGTCCTCATCGAGGCTTCATTGCGTCAGCGCTTGAACTGAGCCATACATAGGTAATATGTATACTTTAATCCCATATTGAACGCGTTCCTAGGAGAGAGGCCATCTGACGAGAGGGAAGCAAGCCGGGGAACCACTAGAGAAGGGTGAACACGTAACGGACGTGTGAAAGGTAGGAAACACCGGCCCTGTGCTCTCAAGCTGAGGGCTCCAGGGTGCATAATGGAGCATCCATCAGGCACAACACCTATGCCATTCCCCGGCGCCGAAGCAGCCAGGGCTCATGATGCGACTTAACTGAGTGATTCAATTCTCTGCCAAGCTGGATTGCCTCCGCTTCCGCGTCCGCAGCATGTTCTCCTTGCTGATTCATCCAAGGAGTTTTCTCTTGCCCGTCTGCTCGATCATCATCTCGGGCCCAGAGAAGAACGTGCCGACGCCGATCAGCCCTCCCAGCATCTACATCGTCCCTGTGTCAAATACAGGTGCCAGTGGGTACGTGTGTACTGGTTAGCAGGTACCAATCGCTTGGTCCTGAGGTCAATTGTGTCAGCGCTGAACATGAATAGATATGTGCAGGACTCTGCCTAATTCTAAAAATGCTGGTACGAGTCCAGGAATTGAGTGGGTTGTATTCTACAATATTGCCCGGGAGAGCTACTTTTCACCGTGACGCTTGCCACACTCGACAGGTTCAACCCCCTACGGTGACCAGCAGCACCGTGATAATGACACGCTCTCAGTGTCCACACCGTTCTCTTATTCGTGCCAAGGAAGGGCAAAGACGAGGACCAATTAAGAAGCCATCACGGGGGCGGCCCACTGGCACGCAATGAAAGAGTCGCACGGTACGCCGTAGGCCCCTGTATCTTTTTTTCCCAGTTGCGGTCGTTCAGGGTCGGTATTCTAGACGGGACATCCGTGTTCGACTTTACAAAGGATTGTTAGACGTCTGTCCTCTCGTTATTCTACCCCCCTTAGCGCCTATGACTTTTGCCGGGGCTCGGTAACGTCATTAATCGGGTATACAAGAAAATTAGCGTGAGTACCCCTTCGTGGCGCACCCGGGCCTGTGCGAACACTCGCACTACGAGTTGACTCGTCTGTCGTCCGACGTTTCGCCGGAGGCGGTTCATTGGTTTGTTACTTAAGTATGGCTTTGCGCTCCCGGGGTAATGGATACCCCGTTGGCGAAGAAACAGCAAAGATGACCGAATGCTACTTGGCCGATATTGCCGGAGTCCCGTCAGAATTACAGAAGTCTGTATGATATGATAGCAGTCGTACTACGTAGGTTTATCTACACAACCTCCCATACACGCCTGTCTCATACGTTGTAGATCTTGGTTTTCTGCTACCGTGTAACGACTACTGCCGTTCTGGCTCACGTCGGCTCTGTAAAGGAATCGAGGTTGTCCTGGCAAGGCTGAGAGAGTGCTCAATTCGTCATATATGCTATAGATGAAGTGGGCTCGCCAATTTCCGGAAGAATCACAATAGCTTCTGTACTCGGTTATGTCGGTAGTGCTGAGATACCTTAGATCGACAGGATCTGATCTAGAAGGCCCGACAATAATGGCTATGCACACCAGTTCATTTACAGCGCAACACATGTCCATCAAATAGAGACTTATACACAGTTTTAAAGTACTACATAGTCCCATACGGCTCGGATCGTCCACCCCCACCACCTATCTTACACTCCGGCCTTCCACGACAACCAAACATTACAGCGAGACAAACTCACGAATCTGTCCTTAGTGGTTGGTGGTCGCCAATACGTATTCCCGAATAGCCCGCGAGTGCTTATTCACAAGCCCCGGGTCCGGCGAGGTCCGTGAGCTCAACACCAATGGGATGCCGTGCGTCACCACCGAGGTGCAGAGGGAATGCTGAAGCCGTACTTCCTTCGTAAACAGGCCAGCCTTGACCGATCCTGAACAAAGGCTCGTGAGGGGTGAACCGATACTCCACTTCTGGGGTGGCGTCGTCTCCTCTAGAACCGAGGAAAATCGGGGCGCCATGGTCGAGTTCGATGTCAGTAGGAGGCAGTTCCGGATTGATTTGTATGGGTTGATCGGGGTGCTGCCCGACCAGAGGTCCCAATGGAGGTACGACTCCGATCATGTCGCGCACTGCTTGGTGTGCCGACTCGAGCGCGCCCGAAATCCACGTGTGGTGCCGGGATAGGTGCTCCCCAGCAAAGAAAATATTTCCTTCTGGCTTGCGCCCGGGCTCGAAACGCGAGTTGAATTGCCCGGGGAGGAACATCGCGTCGCCCGTCGAAGTCTTGGCAGACCACACCGCGTCAGACGACCCGATCAGTAGATCGTACACGTCTATTTCCTTCTTCGTCTTCGTGTCCACCTCTCCGTTATACATCCTCGCCAAGCAATACAGCGCGAGGCTCCTGCGTTCCGTCGGCGTCAGTGGCAGCCACGTTGTCGCATCTGTCATCCACGCGTAGACAAGCAACACCCCAGGGCCGTCCCCTCCAATACCGTTGGACGGGTAAACTATCCATCGAATAGGGAGGTCTGTGGTCGATTGCCCACCTTGCATTGACTTGGGACCGACTCGTTCCCAGAAGCGAGTCTTGAAGCGTAAACCCATCTTGTAGAGCGCCTCAAAGTGCATAGATCGAATGGCGAGTTCTTTGGGAATACTCCAGCGCGGTCGATCGGTGATCATCTTCAGTGCTGCTGGCGGGATTGCCAGGATCACCCTGTCAAATTTTGCCTCGATCCTTCCATTGTAGCCGACGGCAGTGATGGCAACTTTCCCATTATCTTCATTTCGAACCCCCGTCACTCGCGCACCGTAAGTGATATTTCTGTACCCGAGAAGGTAACTCATAGCGGAAGGTAGCCTGCTCATGCCGTGCTCAATGGTGAACCATTCCTTCGTGTTGAATTCCATGTTCTGCATCACCATTTCGGGCACGCTAAGCGCGAATTGGTTGGTCTGAGAGATGACGGTTTCGACAAAGTCAATGACAGAGGTAGGCCAGCCAATGACGGACACGAGATAAAATCGGAATGAGAAGTTGTCATATCGTTCCACCAGTTCTTTGAAGCCTTGATCGAAATCAGCTTCCAACATTTCTATGAGGGGACCGATGGCAGTTTTCAAGAGCCCGCCCGCAGTTTTGTTTTTGTACTCTTCTGGAACTTCCCAGTTGATGCTGGCCGGGGTTGTAGATGCAACTTGATACCCATCGCCGCGAGCACCGTTTACATATAGACGGTTGCCGGGGGCGGAGAGAATATATGGGATTAGCTTGATCTTCCTGTCTTTGGGAAGGCGGAACTGACGAAGCCAGTCGATCAAGTCGAAGGTGTATGTTTGAAAACTGGATTGTGGAAGGCGCATTGCGCCGGCTTCGAAGAATTGATCCTGTTCTTGCGTAAAGTAATGAGTGTAGACTCGACCACCAACACGGTCCGTCCCTTCGAATATGCGAACGCGGTGACCGTGCTTCTGGAGCAAAAGCCCAGCATAGAGGCCTGCCATTCCTCCACCAACAATGCCAACGTCGAGTGGTTTGGCAGGGTGGATTACTCTATCTGAAGCAACCGTTAAGCCAGCTCGCGTGTGCGACAGTTCGGCGCACCTGTCATTACGCAAAACGCACAAAGATGTGAAGTTTAGCGCTGAGAGGTTGGGAAGAATCTGTTTGCCCCAATGTCAAGCTCTCTGCTAATGGGCCTACGGCATCATGAGAGCACTCACCAACAATCCGCTTAGAAGTCGTCGGGAGATATCAGGCTGGCGATACCACCGCCATGCCCTCCTTTTATGTGATCCCACGGCACGAGACCGGGAGAAAAGGATGCATTTAGAAAGCCCAAAATGGCGACCTGGCATGCGGCATGTCGTCTCACCAGACCTCAAATGTGACGGGAAGCGCCTCTAGGCTGGGTGTGGCACACGAGGGCACGTCTATTCGGAAATGACACGGTCATCACTTTGAAATTACTGAGGTCAGAACTCATGACACGCACGACACGCCCCAGTTCAAGACTAATAGTGGCAGTCGAAGAGGGGTGAAATGATCGCAACTCGTGATAACCTCGTGTCTTCGTTCTACTTCAGAGGCTAAACACCAAGACCTTCGGAATGATTCATTCCGCCTGTTCGGAAAAGCACGCTGTCCTGATTGGCGACCAACTCGTCTGAGAGGCGATCAATCCGCATCAATTCCGACGGCAGCCGAGGATAGGGTTGCGCAACCGTCCTACGCACAGCAACGCCTGCGCAATCGTCATGTGGAGGAGCCAAAATACAATGGACAGAGACCAGACTATGCGAGTAGAAGCCGAGAATATTACGTACTCTCTGTGCGTGCGATTACCAAATTTGGCCACAAGTCTGAGGTAACCACATTGATGTAAATCTCTTCAGTGTGCTTTAAGTTTATCCATTACCCTTCTGTGGGTACACAATGTTGTCTCAAGTTGCATGAGAATTTTGGTTCGTATTCCTTGCAGAGAACTCAAGGAAAGGGAAGGCTGGACAGCGCACGTACTACTTGTCGAGTATGTGTTGATTATTGACGCGAACTCCAAGGCGAACTCTTTAAATATCTGGGTGAGCGACCACGCGAGGACCTACAGCTAAGACTCAAGATCATCGGCTGCAGCGCTGCCCAACGACTCATCAAGTTTCGTGTCGGAACGTATCTTTGGGTTGCGCACGCATTTTGTCACGGCTAGTATGACAGAACGGGTTTAGAGCCCGTCCGGCGCAAAGTCGCTCCTCGGAAATAGCTGCTCGCGACCTCAGTCTGATGAGTCGGATAAATCAGTCTGCTCCGGCAGTGAAAATATGTAGTCAGACTGTTCAATTTAGGGTATCACCTCCATGACACGGCTCTCAACAATGAGAAGGTTCCTAATTATACTGTAGTATTGTGTAGTCAAAGTTTGGAAATTGATGTGCGGCTTCCAAGCAGCTTCATTGATACACAGGCTTCAAGTGTTCATCGATTTATCGTATATCATAATGTGTGACCGCAACACAGTCACGTCCCGACCAAGCTTGTCGAGCCCGACAACGAATAAAAACGGGTCCATACCCGTTTTTATTTTTGGCAGGGCGGTCGGGAGCGACCTTGCCGCGGTCAGGTGCGACCAACTGCACCGGACGGTCATATTGCGGGGACCAACAAATAAAAAACAATTTTTTTTTTGGCTGATGCCGGGCCCGACAACCAAACCATGCGCCGGACGGGCTCTTAGCTTATTGTAACGATGCGCCCTGTTGCTTGCTACGACATTAGATCCTGGGTGCATTCAACATGGGTAGAACCTATACAAACCTGCACTTTTACTATCAATCGACCAGTCCTATTTCAATCGGTCCTATGTCAAAGAACCACCTTTGCTACACAATAATTTTATAACGTATCATGTAATTGGACACATTCGATAACTAGTCCGCGTGTAAGTATCGTAAGACTCAGAGACGTGATTCCTTAAACCCCATTTTCAACCTTTTCGTTCTCAATGAGCGGTTCTCGCTCAACGATAGTATCCGGTCGCGAGAGGGTGTTCCTGTAGGTCCCCCGCCGTGACTTGTGCAAGAAGTTCCATCTCTCGAAGCCGCGGAACGGCACCTCCCCGCATAGTCTGCGTGTGACGGCATGTAGTTCGTCCAAGCACTACACATAAGGCGCGCCATGGATACCAACGCTTGGTAGAGGTAAAGAGAATACGCACCTGCATCAACTGGTATACGGCGACGACCGCAGAGGTATAGAACATGTGGTCGATCGATTGCGTTTCATCCGGACCGATCATGCTACGTCCGTCAAGGTCAGGAGTTGCAACCGCCCCAATGTGGTGATGGAGAAGCAAGCGATCCAACAAAGTCTGAGGGAGAACAGTGTGCATAGGTTCACCCGTGCGGAGGGAGTGCGACACTGATGAAAACACAGAAACGATGTCGGAAATCTTAACAGAATAAGGCCTTATTTCCTCAGAATGACGCGAAAATAGCGTACGAAGTTCGGGTCCACCACCACGGTGTGATGCAACAGTGACAATCTCCACTTGGTGTCGAGTTTCCAGAGCGCCCCACCAAGCTGTAGACAGGTTTCCACTGTCAGTATGGCTTCATGTCTTCCTCAAGGCCACGCACCTGAGCGAGTACACCGATCATATCCTCTTGGATCTCTGTCAGTTTGGCATACTCGTCTTGTGCCCAGCGCCCGCGAATGTTTCCTTCCCAGGATGCAAGCATCATCTGTTGCTTTCCGGCGAGAATTTGGAGCGTGACAGCGATAAGTCGTGCTCTGAACGCCTTGACCCAATTGTTGTCCGTAAACGAAACGTCCTTCCCCGCATCTCTTTCCATAATCCAGGCAGACATGAGCGAGGTGTAGACATGGCCAAGAGCACTGATGGATTTGGCTGCGCGTAAGCGTACGGCCTTGCGCCCCGACTTGGGCGGGAGCATCATGATAATGAAAGAAGCTCCGCAGCCTATAATACCCGGTAAGGAGTGCAGTCAGCATAAAAAGGATAAAGCCACGTACCAATCATGACGAGGGTCCACCGCCGCCATGCGGCGTGCCAACCAATACCAGGATTAGAAAGGACTGGCAAATGGCCATCGATCCATGAATATCCCGTGATAAGTGTTACCGTGATCTAAGCCAGAGTGAGCGGGTACGAGCGGCGAGTTGAGCAAAATTATACACGCACACAGCCCAAAATCACGCCTTGCAGATATTTCGCGGGAGCGAACAACCTGATGAACACGACAGGCACTGAGAGCACTGCATAGCTGGCAGCGAGTCCATACGGGCTGCCATTCCCGCTGCCATTCCCTACACTCTCGGGCTAAGCACACCACGGGTGTGCAGTATGAATGCACCTACCAATATACCAAATGAGCAGAGCTGTGAGTAGTCCTACAAATGTGCACAATAATCGAACCACGTAGCTGCGTAAAGGCGCATTAAAACGTGAAGGTGAAACGACAAAAACCACCCACTTATACACCTGATCACCTGCGTAGACCGTCAAGATGGTCTGGGCCATGATCAAAGCCCTGATATAGCATCAGTACACGTATCAATCCCGAGACCAGTGGAAGTATTTTACCAAATACCCTTGTTGACGTAATAGAAATCTACGCGAGCCAGTCAGTCGCTAAGTTAAGTGAACGCTGGCTAGAACGTACGAGCACTGTTCTCGAACACGGAAGGGAGCCATAGTAAGATACTGAGGAGCACATATCGAAATACGAACTGTCAGATATCAGTATTTTTGCGAGGTCAAGACGAGATCTTGTACGCACAACAGCCTCCGCAGTCTTTGTCCACTGTAACAAATGATGCAGCACATTCATAGACTTCTGGAAGACGTTCGTTGGTGGGTGGCTGTCCGGATCAAGATCTTCGTACTAGTCAACCTCAATATCGATGAGTGACTGATAGCAGACTCACGGTACTCTTGTTCCTGAGTGTCGTCTTCATCCGTGTAAGATTCGTGCTCCTCCCCACAGAAAGCCCGTTCTTCATTTTGACGGCGCTGCTTGAGTACCGAATCCACGAAGTGCTTTAGACTTGAGGGTGCCCACAGGCGGGCCCTTCGTCTTCGTGCATTCAACTCGGCCGCCGTTTGGACAAGAGTGAGGACAACCTCTCCGAGTATCACGGTGGTTGCGCCGAACACATATCCGAGATAGAGACTTCTTAACGGCATCCCGCGAGGGTTATGTCCAGTAAGCGCCGAGGATAGCCTCTGTGCCGCGCTCCTTGAAACGCTTCAGTGCTGCGTCTAGCTTCTCACCAGCCGCATTGAGATGGTCTTCCAGCGGACCTGTGGGTACAGCCCGTGAAAAGAGCCGATCGCTGTTAACCCCATTAATCAACGCTTGGACGGATGCCACCGCTTCGATAGTTGCGGTACGGAGTTCGGCCGTCGCGTCACGCACGTGCGGAAGCGTCTCAGCAAGCGTGACGTTCAAGGTGGATTCACGTGTTACATCCGGATTGAAGACGTGGTGCAGGAGGTGCGTGTCGGAAGTAACGGTTTCGGGTGCGGGCATAAAAGCAAACGCCTCGGGTGGGGACGGAAGCTCACGGAGGTGCTTGGCGAAGCTTAACAATCCATCTGCGCGAGTATTAGGACGGAAATTTTGGAGCTAGGTTATAATGCGTACTGAGTCGCGAGACGACTGCAAGAAGCGGGTCCGTAAGGGCAAATACATCGTCACCCCCCCAGCGGCCGTAGCTAAATTCACTTTGAAGGTGAACTGTCAACCCTTTCACTGAAAACGAAATAGTGAACATCGGTGTAAGAAGAGAAGGCGATACACACGAGTCTGATACGTTGTCATAAGGGCAGCACGATCCCCAGCTAGCGCCTTCAATTTCGGACTTCCCGGCCCAAAATCGCCAGGATTCGGTGCTAGTAAACCATCTTGTGACACAAGCATTGCCTTGACCTTTCCGAGAGTCATAGATAACAAGCCAAGATATGCGTAGTTCACGGTCTCCGGGAAGAAAACAAAACAACAGACGAGTGCCATTGCACAGTAGGCGGAGGAAGCGATGAGAAGACTGTTGAGGATTTTGTAATTTGCAAAAGGGTAGAGCGGTCCGATAGCCTGAGAAAATAACAATTGGGTACACATGGACGGATATAAGAGATAAACACTTACGCAGAAAATATCAATGGCAATGGTACCAAAAATCGAAAAGAATATCAATGGTGGGCTGTATGCGCGAACGAGGGCAAATATCATGGTACCAAAGCTCAGAAAAACACCAAACATAACTGAAGCCCTGCCAGGAATGTCAGATGTAATAACACATTTCAAAATACCAACTGACTTGGCGTCCAAAAAACGTCCTTGAAAGACTTCCAGTTTATAGAATTGATCTGGATTCACAGAACCTCCAAAACTGTCAAAGGTCAGATCAAATGCCGCATGCCAGCGATACGTGACGCGAGTGACCGACCTATTGGCGACCTGCTGCAAGGTCGATTCAACGTGAAGATCAGAACGCACGGCAAGAGCCGCCTTCATCCCAGCAGCCCCGATGCCCCAACCGAGCAGTAAACCGAGCAATGATTGTACGACAACCTGTCCCCGGGTCGAAGTAAGCCAAAGGGAACCAGGTTACAAAGCCCCTCGGGCCTGCACTTACGACTAGGTAAATTTGCACAGGAAACATAGGGGGGATGAACACGGAGAAAAGCATCCCAAAATATGCGCTAGAGGTGTATGCACACCATCAATTCAAAGAAGTGTGCATAAAAAAACCTTTTCCACGTACAGATTCCCAATAACTCGAAGCGAGGTCATGGGCAGTATCATGACGAGCGCAGCCCAACCTGGGAGCCATGACCGAAAGAGGAGCTTTTGTGACCTCCTCTGACGGATATTATTTATCACCCACGGCTGGGGGCGTATGAAGTCCCAGATCTCATGCACCAAGCTCGAAGCGCGAGAGGTATTTGGTGCCCTCCCACCTGTGTCGTGGGACACAGAGGGTTGAGACGACGAAAGCTCGGGCTTGACATCCTGCCTTCACGTCTGGGGGGGGAGTTACCTGGTGTCAGGAAAGGGTGGAAAGATGGGGCTCATGTATGCTGCCCAGTTTTCCGTTGTTGGTTTACGTACCTCCTCCCTCCTCCGCATCTGCCCGTCCCGGTGATCCGTGAGCGTGACGTGACGGAGTTGTGATTGCACTACTGGGACACACCTCTTTTGCATCCCCCTCTTGATCCCTCTACCCAGGCATCTACCCTTTACCCAGGTCTCGACTTTCATATCACCAAAGCTAGGCGTGCGCAATACATTGGCCAATGTTCGTCTTGCTGTCGGATCCCTGTTCGTACTTTACAGTACCGTCCTAACCCCATTCCTCAATCCAATCACCCGTGGCGCCCCGAAGCGCTCCGACTTAAGGTCCTGGTATCCCACTGGTATCCCAAGTAGGTGCCACGACGATCTCCGAGAATGCGGCGGGTGAGCCAGTCCGTCCCGGTACAATAATCTCCGTGAGCACTCTTATAATAACTTGGAACCATGCCATCCTCGCACCCCTTGCCATGCCGAAGTCGCGCATGATGGACAAGTGACCAATTATCAACGAGTGTTCGGGATATCCGTATCATTTCCAAATTGTCAGCATTAATCACGGAACATGTCGCCCGATCGTAAGACGATATGACGGGGCCTGGTGAAGACAAGCAACCCTCGGAAGCATTTCGCATTATCACGCGCAACTGGGCTTATTCCGGTCTTGGATCTATTTACGTTTGATACACTATAGACCTATCCACATGCCTCACATCAGGTTTTGTGACCCAAGAGTCAGTTATTTGGTTCACAGGATTCTGAAACAAACTCTATGTCTTTTTTCATATACCCATCGTACGCTGAAGGGGCTTCTGATTGGTTCGGCATGTAGTAATGTAGATATGCCCTCGTTCCTGTTTTGCCCAAAGCGTGCTTCTCTATACCTTGACTCCAAGTTCGTCGCCCTTCTCCGGAGGGTGGTTGTAGGCGTACGATTTTTCTTTCAGATGGCCTATTTTTTCTTTGCTATTTTTAGTCTTACTTTCTGTTCAAATACGAGTTGCATTCGTGACATCCACGTTTGCTTCCTCGTGGTTTTCTCCTGTTTCCCCACACCCAAAGACAGACAGTGAACATATATTGCAAGCGCTCGAATTATTCGAATTAGCATTTCTGTTTGTCCCCATCATGAAGGGAGGGCTGAAAACCTCCGATGTTGGGATAGTGGGCTCAAGTTGGGATAGTGGGCTCAAGTAGAGGAAGTGACAAGCAAAATACGCCGAAGGGATGAGACAAATTGCCACTGATTAGCAATCAACGGAATCTCTGATTTCTGAATTCGAGAGATCGACTTCCTACATTCTGAAAAAGAAATGTCGTGAATGTGAAATAATGTAAGAATAATGCTAATGAAGGTGGCCCCGGTCGTGCTTGTAAAGGTTTCCCACTACTGTATAATACCGAGGGTGCCCAAATTCATGCACTCTGAAGACTCGGACAGGGACAGGATTTGATATCACTGCTCCCACTAGAATATTTGAATAAGAAGGTCTGGGACACTTGTCGTAGAGTGGAGTGAAAATTTAATGATGTCACACCGTTCTAGGTTCGAGAGATGAGATCTATGAGATACTGTACATGCTCTTTCCTCTTTCCCACACCCACCTTCCTATTATATCCAAACTAGAGTTGCGATAAAAAAAAGGAAGGTGGGTGTGGGAATAAAACACGTGAGGACGTAATACGGCGCGTGGGGAAGGAGTCTTCTGAACAAGTCCCAATACTAACTAACACTAGATGTCAGAGTACTCGTAATGGTACGCATTATTTCGTAGAGTTCGTAAAATTAAAGAGTGTTTCTGTATTTTCTCGATCGAGAGGACGATTAGAACAGTCAAAATTTAGACAAAGGCGTGCGTGTTCGACGACACTCAACATTCAAACATTGCGTTCGACCACAACAGAGGCGTGTTAGCGCTTTCTCTCATCTTCATGCATCATGTCTCCAAAGCTCAAGACACCCTCTCTTGAAGCTTCGTCCCCAAACCCTTCTCGGGTCGAATCCATACCAGCTCCACCATCTCAACCTGGGCGGTCACTTCTCGATCGCTTTCCTCCATGGGTGGCTACGAACATACGTTCAAAACAGAGCCGCAAGATGCTTCTGCGGTGTTGGTTAGGTTCCTGGGCGGCTTTTGTAATCATGCTACCTAATGCAACGTTAAGGACGATGGGAAATGCGTGCGTACAACTCTCCAATATTACGCATTGACCATCTTCACCGCTTTGGTGCTTGACACGATCGTCATGAATGGTGCTCGCTTTCACATTCGCCCACAGTCCGTCTCAGAGCTCGTATATCATTTGCTACACTCCTTTCTCGTTCAGCAATTGAAACCGTCATTGACCTCGCGTCTGCAGAGCCTTCTTTGCTTTCCTCACCTCCTTCTTCCTACCGCCGTCGTTTCCGGTCCAGTTCTTCTTCTACGTGAGTAGCCTTTCCTGCCCGTCGAGGGCTGTCATGACCATAGGTTCACTAGACGATCTCGACGTTAATGATCGGCACATTGCTTGGCTGGGGCATCGGCGCAGCGGGAATGAGAGCCGCTTTATTAGCCCGTGATAAAGTTCTCCTCAAATCGTCCCTTCAAGTGGCACGGGAAACGTATGTCTTTCACACTCGTTGCTTCCACACTATTAACCCCTGCCTGTACAGCGCCGCTGGCTCCGCGAACCCGGACCAAGTGTTTAAAATAGAGATATTCCAGGGAGAGTTCCTCGACATCCGGTCGGTCATAAATACGATGGTTTGATATTGTGCTCACCCATCCCAGTTCATCGGCCGTCTTTGGTGTCTTCCTAGCCATTGGCACTTTTACCTTCGCCATTATTCGCGCTTACTACAAGCCCCTCATTTTTTTGAGCATCTTTGGAACTATCGCGATTGATATCTTCTGCGTGCGTTGCGTTGTTTCCCTCACATATGTTACCATCTTCTGATGAAGCAAGCAGACTATTGGTCCTCTTTTCCCCTTTGCCCAATACTACCTACTTAACAGTTTGCTCATCCCTGTTTCGATATACATGGCGATAGCGATCGTGGTCACGGTATTCGTTTTCCCTCAAACAGCCAATCACGCATTTCTAGGAACCGTTACCCTCCTCCTTGGCCAGATGAAGGTCCTGCTTGACGCCCAAGAAGATTTGCTTACTGCAGTCCCTGGGTCTATTACTCCCGAGAGTCCGAAGTTCTTGCGATTGAGGGCCACTAGAGCTTCTATGTTTACGATTCATCAAGGATGTGCGTTCTTTTCAGGCAGTTTTACTATCTGTCTCTGATCACCCTTCACTTGAAGTGACGCAGCAGGGCAAGTTCATCAACGCAGAGTTCAGCTGGGGTCTTTGGAATGGCGACGACGCCAGGAAGCTCGAAGAGCCTTTGCTAGGTGTCATCTCTCGCTTGAGTGGGTGGTGGTATTCGTCCCCTTGTTTTCCTGATTCTGATTTCTTCAAGATGGCCTTTTTACTTTCGTCAAATACATCGGCCGCAGTGCGTATTATCCTATGGCGCAATACTCTGAGTCCGTCGAAATGGAGCAACAGCAGAGCACAAGAATGGCGGATACGTTCTTTGTGCAACAAATGTACCAACGCAATGAGGCAGGCGAGCGCGAGAATTCCCTCCGCCTTGTGGATCTTTTACCACTGCTTCGCGAGGCAACAGCTGAACTTCGCTCTGCTGCGTCTAATGCACTCAATGCTATCGCTCGCATGATCAGTTTTGTGAACACCACTCGGTGGAGTTGGCGTAGCACCGCGCATGCATTTTCCGAACAGGAGCACGAATTGGACTCCGCGGCGGAGCACTTGCGAGGAGCGCTGGTGGCGTTCAAAGAGACTGAGCGTCTGCGTCTCCTAGAGCCGTTTGAGCCGCACCTCGGCACCCCCGCTGCCCCGCTGCGCGGCCTGTACGTGTGCTATGTTTTCAGCGCATCGATTGTGGTTGTTTCCGAGGCGATTCTTGCGGTCATGGACATTGTCCGGCAGACCACTGACAAGCGCAGAAAGAACCGGTTGTGGGCACCAAAGGGCCTACGCCAGCTTGTGCATACCTTATTCATCGAAAAGCGCACCGAAGAAGATCTACGTGCCTACGGGGAAACTCAAGAGGTAAAAGAAGTGGTGACAGAAGAAGATGATACGGGGAAGCACCGTAAGTGCTATGCAAGCAGAACATTTGCAGAGTGTCAACCAATATTGCATTTCATCAGGCCGTGATCCCGACAGCCGACCGCCAACAAACACCTTGCAAAGGATTATGGGGGGTATACATTTCATCTACCAATGGACCAAAACTCCTGAAGCCCTGGTACATTCGCATTTTGATCCGCTTGTGGGGTCAACGGGCTGACGATTGCTACTCAGTTCGTGTTTAGATATGTGTTTCTGTCGGTTGCGCTTTGGTTGCCATCTGTGATCAGGAATACTGCGCGTGAGTTCCCTTCAACGTGGTCGCACGTCCGAGTTGAATGACTTGCTCTTGATAGACTTCTATTACGTGCAGAAGGGTATCTGGTATGCCAGAGCCCGATCGTATTCACCGTGACCCTGAGCATGACGTTGCAGGGCCCTTATCATGGCGCAGACAACATTGACGATATATGCCGGTGACCAGCTGTATAAGTTCGTAGGTTTACGTTTTTATTTCCGATCACTTGACTTGGAGTGATACAGCTACTTCATCCGGCTCACTGGGACATTCATTGGCCTCGTTGTTGGATTGTTGGCTTGGTATATTGGTGAGCGATATATCCATTCCTCATTCCTCTCTCAGTGTAGATCTTATTCGTGCAGGGAATGCTAACTCCCGCGGAAATGTATACGGAGTCGGAGCAAGCGTCGCTGTCTTCATTTTTCCTCTGATGTTCTTCCGGCTATTTGCTCCTCAACAGTATCTCCAGGGCATCATCCTCATGGCTGTACGCGTGATCTTAGTTTCTGTGAATCATTTGAGCCCTTATCCCATCCTAGGCCACTGTAGTCCTCATTGTAGGATACTCTTGGATTGATGCCCATCTTCCTGTGATCTCCAATGTTGGGATCGGCTGGCATGTCGCCTGGAAGCGCTGGACATTGGTCACGATCGGTATGTCTCGTTGTGACATTCCCGCACTATCTCCACTAAGCCGAGGTTAGGGTCGGCCGCATCTTTCATTGCGATGATTCTGCCTACCAAATCTGCTCGCAAAGCCGTGCGACTTGGCTGCTCCAACACCCTCACATCGCAATCCCATATATATACATTCCTCATGTCCGCCTGGATTACAAACACCCCCTCCTCGAAGGAACTCAGGAGGGACGGTCTGCCAGTATGGGCCAATGCATTCCGCGATAATTTGTTCAAGGTTGCAATCCAACTTCGTGACTTGAAGGAGATGGCGGGATGGGCGAGATGGGAGGGGAGCGTGCGCGGCTACTGGCCGTACGAAGAATATGATAGGTTGATCGACATACAGCAGGAAATGATATCCGTGTTTGCGCAAGTATGTCGACTCTTTCTTCCGACTGTGCGCCTTCTGATGATCCGGAAAAGCTCGCCAGCGCGCTCGCCGAGCTCGACGACGAGTGGCGATCAGGTTTCCTGCGACACACCAAAGTCATAAATCCGAACTTCGTGCGTTCGTCCTTGGGACAAATTTCCCGTTTAGTATACCACCTCCAGACACTGACTTTCCATAGATATCTGATGTTCTCTCCGTGTTCTCCTTAGTGGCACAGTCGCTCCGCATAGGAGAGCCAATGCACTCTGTGCTCCCGCAGAGCTTGCTTGATCGGTTGCTCTACCACGACGCAGCAGCTTATTCCAACATACCGGCCATGGAACACGGTATCGACCACATACGGGAGTTGCGTTCATTGAATTACTTGTTCTTCGCGACGGCGGTCATTTCTGTACTCCAGCTCACAGAGGTACGCCCTATTTTGAAGAGATAAGCGGCTGCCATCAATAACCAATATTACAGTTACTGGACGAGCTGCACGGGATTGCACGCAACTTGTGCGGCGAGGTGCCGTTCAAAGGTTTTGAGCAGTGGAGAGATGTTCACCAACGCGCGCACGCGGCGACTCCCGCGACCTGATTCAACTTTGTGTGGAGTGTGGAGTACGAACACCACTTTCTCCCTGTTTCGGAGTCTCCTTATATCCTTGATATGTCGATACCAATTCGATACCTGTTGTTTTTTGATTCCATTCAATGCGTGCATCAAAGGACTGAGACTATAATACCCTCTGAACATAACCAGATCATTGATTTTCGGGACTGCTGGTTTCTCCAACACTAGCCTTACAGCAGACCTAATACTTCTCCCATCCTACATTACGAGTACAAAAAGAAAAACCACGTCTGTGTGTTTTAAGCCCCGAGCTTCTTGCGGAGCACGCTCTTCAAGGTGTCACCGTCTTCAGCAAACTTCTTGATACCCTCGTGGAGCTTGTCGAATGCCATCTGGTCCTGAAGGAGCGCCCAGCGGAATTCCGGCTCGTTGTCGACATAGGAAACCTTGGCAATCGGGTCGGCCTGCGCAGCGGCATGTGCGTTGAGCTTCTGGGGAACAGGTTCGTTGCTGTTCTTGAGCTCCTGAAGGAGCTGGGGCGCGATGGTAAGGAAGTCAACACCCGCCAGTGCCTTGATCTCGCCGACCTAGAGAAAATACATCAGACAGAAGGTTTGGAACGGGAACTGGAGGAGAGATTGCGGGCGTGGATCGAGACTGACGTTGCGGAATGACGCGCCCATAACGATGGTGTTATAGCCGTGTTGTTTGTAGTAATTGAAGATGCGCTTGACAGACTGGACACCTGGATCCTCATCGCCTTCGTAGTTCTTCCCCGTCGACTTCTTGTACCAGTCGAGGATCTGGTGTGGATACCCAGCTTACATGATATGACGGAATGGGAGGGACGGGATTACGCACTCGGCCGACAAATGGTGAGATCAGGGTCACACCAGGCCTCGGCGCACGCAACAGCCTGGCCGAAGCCAAAGAGAAGGGTGAGGTTGCAGTGAATGCCCTCGTCGCGCTCAAGCTCGCGGGCGGCCTGAATACCTTCCCAGGTCGACGCGATCTTGATGAGCACGCGCTCTTTCTTGATTCCAATGGACTCGTAGAGCGAAATTAGGTGTCTGGCCTTGGCCTTGGTGCCCTCTTTGTCAAAGGAGAGACGAGCGTCGACTTCGGTAGAGACACGGCCAGGAATAATAGCAAGAATTTCCTTCCCGAACTCTACGAGCTGTAATTCGTCGTTAGTCCATATATAGAGAAACCGACGTTTCAAGCGCAAGAACGTACGAGACGGTCGGTAGCAGCATCGACTTGCTCGTCGATCGTACGGCCTTTCTCCTTGCCGTATGCAATTGCAACATCAATCAGACGAGCGTAAGCGGGTTTGTTGGCCGCAGCAAGTAACAACGACGGGTTTGTCGTGGCGTCCTGCGGTACCATAAGCCTCCAATTGCCCTACTGACTACGTTTCACACTACTGTTGACTTGCCTGGGGCTTGTAGACGTCGATGGCTGTCCGCGGGAGGTTAGATGCGCGGAACGGACCAATATAACCTAAGCTTACACTCAAAGTCGCCAGAGTCAGAGACGACGACTGTCCCAGTCTGCTTAAGTTGGTCGAGGGAGGTGGTCATGTCTTTTGAGATGATGAATGTGAATGTTGAGGAGGAGATGGGATGTTGTCTGAGCTGGTTGATAATATATACGGTATCTCTTCCCGGATCTATCCGTTAACCGGAGTTTCTCGCTCGGCACGTTCGTCGACATCTTTGTAACTGGTCGGATATCGTTCACATACTATAGTTCGGACTATTCTTAACTCTCACGCTCATCCATACATGTAGAGTTCAGACAGGTCCCTATCCATGATCGACCTTGGCCTTTCCCTGGGCGCTCAGCTGATATACACTCATAAGGCGGACAGGTATCCGAGAAATTCCACATATTGTTGCCAATCCATCCCCTTTTCCGTTGCCCGGACAATTGATCCAACTTCGCCAGAATTCTCAGAAACAGCTCGCGATTAAATTAATAGATACGGACAACTGGTCTACGGAGTGCTTCAACACCTCTTTTCCTTACGTGGTCCCACGGAGTTCAACGTCCAAACGCGATCCGACTGGACTATGACACGGCCTCAAACACGGCTTTTTCTGGGGATTATAGAGGCTCCTAGGAAATTTCCTGTAGACACCGTTCCTTGTCCGAGGCCGTCATACTTTTCTACAGCTCGATCTCATACCGTCGTTTCTGACGTGGGTTGCCTTCTCCTGGATGTGGCATCCCGGGTGGGCCGACCGACCACGTGGGGCGACTTCGTTGCCGATCTACATCGGAAGCCAGCTTTACGCTTGCGGACTTGCACCGGGTACTGGTCTTAGTGCTCGTGCGACACCATTTGACACGCTCGCCGAGGTTACTGGAGTCCAGGTCACCAGCTCTGACGCCATGATCGGTTCTAACTTGGCTCGCTTTGTACTCCCTATCCCGACGAGATTGGCTTGACATCATCTAGATCTATTGCCTCTCGGAATCCCTCTCTCCAGCATGGCTTGTCCACCCTGCTAGTCCTAAGGCTCTTAGTTCTCCATCGTCCGTCGGTTGCTGTCTGCTCGACTCTTATCGCTTGCGATCTGAGCACATCACACTACTTTATCAGTGCTTCGATGTTGATTCGGACCCGTAATCCGTCGCGACAAGCACTCCAATGGCCGAACAGTACAATCGAATCCCAGGGAATTCTCCTCCGAGAAGCAGTTATGGGTTACAAAACAAGGCGATCATTGTTATTACATACAGTAGACGCATATAATTATCTGTTGAAACCCCAAAGCTGGGGCACGAATGGCAAGCACCAACAGTAAAATACATTATCAGTAGTTGATCAGAGAAAAGGCTCGAATGCATCCCGGGATCTGCGGGAACACTGGGACTGGATGCTTGGCAGGTAACGGGGCGAGCGTCATCCAGGTGAGTAACTTATGGAACTCTGAATCGCACTCTCTAATACGCAGCGAGAAGTCGTCCTCGCAGACGCATCAGTGCCTTTCCGAGTTCGTTACGGCCTTCACCACTTCTTCCGATGCCCCAAAACACGTCATCCTGTCCCGCATTCAGTCAACCAAGATCGGCGTCGAAAAATGCTTGACACCCACAGGACTGTCTTCTATGAGCTCTCGATTACCTGTTCTGAGAAGCCTTTTTCTCAAATCATCATGTTGTGTGAACTTTGCGTGAAGTACCATATCCATCACTTCGATATTTACTTCGAACCAGTCCGCTCGTTGGTGAGCACGGTGATATCCTGCTTCGGCGCGCGCGGCACGGGCACTGGGTTGCGTCCGTATCTGTTCAGCTAGTCCCGGATTTGTAGTTACAAACTTTAGGGCTTGAAAGACTGCTTGAAGGAGCGCTTATTATGACGGGAACACGGTGTGACACCCTACGCACGGTGTTCTGCAGTGGGGTAGATCCTCCCATCGTACTCTATCGAGTGAAGCGAGAAGTTCGTAAACCTGCGTGTAAAGGAGGCGATGTGGGTCATAGCCATTCGTCATAGTAGTATTGACGTACTCGAAAAATGGCTTGCCACGATGGTAGAAGAATATGGGGGTAGTATCTGGATAAGGTCTGGCGTTTGCATCTTTCGGAAATCAATACAAGATTTCTGTGAACAAAATGTAAATACCGTTGCAAACTGGACATTTGGATCGACTTCCTTCCTCCCAGTCGACGTCCATTGGCGTTGGCTCACTGAGAGTCCTACGCCTCCCTTTCCCGGATCTCGTGTGAGTCGTGTCGCCTCGCTCCTTTTCAGAGGAACGAGAGAACCAACTAAGGCCAGGAATGAATGACGACATTATCCTGCAGATTGGGGCTGGCGAGAAGGCTACAATCGGGCTTCGTGTGGCCAAGCTAAGTCGACTCGCTTATCTAGATCCACGTGATCTGCACCAGGCTGCTGTTTCTCCATTGCGCCGGGTGCACACCGACCACACGTTGTACATAGCGTTGGTCTCCCCATCGACAATTGATATGTCACTTTTCCACAGCATTACTATCATAATTTCTGCCACAACTGACGCAGCCACGACAAGCCACAGTACAAGGACGCCTTACGAGCCGACAAACGGACCACCTCCCAGCCAGTCGACTGATGACGGCCCTGCGGAACCAATCTACTTCTACGACTCGGACAAACCTTACTACGAGTCAGGGAATCTGCTGTTGTTGCTTATTCTTGGAATCTTTATCTTTATTTGATTTCGGTAGGTTCACCAGCTTTTCCGACCACCCAGTAGAATACCATGGCCGCTCCTACCGAACTGCCGAGCACCGTAAGCATTCTTTCCATGGGAAGAGACTGGGATCATCGCGGAATACTTTGCAGTATTTCAGGCACTTAAGTTCATGGACACCAACCCAGCACTTGCGGAGCGCATCCGAATGTTGCCCACTGCCCGCATGGCTCAGCAAGAGGCAAAGAAACAGATTCGCCATCAACGTGTCGACTGGCTAGAGGTTAACGTCGCCATGATGGAGAAGGTACTGGAAGCAAAGTTTAAACAGCACCGTCACCTCCGTAACCTACTACGAAGCACTGGGTCTCGAGAATTGATCGAGGACAGCCCAGTGTGTAACTAATTGTTGGTGTTGGATACAAACGCTGACCCACACATCTGATCATAGATCGACTGGTTCTGGGGAATTGGGAGCGATGGACATGGTCGGAATGAGCTTGGTAAAGCGCTCATGAGGCTGCGAGAGCGATTGCAAGCTCATCGAAGGCACTGAGAATTTTTGGAAAAGGTCTCTTTCCTGTATTGTATGGTACTGTATATTTACAGTCATTCACCGCTCTTTGAGACAGTCAAATGAAGTACTCCCAATTTCTCAGTTTTATTCAAGGAAACAAAAAATCTGACTCGGCAGAAAGATGTACTTATATTAGAAGAGTGCTTTTATGTGTTTAAAATAGCAGATATATGGTGTTGAACACTGTCCCGGGCATGATCAGTGTCGAGAGTCGTTATCAGGCCAAAACCAGTCAATGAGACAGCGTGAGTCAGCGTCACATCACGCTGAAATTTCCCAATTGGGCAAGTGTTCAGCCGCAATTGCTGCGGTCACTGATCTCGCCCATTTCACCCTCCTCTTCGCCATCGCCCTCTTCCTCTTCTTCGTTACTCTCCTCAAAATCGGAAACCCTTGGCTTAGGAACAGCCTTCTCCATTGAAGGCATTTTTGGCTTGTTCCATCCAGCCTTCCTCTGGCCAGATCTTGTGCTCTCCCTCTCAACCTCCCAATCTTCGACTTCCTTCACCCATCTGGCCTTGGCTCTGCTATTTCGCTCCTTCCTATCCATTTCCCTCACCCTCCACACTTCCATTGCCTCGGAGTATTTCTCCTTGGCATTCTTCCTCTTTGAAGATGCCTCCTTTGCGGCATCATGGGCAGTGTGTGACTCCTGTACTGTTACGTCTCGGCCTGGAAGTGGACACTGACGCTCGGGGATGACACCACGTCAGCAGTATATCGTCATGGACTTATTGGATCAGTCAGCCGGGTAAGCTCCGGCACATGTGATTGTGTATGATAATGGATCGGATCATGACTCGAAGTGACTCATACTAGGATAGCTGTACTAGGGTTTGCTCTACTTACGCTATTGGCTAGTTTAGTTTGGAGCGGCGCTTGAAAGCCTGCGCGTATCTGTATAAGTAGTCGACGTGAAAGACCAGGATCGCCATCTTGGTCTTCTTCAATACCACCATCTTCATTGTCTCTTCCCTTCTAAGGCTCTCCTCCCTGCGAAGTGAGTCGCCTCCGGCATATCCCCTTAGACCAGGGATCCCCGTGAGCTTATCCCGAGTTCCCCTCCGTGGGCAGTGGACACGTATCCCATTGGATCGCAGTACCATCAAGTATTCCTCTACCATAACGAACGAGTCGCCAAGCCGTACGGCTATATCTACATCGTCGACCATCCTTCGTGGAGAACTATTGTCCCAGTCGAGGACCCTCCAGTCAACGTCCCTCAAGCGGAGGACTTACACGCTTTCATCGCATTGAACGGGGACTTAGCCCCTCATCCAGCTGAGTACCCAGACGCCATCACCAATCGCCTCTTCTATCGACCACTTAGGATCGCCGCGACCAACGAGGCCTAAGTCAGGCAAACGTCCGTGGTAGACGTTACATTAAGACCAAGATCCACCGTGGCCAATCCTAAAACCAAAGACCTCTGGGTGCCCTTTTGCCCCTACTACATCGACCGACGAGGAGAACGTAACGTTCCCAAGAGATACCTTCAATCAGCCTTCTGGAAGGACGACGCTGAAATCCCTGGATACGTCACCTATTACATCGACCCACAAGACCGACAACACATCATCCCAGTCGAGTTCAACTTCGACTTCACCTGTTGGACCGAAATCCGTTGGAGCGACGCCAACAACAAATTCCAAGTCACAAAACCCGCATCATCCGCACTCAACCTCGACATCTGCAACAGCAAAGTAGTAACCCGTGACCAGTGGGGACCCATCGACGGAGAAACAGAAGAACCAGCTCGATCCCCTACTCCCAAAACTCCTGCACCATCCCCTTCACTTGCCAGCAATCCGGAAGAGATCCACGTAATCCGAGACGAACAAGAGGAAGAAGCCCTAGAGCTTATCGCTAAGTCCATCCCTACCACTATGAGTCAGACAGTCACCCACGAACAAATGCGAATTGGCACAGCGCTATTCGACACCAAATACCCACGACACCCCGACGACCCGCCACCCGGGGGAGACCCCGGAGACAACAAGGGCGGAGGTGGAGGTGGCGATGGAGGAAACGGCGGAGGAGAACCCGCAGCCAGAGCAGCACCCATCGACCCTGCCCGTCTTACGGACAGATTCGTCGGCAAAGAACCCCCCATCTTCAAAGGAGAACGGGACAAGGCAGAAGCATTCCTATCCCAATGGAATCGGTTCGCAGGGGTCAACAAGTTCAACCGAAGCATCAGTCACCCCTACACCAAAGCCATGATGTTCCTTACCTATATACAGGGGGATCTCGTTGACGAATGGGCCACAAAAACAGCGGAATGGCTCGACAAACAAGTGGATCAACACGACCCGTGGCTCTGGAGCGGCATAGAAATCGCCTTCAAACGACAATTCCGCGACAACCTAGAACAAGAGAACGCTCGCCTAGAGCTCGACAAAGGGTTCCGCATGACGGGATCGGACATCGACAGCTACGTGACTAAATTCGAGAAAACGGTCTGCTTAGCTGGCTATCGCCTAGATGACCAACTAGTCCTCGACAAATTCATGAGGGGGCTGCCCATGGATCTCTACTGCAACGCCTATCAATTCCACGACACCAGAAACTACTCGCAATGGAAGACTGCCGTGATCGAACAGCAGAAGAAATACCTTCATATGAAGGCTAGACAAGACGGATTCAGGCGACTACCCACACCACAAAGACCCAAACAGCAGCAAATGCGCTTCCAAACGCCGCAAAGACCAAACCAACCGACATGGCGACAATATCAAAATCACCCCAATGTGATGGACACCACCCCAGGAAGAATTCGAGCCCGAGTGGCAGAGGTGGGCGACCCGAACCGCCCAGAAATCAACCACCGCGACAACCGCCCCCCATTCCCACCAAGGGGAGGATTTATCCAACGCGGACACGGAGGACGCGGCATCTTCAACGCTAAGGATGTCTCCTGCTACAATTGTGGACGCAAAGGTCACTTCTCACGAGACTGTTTCCAGCCCCGCCAAATGCGACAGACCGGGCCTCCCCAAGGGCGGAGCGCCTTCATAGAAGAAGTTCCTACCGCACCCCCTAGCGTAGCGGAGGAACCGCTTATCAATCTAGACGAACCAACCACACCACCCCCAAGAAACCGAGACGCCAATGACTCTTATGATGGGCAAAATGGCGGAGCTTCACAATCAGATGGGGGAATGGATGAGGAAGGATTTTCCCGACGCCTGAACCCATCGGCCTGGGTGAGGGCTTCTCAATGTAACTCGCAGTTCATAACGCGCTATCGATCTATGCATGTTTCAGTTTCGATTCGCACGAGTAACTCAATGGCCGACAAACAAGCACTAGTGGACTCAGGAGCCACTAACAACTTCATGCATCCCAACTTCGCCAAACAAATGGGCATTGGGATTAAAGAACTAGAACGACCCCGTAACATTTGGAACATCGACAGGACACACAACAAAGGCGGGAAGATCACCCACTACACCGATCTGAACGTACAAACAGATGGAAAGTCAAAACAATCCCATTCTTTATCATGGACGTAGGAGGAGAAGACGTCATACTTGGATATCCCTGGCTCGCCACCTTTCAACCCAGAATTCACTGGGCCACTGCAACTCTGGACACGAAACAATACCCCATCATCATACGAACGACCAACCCGCTCAGACCATTCACAGCACGATCAGCAATGGAACAACTACGGCAAACACTCGAACAATGTATGGACCAACACAAGGAACACATCCTCGCAGAACTAGAAGAGGATTCACTACCTGTCCATCTACGAACTACGGCAACGGAACTGGCAATCACGGCACAACAATACACGGAAAAGAAGGAAATCCCTGACAAATACAAACGACACGCCAAAGTCTTCAGCGAAGAAGAGTCACATCGTATCCCACCTTCCAGACCATGGGATCACGCAATCGAATTCAAACCGGACGCCCCCGACCACATCGACTGCAAAATCTATCCGATGAACCAAGCAGAGGACAAGGCACTTAAAGAATGGCTCGACGCAGAACTGGCAAAAGGGTACATCAGACCCTCTAAATCCCCGTACGCATCCCCTTTCTTCTTTATCAAAAAGAAAGACGGGAAGCTACGACCAGTACAGGACTACCGAGTAATCAACAAATGGACCATACGCAATCAGTACCCACTCCCTCTGATACCGGAACTCATCGCAGACCTAAGCGGCGGAGTGATCTTCTCCAAATTTGACGTACGATGGGGATACAACAACATACTCGTCAAGGACGGCGACCAAGAGAAAGCAGCATTCAAGACGAAATACGGACTATACGAACCACTAGTCATGTACTTCGGACAAACAAACTCACCGGCCACCTTCCAAGCTATGATGAACTACATCATCGCCCCACTTATCGAATACTTCGAACAAAAGGGAACAATCATACGAGCTTACATGGATGACATCGGCATTGCGACAACGACAACGGAACAAGACCACACTGAGGCAGTACACGCTGTATTGGATCTTCTCGAAGAACACGACCTATACCTAAAACTGGAGAAATGCACCTTCCACTCTTCGTCCCTCGATTACCTGGGGGTAATCATTGAAAAGGGGGTGATTCGCATGGACCCCATCAAAATTTCGGGCATACGCGAATGGCCTACCCCAAAAACCGTCAAACAGGTGCAATCATTCTTAGGCTTCTGCAACTTTTACCACGCCTTCATCCGAAATTTCGCCACACACGCACGGCCTCTCAACAAACTCACCCGCAAAGACACGGAATGGGTATGGGGAACAGAACAGCAGCAGGCATTCGACAAACTCAAAGAACTAGTGACACAAGAACCGGTACTCAAACACCCGGAACTGGACAAACCCTTTGAACTAGAAGTCGACGCGTCAGGATACGCCGTAGGAGCAGTGCTACTTCAACGAGGCGAGGACAACAAACGCCACCCCATCGCGTATTATTCCAACACCCTCAACACAGCCGAACGAAATTACGACATCTACGACCTAGAACTACTCGCCATAGTTAAAGCTCTACGCAACTGGAGACAATACCTCGCAGGATCACCACACAAGATCAAAGTATTCTCGGACCATATGAACCTGCAATACTGGAGATCCCCCCAAAAGATATCCAGACGCGTAGCCCGGGAAGTACTCGAACTCTCAGAATACGATATAGAGATTCATCACATCAAAGGCACAGCAAACGGACGAGCAGACGCACTATCCAGACGACCGGACTACGACCAAGGAGACCATGATAACGAACAAGTCACGGTACTACCAGACCACATCTTCATCAGAGCAGCAGAGATCGACACCACGGAAGACCCAACACGACTCGGAAACACAATAACCGTCGCAGAAATGCAACCTACGAATCCAGTATACACCCAAGACGAGGAAACCATCTGATGATGGGTCGATCCCCATAAACTCAAGAAGATCGAAGGCACGTGGTACAAGGACGGACAACGGGCAGTCACGGGAGACCAAATTGAACAAAGACACATCATTCAAGCTCACCACGACCCCCCGGTACATGGACACCCGGGAATCAATCGAACAATCAGAATGGTCGAACGATACTACTGGTGGCCGGGACTACGACAGGAAGTGCAAGACTACGTCAAGGGATGCGCAGACTGCCAAAGAATCAAAGTAAACAATCGCCCTACACGCGCACTGTTACAGCCCATATTCCTGAAACCGGAGGCCATGCTGTTCGAAACTATAGCGCTGGACTTCATCACAAAGTTACCACAAGCGGATGGCTGCGATACAATACTGACAGTAACGGACCACGACTGTTCAAAAGCAGCCATATTCATCCCATGCCTAGAAGAGATAAGTGCAGAAGGGACTGCAGCGCTGTACGGTAAAACACATCTTTTCCCGATTCGGACTACCGGCCCGCATTATCAGTGATCGAGACCCACGATTCGCGTCCAAGTTCACACGCAAGTTATGCAAGATACTAGGAATCGAACAAAATATCTCCACGGCCTATCACCCCCGAACAGACGGACAATCAGAACGTACCAACCAATGGCTAGAACAATATCTGCGCTTCTGGGTCAATGAACGACAGGACGACTGGACTCACTACCTCCCAATGGCGGAATTCACTCACAACAACTGGCCCAACGAGTCCACGAGGGAATCCCCCTTCAGCATCCTTATGGGGTATAACCCACGCGCCGACTGGATCGATCGACCCTCTCCCATTCCACAAGTAGCACTCCGCGTCAAACAGTTCAAAGAGGCTAGAATGCGTGCCCAAGAATTGATGAGAAAAGCGCAGCAGGGGTGGATCAAACACAAAGATACGCCCAAGTACCAAATCGGGGATCTTGTATGGCTAGAAGGACGCCACCTACGTACTAATCAACCAACCGCCAAGCTTGCGCCCAGAAGACACGGCCCTTTTAAGGTCACCCAGGTGATGTCCGCAGTCAACTATCGATTAGAACTTCCCACGCAGTGGAGCATTCACCCAGTGTTCCACACGGACCTTCTGACTCCTTATCACGAAACTCCCACACACGGCCCCAACTATCAGCGCCCACCACCAGATCTGATTGATGGTGAAGAAGAATATGAAGTCGAGAAGATTCTAGACTCTCGGCGCTTCGGCAAGACAAAGAAACTGCAATATTTGGTCAAATGGCGTGGATACCCGGACTCCAATAATCAATGGGTCTCAAAGGATGACGTATTTGCTGATGAAGCGATAAGGGAGTTCAAACGTTTAAACCCCGCCAGAGAAACACATATAAGCGCAGGGCTTTTCCAAGAGACATCCCCATCTCCCTCTCTTCCACTCCCATCTACTCATGTCCCAATCTCCAGTCCAAGTCCACTATGTCCTCGACGACCTACTCCCCATCTCAGTCCAGCCCACTGTCATCATTCAGAACGCCCTGCCATCACCATCCCTGTCGCCTGCCCAGTCCGTTCAACCCAGCCCCAGTCGTCCAACTACCCCCATACCATCCCTTCTTCCTTCGCCAACACCTACAGCAGCGGGCACACGAAGCCCGTCTCCGCAAGGCTATGTTCCCACGAGACCTCCGTCCCGTCAAGACGAGACTCAGGTACAGGAAGATCGCAGTTACGACCGGTACCTGTCCCAGGAGCATTGCCCCCTCAACCAACACCTCACGTATGGGACTCACCTCACCACTACTCACGACGAAACCCCGCCGCTATGCAGCACGGACGGGGAACCACTCACTCTCCCCCCATCGGAAAGATCCGAGAAGCGCTGCCTCTACCATCTGGAGGAACACAGTCCAGTTTCCCGATCTTGCGTGGAAACTCCGCCACCACGCGGGTTCCACCACAACAGGGGAGTTCATTTCATCCCCTTCCAGATTCGCGACGCTCAGGGCCAGTTGCACCCAGCTCGGTATACGCAGCTCATCTTTACGGCGGACCCCTTCGTCCTCGCCTACAGACGGGGCAGCGACCAGCAATACGGCAAGTCGGTGCACGCCGCCCCCAACTACGACGAGCCCATGCCCACCTACACCGACGACGACCTGGTCTTTCTAGACCAGGACAGCACCTACCGCGAGTCGGTCGACATGGCCTGTATGGCTATGAACGACCTGACGGTTACGGCGGAGGTTCACCGCTACCACTGCCTCCAAGTGGGCTACACGGCGAAGGAGGAGGAGCTCAAGAAGAAGATCGACAAGCTCGACAAGATCGGACGCATGCACCGGGAGTGCGTGTTACGCCTCCAACGCGCCAACGCCATCAAGCATATCGAAGACGAGCGGGACTCCTACCGCCCCGGAGTAGAGGAGGGAGCCTGGATTGCGCGCCTCCGAGAGGAGATCTGCCGCGGTCGGTCTGGTGCCCGATCCTGAAAAGGGGGTGATGTTACATCTCGGCCTGGAAGTGGACACTGACGCTCGGGGATGACACCATGTCAGCAGTATATCGTCATGGACTTATTGGATCAGTCAGCCGGGTAAGCTCCGGCACATGTGATTGTGTACGATAACGGATCGGATCATGACTCGAAGTGACTCATACTAGGATAGCTGTACTAGGGTTTGCTCTACTTACGCTATTGGCTAGTTTAGTTTGGAGCGGCGCTTGAAAGCCCGCGCGTATCTGTATAAGTAGTCGACGTGAAAGACCAGGATCGCCATCTTGGTCTTCTTCAATACCACCATCTTCGTTGTCTCTTCCCTTCTAAGGCTCTCCTCCCTGCGAAGTGAGTCGCCTCCGGCATATCCCCTTAGACCAGGGATCCCCGTGAGCTTATCCCGAGTTCCCCTCCGTGGGCAGTGGACACGTATCCCATTGGATCGCAGTACCATCAAGTATTCCTCTACCATAACGAACGAGTCGCCAAGCCGTACGGCTATATCTACATCGTCGACCATCCTTCATGGAGAACTATTGTCCCAGTCGAGGACCCTCCAGTCAACGTCCCTCAAGCGGAGGACTTACACGCTTTCATCGCATTGAACGGGGACTTAGCCCCTCATCCAGCTGAGTACCCAGACGCCATCACCAATCACCTCTTCTATCGACCACTTAGGATCGCCGCGACCAACGAGGCCTAAGTCAGGCAAACGTCCGTGGTAGACGTTACATGTACTGCTGCAAACACCTTATCTTGTGTCAGGATCTTTGCCCTTCCGTCCATGTTAATCCTGCCTGTCTGGGCCCCTTTTTTCTTCTTCTCTTCCTTACCCTGTAGTTGTCCCCTTGCATCTTCAATATACATAGAGTGAAGGATTGTCTGCGCTTGCATGCCAATCATCACATCCTTTTGGAGAGCCACCACCTGGTGACTCTGTTGTAGCGCTGCCATGAGCTCTCGTTCCCGCTCTGTAGTGGGCTCTGCAGACAAGAGGGCCTCATGTCGGTGGATATGGGGGGATATGTTGGTCGTTTGGAGTGTGGGAAGGTGTGATGTCGAAGCGAGAGGTGAACTCGATACGAGAAATGACACTAATCTTGATCCTAACGCGTTCAACCCCTGTTGCACAGGCATGTACATTGCCTCTGGGTTGGAAATCACCGGCATCGAGGGACAGGTTCACTGGGACTCCTCCTGGTAGCTGAGGCTGTTGGAGTCCTCACGCTTGCGTTTTCGTGCTCGGTGGTGAGAAATTATGTCCACAACCACCTGGACGGGACTAGTGAGAGCCAACGGTAAAAGGCTTGAGGTTGACGTCTCTAGGCTAGGGGCCATCATCTCTTCTGTCACCACATCCAGATTGAAGGGGACTATTCCAGTCTTCACAAATGTGGCAAGGATATTTGCCTTGGTGAAGGCACGTGTGTGTGCCCTTGCGTAAATGGACAGGAAGTTAGTTTTTGACACCGCAGGGCCACTCCTCTCGAACTTGTCGCGTTCATCACTCCATGCCCGCTTCAAGACACTGAAAATGACAACATCAAGTCCCTGATAGACATGGGTCGAGTGTGATGGATAGTAGAGCACGGCAATCATGTTCTTGCGAGCATAGTCCAGGAATCCCATCGTGTAATGTGAGCTGTGCCCGTCGACAATAAGGAGGCGGTATCGATTATTCGCTTTCGCCTTTGTAAGTTTGTCCCAGTCTTGTAGCCAGGCAACTCCAATTTCGCCAGATGTGTAGCCTTTCTTCTGATAACCCATTCTGATAGAGACGACTTCAGCACATCTCCAGCACACACCGGCACTCACTGGAACATACCTTGCATCCAGTGGATTATCTTGAAGCCACTTTACCTGGAATGACTCCCCTTTGTAGATCACAGCAGGAGGAAGGGTGGTTCCGTCTGCGCATATTGTTGGTAAAACTGTTATGTTCTCCCTGTTCCCACTTCGCTGCTGGTGCTGCATCTTTGCACTTGCAGGCCCAATAACACGTTCTGTGACACCTATTCTGCTCTGTATGCCAGTTTCGTCTGCTCCATAGACAAGCTCATCTGGGATATTGAACTCTTCCCTGACCTGTTTGAGAATCACAAAGTACTCGGCTTTTGTGACCGGATTTACTGCACGTCCACGAGAGCCATCCAATGCCGAAGACCAGTACATTCCAATTCGGTCATGATGTTTTGTGATGAAACGTGTTGGCCAGTTCTTTCCCAGCCTGTCTTCGGGAAACTTATCCCCAAGGCGAGCCCTCAAAATGTATTCAGTATGTTCCTGAAGACGTTTAGGACTGAGGGGAAACCCTTGTGATGAAGTCCCAGGGGGCGCCACCCACCTCAAAGCAGCACCCCGGACAACGATCGAAAGGGACCTCAAATAGGGGAAAAGTACATGGCCAGTTTGGGGATCGAACCCAAGACCCCGGATTAGATCTCCGTGCTCTTCCAACTGAGCTACCCAGCCTTAGGTATTACAAGTTGGGTTATTGTAGACATCACGCCGAAATGATGTCATAAACCCTAACCATGTCAAAGGGATTAACGGCGTATCCCCACTTCAACACCTCGACGTGCTGACTCAATGACAAACTGTACAATGATGTCTTGCTCTTCGCTCGTCAACCAGCTTTTCTCCCCATTGGCTTCTGTAAGACTCCTCCCCCCATTGCTCAGTCTGGCCAAGGTATTGTGGTCCAGATGGATCCGGATTTGCGTTCTCGAATAGTAGTCATCTGAGATGATCTGGCAGACTGCATGAAGCGAAGCAGGTTTTCTGGCTCCTCCAGTGGACTTGGCCTTTTCTGCCTGGTAAAGGGCCACTGCTTGAGCCATCAAGTTGTCCTTCTGTTTCCTGGCAATTTGAGACTTGAGGGCATTCGATTTCGCGTGATTGACCATGGTACAGTATTGCACTCGCTTGATTCAATGCCTGAAATGGACATGTTCCAAAATGGCAAGTGTGACGTGACTGATGCGATTGTCCCAATTGTGGCACAATTTCACGGAATTGTGGTGTTCAGTCATTTTCTGGGCCCCACGATGTGCTATTAACATAGAAACACCTCCAAACCAATGTACTAGGCATCTTCTATGATATCACCAAAAAGATTTGGCACTTTCTCATCATTTATACCCGTAAAATCTTGAAATAATATTCACTTTTGTTGCAAACTTTACATCACCTGTAGAGAACAGAGGATCGGAACAACCTATGGCTTAGAAAATTCAGGGATAGATAGCTACGAGGTATGCGAAGACAATGAAAAAGAGAATTGGAGAATCGAATAAAATTTGAGCTCAAAAATTGTGTTTGTCTCATTGACCAGTGTGTCTCAAAGAGCGGTGAATGACTGTAAGTCATCGTCGTCGTGAGAAAAGCACACGTGACGAGGGAAATATCGATAAGCGATAAATCTGATCTGTCCTTGAATCTGTCAGTTACCATGTGTTCCGACACCCAGCGAGGTCCGACAACCGAGTGTGAGTATCCTGGTTGCACCAAGACGGTCTGGCAGGACCCCGACGGGTCATACTCCTCGTTCTGCGGGAATGCTCACCGTCTTGCGATGGCCAATAACCCTAGGTCACAATCACAAATGTGCAAGGTTAGTCGACATGCAAGATATTCTAAAGCACAGGAACTCTAATAATAGTGACTGTAAAGAACTGCAGTGCGAAGCCTGTATACGTAGAGAACGGGCGCGGTGTGTAGCGTGGCTACAGATTTTCGATCCAGCGAGTACTTACGACCTTTTAGCCCACGATTTTTGCGGGAGACGATGTGCCGAGCAATTCAATAAGAATGGTCAGCGCCCCTTCAGATCGAGAAGCCCAACTCCAGACGACGATTTGTGCACAATCCCCGGATGTCGAAGGTCGGTATATGTCGACGCAGACGGAAACAAATCAAAATTCTGCTCCAATCGTCATAGAGCGTGCGTTCCTGTACTGCATAGTCAGAAAGACGGCTGAGTCTATCGATCACTAGTGCGGCAGTTCGATTTGAAATAGCCGAGGCGTGTCTTGTGTGAGTGATTTCGCGTGACCTCTTCGTAGTAACGTTTCATCCTGAAGTCAAATGAAGCTGTAAAGAGATGCCGACAGTTCTTGTTGGCGAGAAGCAGAGCGACTTTTGCTCCAAACGTTGTAGCTCGACCGCGCTCAGCAAGGGTTAGTTGGATCGTCACAGGAGAGTGTTCCACTTCTGGAGCTGACGAGCGCACCGCAACTAGCGCCAACTATTCTAGAAATCCCCAGCGCGAACAGGTTATACCAGAACGGCAAGTCGTAACTGAGCCTTATCACTCGCCTCTGACATGAGGCATAACAATTGCAGTGGAGAAGCAGTTCACTGAACAATGGAGGCACCCTACGCCAGTGCCAACCGTGATCAAGGTCAGGGAGTTCAGTTTCGTGGTTTCATGTTCGCACATTCTGATATGTTGTTTGCACAGATTTGGAGGATCTACGGTGAACGATCTGTGCTGGACCGATTCTTCCGTTATCAGCAAGTCTAAACGCGTCCGAATCACTATACCCATAATTAATATTCGTATGTGTCAGGCTGGCAGTGGAACGCCGCACTGGCACCCCCGGTGCGAATACGCGTCGTCGCTTTCATGGGACGATCCGCAAATGCTGTTTGGGGGATACGTCCACAGACGGCGCGCTTTGCAAGCTGAGTGATTGTAATATGTGCAGCATTATCAGAGTACAGCCCGTATTTCTATCCAGCTCCCTTCTGGTGCTTACGCATGCTTGTGTTGCAGAGCTCCTTCCAGCTCGCCCACGTGGGTGAACGCACTAACTTTGGCCGGTTCGGAGCGGGTATCTATACGTCTGCGACGTCATTCAAGGTCCGTTCGTTTCATATAAAGGGATAAACATCAAGACGGTGGCATACTCTGTAGGCCAATGATTACTACGGGGGGAGTGCGTCTTCGAATAGGGCAATGCTCCTCAACGACGTCGTGATGGGCGAGGGTATCAAGCTCACTACGACAGACGAAAGCCTCACAAAGGTGCGGTGTCTATATTGTAGAAATGTTCCCCGGACTGTATTCGGGACCTACACAGCCGCCAGCAGGATACGATTCAGTGATCGGTGAACCTGGAGGTGATCTGAACTATGATGAATCTATTGGTGTGTACCGACCAGTTCAGGATCACCATGGGAACAGACACTAATTGTTAATGCTAATTACAGTGTACAATGTAAGTGCGCGTCGACATACTGGTTGATACGGGACACGCTAACTGTGGTGTTGAGAATGACGCCATTCGGGCATCTTTCCTCATCATATACAAATGAGTGGAACAGGGGACGGCTAGGCTTGGGATTACGGTGGGTCACACAAGCTAATTGATCAGGCGGAAAAACTTGACCTGAATTCCTGTAAACAAGAGCCTAATTCGAAGGTCAGTGTGAGACTTGCACATGAGAAAGCACGAAGTGTGGATGTGTTATCATCAGTGTATCACCCTTGACAGGGCTGCGTACGATTCGTGGTCAAATCCGCGTACGAGACTCGGACCCGGGTGCAGTGCGGGTGCAGATAGAAGGATGGGTGTGGGTGTGTAAATCATGTGGCGAGTGAACTGCAAAAACGAGTGGAATTTGGAAAGAAGTGTGATCGGAACCTTACCTGACATGGGGTACAACCTGTTAGTCCAGAAAGTGTGCCCATACCCCTAGATCTGAGCAATCCCAACATTCCTACTGGACCTCACCCTACTGTGATGTTATTACCATTTCCTACAGTGACTCTACAGATTTTGGAGTCAATGGACAGAGGCAATCAAGCTGGAGACAAAAATCCCCCTGCCAAAACCAAAACCGATGCCGCCGCCGTGACAATGCGTGACCAAAAGTTTTGTGGGGGCAAAGTTTTCGTCTTGGTTTGTGTTTGAATTTGCAGAGGTGGGTCTCAACGCTCTACGTCGAACGGATTCAGAAACAAATGTACAAAATGAAGTAGCTACGATATGTTGTTGAAGCTACAAAAACAAATTACCATTTTTTTTTGCAGAGGTGTGGTGATAGTAGGTCGTTTGGGTGGCTCGAACGTGCTTGGATCTTGCTCTCATTTCAAGGGGGTCTACTACACCTGCGAGAATTCCGAGTCGGTGGGTGCGGAGGACGGCCACCCGAACAGTCTTAGTGGGAGGGTGTACAGTACATTGATAGTGGTTCGGGGTAAAGTACACCTTTCGCTGTGATTACCAAGTTCCTCGATCTCTCAAAATTCCCTTGCTTCTATGATTACATTCGGCCTTCTACGTTGTATTTCGCCATCTCTTGTTGCCCGTTCTTTTTTCATGCATTTCTCATGTTCTGTTCATGCGAAACCGCGATATATTCCTAGTAAGTGCAGCGTGTTGGGCCCAATGGATGACCGAGTTAGCTAAGTATTACTGGGTCTTTGTGGGCGATGAAGTAAATAAGTACATCAACGGGTGGCCAAGGCAGTATCCAAGGCGCATTAATTTCTCGTCACTATCCATTCTCGTCCTCTCGGCCCCCTGCTCACGCGCCTACTGCAGACTGTAGACTTGGGCCCGTCGCAACTCAGAACAAATGTCATTCCGAAGGTGGCCGTATAGCGAAACTGATCTGTCCAGAAGGGTTGGATTAGACAGCGGCTGCAATGGGAAAATGCACATACTGGTTGGGAGCTCGTACTTACGGCGTCACCTTTCTGTTTTTCTAGACCCACCGTCTGGGAAATGGTGTCCAGCTTGAAACTATCATCCGTTGACGCTTGTGACTGCGGATCGGCTCCGGCGAAACTGAGCGAGGTCAATGCGGTAGCACGAACCCGCCCAGAGAACGTGACGCGTGCGTTATCGCCATGTTCAAGTGGCCGGTGGTCACGGAAGTAGATGCGATTGTTGAGGGTCACCAAGAGGGTGTTGGAGTACCTGGGACCGGTGTGAGCATCGTGGCTCACACGCTGTACGTGCCACTCACAGTTTTCCGATGATCCCAGCTCTTTTGCTCGCATTAGCCAGGGTGATACATGGCGACAGAGCCACGGAACGTACGTGAATGTGTAATATATCTCATTCTTTGGGTACGTCGGGTCAAAAGTTGGGTCATGCACAACTGAGTCTAACTTACGGGGAAGGCGACAAAAAGCACGAAGGAGGCTATGGCCACGCTAGCTCAATAGGAAGTTAAATGCCGGTCTGTGTGGAGTCGCCCGAGGGATAGATACCAGTAAGCGTGTTCGTTTCTATGGTGAGGCGAACCACGCGGATCAATACGAAATTAGTGAATTGACCCTCGTCCTTTCGTCTTAGCTGTATGAAAAGGGCTCCGTCGACGAAGTAAAGGATCTAATGTGGCCATCCCGTACCAGCATGGTCATTGCAACCGCGATCAGAATGTCCGCCAGAGAACTCGGCAACGACCATAACTAGTGCAGAGTGTGAGGTAGTGTGGCGACCAAGACCCAAAACGAGCGTGCACACATATAGAGCCGCCTTTGAAACCGCATACTTCCCGACCACGACTGACTGAATTGCATGGAAAACAATGCATTTTGGTCAAGGTTGTTGAAAACTCACCCTGAAACCCCCCCATGCTGCCCCAACTGATTGGGAAACAGCGGTCTATGTTCAGGAAAACGTCAAGCGGCTGAAGAGCGTAGGAGCGTCAACACATACGACAGCAATGATCAAGCAGAACCAGGGCCACGACGACCGTCGATTCAGTGTCCAGATCCGATAACAGAAGAATTCCTGAACGATCAACGAAATGATTGCGTCGGTGATAGCAATGTCTATGGGGGCGTAATGAGAACTCTTGAGGCGTTCCCTGTCGCCAAATCCAGCAATAAACCAATAGTAGACATCGGCCCCAGTCAACGCCGTTTGGACGGTCTCCAGTGCGAACACGAAGTAAGCTGTTCAAGGTTTCCCGTCATCAACAACGCTTCGGAGTGGCGTTTGGAGACACACCTAGAAACTTTACGGATCGATTGTCGTTTGGGAAATTGTAGCTATATACGTCTGGACTTGGGTCAATGGAGTGGGCTGCTCCCGAGGGATTGGTCTCCTACAAATCTGGACGCAGAGAGCGCCGTAAAGCGCCCAGTTGAATAGTGGTCCGAAGAGCTACGTGTTTTTTGTTGGGATATCAGTTGCACGGACAACAGAACGAAGCCGAGCGTACGAGAGGGGTCGCTCTACGAAAAGATGAGGGAGGTAAAATTGCGTTAAATCCGGACTTACAGTTCGATGAGGTCACGATCATCGGAGGTTGACTCCGCCATTGATCGTACGGTAAAGCCACACAAAGGGGGACAGTGAGGTGTTTGCGGAGGTCCACGGGGTGGACTTTATAGAGGCGAGCGAGAAGGTGAAATAGACGCCGGTTTCCCTGAACACCATAAACCTCCGCTTGACATAGGCAAACCAGATGTGTGCGGTTCCTCCCCCCACTAGAATTTGCATTCGGTGCAGTCTTCTCTTCGCTCACATTACGCCACAATAAAGAGATTGTTAATTTTGTCGTCCTTGTGACAAGATGGTACTCGGCACGAGCCCCGAGCATTTATCAACTGCATCAAAAAGACAGAAGCATGAGAAAAGCGAATGTTGAGGACGTTGATAACCATGTGTGGCGGGCGTCGACATCAATAGAGAAGTTAGAAACTATCGATGTCCGAAATTCCCCTTCCCCTCATCACACTCATCACCAATAATTTTGAATCGACTGGAGGCTGCATCGGTAAGTCCCGAAAGTCAGTCAGCTTCGCGTTATCGAACCTTGAAAACCAAGGTTCGATAACGCGAAATCCCCAGGCGTAAAAACTGTGGAAGCTGTTTTCAAATCGAATTGCCCCTTGGCATTTTTTTTGAAATCAGCGTTTATATCTCGCTACTTGTGGTACACGCAACTATTATGGGCGTTAGGGATCCATTGTGTTTGAGGGGTTAGTATTCGGCTTCTGGCTTCGGCAAGCTACCTGGCACATAGGAACTGCTGGCGAGTGCTGACTGGTGAACACCTTGGGAATCACAACACTCTCCAACAAACTCTGCTAATCTCATGCCAATCCGACATTGCTCTTTGACGCGGGTTTCCACCATACATAGCCTAACTGTGCCAGTGACAGGCTCGTCATCACCTGAGTACATTTGCGTGATTTTTTATGTGCATCAGTCGACCAGCCAAGACTTTCCTAGAGCCGCTCATGTCCGTTTAGATGTGTACACTCTACACCACCACCAAGAGAGTGCCAAACATCGCTTTGTAGTCTCGAAGTCATGCCCTCAACCCCATGTCGATGGTCCTGTGAATTATCTTCTATGGCCACTTCCGTGACATCGAGTTTCGACCTGCTTGATACTAGTTGCTTCGTGTAGTAGATGAAGAAGTCTCACAATGCACAATATTCACAAACGACTCAGATTTCACGGTGCAAGTGGATAACATCGTTATTACTATCAAATTCTTGCATCTTTTGATAGGCACTGACTCCGAGTCGTGCATGTATACAAGAGTTGCGCGACGTGCGCGACGTGCTATTCACGATTGACTGTTCAACAAAGGAGTGCAATAAAGTCACTGATCCTGCCACACTACTTTGGTCTCAATCTGCACACCTGCAGCACACGCATATTGCATCATCAACTTGCATGCAGCCGCACATCCAAAATAAACCATACCATAGTGGTGGTAGCACTTCAGGGAGGCTCTGTACTATTCTCACTGGCACATATACATTGTTTCACCAACAATGCAGACAGGGATTGTCTGCGCGTGGTCCATGTTTGGCTGGGACTTGTTCATGTATCATGATGCTTATCATGAATTTTATATACCTTCGTTCAAGCCTTCGTTTCGAATTTTCGGACTGGTATAATTGAAATTTATTGAAACCTCGAATCAGAGGCTGTTTTCCGTCTCGGTGTTGTGTCCGAATCGCCCGGGTACTTTACAAACCTTGTTACAAACGCAAAAGTCTTCAAAATTGTAGTATATTGTGCTTAAAAAACAGGCCTCGCGAAAATCCCCCCTCTGCCTAAGTTAGGGGCGAATCCCTGCCCTCCCTTCGGCAGCTCCGTCATACCAAGGATGATCGAGTTGACCGAGTTGACCGAACTGACCGAATTGACTGAGTGGATGCACGTGACCGAACAAGACCGAGCAAGACCAAGTTGACAGAGTGGCAAAGGTCGCGCGCACGTACAGGTGCGCGGCGGATGTTCTGCGCGAAGGGGGAGCCCGTCATCGTAGAGGCCAACATAATTATTATTGAGGTAGCAAATAGGAGTGTAGGTGACAAAAAAAATGAGTAAAGATCCAAAAAAACGAGAAGACACCCAATCGTCGGTATCGCGTAGGCCTTCGCGGGGCACGAGCTGTCGAATATGGGTCCGCGACTATTGGGGACACGTCTGTATCGAAGGGATAGAGCCGCGCGCGAGCGCGGCGAGGTCAGGAATGGAAATGGGATTGGTTGATCGCAGGTGGTCAGAAGTGGTCGCGCACGCATCGGCGTGGTGCGAAACTTCGCATAGGTGGCCATCTGGGTCGGGATTGTGTCGCGCTGGAGTTGCTAAGGCCGCGCGCCAGTGCGGCACATTGGAGAACGCGAGGGAAGAACTACATTGAGCCCTGAAGCCTGAGAGGAGTCTGTATTCAAATTTGGGGTGCAAAGGTGGTAATTACATGGGCTATATACCAGGGAAAAGTGGGGGAAAGGGTGCAATAGATAGCAGGGGAAAGGGGGATGCTAAAACGCGAAGGGAAGAGTTCAGAGTGAGGGAGGTTCAGAGAGCGCGGAAAAGCGAGAGAGTAGCGCTTAAAAATCGACTAGAGCAAAAACCCTGGGTCCTTAGAGAGTTCGGCGCGGGAAAACCCTTCCCCGAGGAGGCCATTTCTGTACACTTGCAAACCCTTGGAATGACCGATTTTTCCTCCCTTCTACCCCAACTTTTTCACGTGACCTCGGGCTATTCACCGTCACGGTGACCTCACCACACTTATCATCGTCATGCTGTAAGCTGTAAGGGAAGTCGTACACGCTTTCAACTTCGTACACGAGCAACAGCCCGCGTAACCGAGCCGTCAAGCACCTTTCGTCAACTCAACCGCGCCGGAACAACGCAGGCTAAGCACCTTGCTACACTGCCAATTCACCCGGGACCCCATGGCGGGGTTCAGACGGCCCACACTGAGTTGACCCTGTGTCAGCCTTGTTCCAAGGTTGTTTTTTTTTTTTTGCCGCCATTTGAGGTGACTCCTCTCGGCCGGCACACGAATGAGCCTAAACTGGGGCCGCATGGACCCTGGTCCAACCCTGGGTGACCGGACCCTCATACAGGGTTCTGGTTCATTTGGCAGTGTAAGCACGGCTCGAACCTTCCGAGAATGTGCGTTTGCGTGTCGGAGTCGATCAGGCCGATCAAGTACCGATAAGGCTCGGGACTGGTACTTCCGGCTTAGATTAGCGCCCATAGGCCGGGGTTACCCATGGCCGGTATCCCGAATCGGACGCGTCAGCCGAAGCTATTTCGAGCTTCAATGGAATATTTCACAAGTTAACCACAGTATGCCCTTTCGCAAAAAATTTGGTGACCTCGATCGCGTTGTGTTTTCAGCTCCTTTTTTCTCCTTCTTTCTCTACCTATACAATGGGCTCTTCGGGCATCCTATGAGTGACCCGTTCCGGATTCTGTGGGCTATGATATAGCCTCGGACGTATAAAACATGAACCCACTTCAGACACATGTGGGGCGGTACAGATATCTTCTGGTCTACGTAAAATTTTCTAGGCAGTGTACTGGCTCATCCCATCTTATGGTCCAAGAGCTCCACTGACATGTGGAACGCAGTACTAGTAGATCTCTTGGCTCTCTCATACTAGCCGGATTCACCTCTCCGGGTGTGTTCATATTTCGAAGCGACCTTTTTTTTGCTGCGCTTTCACCCTCATCGGGAGCTTGGGCACGATACGCGGACACAACAATGCGCGCCTCAGCTGTTTTTTAGGCCAGGGACTAGGAAGAAAAAAGCTCAGATGCATCTCAGGCTTCATCGCCTCAGCCCCTCGGTACTAATTGAAAGTCAATAAAGGATAAATGAGAATGCACAGGTGGTTGAAGCTCTGGGACCATCGTTGCATTTGCATGGACAAACACAGAATGCCATGTCAGGCCGTCCCATGACTCAGAAATACCCCTTTATGACAACGATGGAGACTCGCTCAGGCACGGACACCATAGATTCACAGGTGCGAAGACTAACGTCGTGTCCTCCTAACCAAAATATTGGGATTCCCTTTCAAGTATTTGCGGACATAATTCCATTACCCGCAATAGTGGACTACTAGTATTCGCAATTTGGAATAATATTCCTTTCTGTCCCCTGGCACCGTGAAGTCTTCCATTCTGGGGCAGTGTGCATTTTTCTTCTGCACTAGACTTTTGGAATCTGGAACTTCTATGGAGCTACCACCTTTGTATATGTGGTTGGATGCTCCTAGTTGGGTCATAGGCCCGAGTCGGATCCTTTTCATCCAAGGGATCACATGGCCACAACCTATTTCCTACTGACCAACTTTCATTGTGGGCGCCGTTTCATATCTGCCTGTGATTTGTGGTGAGGCGTATATGGCACGACTATTCATCGTGTGGCCCCTTTTGTTACGTGTCACACCGCAGTTGTGCTAACTAAAACAGTCAGGGCTACTCCCCTTTCATTGCTTCGTGTTGTAGACCCACTGTGCATACCCCATCAGTGTTTACTCAGTGTTGAAGGCTGTTTGCCAATACAAGGTTGTGCTCACTGCTCATGCCTTGCGGCCGTAACCTGTGTTGTCGACATGGTTATCGACAATATTGACACGTTGCTGCATCGTGGCTTCATTTATGGCCTACAGAAACCTCATGGTATGGGAGAGTTCGCGTGCGCACTGAGCGGCGAGCGCTTCACACAGCTACTTTAGCTCTTTGGACTGCCATATCACTGGCCATTGCGGTGCTCTATTTTAACGCCTTTCCGTTGACCCAATATCCGCCTCGAGTCTACACTCTCAGAACTAGTAAATGACTATGGTACTACATACCGACAGAGCGCCAAGTGTCAGTGTACTTTCTGTGCATGGGAAAACCAAAACACAGAGATGCGATTGGTGAAGCACGAAGGCGATTAAATCAATGCTATTCATGCTACCTGGAACCCTCTGTAATGTGACAAAGACGCGTTATCAACCGCTGTTTGTAGGCTTTATTTACAACAGCACAGCGACCTCTTAGGAATCATTAAGAACTCGATCGACCACAATCAGGAGAAAATCAATTTTAGTGTCCGATCCTCGAGCAAGCAGCTGGAAAGTGGGCTGAGCATGTCAAACGCAGAGTTGCAAACACGAGCACAATGCGATACAAAAGGGCATCCCGCGCGCAGCAGCTCTACATCGAGCCAGCACATCTGTTCCAAGGCACGTGTCACGGTGAGGGAGAAACATGCATATATACAACCAGGCATAATTCTGTGTGGCGTTGAAATAACAGGCCAAAAATTATCAAACCAGCTGCGCAAGGTGATACGGAATTTAGAGCGTTTAACAAGATGGTTTGTATGGTGACCACCTGTATTTTAGCTCTCGCTGGTATGAATACAGCCAAGGAATACAGCCCTCCAGCAGACCACAGTGCAGGAAGTCAACCACTGGCAAGCACCAGCGTGGAAGCTGAATGTGATAATTGTCACCAAGTACCACCGTTTGGTAACTGAGATCACCCAGACGCTGGTTCTTAGTTAATGTGGTGACTCAGGGCCGCCGAGAGTGTCGGAGGAATGCAAGGAACTTTTCCCCAAGGGAACCACTGGCAGTTACTTGACTGAGCGGCAGTGCCAGTCGTTTTTGATGGTCGCCCGTAGTCTATGATCGATGTACTACCTTGTTGCGTGGACTCGGACGCAAGAAAGTGTTTGTGCCGGCCGCGCCTTTCACAATAAAGCTCAAGCATTGATATCACAAACGCGATGGCATCAAAGCCTTCGACTCTACAGTACCACAAGAAGATCGGACCTGTACAAAGAAGCCAGGCTAGCTTAGAGTAGTCTCAGAGTCTGGCACTGGCATTGATGCTGGTTTGGTGTACCATGCTGCTGCCAGTGGTGTCGGCGACGTTTGACAACTACAACCTCCGCAATTGCTTTCCTTTTTTGGTGACTGCAAGAGAGTGTTTAGTACTGTAACCGTCACTGCCAGTGGGTCGTGGACAGAACAACAACAGGCACCACTTCCACAAGACAAATTCCATACCAACGGCCAAAAGATCCGTACTCATCACGTTATTTCCCCTGGTGCCTTCCTGGTAACTGGGGTTCATTTACGAAGTTGTGAATTGTGGATGGATGAGATCGTACTGCGGTCGCACCCAAACTAGAATTCAGGCCAATCGACTGTGGCATTTACAGCAAATGTCGGCTTCCTCGCTTAGCGATTCCTGGTGTGGTCGTTTCTTATCTTAACAAGAATTAAAACGAACGCAAGACAAGTCGCATCGATAGAGGCCAACGTATTCTTGTGGTTGTCCTGCTCCTAGTAGCTCGCCACAACCGTCCTAGTCACTAAACAGAAGGACGTCCCGTTATGCGCGTCATGCCCTGTGTGGAAAACTATTATTCGGACCGGCGCCTCTGTAACTAGCTAATCGCACTCCGGCAGTTGATCTACTTCTACCAGAATGTTCACCAAATCTTCGGTCTGGAAACGGTAGTAGTCATCCGAGTCGTCCCAAATTTGCCTTTAGCAATCCTTTAGCACTGCTGTTGTGGGCGTGTATCGTCCCCTACCTCATTGAACACATCTTTAAGCCCACGTATGATGTCCTCTCTGACCCCGGGTGACAAGATGAAGTCGGTTTTCATCGCGTGTGTGCCAGCTTCCGTATCGATTTCTGAACACGAATCTCCGTTGGGGTGACCTCACCTATGGTAGCTGCCTCATTGGGTAGTGCACCCGGAGAGCTTAGGAACCTATTGATCGTAGCAACGTGTAGCTCAGCAGCCAACGTCCATCGACGCGCGCACAAAATCATCACGGCCAGGCCCCGTGCTACGCGCCTCAGACCTTTCGCACTGGACCGCGCCAGAGCACTAGATCATCCTGAAAATGTATGCTTGACACCTGATCGCGAGGGTGTGGACGTTGTTGTCTAAGGATCTAGTTTACATATACAACTTGAAAACGCCATTGGTCCCAGTTTCTGATTCTGTTCGTGTACAACTTGAATCATGTTATGGATACGAGGTCACGACGCGCCATTCACAAACTACACTATACGAACACAATCCAGGCAAATATCATGTATGCATCGGCCACAGTACAATGCCGCAACATGGGCCACGACATCACTTCCGCTTGGGCTGTGCCGTAGTCCCCACGTTGGCTGTCACAGCAGGAGGGCGGCCCTTTGCAGCTCCCGAAGACCGATAGGCGGCGTCAGTTGCCTGGCCCTGTGAACGCGGTGGATTGCGAACTTTATTCCCAGCTGCGGGATTGTATGGGGGCGATCGTGGAATGTAGCGTTCCAACACTCTCTTCATACTTAACGATTGAGAAGCTGGGTATCAACACCAAGCAGCAATGGAAAGAGAAAAAACACGTACGTTTCGACATCTGCGTCTATCGCATCATTTGTCCCTTTGGGAACATCGTTGGTATCAGACTGGGTGTTGTCGTCTTTGTTTGATGCATCGTCCATATCGGCACTGGCACCGGTCCTTGCATTCAAAAAAAAGCGCGGTCAGACGCTAAGACAGGGTACTTACGTCGAACTAGTGTAGTCGTATACACCGATGGGTCACCGCCAAGAGACAAGTCAAACTCCGGATCCGTCGTGATCTAGTCATCACGCATACCTGGGCGGTCTACATAGAAAGTAGAGGAGATCAAGACAATTTACCGTGCAGGCGATTAATCAACCTACGTATGGTGATGAACAGTTGCGTGTTCTTCTGAGGTGATATCATCAACCCTGTTGGGATGGGCTTTCAGCTGGTACACATAGGTTCACTATTGTCGCTTACTGTCCAACTGTGCTGGACTGCATTGCGGATTTTGGACTGGAGGGAACAGGCGCGTTAAATACTGTAGTATGGGAGGCCTGAGATACCGGCACTGCTGGAGGTCCCGGTCCCGTGGCACCCCGTGGGCCAATTGCACAACCAGTACAGTACTGTATGGGTGCACAAAAGCGGTGCCAATGCTATCAAGCGGCACACTTCGGAAGACCTGGCTCATTGCCCCATGGGTTACCAGGCCCCCAGGTGAATGGAAGAGGCACTAGATAGCCACGCCCAGAGAACCGAAAAAAGGACACCAAACACATATTTCAACTCTGGGGCAGTACAAAGGTATTCAACGCTAGTACAAAGGTTCTTTTCCGTCAGGAAGTGCAGTACAGCCTGTTTAAAAGGTTGTTATACTTGGTTGATGAACAGATGGATGCATATTACAATCTAGCTCTCGCACTGACCACGCATGCTTAAGGCTTACCCACAACCGGTTTGGAAGGGGGGCCTTTAGGGCGAAAAGGAGGAGGCCTGGAGTATGTTAGTCTGGAAAGGTTGGGGTAAGAAATTCTACCGTTGTCGACGCACTGTTCAGGAGACGATGTGTCCGCCCTGGGCTGAGTATGAGCACTACTAATAGAAAGGGCAAGAGAAAGATACAGGACGTACGACGAGGGCACCGGCGGGCTAGAAGCCACTGTAGTGCTACTAGTGGGCACAGGATGGATCAGATCCCGGGAAGACCTCGGGTAGGGAGGACATAGGTATGTTACCTCACGGTAGCTGTCTCGGACGCATCGGATGTTTGAAGGGTAGATGGTTGGGAAGATGTCATTGCTGCTGCCAGTGTACAACGGGGCCGGGATTACAGTATAAGGGCGATCTGCGAAAAGAGACCCCGAAAAAAACTGACAACGCGTGACGCGTGACTTTGTGACTAGATGGGAACTCCTCGTCTTCTTTAGTGTGTCTTTAGTGTGTGGTCCGTGGAGTGGAGAATGAACAAAACACAATTGACATTGACTCCTCACGATGACTTGCAGCGGAAGACGTCCCCGGGTCTGGTTGGCACAGACTGTATTTAATATGGAAAATCGGGACCAAAAATCGGTGGCACAGGAGCACCGGCACCAAATGGCACCGCCTTAGTCCCTGTAGTATATAGCACCGCCTTTGCCTGTGTGGATTTATACATCCAGAAATGCAACTCAACCCCCGTTCCCGTTCCTCCCATACTTCTCTCCTGCGACGATGAGTTCCACTCCCAACAAGGCCAATTTGTTCCCGGTTCTCCCTTCCACCATCAGGGACTCCAGGTATCGAGGCTGTGCACGGTAAGCAGCAAGAGGTCCTCTCGCGTTCTCACGACCACTTAACAAACTTTTCTAGTGTGCGTGTCTCGCCGACTATGGTTCCATTGGGATCTAATTTGGTATCGGCGTTCGTCGGTTTTCTACGTTCGTTGCAAAGGACTTCTGAGACCAAATCTACTGTAGGCCATCATACCAGACCCAAGGATGGACAGTATCCGCTCACCCGGAGGGGAAGCGCTACGCCCATGTCGAAACGCACTCAGGAATCACACTTGTTACGGAAGCCCATATTGCCGAGCCTGGAGTTTCGAACCAGCTGTATGCCTGGTTGGCCGTGATCTGCAATGTGATCGCCGAGGAACACGTCCCACTTCCGGAGGCCTCCCACTTATTCCTTGAAATTCATCAGGATTCGGGCACTTGCGACTATTATTTCGCACAGCATGACCTTCGCACGATTTTTTGGTTGCACGCACTCGATACAATCAGCGTCGGACTTCCACACTCCTTCTCAAGCAACCATCTCCGTACGTTTGTGAGATATACATCACTTTGCTAAGTGAGCTAAAAGTTCCCGTCTAGAATATGCCTTGCAGGAAAATTACTGGATTCATGTCGAATTGTTCCCCGAGACTGCTTCTCCGTATTCTTTGACGGCATTGAACGAACTTCAAATCATTTTTCTGCATGCCCGCGCAGGTGAGGCAGGAAATCTCTTGAATTCCCATGCAGCTGGAGGTGACAGACAATATTTAGATGCCCTTACATCGGAAACTCCCACTTTTCCGTATACGGCTAAGCAGAGTGAAGAGTTCATCGATCTTCTTCAGCGTAGCAAAGGTCCGTTTAGCTTGTCACACCCTACGCCCCTTTTTAGTTAACTGGGTCTTGGCAGATCATGCTTCTAGCCCTTACATCACCACTTACGTTGCCAGATTATGGGCGACTGTCGGTAAGTCTTATGCATCTACGGCCCAAGGGACTTCTCGCGATCCTTACTGCAGCAAACCATCGCTTCTTTACCCATTTCGGGGAAGAGCACTGTCGCCTGTCCTCCGATCAATCGATCTTGGAGGTTCCGGATAACAAGCGGAGCCTCGTCCTAGCATTCATATCTAACGCACTTCTTTTCGGCTTGCCGAATGAGCACCAAGCGCGATTCGAGAGCCTTTGGGTGGATCAACTTGCTTACACTGCCCCTTGGCGCAAGCACGTTTCTGGAACCATTGACGAATTGAACCAAATGACATCATGGGTGAGTCCAACTTCCACTGGTTCTGCACAGTTACTGACCTTTTCCTCCAAGCTCTTAGCACTTACCATGTGAGAAGCGCCTTCCTGCGCCAGAAAAAGCCAACTAATATTTTGCAATCTGTAGATCAAATACCTTTATGATACAAGTCTCTTCTATCCCTGCCTTGACCCATTCCTCATTGTTACTTTGTGCCTTTGGCCTAATCATGACTTCGGTCCTCTTGCGAGAACAGCGGGGTCTTGTCGACACGAATGCCGCCACAGCAGTGAGCATAGTGACATCATTACTTGGTGTTTGCGGTTAACGTTTGACAGGCTGTTTACCTGGATGATCGGGATACCACGAGCTGCGGTTTCCAGCCAATTGCGATCGTTCATAGTCTTCCGAAGGCGTTGTTCGTCTGGGCAATGCTGCTGTTCGCCATCCAGGGTTTTTGGATGACCTTTGCCGGTCTCCCTCCTCACCTGCTCGTTTCTACTCTCTTCCCTATAGGCGCAGTGCTGGTCGTTGTGTGTGCGTGCATATGGAAGGCCCTTCACCCACCCCAGAAGCCCTTCGAGGGCTCCATGTTATCGGTGTCTGTCTACCCTATGATTCCCGCAGAAGACCAAAAAGAGCACACCACAGCCGAGCTTATGGTTTAGACGATATGCTATCTTATTGCGACATGACATTCCTCTGTTACGATGTATTCACTATAATAGGTAAGCCCGCTTGTACGAGACATAAACGGAAAATAGAAAACTGTTTTGATCTGAATCCACCTCAGCTGTATGCGAAGGGGCAATCATTCCATATGCACAAGGTATTTCTTCACCTATTGCGTGTGCCTGTTACTTCTACCTCATGCTGTGCTATTGGGCGAAGGACTACTTGAAACATCTTTATGACAGATGGCAAATGACGCAACCCTTGGAAATGACTCCACCTCAACTCCCACTGCGGGGTGCGTGGCACCGCACTTAGTCACGCGGAAAATACGACAATTGGTGTAAACGTGTGCTGTGCACCTAGCGCGTCAGTGAAAATGATGCGGCGATCGCGGTGGTGCCAGAGGAGACGAGCGGTCGAGCCACGAGTGCCAGTGATAGTCGCTGGGCTGTTGTGATCATCGCAGCGTGCCTCTGTGCCGTATCACGGTGCGCCAGATCCTGGCAGCCAGCGGTGGCAGGAATGCTCTGCAGCCGATGCTTTGTTCCTTCCCACTGCCTTGTGGCAGGCGCGAGCCTGAGATCTTGGCCTAACCACTGTCTTGACTCTCCATACCTATCGATCGGGTTGGGGCACCCAACCCTGCATCAGGTTGTTAGCCTCCCAATTCAGACCCTCCTCCCGCCATATGGTTGGAGTGAGTGTGCCACTCTTGGGGCCACTGATGTGACTATCAGGACACGGATCATGTTCCTAAATCACGCATACCAATCGCCAATCGCACAGACCGCTCTCTCTTGGAGGCCTTGTCTCTGCTTGGGTGCTTTTCTGTCGCTGTATCGCATTGGAGGTTGTCCGGCTGAGTGCCAGGTTACCCTTTCTCAGGATCCCATATCCGGCCTTGTGACATTGTGTGTCACTCAGTGCCAGTGCATGAGGAATTCTGAACATCAGCACTGATTCTCAACTCTCCATAAAAACATCTAGTGAGTTCCCAGGTTCCTGGGTTCTAGTTGGAAACCAAGAGAACGTCGAGCAACAATAAAAACCCCTGGACCTTGGAAAACCAATTTGCTTAAGTACACTTAAAGTGCTGATAAATACTGCTCTGCTATTTATCTTGCTCTCTACCTTTGAGCACCCCATTGCACCTCACCTGATTTCCCATCATAGGGGGCATCTAGCGGCTCTTTGCTAACCTGATGTGTCTAGTGGCGAGGCGGAAGCTCTGAAAGGATCGACGATGACCGTGAAGATTCGCCTATCTTGCTGTGGAATGCGGTGCACGTTCCCAGTTCTTTCCGCAGCTGGGATAAATTTATAGGTAGTCAGGGGAATTATCTCAGTCGAGGAAGCACTACCATCAATGCTGCTAGTCAGTCGTCCGACCTTCGCAGTCCGACCTTCGTACGATCACCGGCGACCTGTGCGACTTCTAACTCAATTTGGAGACACATAGCCGCGGGGACCAACTGAACTCCTCCAGCTGTATCTGTATAACACTACATAACAGGGTCCTGCTACGTGACCTATTACCCTGCCCCAAGGTTGAGTTCGCTCCGATGTGACGGCGTTCTCGAGAATGGGACCGGTGGTGCTAAATGGCCGGTGTCTCGCGCAGCGACGCCTCGCGATTCACGCGCGTGTGCCTGCCGGACGTACGCGTATCGCTGAAAATGATTGAGCGCTTGCAGGAACTGCACGCCGACCTGTCGTGGGTGGATCGGAACGTCACTGGACCATACAAGGAAAGTGTACAATAAACTCACGGGAAACATGCGGAGCTGTGTGAACAGGTCAACTGTCAGGTCGCGCACGACTTCCTGCTGGTGGAATAGCCCGAAGCTTAGGGGGAGGAGGCCTCCGTTATGCGGTGGGATTAGGGAGAGAAGCTGCAGCGGAAAAACTGGGGGTCCTATCGACGCCAAATAGCAGGGCAGGGGATAACATACCTCCGTGACTTGATCGTATGTTTCAACAGCATCCACCATAGTTCGCATGATTAATTCCACCTCGGCATCTTGCATGTGCTTTACGTTCCGCAGTCGCCATAGTTGATGACTGACGTCAAACCCTCGGATTGCACTACCCGCAAGACTGTGCTTGAAGTCCTGTTACACCCGAGGATGAGCCCAAATAGCGTACTCCACGGTTTGAAAAGCTTCAGTGACTATTACCTCTTGACACATACGATGTATCGCTGTTCGTCGCCAACCCTCGATCCGACTTGCGTTCGCTAGCACCTCCCGGGAACCTGCGACGTCGTCGAGAAAGACGATGCCACTTCCTAAATGAGAAGTAACCCCCGGGCCTTCGGTGAACGAACCACCGGGAAAACCGATCGTCGTTGTTCCGAGGACGTCCTCTTCGTAACGAGAGGCTAGCCGAACAAAACGCCATACGTATTCAACAAAGCGCGCTCGAACCAGTGTTTCGCCAAAGTGAAAGTTGATGGCAGTAATGATCTAGGACACGGAAAAGCGTCAAAAGCCATTAGGTATCAGCACGATTTCCTGTGTGCTTACATCCTCGATGAATACATTATCGGCGCTGTCTGCTTTTGCGGTATAATCGCTTCTTGGCGCTTCCTTTTCTCGTCCAGAAATGCGACCGAGGTCATCTTCGCTGCCAATCGACGACTCAGCTTTGAGCGTTCCGGTGCGTGCAATCAGTGATGGCGGTCCTCCTTGAGTTCCAGATTGAGGATGCGACGAGTGGAATGTCCTTAGAAACGATCATGCGCCCGCCACCCACATCGCACAGGAGGTCCCAGGATCCCGATGATTCAAAAATCGGGTTCGTCACGCCCGCGATGTATGCCGGCCTACGGTGTCAAGCCAAGCAAAATTAGTCATGAGCGGCCCGTGTGGCTGTGTCGGGCTCTTACACGGATTCCCATTCATCGCGATTTGTGAGGTTGGCATAAGGAAAGGCCCGCTCTATAAACCCCCGCAGTATGATGCCGCAGCCAGATCCCAGCGCACATGCGGACAACACGTAACTGGATACCTGACCCGCAGGCCGATTGTGTCCGAGGAAGATGATGCGCTTGCCAGTTACGAGCGCGTTGAACATCAGGATGATAGGGTGGGTGAGACTCCCGTTGGAATGTAGGTGAGGGTGCAACGGTCCAGTTATGGTTGCGCTTGAGAAGGTCTGGATGAGTTGAATGAGGGAATACTATGGTGTCCGAATTAGATATAGCGGCAGAATTGTCGGAGGAGGACACGTACGTCGCCGACTTCCTGGGGGAATGTGTACAAAGGCATTTTTATCGGTAGCTGATGGCCCTTGTAGTCAATTGTCGTATGGTAATAGTGAGTATCCTTCGTCACGAAGCGATGGTCCGATGTCCCTGCGTTTAGTGGTGGGCGCTGTTGTTGGCCATGAGAAGAAGAACTCGACGAGGCATCTGTCGATCTTCTACCACTCTTAGGTGCCGTCGAGCTGCCGTGGCTCCCGTAGCTTGAGGCGACTCCGGGAGGGGCGGCGTGTTCAACCAGGCCACTTTCGTCGCCGACCCAGACCGCGCTTCCTCCTAAGGAGAACGAAGTCGAAGCTTCTGACGGGGAATGTGGTGCCCCGTTGTGATGAGAGATCGACGACGCCACGACGCTCGTATCGGAACTCGCACGCCCTCGCCCCTCCAGGCTGTCCTTGGTTCGCATGATAATCCCTTCGTCGAAGCTGTTATGCGACCCGACAGAGGTCGTCGGTCGATGATATCCCCTCCCTCCAGGTTGTTGAGATGGTTCTGCAGTACGCGAGGTAAACTTTTCTATGAAAACATCCTTGCGCTCAGAGTTGCGCATGATAAGCTTTTCGGAACGCGTCAGCATTGGCGCGGCGGACAGATCCATTGAATTGATAGCATCGAACAGCCGTGCCAGACAATCTTGGGACGGTGATGAGAAATAGTCGTCAAGAGCCAGCAGAAGTACGGGCTAGCCGGAAATGTGTCAACTGGATATTGACTGATTAAGGAGGGGTGCAAGAGGCGTACTTTGAATATCTGGATGAAGGGATGTGGTGTGCATATCGCCATGGCCTTTACGACAGCACCCCTAGGTATCGGATTAAGCTTTATTTGCGTAGATAACGAATTATGGTGATTCACCTCCGTACGGTCTTATCGTGCTTGGTACGGACCAAGTTGAGTACGTAAAGCAGCTCCGACTTGTTCTCCTTCCCCGCACTCCCTGGTATTTCCAGGGCCAGAACCGGCGCAATCGTGTTGAATGGCGTTTGGTTGAGAAAAAATATGGTCCAATCCTCGAGATGCTTCTCGGCACCATCGGGCAACATCAAGTTTGCCAGGAGCCTTGTGAGTCCCAGAGAGGTAAGATATCGCTCGAAGACGGTGGTCGGTGGAAAACGTACCCCTCGTCCGTCCCTAACGGCTGTGGGAACTGGTATGTGAGTTGAGCACCACGGTCAATATCGAACTCTGCCAAGAGGACGAAGGAGCAGTGATGGGTACTGGTAGCCATGTTGGCGCACGTAACGAAGTAGCGAGGTGAGTGTAGAGGAGCACGATCGCCAGAATATGGAGTATATTGAAACTATGACCCTGCAAGCTTTAGGTATAGAGAGACCAAGACAGCGCTAACGCCTCTGCGTTCACGAGCACCGTATTATCGAATTGCCTTACTTGGTATAGACCGTTCTCTGACATCTACGATCCACGATTACATCACTGCCCTACTCAGAGTAGCGAGGGCCGCCCTGATGTTAGAAACGCAACTCTCCAGCTGCGCACGCACTCGTTCTACCAAACCCAACGACAAGGAATGGTCAGCGCTGACTCATAAAAAGAAGTGTCTAAACTACACGCGGGACTCGGAGAAGGGAAGGACCCAGAGTGAGGAGCATGCGTACCAGGAAGACAGGGAAGGAGCAAACGAGACAAGAGGGACCTGCCTTGTTCTCTCTCTGCCTCTGCAACCGAATCCATCATGTTGGCCAGTGACTCTCCCGCCCTCTCGTTCTCGACGACGAGCCGCGAAAATACCCAACTATTCATCATCGCAAGAATCTCGAGCTGCTTATCCTTTAGACCTACAACGGCATTATTAGTACTGCACTTCATGCGTACGGCAAACAGGTATATGCGCATAAGGTGTGCATATATGCGCTCAACTAACTTTGATAAAACTGCATATCTCGCATGGCCTCGTTATCAAATGGTGTGACTATACAGGAGCTTCGATCGAAGGGAGCTGAGGCATCGCGCAGTATAGCAGCGACGGTGCGTGTCCGAGGTTTGCTGCCATCTGGGGCACTTCCCGCTGCACTGGGATCGGAAGACCTTAGGCCCGGAGATGAATGCATCCTGACAGAGTTGGCAGATTCTTTTCCAGGAGATGACGGGAGAGGTGATTGCAGGTCGGGAAGCATATATCCGATGCGCGAATAGGCGAAGATGTAGACCCGTTGAGTGAGGGACAGACATTCGCAGACGCGACGCAGTCTCGTGATTTTAATCTCGGACCACGTGCAAAGGACAGGAAAGAAGGGAACACAAACGGAAAAATACCATGTTTTACGTGACGTGTAGAGGACATTGTTGGCCTGAAACTATCTACCGCGGCGCAGGCAACCCTGAACTAACAGCACCTATCTCTGTCAGGCGAGTTAGCGGGTCGAGAGTTCCCTTGAACTCGGGAAGGAACGCCGCATCCGTGTAAGGGCACCGCACGCTGGGAGAACCCTTGTAGATCGGCGTGTAGCTTGCGGCGCAGATCTCAAACTCAGTGAACTCGTCGTACGAGATCTCTACAGCATCACGCGGATTGCGGTCGCTGGCAGCAATGCGTTGTCGAGCCTACTCTTAACTTAGCAATATCCCACAAGCATTGTGGTGGCATCTTACCATAGAGACAATTTTGGGATCGGGATCGAGGTCAAGTAACTTCCGTGCGAATTTGGCAGCGCTCCCCGAATTCCCGGCTTTTGTGAAGACTTGAATGGCGCTGCGCATGGCAATGCGCAAATGCGGAGGCTGGAGTTGACAATGCGTGAAGTACGCCGCAAGCTCAAGGCCTCTCTGAATGTTGTCTGGCTCTTCTTGAGCGACACGGCGACGCTCGAGCTCAATCGAAACACCGAGTAAATACTCGCGAGCCGTGGTCACTGTTTCGCGCCACTACACCCAAGACTTAAGTTAGAGAACTGGCATGGAGTATGAGACGGCACTCACCTCCTTGGCTTCTTCGTCTGACGAAACAGCGACAAACAGTAGAGATTGTAGGACAGACCGGAATATCGCCTGCGCTTCGGGAAGCCTTTGCACCCGACACGGCACGAAGTCCCTCTGACAACTCTGCGCGAATTTGGCGAAGCGCCTGCACCGACACCGGTAGTACTCGAGAGAGAGATGACTCCGTGGGGTCGCGACGGATATGCAGCTGCAGAGGAGGGAGTGACGCCAGTGGTGACAAATACGTGTGAGAGGACCGGAATGTGGAGACGAAAAACGGTTTAAGAATAGTAAAGTTGACGACCCCAAACTGGCGATTGAGCAGCTGCAAAACAAGGTGTCATCGCTTCTGCACTGTTTGAAGCAGTCAATGGCCAAACCAACCTGCATAGCCGTCTCGAAAGAGCCAGCGGAGACATGGTCCCCAGGAAATGGTGAATTTCGAGTCCAGATCTCGGTCTCGTCAATACCCGGCGCAGCGCCGGCCCCAAGTTCCTCTGCCTCCTCCTCGTCAACCTCCTCGGCTACCTCACCTTCGTTGCCCTTTCCATCCGCTCCTACGTCAAGATCCCACCCATCCTCGTCAGCAGTTAGATCTTGTTCCTCGTCCTTGGCCCAGTCATCGAGAGCCACGGATGTTACAGCGGCGTCGCCGTTATGGGGTTCAACGCCAGTCTCCAAGTTTCCATCAGCGAGAGCGCGGTCGAAGAAACTCTCGCCACCTGGGACAGTTGGCCACACAAGGTTGGCGGTCGGAGTAACAATAGGTGGGATCTTCAGGCTTGCCCGGCCGAAATCCGGAATGTCGTCAATATCACCTTCTGTCAGGCCAGCACTTTCTAGGATTTCGAGGGCGATATCCTCGAGACCATTTGTCTTGGCGGTCAAATAAGCTAGCGGATCTGGGGTGGTGTGTCGGCACCGAGTATGACTGTCAACGTTAAAACCACATACGTAGGCCAACCTCCCGTAGAACGGCGATACGACCCTGTATGTCACCCGCATACAGTGCGTTGTGGAAACGAGACATTGGGTCGCCACGAGCCTCCGCAATCTTCTGCATCTTTTGGAGCTTGTCGGTGCTCCCTGTTGCAAGGTATAAGAACGAGAGGCGATCAAAGTTTTTGGTTTGTTGATAGGCCTTCTCGACAATCTGACACGATAATCAGAATCACACTTGACGTGACAGACAAGGGTACATGCCTTATGGTTGCCTTGTTTGAGAGCTTGTTGGGCTAGACGGTTCCAACATTCGGGACGATCGATTCGCTTTGGCAGTCTCGAGTGCGACATCGAGATTACCACACTCAATAGCCAGATCAAAGCGCGTGTTCTTATCTTCGACGAAGTGAAGCGCGATCTATCGCCGAGTTGTTTGATGGTTGTACCATGAGCACTTCAGTGGCACGTACCTCTGGAAACCCTTTCTGCTGCAGATATGCAATGATACTTTGACCCAGCAAATTAGAGGTGCGGATGAGGTACAAGACCTCATCGTAATTGTTACGGATTAGTGCAAGCTTGAATCGGTATTCTGTAGGGTCAATGGTTATGGTGCGTGGTCGGGCAGAACGGTCCAGACAGTGCACAATCTTGCCCTTGATGCGAGTCAAATAGACGGGGTTGTCAAGGGTGCAAATGACCCCGTGGTCACTGTAGTTGAGAGGGTGAGCAACGGGATCACAAAATAGCGGTTGAAAGACGGACCCCTGAGGAAGACAGTACTTGACGTGATTCAGGGTAGAGTAAACAAATACGCCCGCGTCGTCCCACGCGCCCGACTTGATCCGAATAGTCTCATGGATGAGTGTACTCTGGGTGAAGGTCTTGTTGGCGATTGTTATGGCTGTACGTGGGGTGGAAGTAAGACTTTATTCTATACCAAGAATCGGGAAAGGTACTCACTGTGTTTACTCAGAAGGGCAACTTGGGATCCATCTTGGTTCCATATGATGTACTTAACCGGAGGGGTGTTGAGCTCAGAAATGGTTTTTTGCTGCTGGATGTCGTAGAGCACAACAGAGCTCGTGGAACTGAGAATGAGGCTAGCCGTTCCACCAAAGAATATCTCATTCGTCTGAACAGGGGGTTTGATACTCTTGACGGTAGCCCCGGTCAAATCGCAGACCTCGATAAGCTGCACGAGGATCGTTAGAACAGATAACCCTCGGGTGCATCGTGACGCACCTGCGTGTTCTTGTTCAGAACAGCAAACCTGTTACGGGCAACAAATATTGCACTCTGCCCAGGGCCGCGTTTTCCATCGAGTGATGAGTCTTTTAGCTCTCCGGAAATATCCTTAGGGAGATTGGTTAGCTCGTACAGCCCGTTGTCAGACGAGATGGTCAACAAGACAGCGCGTTCCGCTGGGTTGTAACTGAGCGTCCTGGGAGGGACATACGGACTACCGAACTTGCGCACGCTGAGAAGTCCGATATCCGAACCTGTGTTGATGTCGTATGATCGAACGTATTTGTCCCGGACGTAGTACACGGTGTCCCCGTGAAGAGCAAACGCGGGGCGCTCACGTTCCAACTTGAAGACAATAAGACCGTTATCGTGACCTGTTCACAGCGTGGGCATCAACGAGCGGATAGAGCCACGAGGTAGGCACGCACCGGCAGCGAAGAGGTTAAGTTCTGGATGCGAAGCCAAGACCCAGAAGCGGTCGTGCTCTCTGCGGAAAGTCTGAACAGCAGATCGTTTAGCCAGGTCCCAGACCCGAACGGTTTTGTCCTCTCCACATGACACGATAAGCTCGTGCTTGGGGTGGAAGACGGCGCTGGAGACGTTATTGAAATGGCCACGGCACGCGTCGACCTCCCACGCCTTCAAATCACTCATCCTCCATAGCTTTATCTGTCGGTCGTCGGCGGCAGAAATGATGAGCGGAAGTGTGGGGTGGAAGATAGCATAGTTGACGCCACGGTCGTGACCCTCCAGGACATACTTTACCGTGGAAAAGTTGTCAAATGTATCGAACGTGCCCGGGGCTGAGTTTGGCGTATTCTTGCGCAGGCCAGAGACGTCCCACACCCTGACAGTCTGGTCCATAGACGCAGAGACTACGAGGTCATCCTTGGGATGGAAAAGGGCGGACATGACATAGTGGGAGTGGCCAGTGAGGATGGCTATGCAGTTCCGGGAGGTGCTATTCCATATACGAATGGTCTGATCATCTGAGCAGGATATCTGTAGGGCACGAAGTGGATTGATTGCAAGTGGGAAGGGCATGATGATAATACATACGACCCAAGGCATCTCGTGGTGAAACTGGACGGTGCGCACGTAGTCCAGATGCCCATGTAGGGTAAAGAGGCATTTCCTATTTTGCGGCCGAAGGTCTAAGATACGTAAATATGGAGAGTGGTCGAGATTACAGGCATATTGACTTACCCCAGACCTTGATCTTATAGTCGTCGCCTCCGGTCACCAACAACGGTCTACTGGGGTGGATGGCGACCGCGCGAACCGGTCCTTCACGAGGATAAGTGCCAAGTTGGTGTAGAATGTTGCGGGAAGTCACCTTCGTGTTCCTCAAACCGATCTACTAAGACGCCCATACGGTAGTTCCAGAGCTGCACGCTTCCATTGTGCAGCGAGGCGGCGAGCAACGGCTGTGTCGGGTGAAAAGCGAGGCCTGAGGACAGCCTGTGAGGATCTGCGAGTTTTTTGCAATGCGACCTGCGTACCCTTCACACGATTGCTCTTGGATTCGAACTTCGTAAGCATTACAGACATGGTGGATTGCGATGAATTATCAAAGTGTCGTCACAGGGGAGAAAAGTGAGCAAGTGAGCTGGCGATGTTCTGAGTCCAAGACACGGAAAATGATGAAAAAAGCGTAGTTGACGCACGCGGATTGCCTTGCTCTGGTGTTTTTGAGTACAGTATCAAAGTCGAAATGCGCTCTCGAGAATCGTCGCGCGCCTCTCGTTCGTCGTGGCCGATTACCAAAATAGGAATCTGCTCAACTAAACTCACCACCAGCCAAATCTTATTACTTGACTCGAGCTCGAGGGGCGCTGGCGCATGGGGGTTTTGGGTCTCACACCATTCTTGCAGAAAGCCTGGTGAGTTTTTCTTCGCTGGCTCTTTTCGTGTCTCACACTAGAGCAGTCCACATGTAATCACGCAGCTGCCCAACCGCTTCAAGTCCCTTTCCAACAAGACAATAGTAATGTGACTGCGACTGCCGTCTTCCTTGTTCACTCTGCCTAATCTGGTTTTATTTAGTGATGGGACTCTCGTCACGCAACGCTTCCACTTCGCGCCCATGCCCCACGAGTATAGACACATCTTGGGGTGGTACCGCCTTATTCAAGAATTCAGGGAACACGGAATCCGAGCTATATGCGTGTTCGACGGTGAAGAACGGACCACGGCAAAGAGCTCTGAGGTAAGCATGGTCGTCCCCTCCCCTGAGTTTTTTTTTTGTGTGATTGACGCGACACAGCAAAGCCGCCGGCGAAACATACGGCGTACAGACGCCTTCCGTGGAGAGATAGAATCAGACAGATTACGGCGGTTGCTAGACATGACAAAGGACTTGAATGCTCTGCGCCTACTTGATAAAGACGAACGCCTGCACATCGTGACGTCCCTGCGGGAACATATGTCCAATTTTGAAGGCAATCTCGTGCTCAAGCCGCTGGATCTCCCGAGTCAGTCATCACCCATAAGTCAGTCTTCTCGGAAGCCGCCTCTTGGAAGTAGACCCTGCACTATCTCCTGGCGAATTTTCCCATTTGGAGGATGCAGATTTAGAAGATCTGTTTCATGAAAATTGCCCTTCCGTGAATACCACCGCAATCGCGCCTCAAGATATCGATCTGATGTATGTCCCCCCCGTGATTTACTCGCACAGAAATTAAGACCACATCCTAGGTTCGCGAGTCAGTACAGCGCTGGGACCGAAGAACTGGACTTTCATCATGTTGGACAACTTCCTCCGTCGTTTGGCGTGATCGATCAAAGCGAGGGCGGATATGATCTCGGCGACCCTCTCTCCTTCCCAGATATAGAACTCCCAGAAGCCTATCAAGAGGGCGAAAAATGGCAAGGTCTGGCTTCATCCCTGACTGATCTCTACATGGACTACCGTCGCGGTATGGCAACAGTAGAGGTGATACCATCAGCTGTCACCTCAGCCACACCCCCAGTGGTTGATTCCCAAGAATTAGTAGAGCCCGCTGATGTTCAGACCGAACCGACCGCTACCTCGTCTCTGGTCCACGGCACTTCGCGCGTCTCTTTGGGACCCGTGAACCTTGACCGATACTCAAGTCGCCCAAGCCGCCATGTCCAGGACCCAGTACCAGCTGACCGTAGAAGAAGGTAAACTCTGGGAGAAGCTCACAGATCCTGAGGGGGCGTCCGACCACGAGGAGTCGCCAACTGAAACTATCCTTGCGTCCCTCCGAGAGAAGAGTTGCTTTATGGTCGAGTCCCTCCTTCGCCGTAGCAATCCCCCGACGGAGATTACGTATGAGGAGAGTAAGAGCGTCTTGCACGCGATGGGCGTGCCATGTATCGACACTACCGGTCCCTTACGAAGCGGAGGCCCTCGCCTCCTCTCTAGTACTGAACGGCTCTGCAGACTATGTTGCCAGCGAAGACACCGTATGTTGGGGGACTCGGACACCTTTCTGTTTTCTTTCGCTCACCAAGCCTTGCTCTCTAGGACGTGCTGGTCTATGGGGCACCTCTTCTCCGCAATATCACAAGCAAAGAAAAACCCCTCTTGCTCATTTCAGGCTCAGAGGTGCAGTCTGCGCTCCGTCTCGACGCCGCGACCTTCGTTGACTTTGCCCTCCTGCTCGGGACGGATTTCACACCACGTATTCGGAACATTGGCCCATGCCGAGCGTTACAATTTATCCGCAAGTACGGTACGATAGAGCGCATCCTCAGAGAAGAGAAGCGGTACGTCCCACGTGCAGGTGTTCCGCTTCGCCCATACCTCCGCGCCGTACGGGACGCACGCGATGTGTTCGTAAATCTTCCTCCTGTACCTGCACCACAGATGCTAGAGCCAAAGGAATATCGAGAAGGGGACGTAGCCGCATTACTAGAATTACATCGTCTACAGCGCTTTCTAGAACCGGATACGCTTCTGGGCTCTCTGGATGGCAACTACTTCAATGACAACCCTACAGTTACAATCTAATTTTGCTTGACATGGAGTGCAATTGAAATTCACAAAGTACTTCATACACGTAGCGTAAGCATGCTGCTGGCGTGTTGGTCATGACAGATCAATGGGTGGCTGCAGGCAAATACAGTAGGGCGTTCACAGGTCGTGAGGAGATGATCGTCAAACAAAAACAAAAATTTCTACGTGTGATCAAAACTCGCTCTTGAGAATGATGCTATAACACCGTTCACAGAATGGTTTGTTCTCCCGCAAGAAGAATGATGGGTCGTCGAACGGTTTATCACAGCCCTACATACCAGGAGTGAGTTGGTAGGAAACGAGCGCCGAAGGCGGAAACATACGGTACAGCAAAAGCACTCCCAGTGATATTTCCCACCGAGAGCCTCCACGGCCTGCATTCCGTCCCGGATGCCGTTCTTGCATTTTTTGCATTTCGGGGAGCGGAGTCTTACGTGACACGTCTCGCAATATGGGTATCCCTTGTACACGGTAAAGCCGACATCGTCGTTCTCAAATTCGCCATCACCCTTGAACGTGATGCCTCTCGCACCGTGTGCGTTTTGACGATCAATACTTGGCGCCAAGAATGGGTCGCCGCACTCAGAGCAGAAGAAGTGTTGTTCGTGATACGTGCGCTTTCCAAGCTCCGGGTCGTCAAGGGTGATGAAGCGTTCATCTACAATCGCCGTCTTGCAGTGATAGCACCTTGGCGCAAAACGCTAGATCACCGCTCAACGGTAAGCGCCGAGTGGTCGTAGAGAGAAGATAATTGTACCTCGTGGTAATCAAAATGGCAATAAGGTTTACCGTCACGCTCGTAGGAGCTGACATATTCGAGTAGGTCATCACAGTCAGAGCACCGGAAGCAGCCTGGGTGCCACCGAACACCCATCGCACTGACGATGCGCCCAACAATTGGACCGCCACAACCGCCACATGCTAAGCCACCACCACGACGAGCAGATGATGCAGGCGGGAAAACTCGCCCGCCACCAGTGGCGGGCATTGGGATATTGTTCGAGTGCTCGTGGTCACGACGTACTTCCTCTGATGAAAACGTGTCGTCATCCGTGTCTAACGACGCAGTAGGATCGGAAAAGGTGATTTGTGGGAGCTCGGGCTCGGAAACAAAAATCGAGGCATTTCCACCGTCTTCGTCGAGATTCCCATCACTGCACCCAGGCGCTGATACCGTTACTTGTGGCTCAGTCGGCGGTGGTTTTCCAGAGACAAATCTCTGGGAAAAGGCCGACGGAGGAGGACGAGAGACCACTGGTTGCTGAACACGAGGGCGCTCTACTGGTGGCTGGCGGGCGTTTGCGGGGGTGACAGAGCGACTGCGAGACCGTTGATGGTTCGCAGCTGATGGTACCTGAGAAAGGCTGACAGTTGTTTTCTCCGGTGACGATGGAACAGACACGGCGCTGCGATGTGAGGGTGTGGGCAGATCGCGAGTATAAACTTTATGGGCGCTCGATGGCATGGACCGGGTTTTCATTGGAGGGAGAGTCCGTGTGGATATACCGGAAGGAGAAGGAGAGCGCCGGAGAGAGGGAGGTGGCGCATCATCTAAGTTGACATATTCTCGTCTTGGCTTACGTGTGTGGCTGGCAGTGGACCGTTCCCCAGTACTGGAGATAGGTGCACGCGGAAGAGAAGGGAGCGATGCCGGCCATCCAGTAGGCGAGGAAGGTTGTGAAGCGGCGAGTCCGGAGGAGCCTGCTCCAAGGGGAATTGTAGGGGCCGAACGCATTGTGACTGACTGAGTCGAACGATGGCTTGACTGTGCAGGGAAGCTCTGCGGTGGGGGATCCGGAAGCGTCGACGAGCGACCAGCGCGACCACGAAGAGGTTCTTCATCCCTGCCAATCGATGCTGGCACTCGAGTATGTCTGGCATTATTGTGGTTAATGACAGATCGGGATTTGGGAGGTAAATCTCTTATTCCGTACTGTGGACTTGGTGTCCCGCGGTCCAGTTGATGCGCTTTGCCATTTTGGGATGGTTTCCCATCATCGTCCGATGAGGCAGGAGAAATCGGACGAGAAGGCAAGGTACTCTTTGTTGGGGAGACAGGCCGGGGGGCGACGACCCTGCAGTAGTGTAGGGTCGGGATGGGCCGCTGGGAGCGGATTTGACAGGAGATGGTGGTCGGGTGCTCGCTCTCACGGGAGAGGAGGAAGGATTAGGAAGTGCTCGAGAACGTTCACCAAAAACGCCAACCGTGGGCGGAATGACGGGGGGTTTTCCAATGGAACCGTCGAGCGGAGAGGGTGGTAAAGGTCGTCCGCTAGTGAAGCTTTTGGTACGATCGCGTTGTTGGTTGTCCTCTGCCAGAGTGGCCGAGTTTGGGGCCGAGTGGGTCGAGTTGACAGCCTCCTGTGAGCTAGACGCACTGGCAGCACGATCAGAAGGCTCAGGAAGGGTGCGTTTCCAGTAGGGAACAAATTTGGTCGGGTGGGATGAGGAATCTGCAGGGAATGGTACAGACACCCCGAAAGAAGCGGAGGACGCTTTCATGCCATCCTTGACCGGGCTAGAGCTCCGAGGTAGCATCTGAGAAACTACCTGGGGTAGAACGGGGAAGGGGGAGGGGACGCCTACTGCTGGTAGGCGAGGTAGGAGAAGCCGAGGGAAGAGAAGGCAGGGGCTGAGTTGGGACAGTAATGGCTGCACCGGGAAGTAATGTAGGTGCTTGCGACGAGTGACTATGGGACTGGGGCGGGACGGGTACTGGGGTAGGTCCAGGTGTAGGTAGAGGAGGACGAAATGGAGGCGAAGTGAACTGTGATGGGGGAGCACCAGGAGTGGGCAATGGCCTCCGAGAGAGGCCATTAAAAACAGGGCTTGTAGGTGGGGAAGTATAGCCTACATGGGGAATGTCTGGTGATCGCTGAGGATATTGAGGACTTGGCGCTGAAATTGGGCTGTGACCGGGAGCTACTTGGGATGAAATGTGATCGACGTTGTGTGAGTGGGCAAGATAATGTAAAGGTATCGGGGAAACGGGCGTTGGCAAGTGGCTGGGCTGCTGGCGGAAGCTGATAAGTGGTCTGACGAAGTTGACTGGGCTGATGCTGCGAAGGTCGAAGCTGTTGTGGGTAATCGCTGTAAGGGGATCGTGACCCGTCAACGCTGCTCGGGCGATGTTGTTGGTAGAAAGTCGAGTGTGCGTATTGATTGGACATGATTTATGGCGTGTCTGGAGAGGATTAGTTGTCAGAGTGTCCAATGAGTTGATCCCGCAATCATGAGACGAACAGGAACAGGAACGCCTTCTTACCTGACCATCCAATGGACTACACCCCCGCACTCACTCACGCTCAGACAGTTGGCAACGCAACGGCGACACACAGAACATATCATTCATCACGTAATCATTCTGCTCCATTCCTCCGCGATAACTCGATGTCCGCTAGCAAACCTAACTTGGACGGCCTATTGATCTTTGAACAACCGTTTGCTAGGGTTAGCTGCTTATTCTCTGTTCTTCTCGGGTTCATGTCTTCCCTTAGGTTCCGTACGAGAACTACCGTAAAGTATTTCGCACCGCTCAGAAGAACATCGAGCGTGAACTCGGAGCCATACAGACAGCCTCCAACGACCTGGCAAAAAATGCTCAGTCTTCCTGTCGAGAAGACCCTCAGGGAGCTATCAGGTCCCTCGAGGGCATGATAGACAGAGTCGAAGGTCTCAAACGAAAGGTCTATATCCCCCCTCCTTCATTGACTTGCTCGCTCACTCCCTATTTGAAATTAGCTGTCCGATCTGCAAACGACTGCAGGTTCACCTACCTTGGATGTCATGCGTGAGAGATGCAAACACCTCGCAACAATCGAGGGTATCCAGAATTCCAAGGACTCTGAATATGCACGATGGGTCGACATCCGCTTAGACAGGTGGGTAGTAGACTGGGTCCTCCGGCACGGCCGGGTGCAGACTGCCAGGCATATTGCCCAAGAGAAGGGAATCGAGGCGAGTCCCAAACCCCTTGTTATTCTCTTCCTCGCTAAATTGTATTGCACGGTGTTGCTAGGCTCTGGTCGATATTGATTTGTTTATGGACATTCGTCGGATAGAGGAGGCCCTCGGCAAGCATAGCTGTTCAGAAGCACTTTTATGGTGTGGTGAAAACAAGAATGCCCTTCGCAAGTTCAAGGTATTTCTCTTCCATTGTCCCTACTTCCTTGCCTCTGACCTCCGCATTAGAGCACGCTTGAGTTCGACTTGCGTCTTCAAGAATACATCGAACTTGCTCGCGATCGACGAACCACAGACGCCATTGCCTATTCGCGGAAGCACTTGATACCGTGGCAGGAAAGCCACTTAATGCAAATTCAACAGGCCTCTGCATTACTCGCATTCCCACCTACAACAACGTGTAACCCATACAAAGTAAGTACTCTCCAAGAAACACAGGCGTCGTCGGGTTTTAAATCGTCATTTAGCGCCTGTATGACCCCAATCGTTGGTCAAACCTAGTACAGTCTTTCCGTCTCGCCATCTTCAGTCTCAATACCCTACCCTCTGAACCCTTACTGCATCTCGCTCTTTATGGTGGCCTATCGTCACTAAAGCTTCCGACGTGTTACGACCAGGACATGAGAAACCACGACTGCCCAGTCTGCGATCCCTGGCTCGGTAAACTTGCGGAAGAGGTCCCATTCAGTCATCACGTTAATTCGACCATCGTCTGCCGCTTGAGTGGTACAATAATGGACGAAGATAACCCCCCAATGGCGTTTCCTAACGGCTATGTCTACTCCAGAGAGGTAAGTTCTCTATATTTATCGCTTCCCGCGCTAAGCGCATCTTCCTCTTCCCCCCTTCCAGTGTTTCACCTGCGATATCTTTTTTCTCACCTCTAAACCCGATCAGGCTCTGGAAGATATGTCTGCCCAAAACGACGGAAAGGTCAGATGTCCCCGCACTCACGAGGAGTGTGACGTCTCGAAGTTAAAGAAGGTGTTCATATCATGATTTTTGGGTTTCTTGTAAGCTCTTGTATCCCCGCGCACGACGTTGTATTATAGCATGCCCTTTCTCATCATCACCACTCCCGTGGAACGGTCACATTGTCTTTCCGAAAACCTCGGGGGATTGCACCAGCAGACTGGCCATTGCAGCCATCTTTGTCGCTCCCGAAGCGGTAAAGTTACGAGAATCAACTGTCCTTGGATGGCGATCGGCTTCCAGATCGCTTTGCTTGCAGCCCCAACGTCTTTTTTTTTTTTTTCATACACGGTGTTTCTATGCCATGGACTCATCAGATCAGAGACACCAAGGCTACTCTGGAAAAAAATTTCATTATTGCGCGGTGTGAAGTCTGCGGACAGCGATAGCAAGGACGTTTTCACTATCCTGGCCGCTTGCCTGAATTCAAGAGGAGATACTTGAAGTGCGGTAACTAGGCCACTTCTGTGTTCTGTGGGAGGAACGAACGTGTACCGAAATGAACTCAGGAACTGGCCGACACTCACGGCCTCATCTGCCTTAGGACAAGCAACAGACCAGTTCTGCGACTGCTCTTCTACAAGACGTTTTCCATGACTCGCTGCTTAGTCTTGCTCCGGTTGCCTCATGACATTCATTTGGGACTGGCTGCGCTAATTCGATTGGTGTGCGGAGGTAAGAAAATCGAAGGCGGACGCACGGTTCTCACGACCATCTATCATTTAGATGTGATGGCTTATCGTTTGACCTACTAGTAGTAGATGTACATTGTACACCCAAGCTTGGCAACATTCATTCCAGACGGCTTGTCCATCAACACGAGAATGAGAGTCGTGACATCGATGGAAGTCTCTTGCTCTAACAACCAGAGAGAATGAAAATTTTGCGTTACCACCGATGGAATCACCCTTCTCTTTCTGAAGCTGGCGTTAAGAAGGAGAATGGTGAATCTACTAAGCATTTCAAGTCTCGACGACTTCCAGACTTGCCGCGTGGGTCGCCGACTTGAATACAGATACTGCCATGAGGCGTTTTTTTTTCTTGCGCAAGTATGTTACGCAGCATTGACATCCTGACCAGCCGAGAACGAAGCCCTCACGGACTTTCAGTGATACGACTCCCACAAAGGAATAAATTCATCGAAATTTTCAAATTGAAGGCCCGTGCCCGTCGAGAAGCCATTAAGAAGGGTGGGTCGTTGCGGCGCCTCGGCCCTGAGTAGCCTGAGCGCGTAAGCCACCAACACTATTCCCCTTTCCCCAACAACTTTAACGTCTGACTCACTCAGGGAGGAACGAAAACACGAGGGCCATACTTTACCCAGTGAGGGATCAATCCCCGGAACTTGTGCCGTAATGCCGCGGCGACCAGCTGTTCACTCGGGTGCAGTGATGAATAGCAGCAATACACCGCGACAAATAGTTGGGTACGTGGTACCCAAGGATGACTCGATATCTGGATGTGAGGATTCCAAGTCGAGACGTACGCGTGTTCTTGCTGTGCCAGCGCGCTGCACCGCATTGCCAGAGTCGGTCATTGGCCACTGGCACTCATTGGGACAAATGCAGCCGAAATTAGATTCACCAACTTGAGACGGGGAGGTACGGGCCGGAATATATTGCACACCCCCTGGAAAGGTAAACAGCAGGACACGAAGCAGTGCCAGTGATAGTGTATTATATTCAACTGGTAGTCACCACTCTCAACTCCCGCTCAACAAGCTCTTCAATTGGCAACCACGAACCGCCGGAGCATACCCCATATCCATCCTCCGTTCCTAGCGCTGTTCTAGTCATCTTCTGTCATCGCCTCCTTAGTTAAACGCTCACTACGGCGTCTCTATGACCCAAATTACTATGTGACAACGCTCAGGTTTATAGACACGCCCTGCCCGCGGTCTTGGCCCGCGTGTCTGGACAACACAGGCTTACTCTCCGTCTCTCCACTCATATGTTTCATCAGACTCGGCGCCAAGTTGACGGTGTTTGTTGCACTGCGATCAAGATGACATACCGTGGGGGCCAGAGTTCACCGTTGGCTCTTTCGACTCATATCATTTTACTTGTTTCTTCCGTAGTTTCGACGGATTGACAGTGTTTCCTTCTTCGTCGCTGATTGTTCCTCCACTCCGTTCCGCCTTGCCGCTCGCCGACATAATATAATGGAACTGAGATCCGGATTCCTTGCTCTAACCAACTTCTCCCGTTTCCAGTTGTATTGGTGATACCTCCAGCAAACCCCCACAGAAGCCTGTATCACGTTCTACATCGAGCATCACCTTACCTGAACATGTCGCAACCGCAATCCATGTACTTTGTTCCCCAGGTAACTGGCGCAGAGAACATGCTTCACCATGGCTATATAGGACTCACGTTTGGAACGTATTCGGAGACATTCTTTGCTTCAGTTCTCAAGGTGTCTCCTCGATCCATCCAAGTAGGCTTCTCGGCGCCCGGATGGCCAACGTCGTTCTTCATCGCGCCTATCACCTCGTTAGCCATCACCGCCAATGCGATGTCCTCGCGGGGATTCCTCATCATGGTTCTCGATTATAAGGCCGAATTAACGAGGGGAACCATCATCCCACAAGGGCTATGGCTCCCACAGACCCCGCGCGATATGCGCAAATACGTGACGGACGCCGTCCTCCAACTACCGATTTTCCTCCGCCAGGACGACGGGTCAATCGGGATGTCGCTGTCGGATGTAGTCCTTGGAAACTTCAGAAGACTTGTTGACTCTGTGCAACAAGTGAACGTGGGTGGCAGGACCTCCGTCCATATCCGGATCAATGTGAGTTGCGTGTCCGCCGCGTGTTTCTCATTGTGTTTATCTCCGCACCCCCAGTGGCCTGGCTATCATGAGTGGAAGCGCCAATTTCAGACACGAGACGAGACTCCGAACCGTAACCCGATAACCTTTGAGAAATTCGTGAGGCATATTGGTCGCTCCGTCGATAAGTTCATGAGTGTAAGTGCCGTTCTTTTTTTGGCTCTCTTTTTTGAGAACCGGGTCATTGACCATGGTTTAGGAAGCTGTTTCGGAAGTACATCAAGGCGACCCTCGCTGGCGCATCGGGTTCAACGGTATCACCCGCAATGATGTCATCTTGGTCGGCGTCGTACACGTGTCGTCGGGCAGTTGGATGCCCATCATTCAGCTCAATCGTCACCTGGCCTGAGTGGGTGTCTGTCTGTGTTTCATAGGTGTATATTTTACAATAGCCAATCACCTCTGTCCTCCACGATCTGATGTTTCGCGCGTTTTATCATTTGTAGATACACAGCTATTTATTCAACTTACTGTAATGTGGGAATATAGAGCCCCGTATTAGATCTATGCCCGTTCTTGTTCCCAGAGGCTGTGGAACTGTGGCCCGAGGGTTTAACTTTAACTATACATCAGTCGCGTTTTCGTCCACCATCCCGCTTCAACGAGGAAGGCGCTGGCTTGGCGTCATCGGCGTTAGCAGAAGAGGTAACAGTCTGGGGATCTCCGATTTGACGCCATCATGCTGTTCGGTTCGTCGAACATCGAACATATCTTCTGGGTCACTGGTAGACGTGCATTTCCCTGTATTCAGTTATTATGGAGTGGCGCTCGTCTGCAACAGTTCAAGCCCATCGTCAAGATTCTATCTTTTTTCGGACAGCGCTGGACTTGGACCGCGTGGTACTGTCATGGCCTCAGCAAGCCGCAAATTGGCCATGGGGATCATTTTCTGTAAGATAGCCGGAACTCGGGTCCATTGCTGGTTCCTTGTTCCTTGGGCGCAAAAGTAAGCCCTTGTTTGCGGATTTTATTCTGACCAATGGTCAAAAAAAGCCCACACTGCGGCTGCGTAGCGCACAATACAGTACGTGATTTTCTCACGGACTGGTTACGCTAGCGGTTAGCGGAGTTTCAACGGAGTGATGCTCAGGGGTTTCGGTCGAACACGCCTGCGCACTATCGCCCATCTCGCCCATCTCCCAACCTCGCCGGCATTATGAAAGCGGACGGTTTTGGATGACTATGGAGCGAATAGCAGGCTACATAAGCATAAGTCGGGAATGCAAGGCCGGCCGAATGTTTGAGGAGGGATAGTGACTTCACGCTCCGCTCTAACGTTCAGGCAGGTTTTCAATTGACTGTTTTATTGTGCAGATCTGGGTCAGTTCCGCTTAAACGAGACGCCAAACAGTCGGGACCTAGAATCTATGTAAATAGAGAGACCTGTTCTAGGTCCCCCTCATGCTACTAACCCCCATCTCAGATTTATATTCGCCCCCTGTACAATGCCATTGGTAGAATGGAGGCTAGTGACCATCACATGGCTCATCGCAACTTCGTCTAGTAAGTTAAGTTATGCCCGCAAGAGTCCGTTCAACGAACGCTTTAGGGAGTAGTCGTCGTCTTCGTCATCTATCCGATCCAGACCACCAATAAAAATCGCCAATCACTTTCATTGGCTCCTCGCGATTTTAGGGGGCTGGACCATTGATCAGGGACTACCCAACATGGGGGTCGTGTGCTCGCCCTACCTGTCCGGGACGTCTACCAGCATATTTGTCCGCTGCATCCACGCTTTACCGGCGCTCCATATTTCCTAATTTTATAAAACCCTAAACTACGCCTGGACTGGACTGGACTTATCTCCGTGTCGCGGGCGTTTCCGCCCGGGTAAGCTACTCGCAAGCAGGGCTGGGCTGTACCTATTCCCGAGTTTGTGCTCCACTGGCCAAACCCTCCAGCCGAGCTTTCATCCTGATTCTAGCGTTTTCTCGCTTCATAATCCCCATTCGCCTCTGACATCGTCGACTGCGACACTCTCTCCTTCTTACACCCTCCCTCCACTCCCTCCTTTGCCGGAAGACATATCTGTGCTTTCCACGATCCACGATGGCGCGACGATCAACCTACCAAATCCGCTCACCACCCAAGGAAGTGTTTCCAGAATCGACGCTCAGCCCCGGTGGCCTGCAGCTCACGACTTTATTTTGGGATACGGGAATCTTATTTCATCAGGGCTCTCATGCTGGTGCCAGAGTTGGCAATAATTTCGAAGTATTCGGCTGTATTACGACGCGTGAGCCCCCGAACCCTGTCTCCCACCTTCATGTTATCTGACTTACGATAACTGAATCAGATGTCAGTGCTAAATGCAATGCGGTAAGTGCTTGATTCACGGTCCCAGCAGCGCCGAGATCACTTGGTTTGAGGGGGAGAATTGTGTCCTGATTTTTGTGCCTAATTTACAGCCCCCCCATCCATCATTCTGGCGACGTATCCCCTCTCCAGGAAGTTCTTTCTCACTCACAAGCCCCATTACCCCTTTCACATCGACGACCTACCAAGGTGGGGTCCATCGACGGCATCATCCTTTCCCTCGGAACCATTCACCTCATCCCCAACTTCCTCCTCACTCGACGACCGGGGCACCAAGCGAGCAATTCTCACAACAAGGACGTGCTACGATTCATTTACCAATCAAACACGATGATGACCAACGGGCGTCTTCTGACAGTGCAGTGCACCACGCATCCGAGACCGGTCTAGGGCCAGTCCAGAATGGTACGGCACCTGGATCGCCTATTGACAAAGAGGCGGGGTATTGCCGCGGCGCCGGGTATCCCAATGTCTCGATGGGCAATTCCGCACCCCAGGGCCATAATCGCAATCCACTGTTCCAGAATGCCACGGGGCACGATAGGACGGGTGTGGGTGGGGTGCGCAACGGCAACATCGATATGAACAACAGGCATGCCCCCCCAGCAGGGCACCCGATCGTCCAACCAACCTGACCATCTGTATGCAAAGAGAGGTCGTTCGTCGAGACGACTCGCACGCTCACGAGAGTCAAGCTTAGGGTCAGTCAGTCCTTCAGTCACAGTGGCATCTATGTTTGGGGTCCATGGACAGACAAATGACGTTGGCGATCGTTCTAGGAGTGTATGACATGGTCCAACCGGTATCATTTCGAGCACACAGGAGCGGTTCGTTTCGCGCGGGATGTAATGTAATATTCATCTTTCGGGAATAGACCCACTAGTGTGACGCCGTTCGTTTCCATTAGTATGTGACACGATAAGAGTCCAGGTGCTGCTGGAAAACGCGTTCGTGAGTCTAGATACTAGAATGGCAACTTCTGGGTCTTCTTCAGCAGATTGGATCTCCTTGCCAGCGGCAGCGGCTTGCCCTTCGCACGGTACTAAGCGAAAAAGAAGAATGCAAATGTCAACGAGGGAAATGGGGGACCGAAGGGAGGAGAGACGATGTGACGAGCAAAGCATAATTTGAACAACAGCACGCACCTGTTTGAAACGCTCCACACGTTTGTCCATGTCACGCAGCAGAATCTTCGTGCGGGTGATGCGCCGCTCGCGCGTACGCTCCCACTTGTGTCCCTTGAACATCCTCTTCTTCCCGGCGTAAAGGCGGTTCCCGACGTCCGCGCCCACAACGCTGCGTTCTCGTAACCTTCCCACCCACTCCACAGACCCCTTCCACGCGGCGTCTGAATCGTCCTCCTGTTGTGCGGGCCGCCGATTCGTCAACCCGCTGACCTCCGCCGCGCGATCTGCCGCGGGTTGGTGATGGGTCGCGGCCAAAGCCGCAGAAGAAGCCGCAGTCGCTGTGGTTGCTACCGCCAGCTGTCCAGAGCTCATTTTGGGACCTGGTGGGAGGAGATGCAGCGTCCCGCTCGCCCGCGCGTGCTTGATGAGTTCGGCCTGACGACGCAGAGAGTACTTTGGCGGTGCCCACCGCCCCGACTCGGGGTTTTTGTGTGGAACGAACGGGTTGGGAATGGCCCCACTTGTGGGAAGTTGTTCAGGTGTCGACCGCTCGGAAAGTTTAGAAGTAGCCGGGGAAAATACGATCGGAGGTGGGACAAGCTCGCGTAGTCGAAAGCGCTTGACTGCGCGAAGAGATTGGGACATATTGTCGTCGGGGGACGGGAGACAACGACAGCGAGGAACTGGACCTTGCCACTGTCACCGACAGCAGAAGTCGCTAATTGTACATCACGTGCACGCCATTTACGTAAATCTCACCCAACAACCCAACTCTTCACCGAGTGAGAACAAGAGGAGAGTTTACAACGCCGTTACCCTTCATTAACTACTACTGGTGTCGAAGAAAGAAAAAAGCTTCCGATCATATCTTTCAATCTGTCCATCCGCTATCCGGGAATCCCCTGTTTTCCACGGTCGTGCATGTGGAGCATTTTCTGCAGTCGCTGTGATCTAGGCCCCTTGCCGTTCCAGAGGGTCCTCTCGACGGCCACATGAACGACGGCCGCCGTCAGAAAAGGAAAATGCAGGGTCGACAGTCCGATCGGAGGTCAGCCCTCTGCGATCAAGGCGGCGCCGTGGGCCGTCGCACAACCATCGTGAACATATATGAACGGGAAGGAAGGCATGACGTGAAACGCCTCGCACGAGGGCGCGCATAAGCGCCGTTGTCGCCGTCTTCGAGGGCGTATAAAATGAAATGAAAAAAAAAAAAAATCATAGTTGGCAGGTCTGACAGACAATGGACAGGCGAACGTACCGTAATCGCAACCCCCATTGTTGAAACGAATTCATGGTACCGAGAAGAGGGGCAAACGTCGCGCGTGAGCACGTCCAAAGTCCACCTTCATGCCGACCCTGCTGTCTTCTAAACAGAGAAGATCGTCGACCCAGACGCCTGACGGTGGTTCGAGCGCGCTGCCCTCGAGTCTCGGTTATTGCACCGCGCCGCGTACGTGAGCGCCTGCAGCAGCGCATCACAAAACACGCCCCCTATAGGGGTACAGCACGAAGCACATGCTTGCGTACGACCCGTCGTCCCCGTCCCCCCTCTTCCGGCGGTTCGGCGCGCGAACGGCGCAGGAAACATCATAGCAGTCTACTTCGAGGGCCACAGATGCGCGGCAGGAAAGGACAAGAGGGACGGCCACGGGTAGCAGGCGGGCGAGGAGCGCATCCGAACGTGGCGTGCTCAGCGCTCAACTGGGGACAGTACCAGCCCCTGCCTCGGAAATACCTACGTTGGTGTGTTCGACTTCATTAGTCGTCGTGATTGGACATGCACCGGTTGTCGACCGACGGCATACGAAGAGGAGCGGGAGAAAGGCGAGTCCGAAATCGGACGAGCACGCCACGCCGCAAACGACCAGTTCAAGTTCTGCATCGTAGCACACGGGGGGCCCTCTCTACTGGTGACGGGTCACAGGCCATGATGCATCGATGTATGGAAATAAGGAACTGAGGCTGGATGGAGGGTATGATCAGTACTTGGCGCCTCGAGGTACAGAACCCCATATAGCATTACCATCACTGCGGGCATTCCCCTCTGCCTTGTGCAATCAGGTTGTGCTAGTCAAAAGCGGGCGGTGTGGGCGACCGGCTCACCAACGCAGACGAATTGGTTGACACGTAGACGTAGTCATTGAAATAACGACGTTTACAACACGAGATGTCGACAAATGAAATGTATTAGGGTTGACAACATTTCAACTGGTCGACGTCGATGGGTGACCCAACAGCCATCGCAAAGGCAGGTGGACTGCTGCAACTCCACACTTTCCAACTAAGTGTCTACGCAATCGCAAAGAAAAATCAAGGCGCAAAAGGGGTGGAGGGGGAAATAAAATGGTAGGGGCGAAATGAAGGACAAACGAAGCAGTCCCATGTATGGTTGACCGCACGGTAGTTAGACAACGAAAAAAAAAAATAGATAAAAAAGGTTTCGTGTCGCCTACCCCGATGGTGGAAAGTATCCGGAAAAGATTGAGGAACCGATGAGGAAAAGTACACAAAGAAAAGGCCTTAACGTTGTGATTGCGTTGTGAAGTCAGAAAAGTGACCAAGAAGCAGCGAGCTCCAAGATAGTAAAATAGTGACCGCCCCTACGAGACTCTACCCTCAGATATACTCATCGTTGGGGTACGGGGACCTGCCCCCTTTGGGTAGTTGCTGGAACTGGGCCGGTGTATTGTCGTGGGGGCGGGGCAGTGCCTCCGTTTTGTCTTGCGGGAGGTTGCCCATTCGTCTGGTAGACAGTTTGTTGAGGAACAGACAGGCGGGGAGGCGGGGCCTGAGCATTCCGAGGTGCAGGGGTGGGTTGTTGCTGTTGTTGCTGCTGCTGTTCCGGCTGCTGAGTGGCTTTAGGGCCCGTCGGCTCGTCAACAGCGCTCGGTGCAACATAAAGGCCTTTGTCAATCTGCTGGGGAATTGGTTGGATCTCCGTGCCAAGCTCTTGTTCAATCTTGTATAGGTTGAAACGGTCTTCATAGGTAACGAGGTTGATAGCAAGACCCAAGTGTCCGAAGCGCCCAGATCGGCCAATCCGGTGAAGGTATGTCTCCGAGTTCTTTGGGAAATCAAAGTTGATAACGACATTGACAGCTTGGATGTCAATACCGCGTGTTAGCAAATCTGAACAGACCAGATTTCGGCAGACACCATTGCGGAAGTCGTGGAAGACACGGTTACGATGCGATTGGAGCATCTTTGCGTGTGAATAAAAACATGAGTAGCCAAGCTCAGTAACCTTTTTGGCCAAGAGCTCGACGCGATTTGTTGAGTTACAGAATATTATAGACTGATTGATTTGGAGCTGGGGAAGAAAAACCGGATTAGGCAATGAGGGGAGTGATGTATTATGTGGGATCGAACCTTAGAGAAGAGGGTGTTGAGACAATGAACCTTCTGCCGCTCCTCGACGTATGCATAATACTGGGTGACGCCGCGCAGTGTAAGTTCGTCCATGAGATTAATTTCGTGAGGAGTATTCATATGTTTGTCCTAAAGAGCATTCAGTCGGTGAGGTGGAAGGACGAAACGAACGAGGTGCAGACCTTGAAATCTTTTACAATAAGGGGGAAGGTGGCTGAAAAGAGCATGACTTGACGGGTCTTTGGGAGGTATGAGAGAAGCTGCTCCATGACGGGGGAGAACTCGGGTGAAAGAAGCTTATCGGCTTCATCCATGACAAAGACGGGGCATTCACTGAGATCGGCAACGTTTTTTCCGGCGAGATCAAGAATACGACCAGGGGTGCCAACGAGGACATGGACGGTCTCCGATAACCGTAAAATGTCGTCTTTCAGTGTTGTGCCGCCAGTGGTAACCATGACCTGGATGTTCATATGCTTTCCGAGAGTTTTGCAAACCTGACTCGTTTGCAAAGCGAGCTCTCGTGTTGGGACAAGGAGAAGGGCCTGAATTTTATTCCTGTTGATATCGATTTGCTGTAAGGAGGGAATGACAAAGGCAGCAGTCTTGCCTGTGCCGTTCTTTGCACGGGCAAGTACGTCACGTTTTGTTAGGGCGATTGGGATAGCTTCTTCTTGGATGGGAGAGGGCTTTTCGAAACCAGCTTCGAAGATGCCCATGAGGAGCTCTCGGCGGAGGAACATGTCTTCAAACTCGAGACCCTTTGTTGCTTTGACGTCCTCTGTTTGTGGGCGGTCATCGCGTGGTGGGGGGCGGAGATTAGAACGCCAGTTATCGGGAGGACTTGACCATGAGGGCATGTGAGACAGGTTTAGGACGGAATGAGAGATACTCACGGAGCTGTAGACGAGGAACGCGTTGATTGGGACATTGATGGCAGGAGTATGTTGAGAGAGAGGTGTGCCTGATAAGGAGAAGGAGACGACGACAAGTGAGACGGGCGGTTGAACTGAACAAGGAAAATAATCGGATTATTTGTTGCGCCACGCCACAGCTGGCACACACTCCGCTTTAATCCGAAAGAGTGTTTAGAGTGTGTCCGTGTTCTCATACCAGGCGGTGTCACACAATGACACATGGCATTCTCCTCAAAAGACCCCTGCCGCCCTTGCGACACCCCTTTGGTCTGGTCTTCCCGCCTAGCGCCCTAGTCTTGTCTCTCACCTCGACCCAACATTCTTTTCATTCCACGTTCTTTACTTCTCCACACTCCTTGATCCAATCACCCTCTTCACCTCAGTTGCAAATTCAGAATATCATGTTTACCCCGCCCCCATCACCTCTACCCGTCCCTCTCGAATATCCTGATGGCACTCTTGTTTCATCTCCAACATTCCACCAACGGTCCATGGATCCAGCCTTTAAACTCTCCTCGCCTCCAGCTCCAGAAAAACACCCAGCCCGTGAACGGAGGGAACACACGAGCGCGCTAGCTGTTCAGGACCGTAAACGTCAAACGGGATGGCGTACGTATATTATGGCCATCACCCTTCCGCTCTTACTTGTACTCGTCACCGTTTCAACCCGCTATTTCGCCCTACCTCTTTTCATGGACTTGGCAGCTCCCAATTGGACCTCGGACCCGGCGCATTCACTACAACGGCGACAGGACGGCCCTAACCCTGTTTCTGCTGGGGTTCCTCCAGTCGAATTCTACACCCTCGGGTATAACGTTCCCTACCTTTGGTACGGTATTGTCTTCGACGCCTCCGACTCCAACCCAAAGTCCCAGCCCGGGTGTACCGACCATCCCTACTTTGTCGCCTGTCCTTCCCACCCCTTTCCCCCAGCCGTTTGACACCACCCTCGCCAATAATTTTACGACATCCTCATGCGAATCTTTCTTCTTAAATATGACCCAATCAGCACCATTTCGTCAGTGTCGCCCCTTCTCCTTCCTTTCTCAGACATCTTCTGCTTTCTTACAGGTTAGTCCTCTTACCGGCCTATCAATTTCTTATACTCATGTTGATGTATCTTCTCACCCGCGGGCAGGCACAGTCCAACCTTACGGCTCTCAACATCGATATCTGGGGTACTTGTAACACTCCCGTGGACGTTGATCAATGCACGGCCAACATGGGTTGGTTTGCATCAAACTTGCCCGTCGCGTGTTCCCGGGATAAAAGCGAACAAAATCAAATGGTCTTACAGGCACTTGCGGGTATATTTATTTTCCGTTCACATTCAATGCGATTTTGGCGCTCATGTGTCACTCGCTTTGCAGGTCTTCAGTTGTACTCGCTAATGCGGGAGGTCGCTTGCATGGCAGATCAGAACAATTCCGCCTATTGCTACGTTGGGGCCGCAAGTAGCTCAAATCCGTCGGATCTGTATTTCTATTCACTGCCATATGGGACTCCCCTTCCGAACAATACCACGCCCACATGTTCTACTTGCACCAAAAGCATGATGACCTTATTCGGGACAGTGGCTAGGTCGGTCGATGGCCTGAAGCAGACATACAGTAGCGCAGTAGATATTGCCTCTTCGAAATGCGGCTCGAGTTATATTCACAGCCAATCGAACCTTTCCTCGTCATCGGCGACGCGGTGGATTGGAGATACGGCAATGTCTCGGTGGTCGATCTTGGTTATACTTTGTGCTACTTTGGTGGAACTACTGTGATTTTGGTTTTTTTGGTTGTATCTGCACCATTTTTATTTTGTTTTTATTTTTACATACCTTGGTTGGTTGGTTAACGGATTTGGTACCCAAATGGAATTTTTGTCGATCGGAATGACGTTATGCTGATGTAACTAATTGGCCACAAACCGTTTGATGTGATGGTCACCACCACCGACTGAGTCCCAAATGGGCCAACCGAGGCTTGGGTCTGCTTACATGCTTTGCTCACCTCTCTTTTACTCGAACCATGCCTCGTCTACGTGTTGTAGCTGGGCCATCCTTAGACGCCCTCGTGCCCATCTCCGTCAATTCCAATGTCTCACATCCCGTTACATCTGATGCCTTCGAAGGTCGGATTCTTGCGTACATCAAGGACTTCGCGGACAAAGATGGGTCTGTCCTGCAGAGCGAATACTTCGACAGGGAGGACCGCAAAGGCATTACTTGGAGCATACAAGTTCAAGGTATGTCCCTTTACCTTTCATCGAGTCTACAATGCTGAGGGTGAGGTTACGTGAATAGGTCGCTTTCTCCGTCCCATCTCCGCAGACGATGTGCTCTTTGGCAATACATTCGATCGTCCTCTGAAGCTACCCTGGGGTTCGGGCGCAGCTCTCAAATTCATGCAGTAGGTCACTATTGATTACCCTTTGCCGCCAGTCGTATTGACGTCATACACAATCCCAGCTTCATAGACCCGACATTAGAACATGACCTCACGTCGGGCACGAAGCCCTGGGCACTTTCCCCGTTCATATCGACCATGCCGCATCTCGCACACAAGCGCGTGCCTGGTGTTTCTCGTCAAGCCTCACCTGTGGCTGGGCATCTCACCTCCTCTCACAAACCGCAGTCACCAGAAGAGCAGAGCAATCACGACGGATGGCCCCACTTCCCGCCTCCGCAGTCGCTTTCCGACGATACGACCCAGTTACATCTCACCCTGAAAAGTTCACCTTTGCGTTCTGCGTCGCCGTCACCCGGATCATCGCCGCTTCTCTCTCACCGGTCATCCTCGGGGACTGCTACCCCTGACTCTGTTAGCTCCGTGTCGAGCTCAGTCACAACGTCGCCTTATCCCAGAAACGACGCCCTTCCAGAACCATCCTCTCTCGAAAAGCAATATATCAAGAAGAAGAACCGTCTCTCGGCAGGGACGCTGGCGTCGCTTCTGCCCGACGACGAGAGGAGGAGAGCGCGCAAGGAGCGCAAACGCACGGAGAAACTTGCACGCCACGAGCAAGCGTTGCAGGAATTGCGAACGGCCGACCGTCGCCGTGCGTATTTTCGCGACGCGTCGCATAGGCGCGAACTCATCTTTGGACCTGAGGTACGTTACGTCTTCCCCTTCTTTCCCTATAACCGAGATGCTGATTTTGGGTAGGACGTGTTCACGACCGATTTTTGTTACGGCTTTATTCACTTTGCGCCGACGTTGTCGCTCAATTTGCCCGGTGGCATCTCATTTGACCTGATGCACTACTGGGACGGGCAGCCCGTCCGCTTTATGTGCTGCGAGCGCAAACGCGAGGCTGAGAACGACGGCGGAGGCGGCAGCGAGGATGGCGGTGCGGACAACGTGCCGTGGGGACGCGTGTTGTGGTGCGTGGCGATAGAACAGGTGCCGGACGAAGAAGAGTCGCTACCCACGCCAATGCCCATACCCCAGAGCCAATCGCGATCTCAGACAATCAACGAGGGTGGTGACCCCCAACACGACTTAGCGGATGACTCCCCTTTCTTCGTGCAAGCGAGCGATGACAATAAATGAATAGAGTAACTTACTTCTTTTGCACCTAGACCCAGTAATATCGTGATGATACAGTACTATTCTGCACGTGTATAGTCCTTTGTTCAAGCCTCCAAACTATCACATCCCCTTAACTTCCCTGTTCTTATTCCCCAAGGCGTCAGGGCAACACAGCAACTTGAACCGAAACCCAAAAGCACCCCGATCTCAGATGACATTATCAATAAGTGCTAGAAGGCATCCCACGCAAATTGCCCACAGGTGCCTTCGAATGATATCCGAGTCGTCGAAACATCGGTATCTTTTGGCCGACGGATACGTCGGGAGAACTCGCTGCTCAAAGGTTTGACAGCGGCAAATGTCATGACAGGACGGCGAGGCATTCAACCGTGCGGTAGAGATCACGGAATTTCTCGTGCAGAGGTTTGTGGCTTACGAGAGCGCCTAGTGATCGTACAATACACTGTTATATAACTTACGGCGTGCATCTTGTGCAAGATCTTGTGTCGAGACGAACGATACGGCAATGCGTGAATGAAAACCCGATATAACGACATTGTAGCCATGTGCCCCGTCGGTGCGAAAATTAACCCGAAGGGTCTTGACACCGACAAGCATGAAGCCCGAATACGACGTGATAGACTTTCAAAAGTCCAGTACAGTACGTACTTTTCCAATCCGCGCCCCGCAAGTGCCGGCCCTTTCGGAGCTCCGATAGCGTGCCAGTGTAGCGTTTCTTCGGCGTTTCTTGTGCCCCTACGTAGACCTGCTTTATACATGTCGAAGGCCGTACAGTCCCACTCCCCGAATACTTGCTTACAACCACAAGAGTATGAGCGCGCCTGATTACAAAAAGACAACTGAATTAGGAAATTCTATCAAGGGACTTTTCTCAGCATCTGCACATCACGTGCGACAGACACTGCTGCATAATTGCGATACTACCAGTAACTTGGAAATCTCGGCTCTCCTCAACCCAGTAGATGAGGCTCACGTTCTCAATGCGGTAGCGGAGGAAGGTATGTTATGGAATATTCAGTGTACGTCTGGCTTTCTTGCCTTTTTTGCATGCTGTCGTTGAACCCGCCCCAACTCAACTCTCTCAGCTACAGTAGAGGATTTCGATCGTGTCCTCAGTGTCAACCTTCGTGGGACCTTCCTTTGTTGCAAGTACGCGGGGAAGCAGATGATGGCCCAAGGCCGCGGCGGGCGCATAATTGGTAGGTTGAAACACACCTCAATGTACTATTCACCGTCCTCGCAGGCGCATGTTCCGGTACAGGCAAGCAAGGCCAGGCATCTCTCAGCGCTTATTCTGCTAGGCGAGTTCGGCATACGCGCTTTGACACAGTGCGCTGGTGCGTATTTTCGTTCCCTCGGTTCCAGTGCCGCTTAGGCGTATCGGATCTGCTCAGCCCTGGAATTTGGACAACACGGCAATTACTGTTAACGCTTATGCCTCGGGACCTGTGAAGACCCCGATGTGTGCGCTTCGTCGCTCTTTTTTTTGTTTTAGAGGTAAGCCTCTGACGTTCTATTGGGGGACGATCTCGAGGTCAAGGCTCGGCACCAGGTGCGCAGGTTGCGTAGCGTTTCTGATTCGGGAATGTCTGCAGCTCTCGAAAACCGCCGCAGTGGGGTACCTGGGTGTCCCCAATGACATCGCCGCACTAGTGTCCTTCCTCGCGTCTAAGGAGTCTCATTTTCTCACCGGACAAGCAGTGAGTGCCTCCCATTAACTACTTTCGGCTGACGGAGTGACGCCCACGCCCAGATTAGCATAGACGGAGGCAGGCACTTTGATTGAGGGCCGCCACTCGCAACCTGACGCGACACGAACAAAAGGAGTATGAGTCGATGTACGCTTGACGATATATCGAGGAAATATCCGTTTTTTGCGTGTCTGGAAATTCGGCCATATTGGTCAGCGCTTATTCTCCATTTGTCGCGAGCGCTTCCCGTGTGGTCATAGAATACTATCCACCCCTACATTCAGAAAGACCACTGGCAGTCGATACGCCGCAAAGTCTCGGAAAATAACTTGGCTGTCGCCGATTGGAGGGCGCAACTTGTGTACTCGGCTCAGTGATCCCTTGGGGAGTGGCGAGCAGGTCAAGTGGCCTTCCCGCGCTCAACCTTCTCGTATTTGCATCCATGCCGCAGTATGCAGACTTAGATGGGCACTTCAATCGACGGTAAACATCGGTGCGACGCGTGCACATAACGGACAAGTATAGCTCTCTCGGGCTCGTTGGATTTCCACAGCGTACTCAGCCTAACTAAGAGTCAACATACATGCAATCACATGCTCTTTCCCTGGCTCAGGATTATGCAAAGAACGTATAGATGCGGAATGCTACAGCGCCAAAGAGCATCAGCTCGGCGATGGCGCGCACAGACTTGACGAAGATTCCCTGGCGCGCGCCTTTTGCGCCGGCCGAGTCGATCCGCCTCGATGTTTGCAGCGGAGATTTCTTACAGGGCGAGAGATGTCTGAGCCAGTTGCGAGCAGAGGGGATTATTGCTTACTTAGGTCCCCTGCGGCAAGATAGCCCTCCAATCTGAATTTCTTGGAAGCTCGTCCTGAGGAAAGAGACAACATCAACTGATACGTCGGGAACGTAGCCCGGGGAACGTACGTGACAGCAACAGCACCTTTGGCTCTGACCCAGGCCAGTAAGACCTGGTCTGTCGTGACACCGAGTCTCTGAGCTATTTCATTGAGCGGTTCGTCCACGGGGCCTCCGGGCTGGTGCGTGATTGGGCTATTTATCCAATCAGAACAGAACACGGAGGCCTGAGGCGCGCATACATCAGAGGCGAGTATGCCTCAGACACGATGCCGTGGCTCGGAAGCATATGCGAGCAGCGGTGCCTGACGCGCATATACGTAGGGATGCAAGAGAATCTAGCAGCGGATCAGCTAGCAAGCATTCGCTCGTTGGGCGATCCTACCTGATTCACGGCGGGTTTGATCTTGGCGGATGCCAGTAGAATCTCGAGTTCGTCGACGCCAAAGTTACTGACACCGATGCTCCTGCGAGTGTTTTAGTACTGTATCCCGGCCATCCAGTTGGCGACAAGAAGCACTCACTTGGCGAGGCCTGCCTTCTTGATAGCTTCCATCTTAGCCCAGGCCGTCGGGATGTCTGGCTGGGCGAGACTCGGGCGGTGGATGAGATACAGGTCAACGTATTCGACCCCAAGCTATCAGTAGTGCGCTCTGTGAGCCACAACACCACGGTGCCCAACGAAAAGAAGCGCGCACGTTCTTGAGACTGTTCTGAATGGAAGTTTCGATATCAAGTCCGTTGAGCCCGGAGTACTTGGTGGTGATGAAAATATCCTGTCTTGCCAGTCCACTCTCCCGCACGGCTATCCCGGCCTCTTCTTCGTTGCGGTAGACTTGGGCAGTGTCTGGACGTTATCGGGTCAGCCGCGAACGAATCTACTGGGGAGACCGTGTTTTGCCTATGTGGTTGAATCCGACGGAAATAGCCTGGTCGACTTGGTCTATAGGACCCTGACCGTTGCCAATGCCCCCTGTCCCAAATGCAATGCCCGGGATCACATTCCCTAAATACGCCATGAGTGGGCGTGGAATCTATCTAGTGGGCGTGACACACCGTCGTTGAGTTGGATGGCGTCCCAAGGCATTGTGAATGTGTGTCGCTGTGGAGAAGGTCGGCGGTTTCCATGATTCGACTCTCACTTGGATAAAACAGAAGCCAGGTTGGGTAATGATCACATGTACTTTTGCGCTTGAGTGTGGGTATAAGTCGCATTTATTTGGACACAGTGCCAACTGGACGACTTGAAACCACCAGCAAGTAAATTGATCCCTGTGCCTGTGCCCGAAACGGAGAAGCCCTTACTATCTCTTACAAAAACCAATGTTAATTACGACTTTCTCGCTTATTGTAACTGATGTAACTGCGAGAATGAAACATATGGGAAGGAGGGGGGGAATATAGCATGATGTCAGGAACCAGTGAAGCCAATGAGAAATAATCCAATTATGCATAGTGGGAACCGGCGTGATTACAGGTCACCTTTTCAGCGCTTCAGCTTCATCGAGCACTCCATTCGGTTCGGAGATCTGCTTTACATAGTCATACCTGACAAAGCTCATAACACTGACAAAAGTAAGCTTTCCGAACACCCGATGAAACACTGGAACACATACCAGATAGTCTCATCTGTGCAGCCAACTACTGTACTACTTCCTCGTGACTCAGCTGCATCGACATCAGATTCTTTTCTGGCGTGGCCAGTCCCGCAAACTTCGCCGGAGGCGTCCCATAAAGACCTTTCATGTCGTAGGCTCCAACGGGGCCGTCTGCTATTACCTCCAGGCGCCTGAGATCGGAGCAATACTTGTATCAAGGTCAACGGAAGGCGACGTTTTACCACGCGGTGGCAGGCTGTCCCCAGCGTTGTCCGGGTCATCGTCAGCGGCGGTGGAATTTTTCTCCTTGTGGGTCAACATGTAAATCTGGAGGTGCCTCTATGAGTAGAGAAGAGAGGAAGAACCAGGCTGAGCTCGTACTCTCCGTTCCGCTCCTGCGCGCGAGCTGAACCTAGTCGCGGTAACTACGCGACGTTTCCTCGGGTCGACGGCGCCAACTGAAACATCGGGTGTCTCGATAACTGCGATGGGCCGCCGCAGTGCTGCGAGTATGGCCGCACGCTCCCTGCGAACGAATTGCACTACATCGGGAAAACCCTACCCCTGTAAATCCCGTCAAAGTTAGCGCTAAGCCCATTAACCACCCTAAAACGGGACTAAGCGCAGGTGGAGATAAATTTCTATTCAGTGAACTAAAAATTTCCGTTAATTACACTAAATTTTGGTACATGTGTCTATCAAGGAATGGATTGACATAGAAGTTATTACATTCCTCGAGCACCGTTGAGCCTTTCCATTGCCGGGGTGCAACGGGACCAAAAACTGGGAACAATTGGACACTCCGACATATATCTGTCAGAGGGACAACACTTGCAGAACGACGTCCGTTGCGATAATGTCTTGATACCCGACACATGTTATGAGATGTACCAGATGCGGAGGGTGGTGAAAACCATTCAACATAGGCAAGTTGTGCAGGAGGAGCTGGGCGCGAAGCAAGAAAAACCATGGACGCCGCCGACGTTGAGAGCTGAAACACAACCCGAATTTGAACAACTCGAATTCTGGTTCCATTCTTCACCAATCCCGTATCGAATCGCCCGGGATTGACAAGTCCACGTCGGTCGTGTCCTTCTGGTCGGATGTGTATGACGTCAATAGTTTGCTTGTCTGGGTCGTCATGATGGGCAAACTTAATTTTATGGAACACAGAAACCCGTTGAAAGGGAATAAGGGTATTGTCAGCACGCCTCCGAGATGCGCTGGCAGAAAGCTCAGGATAGTTGTGTTGTACGATGAAGTCCGCAAGGGCATCTTGAAAGTCGACGGCCCCATATCGGTTGGAAAGATTCTCGAAGGTGACACCCTTCTCGGACGGATGCATTGTCAAGAAAGGGTATAGTACTGATGGCAAGGTGGAATAGTGCGCTGGGCGTTGCACTGGTGGTGCCGAAATACCTTTTTGCGATTCGATAAGTCCATTATGCTGGTGCATCGCCTCTTGTCGCTCCAGCCAAGTTGTCATTTGCTTGTATTCGTCTTTGAAATTGGTCGCGCGGTATGCATTCTTGGTAAAGTCGATGTGAAGCCGTTCAGATTGTTCCGTGTTATAGTTATCGGTTGAGCCAAAAAGTGTGATAGATCTCCGGTAATGGGCCAGACTGTGAAGCTTGGGAAGGTTGAAGTGTTCCCGGACTCCGAGCTCAATAAAAACTTCTTTCTCCTCGTGAAATTGTCGTAGTGCCATATCCAACGCATTGAGACTTTCTGTGGTTTGTACGGGGTACTGAGAAAGATAGAAGAAATCAAGAAGTCCCCGTACAGCACGGGTCAAGCGTGCCGATGACTGAATCCCTGGAAGGGCGAGATCCACCACAACTCCAAGGATGATGCGACATACATCTTTGTGTTCTTGACCAGTAAGTCGTGAAAGAGATGTGATCCCTTTATGAAAGTGTCGAGCATTGTGGTTTGGTGGTAGGCGGATGCAACGCGCATTGATCTCCTCAGCTCCAAGTCTGGCGAGCCAGCGGACCAGATGTTTAGCGATGCCTTGATGAAGCTGGTGTAAGATATCCGGGGTGATCGAAAGAAATATATTGGTGTATGGCAAACGCTCCCAGAATGGATGGTAGGTGGGCTTGAGACCAGCTTCGCGAGATGCAGCGTGAAAGGTTGTCGGGTCACCATCGCATAATGAATATACTTCGATCGCTGTCCGAATATCGCGCAAAGGGAAAGTTTCATCGCTTTCGAGTTCGTCTTTTGGGACAGTACACTTAGGGCATCTTCCGCTGTATGTGCAGGTGACAAGTGACTGTTCGGGGTAGTCGCCAATAAACGCCGCGAAAATTGGATGACAGCGGTACCACGTCCCATCACTGGTGGCCATTGCAATGCCGGTCTCGCCGTAAGTTTCAATGGGTGACAAAAGTTTATGCATGCACGCATGAAATAGGTTCGCCAGGGCACAGCGCCGTGCCGACTTGTTTTGAATTTGCTCGAGCCGTGTTGTTGGAATATATCCCATCAACATTTGCGCGCGGCAGGTTGGTTTGCAACGAATGTCTTTAGGAATGTTACCAATTGACATATAGACTGGGTATGCGCTTTTGGACCGAAACTGCGTGAGTTGGGTTTTGTCCGATGATATAATGATGGGTATCACGGTTGCGCCTGGGCTGCGTAACTCAAGGGATTTCTAGAAACTGCGTAAGTACGCAATACTAAACTATCCAAGACTCAGGGGATATTTGACATACTTGCACGGACCACCACCATTTTCCGGTGTGCATTTCACTGAACACTTGTGTGGTATGATTTGCGTCTTTGTAATGTCGTTCAGGTGCAAATACAAGCCTTCCTGCAAAGGCCGGGTCTCCAAAGAGCATGTGGATGCAGGGAATGATATCTCGAAAGTAAAAGTCGTGAGACCCCCCACCCAAGATGAATCTCCTCGCACTTGAACTTAGGCGGCCCTGGCAATTCTTTATCAATGATGCGATTGAGCTCCCGGGCGTTACGATATGACAGGCCCAAGCTTTCGACCATCTATTTCAGTCAGTGGTCAGCTATTAAACTAGTTGTCATAGTCATGAACTTACGCCATCAATCGCAAGTAGTTCCGTGACCGATGTTGAGGTTGGACCCCTTTTCTTGGCCCATCGGGCAAAATCCCAATCGCGCTGTGACCGGAAAGGGGACCAAATGCCGTCTGTGCCAGGATACAGGGCTTGGCCACCTGCCGTGTTCTGACCCGTGTCGGAAATGGGGGCTCCAGCCAATCCCAAGGGAAACCGCTCGACAATGGGTGTCCCATCTTGATGAGCGTGGTTCTGGTTTAGAGTTTCTGTAAGTGCGGCACCTGGTCCGCTGTCAGTGGGGTCGGTGTCTATATGGTGTGGTTCAGCGTCTTCGTGACTATCAATAGGTCGATCGAATTCATTGCCATCTAGAATGGGGTCAATTTACTAGCGTGATCGAACCAGCTACATACTCACTTGAATCACCGATCCGTGGTCTGGAGCCACCACTCGGATCACTATTTTCCGGACCAGAGACACCTGGAGGATTGTACGTGGCAGAGCGATCCAGAAGACTATGATAGAGAGCACGACAGACGCCGCGCATTGTCATGCTGAGGTGACGCGAATACCCGGCATGGGTAAATTGTCGATTGCAACCAGCACAGGTAATTGGACTCATGGACGGGGAAAAATAGTGTGATACGAAATGGTGGTAGTAATAACAATGAAGGAGCGGAGTATGTCACAGCGGTAACTGGGGCTAGTACGTGACACTGGTAAGCACAGACAAAATATATAAGAGACACGGCACACACCTGGATAGACCACCCATCCAACCACTAGTCGCTCGTTTCCACTCATCCCTCCCAAGCCTTTCCCCAACTGCTGTCTTCCTATACACGCATGGCACCCCGCACACGGCAGCAGAAGAACGCCGCACCGATGGGTCCAGTGGTCCCTTCCACCAACACTGACACCCCAGCACGCCCTGTGAGCTCGAAGAAAAAGAAGAACAAAGAAACGAACCAGCCCACCGTGACCTTGCCTCGTCAGACGATCAAAATACCACCACTGGTAGGAGCGGCAGCGGTGGCAACAGGGTCTGCCAGTGGTATGTTGTCGTACAAAGTCGAGGTGATATGGCAACTTACTTGTATCTTAGTCACCTTGGGAAAGCGCGTCCTGTCCCCCGAAGATGGCCATGAACAGGGGCACGCAACATCAGGGCAGACAGCTAAAAAGCGGCATGTGAAAGACGGTTAGTTCTTGTGATTATCAGAAATGGAACCACTTACATCCAACAACCCCAGTTTCAACTCGCATTTATCCTCCTCTTCTTCAGCTGACAGACGAAGAGGATGCGTCTCATGGCGATGTTCGAAGCGTGAGAAAACTGAAGCGAAGTGCGTGTCATGTTTGGATGAGTCAACGATGCCTTCTCTGGTTGTCTAACTTCACACGCTTTCTTCACGCTTTCCCACACGGCATCAGCGGAGACTCTTGTCGTCGTCAACTCTGCTGGGGCCAACAACTCTTCAACCGACACCGACACCGACACCGACACCGACACCGATCACTCAAGTGATGAGGAATGCGCTTTGACACCAGCAGTCGTTCGAAAGATGGCACTCGAGGCAAGTAATTCCAGTTTCTGCGATCCGATACCGGCACCATGACTCAAGCGTACTCAGAGGCCTTCTTGGCTGGCCAGCGCTACAGGTGACACAATGGGCAGTGACCAGGGCAATACACACGGTGGCACCCCCAAGGGCCCCAACGGTATGTCATTCTCTTTAGCGTCAGTCATACCAGTACCACTCATCCCGTCCAGGTTATTCGCCGGACGACTATTTGCAAGCGGGTTGTTCGCAAGCCAACTATATGCAGGCCCAAGAGGATTATTCACTAGCAGGCTATTCACAGGCCCAGGAGGATTATTCGTATTCACCAGCTCAGGAGGATTATTCGCACGTGGGCAATTCCCAGGAAGATGACTGGCAAGCGGGTTATTCCCTGGAAGATTATTCACAAGTGGGTTCGTACACCCTTTTTGAACCGGAAGCTGCAGGTACGTCGTATAACAAGTCACCAACATCACTTACTCATTGTGTGTTGCCAATCCAGGTGCTGCGTCCGAGGACAATGGAGCAACGCATGCCCATTTCGGGGCAACGCTTGTCCATTCTGAGGTGACGCCTGTCCATTCTAAGGCAATGTATCCCCGTTCTGAGGTAATGCACAGCCGTTCCGAGGTAATCCACAGTCGTTCCAAGGCAGTCCATGGTCGTCCCGAGGTAACACATTCCCGCTCTGAGGCAATCCACGGTCGTTCCGAGGCAACACATTCCTGCTCTGAGGTGACACATTCCTACTCCGGGGCGGTGCATGCTGAGGCAACACATGCCCATTCGGAGGTGACGCCTGACCGTTCCAAGGCAATGCGTACCCGTTCCAAGGCTGCGCATACCCGTTCCAAGATGACACCTTCCCATTGCGAGGGCTACCAAGGAACTCGCTCGGGATCTGCAGGTGAGTGTGGTTCTTGTCAACTACAGAAGGCATTATCGTCTCAACACGGGCACAGCTTCTAATGGTCACCACGCAACACCTGCTCACGCCAACAACTGTCAAGTATCGGGGCCCATAGGTAAGCACACAAGCCGTACAATGATCCCCCCCACTTGTTAATGTGTCTGACCGTGACCAGGAGGATGGCCAGACGAAACTAACCTGCGTAGTGCTGTTTCAGGGAAGCCGAGATTAACAGAACAGACCCAATTCATGCGCGACATAATCAAAGCCTCATTCCCGCACTTGCGTGCTTCGATTATGATCCATGACGCATACCCTGATGCAACTCTTATCGGAACTTTTGTTTTGAGAGCATTCCTTGCTGCGACATCTAACGATTCGCGTGCTGTATATGTCCACCAGCGCATACGCCAAGATCATGTGTATCTTTCTAAGATGACTGTGTTGGTACGTCATATTTTGTATTTCTCTGAAAGACTCTGATAAATGTGTCCAGCCCCGAGCGCGCATTACCATATTTCGTGCAGAGGTCAAGGAACGCTGTGTGGCTGCCGTTGCACTTTTGATCAATCTTAATGACTCGCCAACCTCAATCGCGGACCTAATCGACAAGCAACTCAATGACAACTACAATTATATTTTCCCGAGACGTTCAAATGTAAGTCGTTAATGGTTTTATCTCATAAATACTAAGACATTTGTCAGAGTCTTAATATCCTAAGCGCACCACCATCTCATCGTTTACCATATCGCAGCAATATTATCACCTCTGTGATTCGTGACCTTTTCTTCACAGGTCCGGTACCATTTGCTACACAGCACCGGGAGCTCTTCCCAACCCACCCAGGAGTTAATGGAACTGTTGCTTATGAGATTCCGAAGTCAATGCTTGCCTTAGTTTCAACAGCGGTAAGTTTTTCCCTTTTGATTGTTGTTTATTTTTTGATTGTTCTTGGAAATTCGGAATCGATCAAGTATTACGCAGCTCTTCACGAGTGGTCCAGTGGCAAGCGTCAACAGCAAAACTTCACAGCAGATGGGAGTGCAGATGTCTACCGGAGTCACTTGACCTCTCTTAATAGTATCGAGACTGAGCACAAGTCTTCTTATCATATTATGATGATGGATATATATCAACTTGCGGCGTATGTTTCCCCTTCTCATTTTCCACTCATTTCACTGATTATTTTAGATCGAGCATTGGCCAAACTGCCATTCCAGTTGTTACGTTTCGGCCCGGAAGTGGACACTGACGCTCGGGGATGACACCACGTCAGCGATATATCGTCATGGACTTGTTGGATCAGTCAGCTGGGTAAGCTCCGGCGCATGTGATTGTGTACGATAACGGATCGGATCATGACTCGATGTGACTCAGTCCTAGGATAGCTGTATTAGGGTTTGCTCTACTTACGCTATTGGCTAGGATAGTTTGGAGCGGCGCTTGAAAGCCCGCGCGTATCTGTATAAGTAGTAGTCGTGGAAGACCAGGATCGCCATCTTGGTCTTCTTCAATACCACCACCTTCTTGTCTCTTCGTCTCTCGGACTCTCCTCCCTGTGAAGTGAGTCGCCTCCGGCATATCCCCTTAGACCAGGGATCCCCGTGAGCTTATCCCGAGTCCCCATCGCGGGCAGTGGACGTATATCCTCTTGGATCAGTGTTTCATCGTGTATTCTTATACTACAACGAACGAGTCGCCAAACCATACGGCTACATCTACATCGTCGATCACCCCTCTTGGAGAACTATCGTCCCACTCGACGACCCGCCTGCAAACGTACCACAAGAGGAGGACTTGCACGCCTTCATCGCTTTGAACGGAGATCTAGCTCCACACCCAGCTGAGTATCCAGACGCCATCACAAACCGCCTATTCTACCGATCGTTTAGGATCGCCGCGACTACCGAGGCCTAAGTCAGGCAAGCGTCCGTGGTAGACGTTACACCAGTCCCATCACTGGATATTAGCACACTTGAGATGGACGAATGAGCCTGTGCAACCAGTAAGTCCATCAGTTCTGGCACAGAACTGATCACTGACGCCTTATAGTCTTTATACCCAAGATTATACCCAAGAACTTGCCCACAATCGTTTTGATTACTTATCGCTCATTTGGCCTCATTTAGTCATCCCTTAGCCCCTCATTTAGCCTCATTTAGTCATTTTGTCGTTACTTAGTCACTCGTTTAGCCTACAAATGATCAACAATTTAATGTTAAATTTTGGGAAAATTAAAGTGTCTGCCGATTAGCTCAAACTTAGCTTTAATTGGGCACTAATTAAAAGGGGGGATAGTTAAAACGGCAAATGGGCGCTTATGTGCTAATTAGCACTAATTAGCGCTAATTAGCAGGGTAGGGTTTTCCCGATGTACTTTAAAGACTGGGGTGTTCATCGTACCCGCTCGCACGCGACAATCATGGGCACGGCGGAGCTCAGGCTGTGACGTTATCGGAATACAAGTCGGTGCCTCCCCCCACCCGTCAGCACCGGGGGTTGTTGGGTTGGCTGACATGGTTGTGGTGTCATAGGCGCGACTGACATCCACGGCACCTCGTTCGACACGTCGGAGCCACCCGATTGCACCTGGAGGCGTGCTGTCTAGCTGCATTGTTCCAGCGACATATGTTAGCTTTGTGGACTATCTCGACAGCGAGCGACTGGCGCGATTTGGCCTACACAATGTGGTACGCGTTCTGATCACCGAATGAGAAGGAGGAAGGCTGAAATTTCGACTCAGGTGGTCCCTCGAGTGTCAGACGTTGATTACTTCAAAGTGGGAATCGCTTGCCATCGCACCAGTGTTCGCCGATCCTACAGCACCTGATGATTATTTCCTTTTCACCACCGTAAATACCCCGGCAGCCTGTCTGTAATTAGCACCGACAGCTTCTCCCATAGGCTGACAATTACTTCATGTCGACGTATAGTATATTCGATGGTAAGCCGTTCGACGCTGCGACGCAGGTTTGAATAATAGCCAATTCTTGTGTTTCGGGTAACCCTTCCCAGCTTCCCAGGCCGCAAGTGGTCATCTGATACGAAATACATCCCCTTAGATCGCCACGTCCACATAGGTTAACCGTTCCGTAGCCAATCGTTGTACCATTGTAAGAGGAAGGACATCGTGGATATGATATCATCTTTTGTGCAATCCCTCGGTCATCTGAGAAACATTTAGTCACCAAAAGTTGGGTGGTCTGACATTCCTCGAGATGTTGTGTGCCCTTTCCGCGAGCAATTGAGCCATGAAGCAAATTGTTAATTGTAAAACACGATGATCGTCCTCACTCGCTTACATTCTACTGTGATTGAGGGACTTCCAGATTTTACATTGGAGACATTTCGCTGAGAAAAAGAGTTTGAGGAGTCAAGCTAGTCAAGTACCACATTCGCAATGGCGCTGGAAATCGTACAGATTGAAAACCCATTTCATTATGCTGTCAACAGGGGTGCACAGCTTGGTGCTTCAGTGGTGCTTTGATTTTCAAGAACACAAAAGCACCAAAAACGACCCCACGATCCCGACGATGACTTGATGCATACTCTAACTTTCATGGACCTCTACGGACCAGAGTGAGACCAGAGTCGGACCCGGGGTCAGATCCTTCGGACCAGGGTCCAAAGGTCATGACCCTGCCAACCTTGCGTAATGGTAGTCATCCTCGTTTGAGTTTCGAGTGGCACTCGTTAACCCTTCTTTCTCTCCGAAGGGACCCGGGCTGTTACACCCGTTGGTATATTTGTACCACTGAAGTTCCTATTTTTCCTTGAGCGCCGATGAGTTTATGCAAGTTTCATGTTTCAGTATAGCAAGTTCCAATGTAATACCAAGCGAAAGCGACCCACCTGCGTTCCCGATCGAAAGAAAGACATGCATGGACGTCCGCGTCCACGAAGATTCCAGGCAAGAAACCCCACTCAGTTCCGAGAAAGGTGGAATTCGGGTGCAAGGCTAATAATTAATGAGGTTTCCGCCAAGGACCTTTCTTTACAAGCCGGCTATCGTGCAACGCCGCCAGATGTATCACCGCTATCACATGTCCTCATGAGTGCAACCAAAGGATGACGAGGGTGGTGGTAGGCCAGCAAACCCCGCGATTTATTGACTACGAATACGAGTTCAATTTTCGAACTGAGGTTGAGTCTCAAGCAAGGTCTCAAGTAAGTCCCTCCTAGAAGTCCCTATGCGATAGAATTCAAATTCGTCTAAAATAAAGTCTAGATTCAGAGTTCTGGATCCAGAACAGTCATGAAATTACCATCGACATCGATCTTCGTTTCTTATTCCCACAGTGCCCACCCGAGCCCGAGATACAGGGTGATGGAGCGGAATCGAATCGAGTGGAAATGGGGGCTAGATTGATGTTGACCGTGACGTGCGTGATGGCAGAGGGCTGACACTCACCTCCGAGCCCGAGTCGCCGGGGATCGCAGCTTGAGCGTAGAGCCGGACGGAGCTTCTGAAAACCCTTAGAATCCGCCCAGATGCCCGACACCCGACGTACTTGGGCCTTGGCGAACTACTCAAGATCCGATTTCACGGAATCGGGAGGAGACGGGAGAAGGGCTGTCATATGGTCTGAATAGATCCAGTACAGCACAGATGCAGCACAGATGAAAAGGTTGCTGCCCTCAGACTCCGCACAATTACGACATCTCACCATGAGGGCGCAAATTGTACAAGTGCGTTCGACTCATCGTAATCGCGTAAGCATGAATAATTCTACATTAACGGACAACAACTACAACAGAGTGTTATATATACGAAGAACAAGAAATATGTATGTTAACGGGCAGGATTGCAAAGTGATATCAGCAGATATGTGGTTGAGCGTATCATTGTGGGTACAATTATGCAGCACTAGTGTATAGGGGTAACCGGGTTGAAAAGAAGAAAAATAGGAACATCGAAAAAAGCACTGGGATAATCGCTCATTGCCGAAGGCATTTGATGAGCTTATTCACACCATCAAGGCCGAAGCCATCCTCAGCAGGGTAACAAACATACATCGGCATGTGCTGTGAGTGGAACTTGTTCTGTGAAAAAACCAAGCAAGTCAGCATCATGTGAGGATCGAGTCAAACGAACAGTGAACGTACGCGGAAATCACCGCGGCGCGTCAAGCCAGTAAGACCAATGACCCTGTTGTATGTCTTGCTGAGCCATGTGATTTTCCAGCCACTCAAGTTGTCGACGGGTGTGAGCGAGTCCGAAGCCGTGATGCCGAACGTGACGGCTACACCACTATGGCGGATGCCGGTGGGCGATGACTTGCCTGACGACGAACTGTCTGAGCGGGGCGGAGAATCAGAACGTCCCGAGCCCTACACTCTGCGAACGCGAGTGACCAGAGTTCTCCTCGATCTTGCGGGCAACTTCGATGTCGGTCTTGGTCCACAACAACGCGCCGTCCTCCGATTTGCGATCAGACTCGTCGGGAATGACACCCTCGTCCTGCAAATCCGACATCGCACGGTAGATGATCTCCTCAGAGGTACCACGGGGCGCATTGGGGAACGACGCCGCGTTCTTGATCTGGTACTGATTGTGGTGGATACGAGCAAGGACGAGGAGGGCAACGATGTTGCTGTCCTTCTCGGCGATCCAGTACCTGCGATGCTCAAAGTCGAGCCAGGGCTGGAAAGAAGTCTAGATCGGGCAGAGATTGGACACCGGCAGTTTGAAAGCGACAGAATACAACTTACGGATGCAATTTGAATGCCGGTCTTGCTCTTCTTCCAGTTGACAATGCCCTCCTCAACTTGGTGCTTCATCGCATCAGTCCACTGGTCGGGTTGAACCTCGCGCACTCGGACGTTCTCGCGTTCTGCGCGGCGCAAATTCTTCTTGAAATCCTTGACCTCAGAGCCTCCTCCGTGTGAGTGAGCAAGCTCGACGACCGAGCGCGGGTCAAGGAAGTCCTCGACGATGCAACTGAGTGCACTCCAGGCAAACTTGGAACCTTGACCGCCAAGGACCTGCTCCATCTGACCATCGACGCAAAGCCAGATCGGGCGGAGCTTTTGCGATTTGGCCCAATCGATGAACGCGGCACAAGTTGCCTCCAGGGCAGCAGGGTCGGAAACAATCGGGTTACCCCAGGCAAAAACAAAAGGATCGGAACGGAGGTAACCCTGTACAGGGGGGAATGAAGACTGTGGGATGGGAACGCTGGGGCGCCATATCTTGTAACGAGCAAACTCGAGCCACGAAGTCGCAGAAGATGAACCGTATTGGGCGATCAATTCAGCGATACCGGCCTTGTCGCCAGTGGCGTTGTCAGCCTCAACATCAGCGGCTTGCGCGGGGGCGGAAGTAGAAGCTTGCTGGAAGTCAAGTTCTTCCATGTCGGCCGAGTCTGGGTCTTGTGCTTCGGCAGTAGGGGCCGCAGATGCTGTTGACTTGGGTACGGAAGGCTCGCCCTGTGTGGACTGCTTAGGCACCTCCCGCTGTACAGTGGAGGAAGGTGGAGTGGCGGTGGTGGCGGGCGGGGCAGGGGTGGTAGCAGTAGGGACGGGGGCGGCCAATGTTGACTGAGTGGTCGGCTCTGGGGTTCGCCAATACTCACTGAGCTTTGAGAGACGGCTTTTAGGGTTGAAAGCAGTAGTGTCGAAGGGAAAACGGGAGAGGAGGGTCGCCATTAGGAATTAAGAGATAGTTCAGTAGTAGGAGGCGGGATAACGAATGGAACAGACTGACAAAACGGGGAAGGAATTGGACCAGATTATATAGGAGTGGAGGACCCTAGACCCGGCGAGTGAGAGTCATTCTGCGTAAGCTGCGTTCGCGCAACCTTGGCGAACGCAAAGCCGATTAACGATCTTGTCAGCAATCATCAGCATCGCACAGCCACACCCGACACCAATGTCACCTGTCGGCCCTGCGTCTGAATAAGAAGTTTTCCTATCTCACCCGAAATTATTCATAAGTCCCTATGATTGTTCCAATGTTCCCAGCGTCTTGGTGTTTTGTTTTCTCTATCCCGAGGGGTATGGTTAACTTGAACCCGGAATAGAAATCAATTAGAAACCGACTCGGAGTGGTGATCAACCGTTTGCGGAGAACCCGCGTCAAGATTGGAGCATGTCGGAACATTTCGGTTGTTCCAGTTCCAACTATGATGCATTCTACGGTGGGTCATGTAGCCATGCTCCAGCCTCCACGATCCGGTCCGTTGAATCGGGGCCATGTACCAGGTCCGGTCACGTGAGCGACTGCGTGTCTGAAGCTGTGTTCCTGTTTCCATCTCGTTCCAATCGGCGAAAATGGCACCACACGTCCCCTGCTGCGCATTCGAATGGTTTCTCTTAAGCACAACGACTCCATCTTTCTTTCGTCTTGACCACGATGTACGACAAGACTCCAGTGTACCCCCACCAGCAGCATCTCACCTGGGCTCATGAGCCTTATAAATCCCTTTATGTCTCTCAGCGCCTCTTCACAACACTCCTCCTCGTACCACTTTGGGCCATCTACTATGCCATCCTCCCTCGCTCCTTCCGCCCTCGTCCTTCATGGTCCATCACCCAGATCATCGTCGTCAAATTCACCAAGCGCATTTCCAAGGTTACCGAAGTAGCTGGGGTCACCTGGGGAACCCGTGATCCTACTCAAGAACCAGATGAAACGAGTCTCAACGAGACTCGTTTCGCTTGGGTCCCGCCTCTTCCTGACGAACTTCGCACCGGTGTTGTTGACGACAATGAAGTCCAATGTCTCAGGGTCGGTACTTTCATATGGCCTAGAGTTCCCTCTCCCGCCGTGCGCATGCGCGGTCTGCTCCAAGGTGGAGGTGGAAGTGCGGCCAAAAATCCTTATCCCCCAAGGTATATTCCCGACAACGTGCCCGTCCCTTCTAAATTCAGTGTCGACGATTGCATTACGGCCTCCTCCACGCCCGCTTCTCAGTACAACCTACCCAAAATCTCCGAACTAGACGCACATCTACCAGAAGTACTTCACTCCAATGGGGATGCGGATGTGGAGGCAGCCGCAGTTGATTCTCCTCCCCACATGATCGGGATATATCTGCATGGAGGTGGATACTGTCATATGTCTGCTCACGAGAGCTCTGGTACTTCCCGGATACCCCGTCGCCTGATGAAGGTATGCGTCATGCCGAAACGCATGCATCTTCGTGGTGCTAATATACTCTGTCAGGACAATCTTTTTGAAGAGATTCATGGTGCGTCTTTAAGCACAATGTCTTTTCTCGTTATCTCAATCCCCGTTCAGCCGTCGAATACAGACTTTTGCAACACGCACCCATTCCTGGCGCCTTACAAGATGCTGCAGCCGTCTATGCGCACCTCGTTACGCACCATCTTGGTGCTCGCAAAGGGCCAGATGGCAAGTACCATTACCCAAATCCCTCCATACCTTATCACAAGCACGCACCGATGTCTACGCCACTACATGATACTGCTTCAGCCACATTTAGTCCGAGTGTAGATCAAGCTTTGGATTGCAAAACGCGTTTCAACAATGTTACGCTCCAGCCAGGCACGGTGGCTTCCCCGGTAGCTGATGCCGAACACCGACAACACTTCGAGACTATTCCAGGACATCACGAGCGCTCTGACTCGGTCGACCCAGTGATCAGCGGAAATGATGCGATGCCACGTTTATCTATTGGCTCTTCTCATTTGTCGCGAGCAAACGCCGATCCAGTCACTTCAGCTCATCGCCCACGCATAATTCTCATCGGCGATAGCGCAGGCGGGAATCTCGTATTAGCTCTTTCTCGTTGGATTAGAGATGAAGGTGTACTCCCTGTCCCGGACGGGATGCTCCTTTTGTCACCCTCCTGTGACCCATGTATGCACCATACTCGTTCCAAGGTTCAGCTTTGCTGATGTCATTTGTGTTTGTCACCAGCGCATACCCTCCCTCAGGTACCCGCCTCACGTCGGCCACGGCCACACGCCGACACGGACTACTTGCTAGATACCCCAGAGCCGCGCGCTCTACTTTCCCGTACATTCCTCGGCCACCATCCGGTCGAAATGGTCTACTCACCTTACGTTTCGCCCGCGAGCGAGTGGGTGCTCTCGGTGTTCCACGGAATGACGGAGGGCATGGTCGATCTCGAGCCGCTAGGCCCACACAAGACTCGCGCGATTACCGCGACGAGGGCATCAAGACGTATGACTGCGTCGTCAATGGCGACCCCAGGTGTCCGGACGTCCGCACCCCGGCGAGCAATCAGTTTATCCGCCTTCCACCCGGAATGGGTCTCTTCACCGAATTTCCGAGAGCGATGATCGTGGTGGGCGACGCGGAGCGGCTCGAGCGCGAGGTGGTCGCGCTGGAGCGAGCGCTCGAGTATGACGGCGTACGCGTGCGGATGGTGTGGGCTAAAGACGCGGTGCATGACATTCTGATCATGGGTGCGTGGGACGAACGCGTTCGAGAGGGCGTATGGAAGGAGATTGGCAAGTGGGTACGCGAAGTCGTGGCGGAGTAAAACCCGGTCATAGCAGAGGATCGAGAGTACACATAATTTTAAGGGGGGGACCGAGTGGGGACCCCGCGCATCGCTTGCAGACATTAATTAGGACTTGTTTATCACTCATTTGGGGACCGTCGGTAATGTTGTACTTCTATTGCATACATACACCAACTCGCTACATTTTTACAACGATACGTGCCAGTGTGACGTTGTGACGGTCCTGCGGGTGTTTGGTTAGTCGAGGACTCGAGATATGTTAGGCTGTCCTTCTCGGCTAGCGAAACAAAACACATAGACTCGTGGACCAATCAGGACCACAAAGCAGCACACGTTGGTGACAGTCCCACGACGGAGACAAGCGGAAGGCCAATTGACCAATTAATACGGAGGTATTTTGTCGACGCGGTTCGGCGCGGTACGGCATGGGCCCCGCGCTGGGGTTGCTGGCCCCAGGACAAGGGTCATGGCGCTGATAGGGTGTCCGATCATCAGTAAGGGGTGATGGGCAGAAGAGGGAGGGTTGAATGGATGGGCAAAGGGGTTTGATGATGACTGCGGCAGTGTTCGCACGGTGGCCGGCGGAGACGAGGAGGCGAGGCTGATCTTGCCGTGTTGGAGGTGCGATCCCGCGGGAGGAGCAGAAGCCTGCAATGTGAGTGGAGTAAGAGGACCAGCAGCTCTGAGAAGGTTGGGAGAACCGAGGGGGCTCGGCTGCCGCGCACAGGACACGCAGCCGAGGCAAGGCAGAGGACGCAACTGAGTAATTACGGGCGAGATGCGGCGCTCCCTAACCACCTTTGGGTTGACAACAAATTTGCGCTTGGTCGGTGCTTACAAAATACTGTGGCGCTTGTTGTAATAGGTGATCCAATGGTGACAGTGTTGTAACAGAAATGGTTTCTGCTCTGGCCGGTGGCGACACTTTTGTCATCACTGTCGTAAGACCGATGACGCCTGTTTGGATTTCTTCGTCTGTGGCAGCAAGATCCACGTCACGTCGCAAGCGGTGGGTGAATCGACACAAGCTGAGACCAAACCGAGCCGAGAAGATGCGCGACAGGACATTGAATAGAGCACTGGCATGTTTACACAGCAGAGAAGCAGCGAAGAAGCAAAGACGGGGGCAAAAAAATTCCGGAAATCGGTTGATGGGCCGCTACCATTTATTGCCAGAAGACCTAAGGCAAGGAATGATATATGGTAAGCAAAACGCAATGGCCAATGGAATTACCAGTTGCTGTGGAGCAGTTGGAGCAGTGGCAAGCAGCGTACTCGGAGGACATTATGTGCTTCCCTAATTGAGATGCTCGTGTAGTTGAGCAGCTCGGCAAAGGACCGGACGGGGACACGACCCCACAATTAATCAGCACGCCTGTAAAATAAGGTGTTGCAGCACTGACCTACACCCCGCTTGAGGCCTGCAATCTCCCGTTCACTCTTTCTACCATGGCCGCCGCCATCTCTTATTCCCCTCGTCGTCCTCAACCATCGACATCCTATAAACCATCTACTTCCACATTATCCCAATCAAAGCGAAATCATGACTTCATCCGCCCGAGACTCCCCACTGACCCATTCTCTAACAACGCCTTCCGTCAACGAGACCCCATCGTCCTAAACGCTGAACGTCTATTTCACACCGCCTCCACCTCTCACCCGAGGCGCGATGTCATCCTGGTCCTCGGTGGTCAGTAGTCCTTCTCTTGATGAACCCGCGCCTTTGCCTCATTCTATCCAGTCCCAAGCACAAAAGACCTTGCACCTCTATTCAACTCTGAACGCCTTGCATTTTCCCTTCTCATAATCGCATCCCATCAACCCCCCTTGGTCCCTCCCAAGGTTCAACCTGCGGTCCGCATCCTCCATCTGACAGCGCCACTTGGCTTGGAGCAGGCCGGTGCCATCCGTTTCGTGAACACCCTCGAATGGGCCGAGCGCGTCGCACGCGTATGGCGCAAGGAAGGCGGTATCGGTGTCAGAGAACTCACCGAGAGCGACCAGGACGGGTTTGGGGCCCTCACACCACCCCCCAAGTTTCTTGGCCAACACTCCAAAAGCAATACACCTTCCCCCGTCTCGTCTACTTCGCACCTTGACTCCGTCGCTTCTTCCGTTCCCACGGCCTCGTCTCTTGGCAAGCGGAGCTTCTTCAAGAAGCTCAGTCTCCGCTCCGAGCGGACCCTTCCGTCACCTGACTCTTCCCAGCGTCCCTTCGATGCGCTCGTCAACTTCCTTCCGCACAACATATCTGACAAGTCCCTACTCAAGCAGGCCATTCTAGTAACAACTATCAGTCGTCCTTTTCTCGTCGCTGCCACCCCTCCGTCCCATTCTCCACCGACGCGCCTCTCGTCTCCCAAACGAGGCTCGGTGTTCAGCCGCATCTCCATATACTCGATGCCTCCTACGCCACCACTTGGCTCTCGGGACTCACTCAGCAGTCTCGTCACGGGCACCCCTTTTTCTCAGAGCCCGCAGATCAAGTCTCGTCTCGTGCATCTACTACCACCCCGCCCGCGCAACTCGGTTACCAATCGCGTCTTGCACAGCATCGAATCGTTCCTTCTGTCCTTTTCGTTTCCGCCCGCCTTGGAAATCAGAAGCACCGATGGGCTCGAGCCCGCACGTACATGTCTTCTAGAGTCTGCCGCGTTTGCAGAACCCATCGGTACTCCTCCGAGCCTGAACATCAACTGGACGGTCGCAGACATCCTATTGAGCGGCTGTCTTGACGACGAACCGTCACCGCGCGCTTGGCTTTCTGGTGCGGCAGACATCATCGTTGCGTCACCTCCGCCGACGCAGCATTCTCCACCGATCGCGCGTCTCGATCCCCATGCCCCAGCGTTACTCGACGTAAACACCCGCTCGAATCTCGGTATTAGTGCGCTCCCGACGCCGCCTGATTCGGAAGAAGACATGTCATCACGGCATACACTACCCGCTGCCAAGGGCTCAAGTCATAGGCACGCGTTGGGATGGAAATTTTGGAGACGGCGTATGACGTCGGACACATCGCGGTGAGTGTTTCACGTTCAGAAGGTGCACCTTGTCGACATGGAGAATTATTTTAATACCTCGCCTGGCTATTGGACTAGCGGACACATACTCTCGTTTCACTTTTGCTTTCCTCTCGTTCAACTCCCATACGGCATTTATGTATTTTCTTTGCCACTATGAACCGACTCTTCCATTGGGACTGTGCCTTATCCCGTTACTTGTTTTTTGGGCCAACTCACGCATTTAACTCCGTTCGCTCCATACCATCCATAACGTGTGTGTGTGGGAGGAACTATTAACGCAAACATCGGATTGCAATCCAGGTTGCAACCTGTACCATTTAGGACTACGGCCACACATACAATCCCTGCGTCTTACCTTAATAATTTACCCCAAACTTGTAGACGAAGCAGAGTTCATGGCCACATATCACATCAACGTAACACGGAGTTAGTAATGACGATGTCTTTGACAGCGTGCCCGAGAAAGCCAAGGTAGCGACAATGCTATGTATACAAGTGCAGTCTCAAATATTGCTTTGGCACGCAACAGTGTAGGGATGTCAATGAGTGTACTTGACTTGTCATACATGTTTCTCCATAACTCTTGAACCAGTGGTCTGAAGTTTTAGATATGAGCAGAGCGCAGATCACACCACTTCGACTGAGACCTGTACAATCACTGGTTCAAGAGCTATGGCAAAAACACGTATGACAAGTATGTACTCATTGACATCCCTGCAATGGCGCCTCACTTCTCAACACTTGACGCAGCGCGAAGCCACTTCCACTCCAGAGCAAGGATAGAAAATTAAAAATTGGGCGAGGAACAGAAGGACACAATCTAGTATTACATGGTGCTACATAGGGTCCTGTACCCCAAGGCGCACGCAAATGGAACAGAAAAAAGAACACGGGAGTCGGTAGTGAATGTAAAGAACTTTCCGCCGGTGGAGGCACGGGAGATGTCCGAGAGCCGGTGCAGGTCATAAGTCTTTGAACGTGTCACGCTTAACGCCTGCACAGCATACCGGGAAACCCCTGCTTCACTGCGGGTTTCAGCGAACCGAATAGAACGCCAAGCTCTCCGAGAAGGTGATTGGTGGCGCACCAGAGCGGTATGAAGAAGAAAAAAAAGGGGGGGAGGAACTTAATGGCATCATCATCACCTCAAAGACTTGCGCCTCGTAATTGCAGTCGGGCTTTGCGTCATCATGCTTCCAGGGAGGACTATATATAGACAACGCTGGTCCAGAACCACTGAGTCACACCACGGCGAGGGTTTGCCGCTGGATCCCCACGCCAATGCTATCAGAGGACCTATTTTCTCCCAGCGCCTGGAGTTCCCGAGGAGTGGTCGTGGAGTCGTTACCGTTGACTCGGTAAGCCGAGCGAACATCAGAGAATAAGAGGCCGGGCGCGAAAAGGGGCACCGCTTTCTGTTTATGATTGGAAGAGATGGCATCAAGACACCATCAGTCATGTTAGTAAGAGCCGGCGGTACGACGAGACAACCACGTGAGTAGCGTCGGCGCTCGTGCCACCGCCACACCAACGCGCGCGAGATCAGTTCGCTTGGGATTATGCTGGGTATTGCCTGTGACACGGCGTAGCGTGTCGAGATGTCGATCGCATTGATTGGTGGAGGCGCGCGTGTATAAGCAGTACCGTCAGAGTGTCGCAGCAGTGAAAGTGACTCAGAGCCCCAGGCGTGACCTCAAGTACAAGGCAGTCAGGGAAGAGGGTAAACTTGTAAATCTTGGCGCGACATTGACAGCGGTTAGTCATGTGGAGGTGCAAAAGCAAGAAAATATGTTTGTGGCTTAGAATGACTTTAAAGTCAGATAGCAGCGGAGAAGGGCGGAGACAAATTCGATGGATCGGGGGAGGAGACAGACCATCTTACGCCACGGGAGAACACCAGCCGGGGCGCAGAGAATTTCGGCGAGAATAAATGCTTCTTGTGCACTGCTGTCAGAACGGCCAAGAGTTTTGGTGTTAGATATCAGAGCACAAAAAAAGGGGGCGAGAGAAAGATAAACTGTATAGCGTAAATTTGAATCATAGCAACCCGCGGACAGAATCCCGGGCGGGTCAACTATACCCGGTCAGTGGAGTGGAGGAAGAAGGCGGACGCGGGCATCAGCCAGAAGAGACTCTCGGAATTCATTTGCGCCTCGCACCCTGTTGCGAAGACAAGACATGTATGTAGAGGTCCGTGCGGCACAAGAACGCGCGGGGAACTATGGGGCAGGAAAGAGAGAATCGAAGGTCTCCGGCGTACCAATGGTGCCGAGTGTGTTATCGTGCGCGGTTGGCACGCCACGGGGCGATGTAGGGGAGAAAGACGGCGAGTAATTTTAAAAAGAGTGTGATGCACGCAGTGTGGAGGAAAGGCGTTCGTAGAAGATGGTGGTCCGCCGCGATGTATGCAAGAAGCCGGACTTTAAATTGTCTACAGTCCTCGTGTCGACCTTCGGCAGCTTTTGCTTAAACATTGGATGGCTGTTGTATGGGGACTGTGTACAAGAAGCGAATTTGCTAGTCGCTCTACCGATCGGTATACAAATCAGATACACATACTGATGGTGATGATGGGAACCGGCTGGCAGTCAATGAAGGAGGGAATGTGTGAACAACGACGACCGTCTTATCATTTTGCTTGTGTGTTTTGCCTGATGTGGGAACAGACGGGGACGGACAAAATTCGCTTCATCCGACAGGAGAGGGTGTATGTGACTTCGACTTCGTTGCTCTCACTTACATCACAGCAGCAATGTAATGGAAGTGAGCGAGCGCTTCCACTGGCCTCCGGAAAGAACGGTTGATGCGTCTTACGGTCAACGATGTGGAGTCAGCACTGTAGCACTCAGGGGTAGGTCAACATCCTTGAATCGTTGCGTACGCACTCTTCCCCATCCGCGGTTCCTCACATCCGTGGACTTTGGTCATTCATTCACCCACCCCTTTCGTTTCGGAAAGAGGACACAAAGCGGGTCTGACCCTTACTCCGGTTGCTGTGCTCCAAGGCTGTACCAACCCCCGAACTTTATACAGCGACCGACCCAGTGGAATTTACCTGCTGGAAAGCTGATTCTTCGATGAATGCCGAATCGAACCCCATCTTCACTTACTCAACATGGTTGGAGGGCGTAATGGACAGCCTCAAGAATCCACTTTGACATCGATCAACCGTCAGACAGGTCGGGGGGCTCCAAACCAACCAAACCCTCCGATCTCAGCCCTCTTTGAGGAGCGAGCTCGTCTGGTAGTTGGTCGTGGCTCGCACGGGCTGTCGTAACGTCAGCTATCGTTACTCACAATCCGATCGGGCACTCACCGCTGTCTTCTTAGCGCTTCTGTCGTATGTTTCATTTCACATAGATCTCATTGTCACCGTGCGCGCTCGTTCTGTCAAACGTCGCATGCGATCAGACCTGCATCGCGAAATACGATGTATAAGCTTGACATGTATACAAGCCCCAAACTGAATAGCTTCTCATACTTAAATTGCACATAGTTTAGCCATAAGTATATTGGCTTCAAACGCCAAGCCCCTGCATCGCTACTACTAGCAATGGGGGTTGGGGCTGCCAATAGATTTCAAGAGCTTCGAAGACAGCGTGTGTGCGCACTGTCACCCCATAATTCACTCTTGGGAGGGTCTTTGATACGTAAGGATGACTGTCAGCGTCGTCCCACTTCGCACACCCTGTCACGAGTCGCTTATCTTTCAGAACCTCATGCATGGCCTCATGACCTCTGGTGGCGCGGGGCGGTTGGGGCTTTGTGCTGGCATCCGACTTTGCACGCTCCTGCCTTGGCAAACACATTCTAAGCCAGTATCTCCAGCCAACGTGTCTGCAGTTCCTGTGATGTTTCTTAGATTCAGACTCCTGTCACCCCCTTTTTCCCCCTCGTTGCTATACGTTCTTGCTACCCTCCAAGAAGCAGCTTCACTACACTGTCCCTGCCAGTGATACCAAAATGACACTTTCAAATTTCAATCAGAGATGCTCCCCCCCCGGAGGAAGTGTTCCAAAAAGCCGCGGGCCGGGTAGTCCATCCATCATACTGTATGTTATTTCGTTCACACACTTAGCTTAAATCTCCGCCTGGGCGACAGGCACCGAGTTTCTCGGTGCTGCGCAGCAGAGCGCCGCGTTTTCGTGTTCCCTCATGGCGCAAGCCAATTCATCTTAGATCGTTGATCCGACCACTTCTCGTATTGGTCTAGTCCCGCGCGACCGCGCAGCCCTGCATATACAATCGAGAGCGAGAGCGAGAGACGCCCGACCCACTTTCCGCGCGTCTTCACCCTTCGAATCCTGTCAAGTGTTCTCCGCGGATATACCTTGCAAGACCGGGTTTGGCCGCACAAACCGGTGGCTGGATCAGGATAGTGTGTGGTCACAGCCCGGCAGCCTGATGGTGCAGGCAGGTTTTGATCCCGCAGCTTCAGACTTGCCCGGCGTACGTCCGTTTCCATTCCGCAACCTGTATGCCAAAAGCTGAGACCGGAACTAAAAATAAATGTCTGCATTCTATCAATGAGATGAACAGAACTTCTACGTTCTAGCACGATGGTGCGTCGGCTCGGTTGGGGGCTGCAGACGAGACTTTGGTTTTCCCGCAACCCCAGGGTAATTCTATGGCCCCATGACGCTGACATACGCTTGTAAAGCTAGAACGATGAGCAGCTGGGCGCGTTCTATTCTTGCTCCAACCCCTTGGCAAGTCTGGACAGTGATATGCCGATATTGGGTCCGCCCAGCCCAGCGGAGCGTCTTGACTAACCCCTAATCATTGGAAGACGGTTATCGCACGGACGAAGAAGCATGTACCGGCAGAAGGATACGCCATTCAAACCGGTGGTAGATTGTACGAAGAGGGAGAAGGCAGCCTACCGAGGATCGCAACGTAACTGAATAATCAGTGTTCTAAATAAAGTAGGGGGTAGGTCAGCGGCGATTGTGCGATGCGCTAGAGAGAAAGGTACCGGAGCTATCGAATTTATGGCCGTGCTGGACTGAAAGACTTCGATATCCCCTTGCGGGCGCAAGAGTGCGGATATTAACGGAAGGATGACTCGAAGCACGAAAGGGGGGAAACTAAACCTGTCTACATTACGTGAATTCGTGGTACCCAAAGGTCTCGAGCCGACTTCTCCCTTCCTAAGCGAGTCATACTCGTGGAGACGTGCTCCACAGTACGATAGTTCAATCAACATCTGAAGCGAGGGCGAAGGGAAGTCCAATACAACACGCCTTCAACAGCTGGCTTCCGGCGCCGAATTCCTTGCTTATTGTGGCACGTTTTGTGTCGAGAACATCGCGTAACGACAGCCCTCGTTCGTGTGCCCCCAAGCCCAACTGGCACGAGACACTAATAGGAAGCCACAAAGGCGGTCACGGACTTGGTGCTGCATTAGTGTCGAAGTTATGGCCAGAGGATATCAAGTGGCCGACTTGACCCTTGCTTCGCGGGAGGTTTTTGCGAAACATCCCGTCAGGCTATCATAATATAATGATCCGCAGTTCCCAGACCATGTCGAAGGGCTGCCAGAGGATGAACCAACCAGAAGATGCGAGGTGGAGCAACAGGAATTCTACTGGGGGATTGTGCGGCTGACGCTGAACAACCACTAGGGAAATGAGACATGCACGACGCACACACACCTCAAGACCTATCGGGGAGAACAGGATCGGGCTCGCCGTTTCTGACCAAGATAAACAATCTGTTATGCTAACCTGACAAGTTCATTCGATAACCTCTTGCAGTTAACGCGGCTTAGCCACCGGGCTGGCCCTATGGTGGTTCGCGATCTAGTTCGGCTTGGAATTCCATATGTCCGTAGTCATTTAGGGCGTTTAACAGCCATCAGGTGCACAGTCTGCGGTACCTGCTGCGAAACGATCGATTGCACAACCCAGCCCTGGCGGTCAGCAGGGGCGTCTGGCGGCCGGCGATTCGCAACCCGGCTGCTGAGTGATGCCAGTGCCCACTGGATGGTGTGTGCCCTTGTGCCATGCGGCCGATTGAAACAAGGCATCAACGAATAAGCGCTGAGCTGTCGCAACGAGCGCAGGAAGCGCAGGAAGCCGGTGTTGACTGTCAGAGCATCCGAGTTGGGATTCAGGGGCTAGGGTGCCGCGGCGAATCACTAATGGATCGCATAGGAGTGAATGGTGGCACAGCCGGATATATGTGCATTGGTCGGGTAAACGAACGGATTCAGCGTCTGTTCGACGTAAACGACCAACGATCAATGAAGGCGGCTCACAAATTTGAAACGAGGAGGTCGAGGCTGCCGATGGATGCATCGAATTCGAATTTTGAAAGAGGGTATGAGTGGTAAGTTAATACGACCGTCACGATGCTTCCTTTCCAAGATCAGGCCAAGGTGAATGGCCAATATTTGGTGCTTCCGTCGGTTGGTCAGGCGTCCGATCAGCTATCCCACAGCTGACTCCGGCATGGGATGAAGCAGCAGATCTCCATGGAAAAAATACAAAACAAGAATTGGGTCCTCGGCCGAACAGGGGCGAAGAAAGTTTAAAGAGTAGCATCCGCCGTAGGCTTGAAAACTCCGACAAGACGTTTACTAAATATCGGTCGGAATGATCCCCTGCCAGGGAGCGGAAAGGAGCAGCTGCTGAGTCGGAACACAGCACGCTATGTCTGTCTAGACTCGCTCGAGACCTTGGTGAGTAAGATAAATATATGAGGCACGTGGTTGCGACGAACGATGGAGGCATAGCAACCTGATCGGGTGAAATGGTCAGCAAAAACTTATGGTAGGGAAGGTGGTAGGAATGGTTTTATCGATTGTGATCACCATCGCCAGAGTAAATAAAAATAAAAATTCGTAACCCATAAAGAAATCAGAGAAGCGAGCGCTATTGTAGAGAGACATACAGAGTACAAACGCTCTCGGGTATTCGTACGTTCCGATGCAAAGGCCGGCGAAGGGCCACAGTCGCAGTAAAGGCAAAAAGGGGCCGGGCCGTGGGGAGGACCGAAAGGGAAACAGGTGAGCTGAAAGGAGCGGATGGAAGCAAAGAATGGAAATGATCGGGCGAGGCGAGATAAATTCAGTCGCGAATGAAGATAAGTGAAATCGATGATCATAGATGGAGAGCGTGGATCAAGTTCTGGGTGATATGGCACGGGGAGATGGCACGGTGGCATGGGGATGGGATGGCGTGGCACGCGGGCACGGTCCACTGAGGACGAAAAAAAGGTAGCTGTCTATCCTGGGAACCTGGGAATAATGGCGAGATCCGCGGGGACTACGAACCGATCGAATTGCCAGATCGCGTTGCCGTTCTTTTTTAGGGCCAGACGCCGCCGTCAGGCCGTTCAGGTCGGCCTCAAGTTTGGTTGGCGCCGCATGCGCGTCTAACGATGCGTCAATTTCAAAACATGTTGGGCAGCGTCTCAGTGGCTCTCTTTATTCGACACGAGGCCAAGCAAGGCTCTCACAAGGCAGTGACTGTGATACCCGGGTGCATGGCGAAAACTAGTTGTAGTGATCTCGGAAACTGGAACTGATGTCAGATCCTGGTTGGTGGTGCGTGGTTGCACACCAAGCCAAGCCTTTGTCGCATCTCCAAGCCCTTGACCTCTTCCGGCGACTTTCCGGCCCCTCCGTGCCAGTGCCATATGCATATAAATATCCCCTTATCCTTTCCATCGCCATCTAGAATTTGACGACACCCCCGCATATCATCCTCCCGTTTCCTCCCAACGCAACCTCTATCATCATCCCCCCTTTCTACACATTCGACATCATCATGCCCGCCGTCGTCAGCAACGCAACGCGCATCTGGGAGCTCAACATCCACTGGGACCTTTATTCTCAATGTGGTATTTGGGACGCGAAGGGACGGGGTGTGGACATCTATGAGTGCATTCGTGCCCGTACGTCTCTCCTCTACACTACGTTTCTCATCCGCTCATGGGGTCTTCCACCATAGACCAATCTACCCCTAACACCCAGGTCAGTCGTTGCCCCCCCCCCCCCAATGTGCCACGTCATGTGCTAACTTGTGAACAGCCTCCAAACAGCGTGTATTGGCGCTATGTCGCGCGCCGATAGTTGATTTTGATTTTTTCCGCGCGTAGCGAAGCATAGCCCCACCGTCGTCATTCAAAACCCATCGACTCACCGAGCCTCCTGTAACACCGACATGCACGTGATTATGCGCCCGCTGAACCCATCTCCTTCGGGAAACAAATGACCATATCGATGGCGCGGATCATGCAATCTAATAAGTCGCGCTTATCGCCGCGACCACAGCCAAGACCAACAATCTTTCCCTCGTCCTGTTTCCTTCTCCCTTCACGACCCCTCCTAACGTCACCGCTTCGCATGATACCTCGTCTCGGAGACCCGATTTGGACGACCCCCACCACTTATCTCAATCATTCGCCTTTTCTTCAATCCCTTTTTGGTGACGTCCTGAACCTAACGGCGACGCCGCGCCTTAATGTCCACCGCGATCGTATCATATATCAGTGGTGGCAATTAAGATGATGAGGGTACGCAGGAACTATTGGCTGGACCTCCATTCCGCAGTCCTCTACGGGCATTCGCTCCCACCTTGTACTTTTCCAATGTTTCGCCACCCATCACTATCGCTGTCTGCGTGGGGTTCATAAAGTTTGCCGACCTGTCTTCGTTTTTCTTTTTGTCTTTGGTCCCCCCCTTTTTTTTTTTTTTTTTTTTTTTCACGTTTGCAAAACCGCACACAGCTCTCATCATACACGTTAACGCACAACCAACCTTCCTCTTTTCCAACCACCACCTGGTCTCCCGGGTCGCATACTACATACTCTCTCTCCCGCATCATCAATCATGAGCGCCAATATATGTTTATTCGCTAGCACCTTACTGTACGTATACTAGATGGTGTAATTCGAGAGGCAGTTATTTATGTACACCCAATATAATACTAAACGCCCCGCGCGTCTTTTGCCTCCTGCTTTGATAGGTACTGCGAAGTAGTGGATCTTTGCGAGAAAAGCAGTGAAGGCGCAGCAGAAATTTCCGATTCGTGCTACCATAAAACAGCTTCTGCCTACAAGAGGAAGTAAAATGTTTGGATGACGGCGTCGAAGCATAGTCGCGCCCTCATACATACGAGTGATAACGGGGTTGCATCGTGGTGGACGTCATCGACTTGAAAAGGTAAGGAAATTTCCAGTATCCTCACAGACTACCTGGCCAATGGGTGTTGTCGTCAAACGCACGACAGGCCCGGAAAGTACGGCTCGCCTTACCGTTTGGAGTAATGGTGTCAAATTCTAGACCAAGCTAAGTAGGAGAGAACCGAGACCGGGTCACGGGAAGGGAACTGAAGCGGTGGGAGTGAGAGGGGTCCAGGAAGAGGGGGGAAAGTGGAGAGGATTGCATAAATTGGCAACTTCCATACGCGCCATGCCGTCACAAGCGCGAACCAACTTGTACACGATAAGTAGGGTCGCGCGAGCAGTCGCGCATAACTTATCAGAAGCAGCACAGGGCCGCGGGGAGCATAGCCTTGACCTGCCTGACCTTCCCTTCCCGACAGCGCCGACCACATCTATGATAGCACTCATCTTTGTTCCGCCCGTCCATTCGTCCACCCGTTCCGCCCATTCAAACGCCCCCTTCCAAATTCTCTCTTCGTCATCGACGTCAAACGCCCCGCTTCGCGCCTGCAGGCGGTGCCCGTGGCGCAATGTTGATGACGAACGCAGACGATGAACGAGTTGAGATTTTGCGTGACTTGGCTTCTTCTCCACCACCCCGTGGCGCCAGGAGCTTGGCAAGCAGAAAGTAGAATAAAAGGCTGCACGATCAAAGACGAGTGCCTAAAAGTGACAGCGCGCGAAGCGTTGGATTAGTACATACAGTATTCATCGAAGAATCGGTATGCCACGTGTACACGCGCTGCCCCATTGGAAGCACAAAATTAAATGGTCGTGCTTCGCTCGCGCTTGCTCGCAGCGGCATATCCGATGTGATGCAGGGAAGCTTAGGTCATCAGTCTACGGAGCGCGGTCACGGGAGCCAGGATTACAGGGCAGGGGCTCTACACAGCACTTTGGTGGCGTGATAAGGGTGGATTGGCTGGGTCAAAGATAGGGGCGCAGTTCGCAGTTGGGGCGCTTCATGTGGATTTATTCCCAAAGTCTGAACCCCGGTTCGTGATTGCACCGCACGTGAAAACACGTTAGTCTAAATGTAGGCCACGGAAAGATGCACCCGCAAGGACTCCACGAAAAGACTGCCGTTTGCATTGTCAAAAGAAGCCTGTTAGCTAGCCGAAGAATTCCAGATTGTAAGCTGGCAAATGATCGGGTCTACCAGTAACGGCAAACCCCGCACGAGGTTTAACTGACAACTCGGGAGAGCAGCCGGCGGAGAAACATGGCGAGGTCGGCGGCATTCTAGAGTAAAGCGAGTAAGATTGTGATTATTTTTAGGTGCAAGTGAATACTGGGTTCCTCTGAGGTGTGTGTAATGGGTGGTCCGGACCGAGAACGAAAATGCGGCTTGAGATGTGACTATTCTGGGGCGTTTAGGTTTGGTATGTGGAGAAGTCCTGTTTCTGGTCACTTGCCGAGAGCTCTGCTGATGAGTGACTGGTCCCTCGCCCGATGACCTTCTCAATGAGAATAAGGAAAGCGACTAGATAAGCCAAGAACGCCACCGTAGAAGAGGGTCATTCCGCGGGGGTGGTGAGAAGACATCAAGGTCAGGGGATTGATAACCCCCGGCTGCTGCATTCGACCAGCGAAGACAAGGGTGAGGGATTAGAACGAGACACAAACTGGTGAGGCTGTTATTCAGTGGGGGAATGCGAATGTCTAGAAAGTCAGAGATAACTTACCAGAGATGCTTCCGAGTCACCCGGCGCGGGCTCAGCAAAAAGCGGCTGACATTGCGTGGGAGGAAAATAAGTCAGGTACAAAGTCCTGTCGTGCGTGCGTGCACGGCTGTGACTGGAGCGAGTCAAAAGATCCCTATCGTCCGATGGGGGCTTGCGATTGGTGTAAGTCCAGCGCGTGCAGAGAACGTTGTGGCCAGAAAGGGAATTGTAACGTCAACAAGGGAAATTGGGAATTTTGACGGAGGTTGATTGATGCTGGCTGGCGGAGAACAGAGTTGGGGGGCGTGATCGACTACGGCGCTTCTTTTGACCCACGCCGAGCCACTCAAGCACCTCAAGACGCAGTGATTAGAGATAACGATTGAGGGGGCACGTCCAAGTTCTGAAAGTTCTGAAGCCAAGACCCTGGGACCAAAGAACATATGATTGGTTGCGCCTCAGCAGACGTCTGCTATATGGGCAGTCGTGACCTCATGGTGTGCACGAGAACGCGAGACATGACAACTTTGAACACGGGATAGGCGGCAGGTCTGGTCGTACTATAACCCGAATTGCTAGAACGTCGGAGAATGTGAATTTCCTATCGTATCGTATCAGACGGAGAATTGCCACGATGCAACAACTCGAGACAAGGATTCTACTTGACGGACGGATCAAGCACCGACCGGCGCTCGGACTAGGTTCTGACTAGACACGTGACCACTGCGCCCTACAACGCGGCCGAGTCACGTTGTCCGACCATCGTTTCTGTTTCCCGCGACATGAATAATCCCAAAAGTATGGTAGGTAGTGCTCCATGTAAGGTACTGCACCCTCTCCCCTCTCATACTATCGCTGCAGGTTCTAGGCTGGGTCAGCCTTATTGCTGTGGCCGGTGTGAGCTTTTATTTTGCAAAGCAGAACATCAACGAACGGCGACGGCAGCAGGACATTGCCGGTGAGAGGCCGAGTGCTAAGATAAACTGTGAGTACCACGGTTATGAATGACTCGTTGGCATATCTCATTCTTCCCTCCGGTGTACCAGGGAAGGAACGAATTGCCCGGGACGAGGCACAAACTGAGCAGGCGTCTAGGGAGGGGCTCCATTCTCGCCCGAACCCCGTCCGTGGCTCCCTGATTTCTAGCTCGAAGGATGACGCGACCTGATAGCCAAACGGGTTCCAGGCATACCTTCGGCGTCGCTGGGCCATCGCCCGGGCTCGATACTCCTGTTCCATTAAAAATTCTCGCCCTCTTCCTTCTTCCTGAAAAATGAGAGAATGCGATGATCTCGCTCATTCTGCGTGATTCATCACGAGGACCGACGTCATGGGCTCCTGTGTGTGGAGCAGAGGTGGTACAAGTGCAAAAATCGGAACTTTCAAGTACAAGCTTTTCAGAGCTTCACACACTCCACGCACCATGTCCATTCACGCTAGCGCCGCACGACTCGAAAATAGAAAATCCTTTCCGCGCCTACCTTCTCGACCTGGGAGGGTGAGTTTGTTCCTGAAAACTCCGGTGCGAGCGCGCTCACGCCTTATGGTTACACACAGACCCTCCTGGGGGGTGTCGCCATCATTGGCGGGACTTTTGCAGGGGCGTGGTACTACATGAGCGCCAAGCAAGCCTACAAAGCCAGCCGCGAGCCCGGAGAACAGGGATCGCTCCCTAGCTGTTGAGCGCTCCTTCCTACTTACCTATATCGTCCCCTCAACTGACTCGCAAGCCAGGGGAGTACCGAATCTCGCAAGCAGTCGACCCTGTGCGCGGCTCCGGCTCTAGAACCGACACCAACGCCGGCGCCAGCACCGTCGAGCCGCGCGCGTCACCACCAGCTGCCCCCAACCGCGATCCGAACCGCTCCCCGCAACACCGCACTCTCGCCTCTGGCGACGCGCTCTACTCGGAGAACGGCGCGAAGATGCAGCCCGTGCCACAGCGTGACCGTGGCGACGGGCTGGCCTACACGAAAAAGGTATGCCCTGCCCTTAGTCCCCTTATTCTGTCCCTTCGATCGTGTTGTATTCGCTAATACGCTCCTCTAGTAGTCTCCGAACCCATCCGAGACGGGGAAAAAGGGAGTGTGAGGATCCTGGGTCTTTGTTCTGTTATAATCTGAATGAGATGAGATGACGATTAACAAGACTGTCCATGAAGCAAATAAACGAGTACAACAGATGTGTCGGAAGAAATGCGTATATCTATTAGCTGGTCATGAAATGGCGTACTCGTGATTTACGTGAGCAAGGGAGAGCAGACAGCACAGTGAGTAAGACGTAAAGCGGTGGGTGCAGAGAAATGGACACAGTACAATAACAAGGCATAATGAAACATGGAGGTACGAAGCTTTGTTAGCGCTGCCAGTGAAAACGAAATGGCGTTCCAAGAAGCCGTCAGAAACCTCTATTCCCGAACGCCAGAGGTTTCCAGACGGGGTCAACGAAAACACCCTACGCTGAGGATGGGACAGTCTACGTATCCTCGACATTGCGAGAATGTAAGTCGTGAGAATAAATGGGGGGTTGAAGGCACAAGACATAGGTAAGTCGTGAAGTGAATCAGGAAGTTGCGGGTATCGGGGCAACTGTAGGACGATTCCGGCGACGCCGACGCCTAAAATGCAAAAGCAAAGTGGATAAGCGGTTGAAGAACAGGGATTATATGCACACAATGGCAGAACCCACCGTGGGAACATCGGGCCTTTTGGCATGGGCCGTACATCCAAGTCCTGCGCGATGTTCGCGGCTGCCTGGAAACCCTGCATCGATAAACAGCGCACCGTCACTGAGTGTCCATGTGCTGCCATAATCGAAGAGAATGAACGCACCTCTATCCAATCCACGACACTGGCTACGTCGGGGGCCTGCAGCAAAAACTGCTGTCCCTCCATACGGATGCGGATCACGTTCCGCCGCTTCGAATAGTCGGTCCCCAGCCCGCTCTCCGAGTTGTTGAGCGCGTACGCTTGCAGGAGGTCCTGCTGCTGAGGCTGCGGCACAGCGGGGTCGTCGACCCACAAGTGCCGTCGTTTGGCGCGCGGCTGGCGAGGCGTGCGCGATGGACCGACCGCGGGCGGGGCGAGTTCGACAGTCATCGAGTTCGGGATCGGGCAACTCGCGGAGGCGTGAAGGGCCGAGCCAGAGCGAAAAGTAGATTGTGACGAAACAGTCCGCAGATTAGAGAACGAATGGCGCGCGAAGCCCTCGGTGCGCGACGTCGATTGCGCGTCACTCGATATTCTCTTCCTCTTGCGGAAGTTAGATGGGAGCAGCCGAGAACGGGACGTCGATGACGAGCGCGGGGTCACTTGGCCGCTTGCCACTTGCGATGATGTGCCGGCAGATGCCGATGTGGGGGTCGATGGGCTCTGCGGAGGCGCACCTTCCGCACGATCCAATTTTGTCTCCACCGCGTGTTCGCGTTCGCGTTCGCGCTCTTTCTCCTTTTTAGCTTTGCTACCAGCGACACCCGTCTGCGTGGGTGAGGCGATGTCACCCACACCGACTGTCTTCTCCCACAAGTTCCCTATGAGACCCTTCCCTGCGGCAGCAGGCGGGCACTTGTACACGCGGAACGAGGTACCTTCTAGAACGCAGAGCGTGCGGCGCCACTTTCGGTCGCGGGCCTGCACGCCAGGTGCAGAAAATTCCATCTTGCGCGGCATAATCGCACGTAAATAAATATCGTTGGTGTAACGTGGGAGGCGTTCGCAACCCTCTTCGTCCCGCGGCTGAATCGCCGGACCGCGATCACCGAAGCGGAATTGTGGGTACGGCGGTGGTGAAGACGACGGTCCAAATGTTGGCATTGAAAGCCGCCGACGGAGAGACGGCCCCAGAAGGGTTTCCGGATCACCCGGAGCCACACCTGCGGTATCGGCTTCGGCGGCGGAGGTGCGCACGGGACTCTTTGGTGTCTTGGCCGTCACCTCTGGGCTACGTTGTTCTTTCTTTAAGATCTCCGATACGTCAATCATGCTGCGCGAACCCTGACGATATACGGTGGGAAGCGCGCTGAGCGTGGGGGTAGATGGCGTGGGCAACACCCGCGGCGTCGGTGCCCAGGCTGCAGCCAGAATGTTAGGTGAAGGTATTGAGGTAGGCAGCATCGGAGAGGTCCTTGCAGACGTCCAGGCAGCAGGAAACTGCCGAGAATTGTGTAATGGGGTGCGGCTGATTCCGGGATCAGGCATATTAAAAGAAAAGTAGTCATCCCTCCGAGAGTTGTTGTCTGCCGGTGTCTTGTCATCGCGCCGATGAGTGGGACCGTTATTGCTGTCTAAGAAGGACATGTCCAACGGAGAAATCTCAACCGTTGGAAGGATGTCTGCGCGGGACGTCTGCAATATCACAGATGAGCGTGGGCTAGGGATACTATCGCCATCTTCGCTGAGGGTATCGGGGTGCTCGGTCACTGCAGTTTCTGCTTCCGCCTCTTCGTCCTCGTCTCCTGTACCTTCTTCTTCCTCCTCTAGATCATCCAGAATCGCGTCGTCATGCTCGGCAGGATCGAGATCTTCTGTGCCTTCCCTAGGTAAAGCCGGCATACTCCGCAATGACTGCGAACGACGGCGAAGGACACTGGTCGGGGACGATGCAGAAGATATAGGGGGAAGAGTTAGTATGGGATGTTGGGGTTGTCGCGTGATGAGCGCCGGAGACAAACGCGCCGGTACACCCTCGATGGAAAACTTGGGAGGAAAGGGTGGTACCGGAGTGAAATGGGGGGTGACGGTGCGGCGGGCGGGAGATCCAGGTGTCAAACTGGCTGGATGACGCATGGCTCGGTCGGGAGAAGGAAGCGGCGACACGATTTCGTCCGAAGGACCACCTGCAAGACCCACATCCTCGTCTCGAGGGCTCGACACAAGAGGTTGTGGTGTTGTGTTAGCCCTCGGGCGACCAAGGAAAGAAGTAGGAGAGACGGGCGAGGGAGACGAGGGTTCCAAGGAAACGGGTAGTCGGGAGTCGGCAGGACTTTGGGAAGTTGAGTCGGCTACCGCAAGCTGAGTTGCAATCGCTCTCGCGTGGACGACATCGAGTCCGTTAGTAAGCACACTCATCAGTGAACTCGGAAGAGGATTGTACGAAGGAGGACCGTTCACTAGGTTCGATGGCATGGGGTTAGCCACAGCCAACTGAGATGGTGAGGTGAAGGGGGCGGTGGCTCTCCGGTTCGGAACGCTCAAGTCATGGGTAGAGGTGTGAATAAACTCATTCGGAAAGGGTCGGGCGTTCCGGTCGACATCCATGCTTACTTTTCCTTGGCTAGTTCCAGGCGAGCTTCCGGAGTATGTGGAAACGGGGGAGCCAGAGCGTGGACCATGAGGATCATCCTCCGAGACAGGCGCCTCAGAACGGGACATAACAGGCTTTTGTTGAGCCATATCCGCGGAACGTGTTCGTCTAAGCTTTGCACCAATACGATGACAGGCTTTACCAAGCCCTTTAGGTACGAAGCTAGCTTTGTTCTAGAACCGGTGAGTAGGCGAAAGTGCAGCGGACGGATTGGAAGCGCATACAGGAGCAGGAAAGGTAAGCAAGTTCGGATTCAAGATGAGCGGAGTTCCCGACTGCTCCATGGAGTAGCAGTGGATATGTGGGACTGACCGTTCGGGACGAGTCGAAGGAGAGGTGAGTTGTGATGATGACTGCGTGTTCTGCTGTGGGCAGGTCTTGGAAGCGCCGAACATGATGCATCATCATGATGCATGATGCCGCCGCATGGAGAAATAAATCTTATGACTGCTACCTCGTCGGTCCCTCGGCCGACCAACTCAATAATTCAATGATCTATTTTCCGACAATTCTTTACGGCTGTATTTCAAATGCCCTTCCCGACCATCTCGCGCAGTTCCAGGTACTTCAACCGTCGCTTCCCTAATAAGTTGTTCTCACTTCACGTACCCACCTACCGTTCCGAAACTTTCTAGGTCCAGGGGCCAGTCCGTGGGGCATTGGCGCTGAACAGACATCTGACCTGCTGTGACTCGCACTAGCGCACTAGGCGCCACACAACCTCGCATCCGCGTTCCAGGTAATTGCTAGTAGTAGTACCTGGGGCTTTCTTAACCTAGAAAGTACATTTCAAAATGCCATGATCCCTTCCCGAAGTCTATGGCCAACAACTTGAAAACGAGTGGAATGTCTAAGGGTTATCGATTGATATACACTAGCCAAGGCTGTGGAACCCGACCTGTGCCCTTACTAGGGTAGGGAGACCAGCTGCACTCAAATGTGGTAAATCCTTTATAGCTTTATCTTCCGAGAGGTCCTAAAATCTCTTTTGAAAGTAACTTAGCAAGCTTTGTCTCGCTCCTGTTTAAACAGGCCTCTCTCGCGCCCCGTTCCGAGTCACCCCGGCATGTCAGCAGTTGTCACTTTCTTAAGCGCGATACCATCAGTCTTGTGCCCTTTTAAGATCAAGTGCTTCAATTGGCTTACGGCTGTACTGGCAACTCGTAGGTTAACAGGTTGTGGATCCGCTTTCTTCTCGCTTCGGTTCGGAACTCTATCATAGGCATTTCGTCACTTGAACGGACATCAAGAAAAACAACATCACAACTATTCCTGAAGCCAAGCAACCAGCCAACACTGCCGAGAGGGACACTTATGACTTCCCAAGCAACAAGTTACCAGAAAGTGGTGCGACAGCTATATGAAACCGACCCTCCTAGAGAAGGCGCCTATTATGTCCCTTTCTCCGCACTATTAGATGCGCAACGCTTGTTTTATATCAATTCTCATTTGACTTTGATTAGTCTGTGTCGAACTTGCCCCCACGATGCCGTCCCTTGCCCGCGTTGTACTTAGCAGGTGTCATATCTGTGCAGCATTTTTTGGTGCGTTGGATTCATCAGTAAATGGGCAATTTGGTTTCTGTTGTTTCATTGGTTTTTGCCGTTTTTAATGGTTTTCTCGGTATCTGGAAACTTGAAACCCAGAGACTGGGAAACTTGCTCACCCAACTCAAATATTTGCATAGGAAGTCCAGAACGATGAACTAACTACCTTAAACATTGTCGAATATGATCTAATGTCTACTACACATAGAGTACAGTTTCCGAGTTATTAGAGTTTTCTACAGTATTTTGGGTTTTATTTCTTATCGCTACAGTAGGTTCCGTAAAAATCGACTTACCTAGGAGCGTACATAATCTTGACGTTCACCGCCGTATACTTGCTGTACGTTGCTCTCTCAAGCCCTCTATGATTAGACGTCACCCTGCCTTGACTGCAGCGCCCGGAGAGAGAAGACGGCCGTCTCTATTTTCATGATGGTGCTGACACTTGTCATGTTCGGTGTCTCGACAGCCTACTTTATTTTGGACATTATTCTCGTCTCGAACGGCGTCCTTCATCCGCAAGAATACCCCAAGACTGTCATTGACCTCTGGGAGGGGTGACCACAGCACAGATCGTCTGTCAGGGAATCAATGTATGCCTTCTGTATGGTATCTAACACGTGCCAGATGACGAGCGTTACTTTAGTCTGTCCTTGGTGACTCTATTGTCATTTGGAGAGCCTGGGTCGTATGGGGCCGCCAACTTTCCGTGGTAATCGCGCCACTTGTCCTCCTGTTCGGCGTCGCTTGTACAGACGGTTTTATTTCTGCAAGTCCTCCGCTGACTCCCCTCTAGTTTCATCATTCGGCGCGGCCGTCGCGCAAAGCCGAGTGCTCGCAGATCCAAGTTATCTAACTGTGTTCAACAAATTCATGATCGCGCTGCCCTCCCTCACGCTTGCTACTAATGTCACCGCGACAGCTCTTATCTTGTGGCCGGTGTGGTGTGTCTTTTGTGTTCTTGCTTGTATCCTGTATGGCGCTGAATTGATTGACGCAGTTCTAAGGGCGTCCATACGAAAAGTGGAGCATCACGGTGCCGTGATCCACGGAACAGTGCGGCTCCACAGTCTACTCAAGATTCTGATCGAGTCTGGTGGACTTTACTGCTTGACATGGCTGCTCCTCCTCTGCTTTAACCTTACTGGATCTCCCGCTTCTCACGTTTTCCTGAGCATCATTGGTCAGCTCACGGTGCGTTGTTCCCTTGGTAGCAAGAGGGTAGGCTGCTGACCCTAGACTTCTTTTTCTGGCATAGGGAATATACCCAACTCTCATCATCGTACTCGTATCAATCAATTTAACTCAAAACCGCATTCAGGGACCTGTATATGAATCAGCAATAAGGTTCGACCGAAACCCACACGCCAGCCTCGCCCACACGGTCAGTGTCACGCTTGCATACGGACCACACAACGGGTGCGAGAGAGACGCCGAAAGGGGCGACGTGTTGAAGTCTGGGGACGGCGCTGACCATGCGATCGACGACAGAACCATCAGATTGTCCATCGAGTTCCACCCTGATGGCCGGAAGCGACGAAGCGCAAAAAATTATATAGTCCTTGCGAATCGTAGGGCTCGGGTTCCTACTGTCCGTTCCAGTGTGCACAGCACAACATCGTAGAGGCATTTCTGTCCTGTCGAGAGTCCAGAAGAGGTACTTGAAATACTTCAGCGCAGCACTCGTTTTGGACCTCCTTCCTAATTACAGTATATGAGATATGTTTCGCTTTGTAGCCATATCACGAGTACTGAAGTGCTGAACACCGAGAGAGATCTGCACCATTAAACCTACCGGCAACGGTGCGCTGGCGGATTTCGGATAAACGTTTTGGGCAGACAGTCCGAAGAATGCGGTCCGTTTGGGCCGACTGTTTCGTTCAGCACACTTGCTCAAATAATGCGTTGTCACACTCAACGACTTCTTGCCATGATTTCGACTTTTTCTTATGTATATCTGTCTGCATAGAAACTGTACAACCATATGGAGTGTTAGAGTTGAAGCTTGAAGGATCAGCAGTTTACAGTTCTTGACACACTTATTTTTGCACATTTTTCAAGCTGCAGAACGAGTACCGAACTTTTAGAGTACAGTAAAGTATGGCCTATGAGACTAATTCCCAGTCTTGACATTGTAAGGTGTCGTCGATACAGTGTGTGGTGTTCAGTGCTGCATCTCTCAGGTTGGTATTGTTTGGCTGTTGCATCAGTGACTAACCTAACAATAGTAATATCATTGTGTCCATCAGATCAAAAGACTAGCATGGCTTCCGACAAAGCCAAAGCACCAGAAAACGCCGGGCCTTCGGAAGAGCAGTCTACGGCCGAAGCTGAGGCCGATGTGGGTGGTGAGTCTGGTTCAGAGTCTGAAGCCGAAGTCCCAGCAACTGCGTCTGCCGAGTCTGGCCCGTCCCGGCCATCTAAGAAGAAGAAGAAACGTTCAAAGATCTCGCGCGCCATTTCTGCGCTCAGTGGCGATACCGTACCCCAGGCTGTTGTCGACCGAGTAGTTGCAAAAGTCAAGGAAGAGCACGGAGAAGACTCCCCTGCTGCGGATGAAGACGCCGTACGCCAGCTGCTTAAACAACTCAAGCTGAGAGATGTGGCCGAGGGGAAGGCTGGATTAGGGGGAAAGCACAAGAAGGACGCTGGGGACCATAAAGTACGCCATCCATTGCATCGAATATACTCGAAGCCGCATCTGAGATCGATGGCTTCAGTTCTGGGCGACGCAGCCTGTCCCTCACTATGGTGCGTTGTGTACATATCGTCCGTATTAACTCTCGGCCCGCCCATACTCTGCCAGGCGATAGCGCCCCCGAAGAAGATGGGTACATCGAGCCATCTAAGCCCAGAGAAGAGGTCAGGCAAGACCCGTATCCATTGCCAAAGGACTTCGAGTGGACCATTCTCGACATAACTGAACCTGTACAGGTTTGGACGCGCCAATCACATACCAAACCAAGCCTCCTCACTTTCTCTCGTCGCAGATCAAAGAGGTGTATGAACTCCTGTCAGCGAACTACGTCGAAGACGACCAAGCCGCGTTCCGATTCCAATATACGGCCGAGTTTTTGGAGTGGTATGCCTCGAGTTTTCATTTCGGGATGCATCGTACATTTATTCATCTATTTACTTCATAGGGCTTTGAAACCTCCAGGATGGCATAAGGAATGGCATATCGGTGTTCGTGTTTCCTCCAACAGAAAGTTGGTCGCCTTCATCTCTGGCGTTCCTATCCGTCTCCGCGTTCGCAAGAAGTGGGATTTCTGCACCATCCTACACCCCGTCGTTACTGACGCGTCTACAGAGATCTGAGCGCGGTCGAGATAAACTATCTCTGTGTACACAAGAAATTACGCTCCAAGCGTCTCGCCCCAGTGCTTATCAAGGAGATTACCAGGCAGTGTCACCTCAAGGGAATCTTCCAGGCCATTTACACTGCAGGAATCGTGATCCCCACGCCCATTTCTACGTGCAGGTACTACCATCGCACATTGAACGTGCCCAAGCTTGTTGACGTCAAGTTCACGTATGTGCCCCGCGACATGACCATCGCCCGAATGGTTCGGCAATCCAAGGTCCCTTCGACTCCATTTCTCTCGCGTTCTGGCCTCAGGGAGATGGAAGAGAGGGATGTGTCAGGGGTCGCAGAGTTGTACTAGGAGGTACATGGAGCGCTTCGACATGGTTCCGTTGTTTGAGGAGGAAGATGTACGTCACCAGTTTCTCAGTGGGCGCGGCACTGGGGAGAAAGAGGCTTCAACGGGACGGCGGACGGGCCAAGTCGTGTGGACGTATGTCGTCGAGGTACGACGATCCTCCACTCTCTTCCTTCACCTCTCCTTCCGCTCAATACTGCTCGCCTCTGTAGAACCCAGAAACGCACGCGATCACGGATTTCTTCTCATTCTATACGCTGCCTTCCACCATCGTGGCGCATCCCGCGACACTCACTCTTACAGGCTGCCTATCTCTATTACTACGCGTCTGACACCGCATCTGAAGAGAATGCGGATGATCTTGGGCTCTTGAAGCGTCGATTGACGGAACTCGTCGGCGACGCGATTATCTTGGCCGACCAAGCGAAGTTTGACGTTTTCAATGCACTCACGCTGATGGACAACCCGCTGTTCTTGCAAGAGCTCAAGGTGAGGGTTTTAGGGCCATGACGGTGTTCATTCCTCGATGACTCACAATTCGACTCACGCACAGTTCGGATCGGGTGATGGCTTACTCAATTTCTATCTCTATAACTGGCGTTCGAAGACCCTCGCTGGGATGAATCACACGGAAGATAGAACTGCGGGGCGCGGTGTCGGGGTGGTCATGCTTTAGTTGAATAAAATACCTTTGGATGTGGGACTTTTTTGCCTCACGTGAGAGCGTGAGGCATACGAGAGCGGAAGCAAGGCAGTTGTGCATGCACGAGAACGGATTTGATAGGCTACTAGCCTGTTTAAGTGCTTTGGCTATGGGAGCTCACTTATGTGTTCGGGAACGTCGACGTCGACCAGGTGGGTTTCGCGCATCCGAGGCACAACTCATTCTCTCGAGTGTGCACCTGCGGAGAGAACTCACGAACCGACGCAATACGCCCGACGTTGTCCGTATGTTGCTGGGTTTCAGAGATGTGGCTGCATTCCAGCTGGCCGAGACAACTCAGATGTGGGGTTAAGGCCACACAAACAAGTAGTGATTTTATTGTACCAGCAACGATGAGCAGTCATTAGATAACAGTGCGATCACAAACAGAGTCCTCAGAAACTCCAGATAACTCAAAATAGTCGGGCCCATCAACTTCCCACTCACAACAGAGATGTACTCAGGCGTCACCCAAACGAGATCGCCCTACCAGTACCACGGAAAACACAGCAAAAAGGCTGGTAATTGGCCATGGGCCTCACCCCGTTGGTGCCGCATTCCCACCAGCAGCCTGTCCTGGCGGGAAGAGACGGGAACATGAATGTAGTGAACAATTTGCGTTTATTCTCCTATCGAATGAGGGCGAAAAAGAATATGTCAGCTTGTCCCGTGCCTCGCCATATCTCAACGTACGTTGTATGGCGGATAGCGGAATTTCATGATGTAGTCCATACTTGAATGAAAAAAGTTAGGTACGATCAACGTGCCTGTAAAAATTACGAACATGCCAGGATTGTCGAGTGTCGAGCGAAGATGCGTGAACATATCGAAAGCGAACTTCCCTGAGGTATAGCCGGCTACGAGGGATATGTAGGGTTAGTAGACGAGAGAACCATCTCGACTACTAAAACCTACATCCACTTGGGCCAATGCCTCCAAACGGCAAACCGTCGGCTGGGAGAAGAATAAAGCGTAGGTGACTGGAACATAAGTCATGAATAACGCCGACGAACCAGCAGCTTGGATCATTGTATCATTTATGACCACAGTTCCACTTTGAGTGTTCTCAATTACTACAGAGGACAATCAGTCATCGCTAGTAAGAGTATCGCAGGGATCACCTTTCGACTTGAATACTGAATTAGGAGAAAACACGTATAGCGCGAGAGGATGGTCACTGGTATCGTATTAGATACGTCTTCACCCAACCCAGTCAGTTGACCATACCGAGCGTTGATGAATTTGATGGCTTCGTCCACATCATCGACCTCAATGATCGGTAACACCGGTCCAAATATCTCCCTTGGTGCCGTTCAACTTGCGCTCGCTTCTACAACTGCAATAGTTGAATACTCACTCTCCCATCAACGAGTCATCACCATTGACCCCAGTCACAAGCGTGGGTTCGATGAATTTTTTCTTTTCATTCGTGGAGCCGCCGAACACAATCTGTCCATCTGTGCGATCGAGTAGACCTTTGATTCGGGCAAAATGCGATGCCGAAATAATGCGACAAAATGAATCAGATGATTCGGCACCCTCTGGATAGAAGTCCTTCAACCTATTGGCGGGAATTCATGATCTATTCATCGGACTGGGCGGGGGAACTTACACGTCTTTGCACGCTTGAACGAACTGATCCACGAAGCCTTTGGGTACCAGCGCATAATCCGGAGCGATGCAAGTCTATGCGCCGTTGTGAAAACCCGTGGTAAGGCAGGTATCTTAGACACTATACGCACCTGGCCCGCATTTGCGACTTTGCCCCATATCAACCTCCGGGCTGTCAATTTCAGGTCGCAACTTGGGTCTATGACCGCAGGAGACTTTCCGCCGAGCTGTGCATGGAGGTGGTTAGCTGGTTTGAAAGTACTGATTCGTGATGACTGTACTGACCTCGGTCGTAACTGGGCTCAATGTTTTGGCAGCCGCTGCAAGCACGATGGATGCCACGCGGGAGCCTCCTGTGTACAGAACTACCTCGGGAAGTCAGTACCAGATTGGACGTGGGGAACATGCAAACAAACTATGATCCCATTGAAGCTCTAAAATCTGAAGAGAAATTATAATTGATTGATTTGATGACCCGCAAAGGAATGACCTGCCTTGGTGGTTTCCGGGATGGCACCATTGATGACTGCGTACGACTCAGGGTCCAGATATTTTGGCACAAGCTCTGCTATCAAAGCGGAGAAGGCCGGCGTCAACTCGGAAGGCTTGAGCACGCAGGCATTGCCTGCCGCGATGGCTGCTACCTGTGGGCATCTCAGTCGAACCTCATACTCAACTCGGATGGAATCGTACCAAGGGACGAAGTAACAGCCAAACAGGATAATTGAATGGACTGATTATCAGGACAACACCCTTGGGTTCTTTGCGAATCGTTGGCTTCGTGGCGAACCAATTTAAAGACCAGGGGGCACGTTCAGGTTTGCTCCACTTGGCAACTTTGTGGTAAGCATTCACTGCTTCCGTGAGCGTGCCACCAATCTCAAGCCTGGAGAGCGATGATGTTCAAGGAATAGTATCATAGCGGACGAGACACCTACACGAAAGTTTCGGTATCAGACCTTCTTAGGTCAGAGGCTAAGGCTCGCTGGATAAGAGGGATATTATCTTTGATTAAGTATGCGAGGGCAAGCAACTGCTGCTTGCGGAACTGGATAGGTCTGGTTCTGCCGGTCTTGAATGCGTCCTTCAAACGACCTCGAACCTGGAATAATCAGGAGGCTCTAGTATTCTGAATGGCTGAAGTGGTTAACAACATACAGCAGGAATGTCATCGACAGGGGTTGTAGTGTAAGAGGGGAGGTCCGATTCGCGATTGGCGTTGAGGTCCTGGTTCATCTCGGCCTAATGTGAGTCCAACTACAGTACGGTGGACAGACAGTAAGACAGCAGGTTTTTCGTCGGGAATGGAACGTGCCTTTCTGGTGACATGTGACGGTCGCATTGGATTTGAAATCTGCGGACAGGGTTGTTTGGCAACCGAACAACTTGGCAACCTGGGCGCTTGCATCTTCCTGTCACTGGTGCGGGCTCCAGAAACGGGCAGCGAAAAACCCTAGTCTTCCTCCAAGACCAGAGCGGCCCCGTTCGAAGCCTGCGAGTACGACTCGGATCGGTGTTGTGCCAGTCGACGGTGGTAGTCGATAGTCGGGTCGCGACTTTACTCGACTGAGACGACTAAGATGGCGACTGTTGCTATATTGGGAATGTTAGTCAGGCGGCCAATGTCACGTGTACAATGGTGCAGCTTACTGAGAACATAACGCTAAATTTGGATGTCGCGAGAAAATAGTACCATTTACTGCATAGATATCCTTATGAAACAATTGTACTGTGCCTCGAGTTTAGTCGCCTTTAGTCGGGTTCAGTCGCAGACTCAATCCGACTTGGCGACCGCCTAACCCCGACTTAGTCCCCGACTGGCACAACACTGACTTAGTCTCGGATGACGTGGTGTGGTGTTATGAGGACGGGAAACTAGGGCAGGTGCGTAGGCGGAACCAGCCAGCCCAATTAGGTCCAATGACAAGTGACCAAGGCTGCCAGTGAGCGACGAGCATGAATGCAGGAATAAGTGTGAATAGACAAGTCTCGACCTTGGTTTTAACTCAAGTAGTTTCCACTCGGAAGTCAAATGTATTTTCGACGGCCTAGTCTATATACAACACGGTCTGTGTTAAGTTGTTCAACTACATCACTACTGCCCAAATAAGGGCCAACATAATGTTGGGAGTGCCTCACGTCAAAGAGGGCAGGCCTCTGCAACGTGGCCAGGAAAGAAGCTGGGACGGAAGCGCCTCGACCTCCCGCATGGGGGAGAAAGGTGGGAGGGAGTCGAGAGGGCGGTAGGAGGGGCGCATCTCAGGTGACAGGAAGGCAGCGCCTCGCGCGACGAGGGCCAGGAGAAGGGGGGGAGAGCCATGCCTCCAGGGGGGTGGCGGGAGAGGCACCTACGGCGCCGAGACAGTTGGAAGGAATAGGCGGGGGTTGGAGGGTAAAGGGCGGGTGAGGGCTAGGGCGATTGCTCCTGATGCGACAGCGAGGAGACGAGAGGGGGTCGAGAAGGTGAGGATGAAGGCGCCGAAGGTAAGGAGTAGAGTTAAGCAGTCAGAAATCACGACTGGGATAGAGTCCAAGAAACCTTGCCCTGGCCAAGGTTGCGTTGAACCTGGTTGGAGCGCTCTTGATTGGGTTCACGTTCTTCCAGGCCAAGGATAGTATCCAGGGTACTCAGAATAAGATCTTTGTACGTCCCGATCGCCAGTTCCCTTCTAATGCTGGCTCATCGACGTTTGAGAACAGTCCATTTTCATGAGCCTACGGCCAGGCAATCGCCGTCCTGGCCAAGCACGTGACTGGGGGCGCAGCGCTTCATGGAATCGGCCAAGGGGGAGTGGCTCGTGCGACAGGGCCAGGGTGGAGTGAGGAAGTCGCTGCTCACACTATAGAATAAGAAGAAAGGGAAGGCGCGTCACGACTCGTGCGAAACGGCTTGGAGGGGATGGGCGTATTTCACATGCGAGGATCAGGGAAAGGAAAGGTGATGGAGGAGAAAGTGAGTCAACGGGGTGAGTGCGAGTAGGAGGCGGGTTTGGGCAAAACGCGTGGACGAGCAAGCAACGCTAGCCATGTGAAGGCGTCGCAGCGAGGATGGGGTTGGGGTTAACAGGGCGAGACGGCGAGACGGCGGCACAAGCATTGCATCTTATATTTCCTTATTTTGTACTCTGGTCCATCCTTGACAATGCCTGCACCGCCACATTTTCCGCTTCCAGCACTCTCGGGGATTTATTTTTTTGCCCAAGCCAACTAGTAATTGATACGATTTACTGGAACGACAAGTAGTTGTCACATAACAGTGCGATCGAATGCTCAGAAGATCACGAAACAGTTGAGTACACCAACTTCCCGCTCATAACAGAAATATACTCAGGCACTACCCAAACGCGTCCGCCCTATCAGCGCGACGGAAGAAGCAGCAAGAACGCTGGCAATAAACAGTATGCCCCACTTCGGTGCCCCATTCCCATCGGCGGCTGTCCTGGCGGGAAGCGACGGGAACATGAATGTGGTGTACAATTTGCGTTTACTCTCCTATCGAATCAGAGTAAGTCAGCTTGTCCGTGTCTTGCCATGTCTCAACGTACGTTGTATGGCGGATAGCGGAACGACATGATGTAGTCCATACTTGAGATGAATAAGTTAGATGCGCGATCAAAATGCCGATGAGAATTTACGAACATGCCGGGATTATCGAGCGTCGAGCGAAGGTGCGTGAACGTATCGAAAGAGAACTTGCCTGTGTTACAGCCGGCTACGAGGTGAATGCGGGTCAGTAGACGCCATCTCGACTATATATAAACCTACAGCCACTTGGGCCAATTCCTCCAAACGGCAAACCCTCAGCTGGGAGAAGAAGAAAAAGCATGATGAGACTGGAAAAGGTCACGAGTAACATTGACGAACCAAGGGCTTGGATGATCGTATCATTCATGACCGCAGATCCACTTTGGGTGTTCTCGATTACTGCAGAAGACAATCAACCATCGCCAGCGAGTATATCACCGGAATCACCTTTCGACTTGAACGCAGAATTCGTGGAAAACACATATAGCGCGAGAGGGTGGTCACTGGTATCGTATTAGATGCGTCTTAACCCAACCCAGTCCGTTGACCATACCGAGCATTGATGAATTCGATGGCTTCGTCCACATCATCGACCCCAACGATCGGTAAAACCGGTCCAAATATCTCCCTAGGTGCCTTTCAACTTGCGCTCCCGCGCTGTAGCATTAAATACTCACTCTCTCATTAATGAGTCGTCGGCATTGACCCCAGTTACAAGCGTGGGTTCAATGAATTTTGTTTCTTCATTCGTTGAGCCGCCGTACACGATCTGTCCCTCTGTGCGATCAAGTAGTCCTTTGATTCGGGCAAAATGCGATGCCGAAATAATGCGACAAAATGAATCAGATGATTCGGCACCCTCTGGGTAGAAGTCCTTCAACCTATCGACGGGGGGGGGGGGGGGGTCGTGTCCAGTTCATCAAACCGAGCGGGAGCACTCACACGTCTTTGCATGCTCGAACAAATTGATCCAAGAAGCTCTTAGGCACCAGAACATAATCCGGAGCGACGCAAGTCTATACGCTGTGTGAGAACCAATAGCAGGAGGTATCCCAGACACCATATGCACCTGCCCCGCATTTGCGACTTTGCCCCACATCAGTCGCCGGGCTGTCAATTTCAGGTCGCAACTTGGGTCTATGACCGCAGGAGACTTTCCGCCAAGCTGCGAATGGAGGTGGTTAACTAGTTTGTAAGTACTGATTCATGGCGCTTGTGCTAACCTCTGTCGTAACTGGGCTCAATGTTTTGGCGGCCGCAGTTAGGACGATGGACGCCACACGGGGGCCTCCCGTGTACATGACTACCTCAAAAGTCAGCACCAAATTGAGCGTGTACAAATATGCCAACAAACTATGGTCCCACTGAAGCTCTAAAACCTGTAGAAGATATTATAATTAGTTTATTTGATGGCCCGCAACCTCAAGGGAACAACCTGCCTTTGTAGTTTCCGGAATCGCACCATTTATGACTGCGTACAACTCAGGGTCCAGATATTTCGGCACAAGCTCTGCAACCAAAGCAGAGAAGGCGGGCGTCAGCTCGGAAGGCTTAAGCAAGCAGGCATTGCCTGCTGCGATGGCCCCCGCCTATGGACGCATCAGTTAAACACCATGCCGAGCTTAAATGGGTGCATACCAAGGGACCAAGCAACAGCCACATGGGGTAGTTGAATGGACTGATTATTAGGACAACACCCTTGGGTTCTTTGCGAATCGTTGGCTTCATGGCGAACCAATTTACAGACCAGGGGACACTTTCAGCTTTGCTCCATTTCGCGACATTGTGATAAGCATCCACTGCTTCTCCGAGCGTACCGCCAATTTCAAGACTAGAGAGCAAAGACGTTCAGGGGGGGGGATTATACCGGACGAGACACCCTACACGATAGTTTCGGTGTCGGACCTTCCTAGGTCAGAGGCTAAGGCTCGCTGGAAACGAGGGATATTATCTTTGATGAGGTATGCGAGGGCAAGCAACTGCTGCTTGCGGAACTGGATAGGTCTGGATCTACCAGTCTTGAAACCATTCTTCAAATGACTCCGAACCTGCAAGAACGACGAGGTTCCAGTATTCAGAATGGCTGAAGTAGTCAACGACATACGAGAGGGATCTCATCGACGGGCGTTGTAGTATAAGTGGGGACACTGTGCTCCGATTCGCGCTTGGCATTGAGGTCGTTGCTCATCTTGGGCCCTGTAGTGAGTCCAGCTACGGTGTATTAGAACCAGAAGCAGGTTTCGCCGGCGTGTCGCACGCCAGCTGCAATATTACATGCCTTATGGGAGTCTTGGTTGAAGTGGTCCACTTTGCCGAGCGGGCGTTTCTGAGAAACTTGTGGATCAGAATTGACGCTCGCATTTCCCGACTGCAACTTCTCCCACCCCTTTGCAGTCGCTCACCTGGTGTGTCGGCTCTCCCCTCCTGTTGTTTTCCAAGTCGCTATATGTTCCATTTACCCCCTACCAGCCATTCTTTTTGAACGTTCTCTTGCACACCCGCGCTCTCATTCGTACGCGCCCCCATGGATTCGACCTTCTATCAGTACCAGCTCGGTTTGCTGGCGGTGATCTGCACCGTTCTTCTGGCCTTTGAGCGTTACCTAAAATCTAAAAAATCAGCGACAGTCAATTTGAAGGAATTGTCAGTCGATGAAGAAAACCTTGAAGTCGGTGAAGCAACTCTGCAGTCCAATAGTGCTGCAGTACCAGCAATCACCCCCCGTTCCGGGGCACTTGGAACGCTGATGCGGAAGTATCTCCTGGTGTACGCCATCGTAATGGGTAAAGTCCTCCTTGTTATAATTTTCGCGGGAGTTGATTAACGTTGGTTCCCTGTCAAAGGTGCCGACTGGCTCCAGGGCCCATATGTCTACTCTCTTTATCGCGAGCAATACGCCTTCCCTGAACGGCAAGTTGCTGTTTTGTTTGTCACTGGCTTTATCAGCGCTGCCATCTTCGCTCCACTTGTCGGTGTCTGGGCGGACACGTAGTGAGTACTCAACTACCTTTACCGAGGGTTACTTCTTACTTCGTTCTCTGTACAGCGGGCGCAGGCGGATATGTCTATTGTTCTGCGTCCTATATGCAACGACGTGTGGCCTTCTGCTCTTCCCATTCTTTCCTTTACTTCTCTTGGCACGCGTCTTCGGTGGAATATCGACCTCCATATTGTTTTCCGCATTCGAGAGTTGGCTCGTATCCTCGAGCTCAAATGCCGCGCTACACAGTGAGGACTTGAGCATCATCATGGGACGCGCGACTCTGGTCAATGGCTTTGTTGCCACAGCTGCTGGGGTATGTTGCATAGCCGTTGGATGTTGCTTTAAATTCTGAGGGCCTGTGTTACAGATTGTATCAAACCAGCTAGTGGAATGGAACGATGGGGGGTTCCGCTCACCATTCGTCGCTAGTGGGTGCTTGCTCCTGCTAGCCTGGGCTGTGATTTCCGGAACCTGGTCCGAAAACTATGGTGGCGGCGCAGGCGCGGGCGTTGCGCAGGTCTCCGCCGACATTTTTCAAATACGGCGGCTGGGAGCGGCGTGGAGGATCGTCGCTGCTGGTTCGTGCGAATCCCTATTTATTTTATTGTTGAGGCTCACGAGCGACGTAGACCCTATCCTCCTCGTTCTTGGTCTGACGCAGACAATCTTCGAGGGTTCTATGTATCTTTTCGTCTTCATCTGGGTTCCGACACTGCAAGACTCGTCTCCTTACCCATCGTCTCTTCCCCTGGGCTACATTTTTTCGGCTTTTATGGTGTCAATGATGCTCGGATCGCTGATCTACACGTTCGTCACTGCACACTGGTTCCATCCGACACCTACTTCTGCCCTGCAAAAGCACACCCGCTCCTCCTCTGTCTCCTCTCTGTCCCTTCAAGGGAATTCAACGCTGGCGCTGCATGCACAGTTGTCAGCTCTTGTTTGTGCAGCAGCAGCTGTTACATTCGCTGCGTGCGTCAGCATTGGGAAAGGGAAAAGTGAGCAAGGCGAACACCTCAAATTCTGGGCGTTCTGTCTGTTCGAGGCTTGTGTCGGGATGTATTACCCAGTGCAAGGCATGCTTCGTGGATCGCTGATCGCGAACGAGCATCGTGCGACGGTGAGCGCCTTTCGTCGGGATGTGTAAGTAAATACTGAGACCTTCACACAGCTATCAGCTTTATTCCGCGTCCCGCTGAACGTATTTGTCGTCGTGGCTTTGCTGACGGGTGTGTCTTCTGCCCGTGAGGCAGTACTTACGACTTGCGCTGTTGTGCTGGCTATTTCGTCCCTCACAACTGCATTTGTCGTGATCCCCAGGGTTGACGGCCTTGCACAGAGTCGGACGCTCGATTAAAAGTATGACGATAGCAGGGTTGCTACGAACCTGCCTTAGATACCGCGGAGTAGTACCGGGTCTTGGACCCTAGTTCCATGCGGAGCTTGCGGTGTTCTGAGTGTTGCTGTGGTGTCGCGGTCAGCTTCCTGCAGGATTTGCTGATTTCACACGACATGGATACCCCGCTGCCAGCATACATACCTAATCCTTTTGTTCTTTCTTACCCCTTAGACTACTATGGCCTTGCTTGTACTATCCGAGACAGGTGTCAGGGACTCTTCGAAGCGCAGCTGTCATCCAAACTCCGGATTTATGCACATATCTTATTATTTCTATCACCACACTGAAAATCTTTTCTCTCGGTGATTCTACTAGTTCAAGATACTAAGACTGCATCTCTTTGGACTCGCAGCGCCGCGCTAGACCCTGGGCGTAAATGCGGACGGAACCATTGGTCCAAGCACTCCGAGTCAGTGTTAAGGTTCTTTGTGACAGTACCGGCCCTGATTGGACTTTTTTGATCCAAACTACAGTTGTAACCTTGGTGACCGTACACATCTGTCCATTGGACCTATACTATCGTATTAGTAGTAATGCAAAAAGACGCTTTTTTTTTTCTGTAGCTTCAACAACACATCGTGGCTACTTTAACTCATACATACTAATAGAGTAATGAATATTCAATCCTTTGGTGATTTTTCCTTATTTTATTTTGGCTCCTGGAAAGCGTTGTGTTTTTACCCCCCTTCTGCAAATATCTGTCACTCAACGTCACGCCTTCGGCAAGTTCCAAGCGCGTGCCATGACGGGTGATTACCACTGCCGGTAACTCGGTTGCCGGTCAAATCATCACGCTTTTGTCACCTCAGAGAACGAGAAAAGTGAGATTTTGTTCCACCTTTTGATCGCAATTACCCCAAATCAGCCATAGGTGGCCCTACTGATGTTTTATAACACCCTAGCCCAACAGAATTATGTGATACCCATCGGCATCATCGGGATCTGGAGGTCAGGGTCCTTACATTTTACGACTCCTCTGTTTTTTTTGTCATATTGTAGTCGACTTTTTGAACAGATCTTTCCTTATTCTTATAATCTCATATCTACAGATGCTACTTCACCCACTGTATTTTTTTTGGGCCGAAAAGACAACGGGAATGTGGTGATCTACCGCAATCTTTGAGATTTGCATAACCCTGCTCGTTTGCATCACTACTAATACGATAGTAGTCGTCCCCCCATGGATCAATAATTGGATCCCTCGGTACCCCTGCGCGCCCGATGCACGCCACTGCATGCCACCGTCTACGAGATACGCCATTGTATCGTAGTGAATGCCCTTGTCTCTTGATCCTGTTGTTATGTTCGCGGTCGAGGGCCCGATTACTCACCGTTTCTATTCACATAAACCAGGTCTCACCTCAAGTCTCACCTGACTGATATTCATTGATCATGGTTTCAAATATTTCGCCGTAGAACACACAGCACATGGCCTCTGAGGGTAACTCGAGCGATTCGAGCACAGCCAAACTGCCGCAAGGGGACTCTGCTTCGGCAAAATCGCCAATTATGTTGGGTCCTGGCTTCAGTGTCCCTCCGGGTCGTCCGACCCCACTTGCACCCTCACCTAAGCTCGCTTCTCCTGCGTGGCTCGACCCGGTCCCGTCGTGGACTCTTACCCCTCAGACTATTTCATCAACGTCACCCCAACCACACGGGCAGGGCGTTGACCCCTCCGTGAGAGCCGGACGTCGAAACCGTCTCCTCGAGCCGTACGTCGCCACATCACATCTATTGGTTCTCACATTGTGAGACACTCACTTCAGAGACGACGATACGGGATGAAAGAAGTACATTCACCTTGATGGAAGCATATACTATCAACACGTTCCGATGAGGTTTCTAATCCCCGACGACGTCACTCAGCCACGTATCAGAGAATGTATCTGGAAGCTGCTTACCCTAATCAGGGATACGTTGACGGAGCACAACCTTCTTCACAAGTTACCACCAGACTTCGAAGTCGTTGCGGAGCGCATGGATCCCGAGGTTCCAGAGGTGTTCTATTTCGTATCACAAAGGCTGGGACAAGTCATAAACTACGTGTCCAATTGCCCATGCCAAGATCCCTCCCACCTGATCAATGTCCAAATCCAAAACTCTGTACGCGTTTAGCTCACAAACCTGTAAATCTTACTAACTCACCCCAGCGCTAAAGAAGACACCAACAACGAGCTTCTGGAAGCACATGGCATCATATCCCATGCACATACAATCATTGCCTGACAATTGTGAATCCGAGTTTCTCAAGGCTCTGACACACGGTGTGAATGATGCGCGTCTCCCGTCGCGATATATCGAGCTGCAAACGCTGAGGAAACCCCAGAGCGCATCCTTGATGAGCGGAAGTCGATGTTTCCCTATACGGACGAACAGGCGCATGCAGGTCTACCGCGACCTCAAATCTTGTGAAGCCCAGCCGTCCTCGTATCTCATGTAACAAACTAATAATCACCCAGCCGCACCTTACGGCCACGAGAGATACTATAGCGTACTTCCAGCGTTCGCCTGGCACATCTCCCGCGTTATGCACAAGATCGAGACCGTCCGCGAGCGGTACCATTATGGTACGAAGGCACGACTGTATCGTGACATTGCGGTCGAGAGGCGGACATAGCGCGACCGTCTGGAAGACGTGTTGCTCTTCTGCGTGCTCTTCAACTCGCACAGGACGTACAAGGACAGGCCGGAGAGCACGTGGCCCAAAGGACACGTCTACCTCCCCGACTTTCGGGAGTTGAAAAAGAGTCTGCTCGTCGAGTGGCTGGACTCGGATCTTCTCGCTACCGTATTTGTCTCGTGGGTCGCGAGTCGCCACTTGCTCCCCCCTCTTTTCTAACGTTTCATACCAGTGCCAATGTCGCCTTCCCGGCCCTGCCCGTACGTCATCCTTCTCGAAGTGCTATTTGTCGCTGGGATTGACCAATCGCCGGTCTCCACCATCTTCACGCGCAGGTCATCAACGCCCTTGCGCAAATCGCGTCGCTCACCTCGACGCTATTCTCCATGCTCCCCGTCGTCATTGGCGTGCACCACGTCGACGGGGACGACGAAGACGCAGTAATTCAGCACTTGCTATCGCCACTTCCTTTACCTGACCTTCTCTCTTTTATTCAGAGTTGATACCCCCGCCTCCGCCCCCACGGACACCGCGCCAGCCTGACGCTGCTCGCGTGCCTCCTCACGCTCCCGCTCGCGGCGCTCCTCTAGGCGCCCCTCTCCTTCGCCGTCGCCATCGCCACGTTCTGCTTCGTCGGCAGCGCAAACGTGCACACGCGCACGCTCCTCGGCACAGTGCTCGGCGTGCTCCTCACGCCCCTCGTCTTCTGGGATGCGTGGCGCGAACAGCCGACGAGAGAGCCGGAGGAGGACCATGCGCGCGGCGTTGGCGTGGGGAGGGAGCTCGTGCCCAAGGCCCGGCGAATGAAAATCGCTTGTGCCTAGGTGACGGACGGCATTCAGGCGCGGTTGACAAAGATGAAGACGGCAGCTGGGCAGGGCGTTGAGTGTGGGGCGGACTACCGATGGGAAACAGTCAGCAAAAGTCTGACACCACAGTAGATACTAACATAAGTTACCAGGGATCAGAGTCAAATCAGTATTTTCGCCACATCCTTTCTTCTCATAGTAGCCTCTGTGTACATAGTAGATCCCTATGCAACCTGCCTTCATGGGGTGTCGGTAGAGTACTTCACTAGAAATACTCGGGCCATCCGGTCATATTAGAGGTCAGTAAACGAAGGCGATCGAGTTGTAGACAGAAAACTCCTTGAAAAACTCACTGAGGACCCAGGAGAGGAGCGTGACTAATCTATCCATCCTCTCTTTCTTGTAACGGCAATCTAAGAATTTGTTACACGCCTGCGTCTGGCATTGGCAAGCACGCCTGCCCATGTTCCTTCCCTGCATCCCACTGTCCGCAAGTGCGTGGCACCTGTACGCGTTGCAACACATAAGGAAATGGGCAGACTTTTACGTGTGCGCGCTCCATAAAAAACCATCGTTCATGTGTATAGAGGGAATCATCAATACAGCAGTACAGTCTTAACTGAGGCAGCACAAGATAGCAACTATAAAGCAACGACAAACAAAACGTTGAGAAAACAGTACGAGGATAACACATATACCAGTAGTTCACTCTTCCTTTCTCCGAAGCTCGAACATCGCGGGAGATGACGAGGATCACGCTTGATGCTAGCTTCAGAAAATATCGGCCAATTCGAGCGCAATTAACACCTCGAAACGACCACCAGGGCCAGGCTCGATCCGAAGCATGTTGACGTGCGTACTGGGGTTGTTAAGGTAACGGCTAGCAAGATTTCTCAGACCGTTCGCTGGTGGCATGTCAGCAGGTGGGGCTGGGTGGGGCTGGACACCTGGAAAAGCTTCGGGAGGGTCAGCCGCGGGAAATTGAGCGCCGTAGCCAAAAAGACCATTGTAATTCTCTTGAACCTCCTGTACCAAATGATTTGGTTGGATATATACGTGGAGAAGAAGGTTCTACACACTGGAGCAAAGGGGTGAGCTTGTGCTGGAACGGCTTCGGCAACTCCTACATCCCGATGCACGTGCATGTATGGAACCTCTGGATACTATGGGAGTGAAGTGTCACATGTCATATTCAGAAGAGAAGTTCAATAACACACCGACGAATATCACTTACAGGTGGTGGGGGAGGGTTATAGTGTACCACATTGTAATTGGGTGCGTCGATGTGGCGTGGATACTGCATTTCACCTACACTTCCCACTGGCTGGGGAACGCCCTCCCGATGGACGTCTTGCTGGTCATCAGTGGCCATCTGGGGGTTCTAAAAAAACGGTACACATGGGTAAACGACGATGACGAGTGACACGGTGAGAAACGCAACACGCTGCATATGGCCGTGTGATTGGTGGAGAGCAGGACGAGGAAGTGTGCTCGCTGCTGAGATGTGGTCGGGTTGTTGAGATGGAACCCGATGATCAACCATTAGATGGTGGGGCGAGCTGCTCTAGGGGGGGGGGGGGGGTGGTAATCTAGCCGGGAAGCTCGAAGAGAGTTGGAGTTTAAGCGTAGTAGAACCAACTTTATAGGGGTGGAGTGGGCGTCTTAGTATTGTGAGCGAGCCTTGATGGAACTAAATCTTCCTGAAACAGCCTCATAGTACTAAATGCGACCTTGAGTCGTTTGACATCGTTTGGTTTCCAGTGTCTCGGTGCGCGTGAGTGAGCCCTGTTGACAACTACATCTTCAGGAAGACACAGTCTCACAGTATTAGCTAAATCCGGCCTCAGGCTTAGGTCGTTTGACATCGTTTAGTTCCAGTGTCTCGGTACGCGTGAGTGAGCCTACACCTTCAGGAAGACATAGTCTCACAGTACTAAATCCGGCCTTGGGTCGTTTAGTTTCTAGTGTCTCGGTACGCGTGAGTGAGCCTGTTGACAACACCTTCAGGAACTGACAGGAAGACACGGTCTCACAGTACTAAATCCGGCCTTGGGTTTGACGCCGGTTTGTTTCCAGTGTTTCGGTACGCATGAGCCTGTTGACATCTTCCTCCTGACACGGCCTCATAGATAGATCGCTATGGTGCAGTGCCGCTATTTTTGGACAGCGGCGGAATTGGCCGGCGAAAGTTTTGTCGAGACATTGAAGGAAAACTTGCCAAAAGCACTTACATCAGTATCAATTGGGACTATCTGGAAATGATAGCATCAGATGAAGAGGTGGGATGCATATCGATATCAGGGTGGGCCGAATGCAAAACGGGCTCAATTCCGGGTCAAAATGTTCAGTCCACGGTGCTACACACCATGTTGAAGGGTGGTCAAAAGAAACAACTCCGTTTCCAGTGCCTCGGTACGCGTGATGCCCTGTCGATAACTACATCTGACACAGCCTCATAGTACTGAATGCGCTTTGAATCGTTTGACACTGTAAGGTTCCAGTGTCTCGGTGCGCGTGAGCCCATTTGACAACCTGACACAGCCTAGGCCACTAGCCATAGTACCAAATGCGGCTCTGCGGCCGCGTCGCTTGACGCCGTTTTGTTTCAGTGCCTCGGTGCGCGTGAGTGAGCCCTGTCGGCAACATCTTTCCGACACAGCCTCATAGTACTCAATGCGGCTCTGCCAGTGGGTCATTTGACATCGTTTAGTTTCCAGTGCCTCGGTGCGCATAAGTGAGCCCTATTGACATTGACAACTACAGTCGACTCCCTTTTATCCGATACCTGGCCAAAAGCTATCGGTTAAGGGGACACACCCCTTGTCCTGCGCTTGCCTAACCCCGTACTAGGACCCTCGCTCACTCGCTCACGCACGATCCATTCAAGTTCATGTGTCATCTTCAATTAGACCCACGTTCGTACGAGTACTTGGCACTTTTTTTGAAAAAAGTCGTAAATCTCGGTCTCCATTGCTGACTTGATACTATCCACCCGGGTTTGACGGCCAAACGAGGCCATCACTTCTTCGACAGCGCGAGCGTAAGGTGCGTCGAGATCTTGAATAGACCAGAATGGTTGAGACAGCCTCAAGGGTTACACTATGAGCTGGGTGCAGCATGTATTCGCGAGTCCAACTAATTTTTTTCTAATTTAATACTACAGTGCGATCCAAACCCGATAGTTTGAGGTTCAACGTTCAACACTTGGTTCAACATTCAATATTCAACCCCTGGCCGCGCCAAGTATCGGTTACCGATGTGTGATCCCTGCTAAATCTCAGCCAAACAGGTATCGGATATCGGGTACTGCGTACCTACCGGTTATCCCCTGCAAACCAACCTCGTTTTGACAAAAAGTTATCGGGTTTGTTGAGGGAGTATTGGTTTATAGGGGTATAAGAGGGAGTCGACTGTAATACAGTACATCTTCCTGACACTATACCAAATGCGGCTCTGGGTCGTTTTACCATCGTTTAGTTTCCAGTGCCTCGATGTGCATAAGTGAGGCCTGTTGACATTGACAACTCCCCCACACTATACTAAATGCGGCCTTAAGTCGTTTGACATCATTTGGTTTCCAGTGCCTCGGTGTGTGTAAGTGAGCCCTGCCGGCAACTAGTGTCTCAACCTTCCTTTGAGTTCTGCTTCAGAGCCGGCTCTGTTCCTCTCCTCATGATCTCCTAGTCAATAGGCATTCTTGTGCTCCTCGTGCAGCATTTTTGAGCACATTGTCATCCTAATTTTTTTCCCCTCGCCCCTATGTACGCATCTATCCGTTCTTCGGTTTCCTTTTTCGTCTTTTGAGTGATGTGTCTGTCTGTGTTCCAGTGAATTCTTCATTCGATTTTCAAGCCTGGCCCTTTCAATGCGGCCGCAACGCCGTCTTGTTCCCTGCATGTCACTTCCGGCCACGGCGACGTTCTCCGTTTCCACGGGAAGCGAAAACCCTGCGATCTTTCTGATTTCGCATTTTGTCAGAAACATTCCTCGCGTACAGTCAACGATGAGGGTCATACATGACACCTCCACTGATACTACGTTTCTTTTCTTTCGGCCTTTCGATGGCAGTGGGGTGCGCACACGAAGTTATCTCTTTCAAGTTCGAATACTTCTGCGTCCTGTCGATTTCAACCGATGACACCATTCATGCTCTTGCCGAGCTCCAAGACTTCTTACTGATGCCTCTGCAAGCCATCATATCACGACCCTGGCTCCAGCCGGGGGGGGAAAGCGAGTCCTCCGCATGGATTTTCGCAAGTAAGTCCCAAAGAATCTCACGAACACCAGCTCTCTTCTTGCAAAGACGTCCGATACAACCCACTGATATCACATAAAAGTAAGACTACAAACTTGACTCCAAAAAGATTATCCGAAATTTTGCTGTACGACCAGGTGTACGACTGTTGACACGTTGACAGTTGACACGTTGACAAGCCAAGCCAATTAAGAATTTTGTTAGTCTGTACATTTACCGATCGAACAGATGCGCCCAAACCACTTTGTCAGTACACGTTGTGACAAAGCGTGACAAATTGCAATGGTACATCCGAACTTGGGTGAAAAAAAAATTGATAGCATTCATTATGTACTCGAAGTGACTACGATATGTTGACGCTGCAGAAAAAGTTGCGAACACAATAGTAATATATATAGCACAATTGGGTCTAAAAAGAGCTGATCTAGATGAACCAGTGTGTTAGGAAAGTGCGACGGCTCTATAAACGTCATCCTACGCGAATTGGCTGATAATTGAACATAGATTGTACACCAAAAATACGAGATATTCAAAGCTTCGTGATTAGCATAGCGACCACTGCATATCCCACCATAGCCGGAGGCGTAACGAAACAATAAGACCAAAAAATCGTGCGACTTATAAGTCGTTCAAACGTGTCGCTGGAGACCGCCTGTGTGATCTATAGGAGGAGCAATAGATATTAGTCTCACACGGTAAAAGGAAAAGAGATTCATACCTGAGCCAGAGTCAACGCGGGTGGCGATGCAAGCAAAAGGACATTGCTGAGGATAAAGACGGGACTATACCAGCACGTGAGCATTGAAGACACCATATCGATCGAGACGGAGAACTCACTCTTGAAACACGGGCGGGTGATTCCGGAGTGCGCCGAAGGCCATGAACGGGAGGAACAAAGCGGGCACGACGATCATACGAGCAAAAATAGCCACAAAAATGGTTCTTCCCTCACCCTTGCTTACCCGCTGCTGCACGCGCGACCGCCTGTCCTCCTCCCGAGCCTTGAGGCGGAAGATCTCACGCAAACTACTCGCAAAAGACGCCCTCCGCCAACTGCTGCGGGCAGTAGTGGGAACACTTTCCGTCTTCTCCACGGGGCGGTGGAAATAGGCACCGAGCACAACGAGGGTGACGGGGATCGAACAGTTGCCGGCCTGCGTGATCGCCCCTTGAACGGGGTGCAAGTGCACTTCGAGTACGTGTTGCAAGGGTTGGTTGAGGGCGACCGCAAGCGAAATGAGGGACGCCCAGAGCGGGGGCGTCAAGAAATTCGTCACCTTTTTCCAGATGGAGCGAACTGAGCGCCCCACACGCTGCAAGAACGTGGGAGAGGGACGGGACCAAACCGGTATTTGGAGCTCGTCGTCATCGGAAATCGAGTCTGAGTCGGATATAGAATCGGTTTCAGGTTCGGGAGGTAGATTGACGGCATCGAGGAAAGGAGTGCTAGGAAAGGAGTAGAAGACGGGGGTAGTATGTCTGCGATTCGGAGCACGCAGGTTCGGGGTCTGAGCTGGAGTGAGGTGGTATGACCATGACTATCACGGAAGATTCCGAAGGGATGCTCACTATCTGCGACTTCGCGCGTTGACGTGGCGTCATCTTGAAACCCTGATGTATTTCCGATCTCTTCTTCCAAGGGATCGGCCTTTGAGAGTAGATGAACACCATAACTCCAGCGAAGCTATGATCGCCGGTGATGACTTAGGACATAGGACACTGAAGGAAAATACACAACAACTTACAAACTGGCCTATTGTACTGCACAGAAGCAGGTAAGTGAGAGCGCGGCCGATAATGGCGTCCTTGGTGTCGTCTTCACCCCATTTGAGCCCTGGGACTGTGGCAGCGAGGGATTGGAGAAGGGCGACAGGGAGAGAGTTCGAGTTCATGAAAGTGGCAGCAGCCATGGCGAAGTTTCTGCGGGGATGTAAGACGGTGTGTGTATCGAGAATGAAGTGGCATACCTTTGTGAGGGCCGGAGCCGGAAAACGTTACCGAGGAACCAGGCGACGACTAGTGAGACACCACTGACGAGCAAGAAAAAGATGGGAATGATCCATAGTTCTCGTAATTTGGCTGGAAACAAAATGCAAAATGGTAAACGGTTGGATGGACGGAGATGATCACTGACCTGGAGAAAGAAAGAAAGCAACCTTGGAGAAGAGGAGACACGGTGTGAAGAAGTTGACGTTTATAACGTTCAGTTGCTATCGTCGACAGGAGAATGAGTAGGTGGAACTAAGGGCAGAGATATGGTAAGACCTTTTGGGTTGATTTGTCCAGAATTCCTCGTCTAGCCAGCACGTAGCCAGACACGCATACAAGGATCACCTGAGTTATTGACTAATAGGGGAACAAACATCAACAACGACGAAATGAGATGACTTGTACACGAGTGACCTACGCCGAGGATGGTTTGAAAGAGTGGCCATATTGGAGTATCACCAGGAGGTGACGAAGATGACATGGGGGTGGGTGAAGAAATTAGCTGCGGGGTGCGGGATGTTGAGCCAGCCCTTATCCGTCTGTCCGCACCGCACTTGGCATATGTGGCCAAGCTCTGTTACCCATAACTGTCAGGGAATTTATGGTGGGATAGGGGCACCCATTCGCACTCTGATTCTTATCCGCTGACCCCTAACACGCGTGTCTGACACGCATCGCTGTCATGGGGTACAGTACCGGCTCCCTCCCGAGTAACAAACTGATACGGGCTTGGCGCCAAGTCTCGAGAGCGCCACTCCAAACTGGTGCTCATCGACGAACAGGGATTTGTCTTTGCCTGAAGTCTGTAGGTACTGCGTGTTTTTCCTCCGATTTCTACTTCCTGCCTCTTACGATCCACGAACAACGGTGTCCCGAAAAGCACCGCATCGGCGAGATCCGCGCCCCTTCTCTCATTTCGAAGGAACTGGACCCTTCGCATAGTGCGCCTGGGCCTCGACGAAGCAGTATCAGTACTCGCTTCCATGCACCTAATCGGCGCACCAGTCCTGCTGCGATACAGTGCATCAACCTTCTCTCTCTAAATTAGAGTTTCGGGGCTTATTATTTTTGTTAGGAGGAAATGAGATCTCTACTCTTCCATGCTAGTACTGTATGGCTGTTCCACGTTCCAGACCTGAATGGCCTGAACACGGAGGCCGCCGATGCACGCCCTATGCACGGCTTTGTGCCATTGCTTTCCTCCGTTTGCTACCGTAGCGATGAACCCTGGATTTCAGAGATTGATTGACATGTATTGTAACACATTAGACACTCCTGGCAACAATACGAACGTATTATTTTTCGAATTCCTTAAGCGGGTGTGAGAGTGGTAGTACATCGGTTACGTCATAGCAGCAATCTCAACAAGAGCGATCATGGCCTGGCGCTGTACTGGAAATACTAACGTCGAGCTCGTCACAAACTTGATGCACCACGGGCTCATCACTTCAGAAACTGTCGCCGCTGTACCGCCTCTCTCCCGCCTATCGGCCCAACGGTTACGGTTCTGACATCATCCCCTGCAGGCGATGAAGTCTGTCGATCGCGCGAATTACGTGCTCGATAAACGGCACCCCTACGAAGACTCGCCCCAGTGCGTGCCTGCTACGCCGTCTTTTCTCCGAGCCTTTTCACACCAGGGTCTGTCCTCTTTTTTGACACAAATCAGATCGATCGGCCACAATGCGACCATCTCTGCGCCACACATGGTACGTCCCGTCCCTACTCCCTCTCCCTCCGTCTTCTTGCCAACGGCGCGGCGGCGTGAACCCTCTGCCCACGATCGAACGTGCGCACGCACGCACGCACCACTAACGTGTGAAAACAGCACGCGCATGCCGCCGAGCTGCTCCTTCCGTATCTGCGCCCCGGTGCGCGCGTCCTCGACGTCGGCACCGGCTCTGGCTACCTCACGAGCGTGCTCCACCGGCTCGTCCGCCCACACGGCGGCACCGTCGTAGGGATCGAGCACCTACCCGCGCTGACCGCGCTCGCGGAGTCGAACATCCGCGCGGACGGGCTCGGCGCTGCGCTCGACCAGCAGGCCATCGTGCTCGTCACCGGCGACGGGAGGCTCGGTGCGTCCTTCTTTCGGTCCTTCCGGCCAGGCCGGTGAACACTCAGGTGATTGGTGCAGGGTACCCCGAGAAAGGCCCCTACGAGGCTATTCACGTCGGAGCGGCTGCGCGGACGATCCCCCCTGCGCTCGTGGAACAGCTCGCCGAGCCCAGGGCGCATGATCATTCCCCGTTGGCACGTACTCCCAGAGATTGATGCAGGTGGACAAGGACGCAAGGGGAGAGATCACGCAGAAGGACCTCTTTGGTGTTGTGGTGCGTCACGTTGCACAAGTGCCTTACTATTGCGACGAAGGACTGACTTTGCGCCTAATAGTATGTGCCGCTTACGGACAGGCCCAAAGGTTCTGTGTAATTCAGAGATAAAATACGCCATCACATGTACAGTATATTCATTGACCGAGAATGAGGAAGCGTCACGGCACTCAGACAACTTTCGGATATTCAGGGCTAGCAATCACCGTGATCAAAGAAGTCATCAATTCATTCAAACAGTTAGGGAACATCTAACGTACTGATCTGTGTAAAACGCTGTCAGTGACAGTAATAAAACGTAAGAGAAACTAAGGGAGGGTATGCTACATGTGGTATAAAGATCCAAAAAGTCTAGAAAGAGCCTGCCAACAGGCAGTTCACTTCGAAAGACCGTAAGCCTTCCGTGTCATGCCAACCATCAGCTCTTTGCCCTTCATTGAACTGGAGAACCAGTTGCCCAGTGTAATACCCCAAAGGAAGCCCAAGTAGGAAGCACCCTGTTTCTGCATGACACAAACAGCAAGAGTGAGGAACCATTAGACAGCTGGGATGGCAACCACTAACCTTGCCGTTGGTAATAATAATGAGCTCAGGCTGACCGGTGTATTGCTTGCCTGGAGAGCCACCATTGAGCTGCGAGAGAATGTTCGCAGCGGCGATTTGCGCGTGCTTCGGGGCCTTGGCAGCCTGCTTCTGCTCGGACCAATCGATCACGTCACCAATTGCGTAGATGTTGGGATGTGACTCGATCTGGAACGTTGGTGCGACCTTGATTTGTCCGCGTGCATTGAGTACACCGGAACCAAGGGACTTCACAAAGCCAGTTCCAGGACGGCCACCAAAAGTGGGGACCTAAAACGGGACCAACGTTAAGGGAGTGGCGTAACCAAGGGGATTAAAAGCAAACGTACAATGAGATCACCCTCCAACTGGCGCTGAGAACGCGTCGTTGCTGGGATGGTGTCGAAGTTGTCAATGTAGTCATTAAACACGATGTTGATTCCGCGGGAGGTGACGTCTTTCTCGACCAGCTTGCGATACTTGTTGGGGTAGGCCGAATTGAGAAGCTGTGAGTCAGAGTGGACAATGGTGACCTTCTTTCGCGGGAACGCGTCCTTGATCTCGCCGGCGTATTCTAAAATTGGGCATAAGAGATAGGCTAAGCACAGTGAGGCAGATCGACATACCACATCCGACGGCACCACCACCGGCAAGGATGATCCCACTTGCATTCTCGAACTTGCGACGCCAAGACTTGATGTGTTCGAGGACGGCAGCCCGGTCATCAGGGAAGGCAAGAGGACCGTCCCACTCGGAACCAGGAGCAAGTACAAGGATGTCGTAATGGACGCGTTCGCCCGTGGAGAGGATGACAGAGCCACTATTCTCTTTGTTCTGCTCGATGGAGGTGACGCGGCCAACCTTTATAGTTCCGTTTCCATTGACGAGAAGGTTATCGTAGGGAATGAGGACATCGTCCTCGAGCTTTCCCTCGGCGGTGGTGGTCAGGCGGATGCAGGCAGGAAGGTGAAGGGCGAATGGGCGCGCAGGTGATAAGTGTAAGGGAGGTCGTGCTAGCATTGATCTTGGAGGAGAGGATGCGAGTAATAGTGGCACCTGCTGCACCACCACCAACGACAACGATGCTCTTGCGAGTAGCCGACATTTATAAGACGGAAAAGTGAGAGAAGAAGGCGGGATGAGTTGAATACGACGAGCATGCTGCAGTTGCCTTATATTAATACTGCGAAGAAGAAGCGGTCAATGCTTGCTGACGTAACTTGGCGGCGCACTTGGTCAGCGGAAGCAAAATGTAATCACGCTGACGATGCCTCATGACATATTCGACTGACGTCCCGATGTTAACGCAGCGCCGCAAGTCCATCAGCTGACTGTCAAGATTGGCTCGTTGTCCTCGGCTTGTAGGTGGTCTCGATGTCGGCGGCGTTTTGGCTGGTCCCGATCACGTCGCCGCGTGCGTGCGGCTAAGGCGCGACTCGCGATCCCTTCACCTCCTAGTTCTCGTAGTCGGACTCCTCACACGGGTTGAATTTGATCACATCTCTCACTCCACTCACGTCGTTTCTCACCCAATCTCCTAGCCTCGACGCACAAGAAAAAACTCACGTCGGACCGGATTCACTATCATAGTATCACAGGAATTTTCTATGTGGCCGTGTGCCAGGCTTCTGTGATACGAACAAGTGATTGCCCCCCATGGAGGCTATGCGACGCAACTACTGTGCATGTTTTGGAAGCGAGACTGCGGCCCTATTCAGATTTCCCCTTTCAAGGGTACCTCCGACCACACACGCCCTCACGCCCTCGGGCTAGCCCGGAGCACATCTGGTCGCTCACAAGTCACTTTCAGAAAGGTGGAGAAGTTTCACAGAAAACGTTTCGCCTACACTATCGATGTGAAATAGCCTGCCGAAAGCAGGTGCGAATAGGGCAGTCACACAACGGTACTGTATTTGCTATCATCCAAATGTGGATGTTCTTTCGATGTGCAAACGCACAACGTAAGGTACAGTGGAATTACTAAATCCTCACAATGAGTTGGACAGTTCTTTTGTGAGACGTCGCCAGCCGCATCTTTGTCAACCTGATTCATGGCTTTCGCACCCATCAGTTCGAACCAGTATTATCATATGCCCGGGGGTCGCAAGTTGCGTCAACAGCTGAGGGGGTATCTCTTCCACGACTTCCGTCACGTGTATCACGTCGTATGGTGTCCGTATGGTGTGCATGTCGCAAACCCTAAGCCAAGCCTGATTACGTTCCTCCACATCAACAGAAGCGCCCCGTCGTACCTGACTTTCATCACCTTTGACAAGCAGGATTCTACCCTCTAGGCTCGGTCAAGCCCGTCTGTGATCAAGTCCCATTTACCAATCCAACCTCCTCGGTGGGTGGCAGACTGACGGTGATCATCTTGCCCAGTGTTATGATAAAGCATAGCAGTGAATACGCCCATGCTAGCACCGACGTCGAGCACCGTGCGAACACGCCTTGATTTGTAGTATAGGGTTGCAAATAGCCGCGTGCTGTTGTGTCAGTCAGAATCGGTCAGCACCGACCTCTGCTGACGTGAGCAATAACGAGGGGCATGGAAAGCCGCCCCTAGCTGCTTTGTATGGCCGTCGTGGTGAAAAGTTCACACGCAGAACGTACTGCGTAACGCTATACGCCTTGCCTTTGTCGGTGACATAATGCGCGCGGACCACGTACTGTACCTGCGCGACTGAGCACAGCCAACTGCACGTTTTTTCGAGAAGCTTCCCGACAGTACATCAGCGCACCAGCGTCGGCGTCATTGATGGTCCCTTTGGCGATCATAAGTTAGCCTTACTTGAGCTACCGTGAGCTGTGAGTCAATTTGACCCTCTTGACTGCGGAATCGCACAGTAACAGTCCCCTGCTATAAGTGAATCGGACTAGCGGTAAGGGCGTCCTAGATACTAACTTCAAGCAGGAAAGTACAATTGTGAACATGGAACAACACCCTTTATTACGTGCCACGTGCGAGCGCAGGTCAGAGGAAAGAAGTGGTACTGTACGAAACAAGGTACGAAAAGCTGTAACTTAGCACTGACAGTTGCACACGGAAAACATACTGTATGTTACGTGGGGAAAATCGTTTTCAGCGGGGAAGTGGTTGAGTGGTTGACTCGGGAGTGCTCACTCCATGCAAAAACGAAGTACGGATCAACATACGCGTGCAAGCACACGAAAACAGGAAAACCGTGAATGGAAAAAGGTAGCATGAAGACTGCGACAAGAGTTCAAAGGCTGTGTTAACTGCTTTGAATCTCTCTCTCGCAGCTATTATATTCCACGATGGGGCTGAATCCCCGACCTTGTTACGCCGTTCGACAATGACCGGGTACTCGTGACCGACGGCATCGTACGAGCCCCGCGTTGCTCACTCGTGGGCGCTGGTCTTGAGTTGACGCCCGCGCTCATCGAAGCGGAGGCGATATTTGCGTCGTGGCGAGATGCTCGGTTACTAGTGGCTGCCAGTGTTGGAGGATGTTCTGTCGACGGTGTCAATACGCCATCTGAGATCTCCCTTACGGTCATACATACCCGATGCATAATTCCGAGTCTGGGCGCGCGTCACCCCAAACGACCTCTCACCTTATGTGACTAGTATCTGCAGGTGAGACTTGATATCGCGGGCCAGATGTGCCCGTACTGGCGACACCCCCATAGAAATTAGCTCGGGGTGTTGCGTAATCGGTAGTGACGCCGAGATGCGGCGACGGCGAAGCATGTCCGGTGATGTATTCGCTGCGTCCCGAGCTGAGGAACCTGGTCGGTGCGCCCGTGGACGAGGGTCGTACCTTCGTAGGGCGGTGGCAGGCAGGGCAAAGATGAGGTCCATCTCGCGTCTGCTCGTGTCCAATCATTGGCGCATACGACGCCCCCCACCTGCTCGAACCCCCCTGGTATGGTGTGCCACATAGGGGGCAGGACGCCTGTGGGGTAGACGCCACGGGATTGTAGTGGTTGCCAGGATATGGTTGACGCGGGCCTGGGGGTGGATATCGAGGGTCTGCCAATGCTGAGGCTACTACTGTGGCAGCAGTACGCGCGGTCGTAGATGCCACACCCGAAAGCCAGTTCATCCGCGATCGGACTGGGGCACGTGTACTTCTTCTGTCCTTCGTGATCTTCATCTTGTCCTGCGGTTGGGAGACGCCTCTGCAGTCAGCATTACATTGCGGTCGGTCGATGCCCGTTGTACGCACGTCCTACGGCAGGGAAGTCCGGGGCAGCAAAGGCCTCGTATTCTTCCCGCTGGTCCGATGCATTCGATCCTTTATCATCAGAGTCGGCGCTAGGAGCACCGTTGACACCCGGTGGTGGGAGCGGATCAGTATCCACCAGGCGTAGACCCAGGAAGGGGTCTGCTGGATTGATGGGGAATGCCATGCCACACTCACGAACCAGTCCTCGAAGGGGGTTATTCGACTGCGCCAGAATATCCTTCTTGCGAGGCTTATCATGCATTCTCGGCCGTCCAATGGAAAGTTCGACGTGATTCAAGGCTGCGTCCTAGGACGTGGGCTGTGTCCTCGGACTGTCACCCGATGGGGACTTGGCGTAAACGCCACGGTCACCTGTCAATATAGAGGGATTACACTCATTAGTGTATCATGGTATGATGTTCATCGACGCGTCAATCCGGGTATATTGCGGCAATGGTCTGTCTAATACACCTCTACCAGTGGAATTGGCCTTGGCGGACACGTGGTGATGTTACACTACTGGAAGAAGTCGGCCCAACTGCAGGCATTGCTCCAAGTGACGCTTCCGGAATTAGGATTAGGGACCAGTGGGTATGGATTCACGGCCGACGACTGCTGCTGGCCCTGGCGCTGCTGATGTGGTTGCTGCTGCTGCTGCTGGCGCCGTTGCGCTGCCCATTGCTCGCAGGATGTCCCGCAATACTCGTGGCCCCTGCGCCGAGGGAACCTATTACATGCTGGGCAAACAAGGACGCCGTGCGTCTGCAAAGCCTCACTAGGTGCCAGACGAGAGCGTAGTTCAGCACACGGACACAATCAGACGACGGCGAGACGACGAACATCATATGCGCCTCTCCGCAATACTCCGTCAACTCGTTCGTTCGGAGGTCCTCGACCACCGGCCTATGGCAGCCCGGAATGAGACAAATTGGGGGCCTAGGCGCCGTTGCTGCGGGCTGAGACGACCGCGCTCGCTGGCGAATATTGACCACCGGCTGCGGGGCGCCTAGTGGTGCAGTTCGTGGTGCATTCTGTGGTGCATTCTGTGGTGTAATTCGTGGTACATTCTGTGGTGCATTCTGTGGTGTAATTCGTGGTGCATTCTGTGGTGCATTCTGTGGTGTATTTTTTGGTGCAGTTCGTAGTGTGGCTTTCGGCGACGGGCTCGTGAGCACACAGAAGTCATATATATATGAAGACGCACCTGAGACGGAGAGCGTGTCTGGGTCACCGGAGCGGTATCCCCAGTCATTGGGAACTGCCCTGCCTTCACCAGGACCAGTGGGTCGAATGGGACGCGTCCCGACGATTCTGATTTGGAGGAGGCCGAGCTACGGGTGGGTGGCCAATGCCATAGTTAGAAGAATGTGTTCCTGTGTATTGCTGGGAGGACGAAGGAGGGGAGTTATATTGAGTGGCATATAGGGGTGCCCCTTGAGATGTATTTGGTGATACTTGAGGCTGCGAAAGGGATGGTACGTTGTTCTGAGGCCTAGGGGGTGAAGGCTGCTGCTGCTGCTGCGGCCGGCGTTGTGGAGGATAGTTCTGCGGACCTCTGTTTGGGGTCTGAGGATACTGAGGCGTAGTGTAAAGCACGTTGGGCGAGACACAGATGTAGTCTGAGGTTGAGGGTAATGGAGATAGGGGTTGTAGAGATAGTGATAGATCATGAGAATCTCCGGACCAAGTTGTTGAATGTTGATACCGTCGGCCACGGTCACCGCTTTGCGGATTGACATATTGACCACTGGAAGTGGGGGCGGAGGTGGAAGGATATAACTCCGGGACCGCAATCTGCAGCTGGTGCGACGACGTAGGTTGCAATTGTGTCGAGCCCGTCAGCTGAGAGGTTATGTTCAAATCTGAGAGACATAAACACCATCATCAACTTCAATCATGAACAACCAAGGCTCACAGTCCCAATCATCTCCGGAAGGGTTCGCATACAGGTGTTGTGCCTGACCGGGAGCAGATCCCTGGTAGATTTGATGGCGGGCGATTCGTCCAGGGAACACCGCCAGCTGTGCTGTTGTGTGTACCACTAACAGTTTGGGGCTGAAACGGTTGAGGTGGCTGAGACGACGTCCTTCTGACACTGTTTGGAGAGCGACCAGAACCACGCGGTGCGCCTGTACTACGGTGTCAGAATAGGAAGTTTCGAGGGGTATAAGTAGGCCTACTATGGTCGTTGTTTGAACGACGGGAGGAAGAACTCATAGTGGTCTCTGGGGTACCGAGTAAAGTCCAGGGGACGCGTATTTAAGAGTTATAGGCAGAAAGTGGTTTTTGCGTTGAGGTTTTTTTCCGAGTGGAGCCCGCGTGCTGATGCTACTCCGGCCCAACTGCAAGAATTGGGTGAGGCTGTAACCGGATTTAAGCATCAATCAAGGCGATGTAGTTGGATGTATGACTGTGCTCGGCTCCGCCAATGATTATCACAAGAGTCGTTACCACGGATGTTACTATTTCCCCAAAAAAACACCCGAATGTAAAAGGACATCGTCGTCGTACCGAGATAATAATATAAAATCTTCTCTCCTCACGCATGCAGATCGTCGGGGGAACCGAATTACGCTTTACCAGTGGTCGCAACTGCATTACGAATACGATATTCCCAGTACCTGACGCATGATGGGTAAACATAATCGGGTCCCCGCAGCGCTGGGGAGGGCGTACCTTTTCCTGATGGTGTCGTGGGTGTCTGCGAGCGAGCGCCATAACTAGCAAAAAGGCCGATTGGCATCAGCAAGGCGAGTCCATTGCTCGTATCAGGCTCGCATACCTCCACAGCCTCGGATATCCCCTCATTCCCACTCGCCTCGTGTACATCTGCCATGAATTCGATTGCTGCCGCACATGGCAACTCTGCGCCTTCCGACGGGGGTGGGTTCTCGAGATCGAGGATGTCGTTACCTCTGGGGTCAACCGTGTCGACGATGTACTGCCTCGCGAAGATAGCCTGGGTCGAATACGGGACGCGTGAATGATCTAATATCCCGCGCAAATAATTCCACGCGGAGGGATTGTTGGGCGCAAGCGCAATCTTCTCCTTGGCGAAGCTAATAACCAAACACGAAATAGGCCGCACGGCCATGGGCGCGAGGCGGTGTAAAGGGGTCGAGTGTTACCGTCAGCGCCGATACGGCTGACCGTCACAGCGACAGGAAGAATGATGACCCACGCAAGTTCACGCTTCACTATCGCCTCTGCTTCGTCCTTGCCATCATTGCTCCCGCGTTCAAACGAGACGAAGAAGCGGTGGTGCCACGCCGAGTTGTTGCGAACGTCGTCTTCGAGGAGCCCGTCGATGAACGGCAGTTCGTCAGCCCACAAATTCTCTTGATCGAAGTGCGCGAGCAGCCACTGCCGGTGGCTCCAGGTGTGGTAGTTCTTCGCATCGGCCTTGAGTACCTCCTCGTTGAAAGCTAGTTCCGGCGCGGGGTCGCCTAAAGCAGTGAGGAGAAGTCGTCGATGGTGCCATACTTGGTATGTCTTTGGGGAGGCCTTGGTGAGCGTGTTAGATAGCACAAGTTCGGGCTGGAGTGGAGCAGAGATAGCGATAAGGGTCTCGTAGCGGTATTGCCTAATAGCTGTGCCGTAAACGAGGTGATTGACGCACGAGGAGACTGAAAGACACGCACCAGGCAGAATAATGTGCGGGATTGAGCCTTATAATTGTCTCTGTGAGCTGGAGAACGCGGGGACTCTTCTCTCCTATCTTTACAACGCCACGGAAGTAGTCCGTCGCGTCTTTGTCTGCGTTATCCAGCGGAGCATCGTGGTTGAACAGAGGATCGATGAGTAAGTACAGTACGCAGGACGATAGCTAGAGAGTTGCGTACATTCAGGGGCTGTAAAATATGGGCGCAAGTGGCTGTATATTCTCATACTGAACAACGGGAACAACATCAGCCCACTCAGGTCGTTCTGCGTAAAAAACATGTTCTGTTGTGTCGTCGGCAGTTGGTGCAGACATGACAGTCGAGTGCAAATGGAGCTGACAATAACCATGTGCAAGTGTTCGTTTTTGACAGTTGAGTTCACGCCCTCTCTGCACAGAAGAACAAAGTGAAATCGCAATCGGTAAAATACTGGACAGAGATTATAGACAAGCATCAAACAAAGGAGACATTATACACTATGGACCGAGACTCGAAGCTGGTATACTAGATTACAACATCAAGCAGTGGCAGCGGCAGCTGCTGGAGCAGCGTTACTTGCAGTATAATCCTGGGAGAACACAAATTGAGTAACGATCAATCGAGTTTGAGTTTTACCGAGCTCGATACTAACCTCCATCTCCGCGTCGAGGTCTTCGGCGGTCTTCGGTGGTCGCTCGGTCTTGCGGCTGCCCGGTCTCCTGCCCCGGCCACGAGGGGCACCACGACTCCTGCAAGGCGGACAATCGCATCTATAAGTGATCCTAAACGGAAACCAAGGGTGGTACAGGAACGGACCTGGCAGCTTGGGTGCCATTAGTGACAGGGCTGGTATTCTCTGCTGGGGCAACGCGGGAAGCGAGAGTGGGAATGGGGGCGAGGCGAGATGGGTCGACGACGACTTCAATCTTCATAGGGCGCTCTGGAAGCATAGATGATGGATAACGAAGGAAAGGAGTAGGAACGGCGGGGAGGGTTAATTGGTCAGTTGAGCGTTCAGCGATGGGCGAGGCAAACGAAAGACGAAAACGAGCCGAGCTAAGAAACAGTTGCAGAGTAACCGCGGATCCTTCGTTTGAGTATCACATTGGACGTCGTTGATATTCTGCCTTAACCTTGCGCAACGCAACGGATTGAACAGGGCATGTGAGGCCCGTCCTTGCAATCCTTCGACGCCAGACTTCTTCAACAGGACCGGTCTTGAAGCGACAGCGAACGTCTACACGTTCAACGGCACTTCAGAACTAGGCCCTCTCTCAGTCCAACACTCCTGCCCACTGGTCCAGCCTCGACCGTTAGCCATGTTCGGCGTAGAAACCACGCCAGCCAGGTCACCGGGGAACACGTATCTAACCCCCCTCTGCCAGAGCAGAACGAAGCTGATCAGGTCATTGCTTCGTACCCAGGATTCAACCTGAGGGGTTACATGTGGCCAGGAGAGGGGTCGTGGTGTAATCTCACGATTACGACTTGCCCTTGCACGAAGGCGAATCAAACGAGTCCGTTGCTGACGAGGCACCGCGAAGAAAAAGACGAGCTCTAAGTAGAGAAGGCGGCGGATACTAACTCCCATCGATGAGGCGGTTGTTGTATTGTTGATAGGCCTTATTGCCATCTCCTTTCTTTTGGAATATGACCGAGGCCACGCCTTTGGAACGTCCATTTGAATCGTAGTGTAGGTTGACCTCGCGCAGGGGTCCGACGGTGGTCTGGAAAAGCTCCTATACGATAGAACCAAGGTCAGAACTTCTTCGTTATGATTTGTAAAATGAATTTATCGAACCTTTACTTGAGCTTCGTTTACATCTTGAGGAAGATTGGAAACGACGATTTTCTCAACAGGTTGAGGGGAAGCGGCAGTGGTGCCCTTTGTAGTATTTGCTAGGCGGGCCTTGGCGGCGGGTGGCGTGCCAGCCGTCCCAAGTACTTGAGCACGTGCGGTGTTACCACGACGTCCAGCCCTTGGCCTTGATTGTTTGACTGTGCGGGAGGCAGAAACGATCTGAAGACAAGAACAAAAAATTAAGACGATGACGTTCAATGAGTGGGAGGGCGAGTCGATCAAACATACGTCGTCGAGTGACTTGTCCATTACAGCTGATGGGAAAGTGCTTTTGCTTTTTTTTGTTGTTGGGTGGGAGAGAGGACAAAGGCAAGAGGGGGTTGGTTGAGGGGTAAAAGACACGGACGCGTTAGAGCGCCTTTTCTATTATTTGGTCGCGTCGGAGTTGGAAAAGGATCAGTTGAATAAACACAGCATCCCTGTGTGGTGATCTTTGTTCTGGCACAGAATGTCTAGAGGTGGCCGTGCGGCAGGTCGTGGAGGTTTCGGGGCCAGGGGTGGCTTTGGCACAAACAACCCACCTCCAATGGGCCTCACTTTTACCGATTTACAGACCATGTCGAGGGAGCAGAGCGCACTCTATCCCGTATGTTCTCTTTCTGTATCACGTACTTTCAGCCTGACAGCGTTAAGAAATATGTCATCTAGCCCCTTGAACCCCTCCCAGTACTTACAGAGTACTCTGAAGAGGAGAAGCGCATATGCGAGCTACAACTCGGCTTTGCGACTCGATTACGCAAGTCAGCTTATTATGTGACGGAGGTTGTCAAATCTGCGGGTAGGTCTCGCAATGTTTAGAGCGCATCGTTTATTCACCGCACAACAGAGTTGGAACGTTATGCGGATAAGTATCGTCCTGCGGCCACTTTGCAGCCCAAGCTAGAACGCAGGAACCTTCACCAGCCATTTTTCCCCCCAGAAGTCTTTGAGGCCTATTTTGACTCAAAGAAAAGGCGAAAAGGTGGAATTTTTGAACCCCGTGTAGCCCTGTTCTCATATTCATTCGTAGTTGAGAAGAAGGCCGTCAAGCGTATCAATCTGGATGACCTAGAGGATAATGCGGAAGAAGAAGTGGTCTGCTCACCTTCATCCTTGCATATATCTCGCCTGCTGACACTTGTTGTCGTTTGGCCCCACAGGACAAATCGGAGGTATCGGATGCCGGCTCACAGGTTGCGGAGGAAGACTACGATGTAGATGAGGAGTATGACAACGATTATGCTGACAATTACTTTGATAACGGGGAGGGCGACGACTTTGACGACTTTGGCGGTGGCGCTGGTGATCCATCCGGTGGTGGTACGTCAGGATCATTTGTGGGATTTCAAAAGTACTAAATGGGATCTTGACAGGCTTTGATTATGATTAGACACTTGTTTTGATACCAATCGAGCCACCCGCAACCGAAACACGTTCCCCGTTTGCATTCCTCCGAGCTGCGACTCACGTGAATGTGTACATAAACTTTTTCGAGTTGCCTTCTATCATTCGGTACAATCTACGTCTGGAACAAATCTGTCAAGCCGCCCACCTCAAGAGGTTCAGAGCCAGTTTAGCAGGGTCGCTCGATTATAAATGCTCGTCATTTCTATTCTTCTCTTCGCCAGCCAAATTTCTGTCCTCGCATGCGAGGGCGAATGCATAGTTGGCATTACCCGGGCTTGGTTAGACAACTATACCTTACCCATCGACACTGTCTTCCACACATTAGTAAGGTCTCGAACTAACGCCCGTCCATGTCTGCTGACGCTCCACAGGCGAAACAAATCACACAAAGGCTACTCCCCCCCGAGAACCACGACGATCCCATGACATTCTTTCATCCTATCCTTACTACGTACCAGGACACCTCATACGATGACATGAGGACCGCCATTTTCCCATCCTACTTTCATGGCAAGTGCCAGCGAAACGGCGTCGAGCCACATGGCTGTCCGAACCCAAATTGCCCAGTGGTCTGTGGCACTCCTGGCTCGCTCGTGCACTTCTACCCGACGTTACGATTCATCGCGTTCAAGTCCACACGCGACACGCTGCAGACGCTGTGTTCTCCCAATAGCGACGAGTACAAAAAAACCGAGCAAGCGGTCGCACAGGCTGCGACTGCGACCCGCAAGAGTGGAAGTAAGCAGCGCAGAATATGGATGTCCGGCGACAGGGCTACCCGGGGGGAAGGAGAATTGACGCATGGCGTGCCGCTCGGGAAGAACTTCCAATACATGTGGAAGCGGGAGGAGGATGCAAGGAAAGGGTTTGGGGAAATCATGAAGCAAGTACCAGTTTTACTTGAGAGGGCGTGTGGAGGAAAACCAACAGAGGACGCGAGTGGGCTGCCTGGATTGTAGCTGGGAGGACGCGATGAAGGCGTACATCCTCTCATTCCCGTAAATTCCATTGCCACCCTATGTCGTTTCTTATACGCTTGTAGCCGATCATTGCTATCGTAGTAGGTGTCCCATCAATATTGATGCACTGATGTGTACGTTCAGTTCGGGCTTTGCGGCCAATAAGGCATTTGAACCAATCAGCGCTTAATCAGCCGCGGCGCAGGGTGTGCCCGGAACGGAACTGACTGACAACCCAACTACTCCGTACTGCCGGAGAATCCTCTTGCTCCTGGTACACTTATATTCTCTTAAACTAAACTCCCGTTGGAGCATACTTCACCTTATATCAATTCCACGACGCTGTTAAGCCATGCTGTCAAAACGCGTCGTTGCCCTCGCCCGCGCGCGGGGCGTTATACCGCGTAGCACAGTCGGGGTTCTCGCCACGTCGCGCAATTGGTGCGTCCCGGGTCTGGCCCATTCTCGTCCATTCTGTACCCTACGAACTCCCCTCAACCCCACTTATCGTATGAGACTCGGCTGTCACTGACTAGGTACGCGTTCCAGGGAGCTTGCGCGCCGCGCCCCCTTCCATACCACGAAACTACTAAAGGGTACGGAGTTTTAACTGCACTCGGGCAGTGGCAAGACGTCGGAACTGATGTTATGTTGCGTTGCGGATAGATGAGACCGTCAAGGTGCCTCAAATGGCCTGAGTCCATCTCGGAAGGCACACTCAAGACTTGGCAGAAGAAGGTCGGTGATACAGTCGAGGCTGACGAGGAGGTCGCCACTATTGAGACCGACAAGGTATGTACCTCCCTCGATGACATATTGTCTGTCTCGTTGTCCATCTCTCGGATTTCTTCCCTCCCCTTTCCCCTTCCTTTTTCGTCATTGGAGCCACTTCGGAGATGGTTGACATCTTTCATTCCACCCACTCTCGCAGATCGACGTGTCCGTCAATGCACCCACTGCCGGCAAGATAACCGAGCTGCTTGCGAATGAAGAAGACACGGTATCTGTTGGGCAGGACCTGTTCCGCATTGCACCGGGGGAGGCAGGCGAATCCTCTTCTCCTGCCGCGTCGTCTGAGGCCGCACCGCCGCAAGCGGCTGCGGAGACAAAGGCCCCCACTAAGCAAGAGCCATCGCCGCCGCCCGCGAGTACGCCGAGCCCAGCTCCCAGTGGCAAGACGGAAGCAAAAGCGACGAGCAAGCCCGCATCGGCACCGAAGGACGAGAGCAAGTCCGCTCCCACACCCACGCTAGCCGGGGGTTCGCGAAGCGAGAACCGGGTCAAGATGAGCCGGATGCGCCTGCGTATCGCAGAGCGGCTGAAAGAATCACAGAACACGGCCGCATTCCTGACGACGTTCAACGAGATTGATATGTCCTCGTTGATGGAAATGCGCAAGCGGTACAAGGAAGAGGTGCTCAAACAACACGATGTCAAGCTCGGTTTCATGAGCGCATTTGCCCGGGCGTCCGCGCTGGCCCTCAAGGAAATTCCGGCTGCGAACGCGTCGATCGAGGTCAGGGTCGTTTCGAAGTGTTGCATTATTGATCTCATTTTAGAGCATTGCGCAGGGTGACGAGATAGTTTATCGCGACTACGTGGACCTCAGTGTTGCGGTCGCGACTCCAAAGGGACTCGTCACACCGGTGATCAAGAACGCGGAATCGTTATCTTTTGTCGAATTTGAGCGTGAACTCACGGCACTTGGGAAGAAGGCGTGTTTTACGCGTTGTCACGTTTTATAGGAAGCTCATATAATTTTTTCCCCTGATAGGCAAAGGATAACAAGCTGACACTCGAAGATATGGCGGGTGGATCGTTCACAATGTGCGTGCCTCGTGTTTGACGGTAGCGATGAAGTGTTGTTACTGATAGAGTTCACTGATAGTTCTAACGGGGGCGTGTTTGGGTCGTTGTATGGCACGCCTATCATAAACCTCCCACAATCGGCTGTGCTTGGTGCGTGGCATCTTTCTGCCTCGAGGGGACCCCATGAACTAAGCGGAATGGGAAATTTGAAACAAACAACAGGAATGCACGCAACCAAGGATCGCCCGGTTGTCGTGAATGGACAGATTGTGATAAGGCCGATTATGGTCGTTGCGCTGACGTACGACCATCGGTTGTTGGACGGCCGAGAGGCTGTGACATTCCTTGGTGCGTGAAATCCACGTGTTGTCGAACAATCTGTTGATATTGTTGTCGTTGTATAGTGAGAGTAAAAGAGTACATAGAAGACCCTCGCAAGATGTTGTTGGCATAATACAACGCGCACACCGCACCCTTGTCGATGTTGTTGCGACAGGTAGAGTGACAACGCGCGACTGCAATGGCGGGGGTGGGCAAAAGGGCGTGTCCAAGGCGTGGCAACGATGATGGAGGTTGATTGTCGTTAGTCTTCATTTTTTCTATTCGAAGCGTAGTCTTGTGTTGCGTAAGTTGACGACAAGTACGCATACAAGTATCCTCGTTTCCTTCTTTATTGCAGACTATAAGGCGAGAGAAAATAAGACCAGCAAGCTCAGTAATATTAACGAAGGCGGTTCCCAGATGCGGTCTTATTACGCCGGCACCCGTGCACAGGAATCAGGGAATCCGTCTTTCTACGGGCAGTTCGTAACTTCCTCCGTATACAATAGTTCCAGAAACCGATCCGCCGTCTACCGCCTTGTTGCGGTGTGTTGAGATCAGAATTCTCAATGCAGATAATTACGCTACTGGTGGTAAAGACCAAAAGGGATTGATCGGGGACACATTGCTGTGGCCTGGTATAAGCCTGGCACAACCTAATACCGTACCAAAAAGGTAAGATTGGACGAGGAGGGGAAGAGAGGGGAGGATACGAGTCCTTCTTCTGACACCTGAGGGAAGAAAAGAAAATAGGAGACGAAGAGGAAGACGAGGAGTGTAAAAGTCTGTCAGGAGACAAAGATAAAGTTTTAAAAGTGAGGTACAAGAGTGTCGGTGTCGGTGTCAGAAGAAGAAAAGAAGGCTCTCGAACCCTGAAGAAGTATGGAGTGAAACGACAGGGACGTTAGGATCAGGACACGAGGACCAAAGAGCGGCAAGGGCAGGGGGGGCGAGACCAATACGAGACAAGATCATCTCAGCGTGAATGACATTGACGGAGAGAGTTGTGGGGTTGCGATAACGGAAGCCTGGGAAGGGGCACTAAGGCGGACGTCTGAACGGAGATACCGTGTAAGGCGAGGCGGTCCTGAGATCTAGGCGGCATGACACCCGAAATGGAACTGGGCGTAACGAGTGCGAAGTCGGAGTGTGAAACGGCGCCACCTTCTGATGACCCGAGAAACTAGTTACGGTTCGGGTATTCAAAAGGGACTTGTCAGCCCACCCTGCCTTTTTTTTTTTGTTTTTCGCTTTTCTTTCTCAGTCATCGCCCCTGTCCCCCTCCGTCTCCCTTTAACGCACCCGCATACATCCACTCCTCCCTCCTCCCCGTCTTTCACTTTGCCCCGACATCTCCCTACTCTCTCGACATGATAATGGTCCAGAAGCCGGTTCATATGCTCTCTACTCCTACTTACCACCGTCGGCATCCCTCAGCCCCTCCGACTGTACTCGTACAGCCAACTCGTATCCCTGGCTTACTTTCTCTATCAAAGCCTCCATCGGTCACTTCACCTCGTCCTAATCAACATCAAATCCATCACAATCGCCACCCTCGCTCAACACATAACAATAAGCCAAAGTCGGCTAGCACTGCCCGCCAGTCGCTTCCTCCGCCGACTGCGGTACAGCCTCTGTTTTCCGATGCTTCGAACAACCTCTCCCCCCGTAGCTCAGCTTCCCACCAAGCCACAAACCTTGCCCGTTACTCCGTCTCCCCAAGAGAAGTTGCTACGTGGCCGTCAAAGCTCGAAGCAGAGCAAGGATAAGCAGACAGTAAGGTAAATGATTGCCACAATCGCAACCATTGGCAACAAGTCCTCACATTCACTATCGAATTGTCAGGAGCAACTCCCAGTCTCTCGTTCGTAGGAGCAACAACCGGCGACACAACTCTCAACATCATCAGGGTTCTCCCCCCAACCCTTCCCACATTCCCTCGCAGGCAGAGGTTAACAACAACCCCAACCCACCTACTCGTCCTTATTCTCTCCATACCCCTCAGCATAATTCTTTTGACCTTTTCCTAGTTTCTTCGGAGAGCGAATCAGACAACCCTCCTTCCACTCCCACCAAGGCTAACCCTCCCTGTTCGTCCCGCTCCCGAGCTCGCTTCCCGTCCTACTGGCAAGCTCGCTCGACGTCGTCAGAACGTCGGTGGTGTACCCTCCACCCCGACTCCTTCCAAGGCTTTGTCCGTCCCTCGCCCGACTTGCACAGCCACACTCATGGGACAACCGTTCATTGAACATCTCGCGCTCTGTTCCCACTTTGTCAAGCATGCAGTCAAACGGGGCTATCGCGGATGTGTTCCCCATTTGTGATGATCTCACTGACGTTGAGGACGATGATGACGTTTTTGCCCCCTCTACTCCCGTCCGTTCTAAGAGCGGCAATCCCACTCGGCAGCCAGCTATGTATGACGATGGTCCTCGCACGGCTCCCATCTCTACCCCACGATCGGGCTTCCCATTCAATTCCAAGCCAGTACCCACTGTGACCCCGGAGCGTAAGCGCCAGCACGTACGTTCTCCGAGCGAGGGTATTTTCAACCTGTCTATGGATGAGGATAGCGCTCTATCTTCACCATCTGACGGTGGACTCAAAGCCCAGGGTAATCTTTCAACCCGTCGTCGCATTGTTTCGGCAGCCTCAAGCGGCAAAAGGGACTTTTGGGCTAGCTCCAAGTTCCAGAACTCCCCCAGTCCTGATGTTCTACCCGTTCCGGCCTTCAAGGCGCAGGTTGCCCTGCAATGAGCGACGTTCCCATTTGAGGTTGGTTTCTCTGTTGTACTCTTATTAAAGAAGTAAAGACTTACAAACTTGTACTAGTTTGAGGTTGTGTCGGTTGTTCTGAGCTCCACTCCATCGGGGGTTTCTTCCCTTCAAAAAGCCTGACCCGCCGTCGATCAAGTTATTTCTTCAATATCCGCCCTGGTGTTGATACGCCAGGGTTCCTTTTTTCCGATATCATTATTTCCTCGACGTTTTGGTTCTTGTGCTCTTTCCTCTCTGTGGTATAACGTTCATCGCTGGGCCTCAAACGCAACCGACTAGATCTCCTTTTGTGGCAAACCCTCGTCAAGATGTCTTTTTTTGTTCAGTTATTTTCCTTCCTCGGTCAGCTTCCGTATTCATCCCAGGTCGCCGATCAAGACTGCCGCCATCAATTGCTCAAGGTTGCGCGTCTATTTGTCTTTTCACTTTCCTGTCTATCGGCTCTCTAATGTTTATCAACGACACATCGCATGCTTTCGCATCTCGCACTGGCATTGTCTCACTCTTGGACTTCGAACAAATTAGAAAGGCGAAGTTCAAAGTTGTACAAAAGAGCGACCACGGTCGGTTGACATATCTATGAAACCCCAACGCCCATCTTTCCCACCGTCACCGCATCTATACACTACATCGGTCGTCTTTCGTTGGCAACCCTGCTTATTTATCCTTCCCCGTATTGCGCTTCTGCCATGTGTCTCGGACAACGTGCAGGGTTATTTTTTGTTTCCCCTCAAAGCCCCGTGTTCTTGGTTCTTGGGACCTTAATCCCAGCTCGAGTTGGTATATATTCCTCTCTCCGTGCTCTTTCTTCCTTTTCCTTCACTCGCACGGGAATTTCAGTATTTACGACACGTACCCTGGTTTTATATCTTTCTTCTGTATCAACTACCGCCATCCCCTCTTGTCCAACCGATGCATAGTTTCCTCCTATCCTCGTCCTACCATTAGCATTATTATCCTTTTCACCAAGTTATTCTCTTGTTTCTTGGGTGTATTAGTGGTAACCGTGCTTTGGTTTCCCCCCCCCCCCCACGGTGTCCCTCTGGTATCTGGCTTCCGCCTTTTCTCTTCTTCTATCGCAGCCGTGTATGTTATTGGTGGTCACTGTGAGTTGTTTACTTAAAAGCTTCGTCCACCACCCTAATATCTGTACGTTGGTTATAGCGTCCCTTGCTCCCTTTTTGTCGTCAAACGCGTACACATACTCACCACTACTCCGTCTTTCTCGTTTAAATCGATCCCTTTTCACGAGGACGGCAAATCATCGCGACTTCACTTGTCAATGAAGTTCAGAAGCTAGCTCCGCTTCTTGTTTTTGCCAACCTAATCCCCCCTTTTTTTGTTTTTGGTCCTGTCCGTTATCGATACACACTCCTTATGTCCTTTCTTGTCTCATCATTAGAACCCCCCCCGTCTCTTTACGCCGTTTTCCGCCTACATCCCTCATCATCCTTCACTTTTTACGCATACATCCCGTCTTCGTGCTCGACATCATTATTGTGTTTATATGCGTTCACCGCTAGTGTGTATTGCTCCATTGCAGTGCTCTTGTGGAGGTGAGAATGGGATGAGGGATAGGATAATACGGGTCGTATATACGCTGAATACTTGTACACCGTCGTTGCAAAGTGGTTAAGAGAAAGTTGATTTCCCAAGCTGGGCGTGCTACTCTCCAGACAACTAATTCTATCCTACGCCAGTTTGAGTAGGTCGCTCAGTACACCCATGGCCGTGACTGCTGCCCCTGCGCCAGCACCCTGGACGATTAACGGACGTGCACCATACCGCTCGGTGTGGAACATAATAATGTTATCCGATCCACCGAGTGACGTCGCGAATGGGTGGGTCGTTGCGTACCTGCGCCGCTCATTAATAACTGATCGGCTCCTGAGAGTGAGGTGACGTGCCGTTCGAGGCCAGCCCTGACCGACCCACTGCCGTTGTCCGCATCCACGTCGATCACGCCGACGTAGCGAAGCACGGCGCCACCGGGACTAGCGCCTTGGCCTTGACGCGCTGCTGCTTCAGCGCGCAAGGTGTCGAAATGTGCGTCGTGCGCCTGGAGCGCGTCAAGGAACGCATCGCCCGTGGGCACGGACGAGAGGGAGAGGCCTGCGGGGATCAGGGACTGCGTGGGCACGGAAGCGTAGCCATCTGGCAGCGAGATCACTGGCTGGCGGCCTGGTGTTGAAAGGAGACGCGCGAGGATGGTCAGCTTGCGCGCGACGTCGGCGCCGTTGAGATCGTCTGCTGGGTGCGGCTCCTAAGCCAGCACCCCCAAAAAGAAGGCGCACGTCAGAGGGGCAGAAGGGGGGGGGGGACGACGATCGATCGATCGATCTTCGTCGATTGCGACGACGTGACTGTGGAGAAGAGGGAACGTACGGTGTACCCCTTGTCGCGTGCGGTGCGCACGACGGTGGAGAAAGCCGGTCCATCGGCGGACCCTGTCGAGAATTCATTGAAGATGTAGCTTAGCGTTCCAGAGAAGACGCCCTCGATTCTGGTCACCTTTTCGATTCGATCAGTGTTTTAGAACACAGAACAAAAGGAAAGGAAAAGGGAAGATAAGGGGGACGTGGGCGTGGGCTTGGGGGAACCTCCCTCCTTCTTTGGAGCCCATTGCCCAAGCGAGAGGTGAAGGTTCATCACAAGCACACCTTATCACCTGTCGCGACGAGGTCCTTGAGCGTGGATATGACGGGCAGGCCGGCGCCGACGGTGGATTCGTGCAGGAACTTGGCGCCGCTCTCGCGGCTCGCGGCTCCGATCTGGTCGTACAGCACCTGCGCGCCCGAGAACGCCTTTTTGTTCGGCGTCACGATGTGGACGCCTGGCCCGCAGCAGCGCGGGGTACGTCTCCGCCACGGACACGGCGGACGTGTTGTCGACTAGCACGACGGCGTTGTCGCTGCGGACGAGCTGCCCGAGCGTGTGCGCGAGGTCAGACGGGCTCGGTGTGGGATAGGAGGAGGCACGGAGGAGCGTGCGCCAGTCGGCCGTCGGCGGTATGCCGTTGGGATCATAGATGGCCGTTTTGGAGGACGAGAGCGAGACGAGGCGGAAGGGGTGCGGAGGCGGGAGTGCCTGCAGCTGCCGCACAAACTCAGAAGCCGACTAATCCGACACCTACGACGGCGACAGAGACGGTTCGAGGGGGACTGAGGGACATAGTCACGTAGTTAGAGTGCGTGGTTCGAAGAAGAAAAGTGTGGCGATTGCTAGGGGCGATGGCGATGGGCCGAGTTGCTAGTAATCGCTCAACCGGAATTTTTTTCGACAATGTTCGCACCATAATCCTGATTTTGTACAAATCGATGGGAGAATAGCGAATCTACTGAGGCGCCCAGGGTCCGATCTAAACGACTTATCCCCGACAGAAGATTATACAGACGCAGCGTCATAAAGAAGTGTGGGCATATGGGATACCACTGATCTGAAACTTTGTCCATCACCATTGCTACTGAACTCCTCAATGTCCTTTTCCTTTCCACTGTAATCGTCGCCATCATCTCCGTCATAACTGCCTTTCTCGTCCTCCTCGCCCATCCTGGGGACGATGACGATGGGTTTTTGCGACACCCACGAAGTTCGGTCAGGGCCAGCCATTGAACTGGTTTTCTCGATGAATGATCGAGAGGCTTGTAGGCCAGATAAGGCCGCGCTTCTCGGTTGCGTCCCTGGGGGACGACGTCCAAAATTGCACCGTGCCGTCGTGGCTACCTGTGGCAAACATGAATGGATTCGCTGCTTGATTCCACGCAACGCAGGTCAGGCCGCCACCTATCGCCGGCGCGCGGATATGGAGTAAGAACGACGCAGATTCGCGATCCCAAATATGTATGTCCCCGGCTACGAAGTACGAACGGTTTCAGCGGAAAGAAGTGAGGAACAACCGTCTCCTCTCACCTTTGCCCGCGCAAAGAACCAATTCATCATCCTTACCTCCAAAGTAACTAGGTCCTGGAGACTCCATCGGCGGCTTTGACACGTAGGTATGTCGAAGCAGGAGTCGTGTCGTTACAGGTGCATCAACCTTTTCCCACTCAGACGTGAGAGACAACTTCCAGAGCTGGGGTGCCGCCTAGAGAAGGATAGTGAGTCCTCCCGTCTACATGGACTAGAGAATGTTGACCTTTGATTCATAGCTCAACAAGACGGATTGTCCACTCTGTGTAAGTGAGATGTGCCGAATATTGTGAAGCACTGGAATCCGGCTTCATAAAATATATTAGTATCGTTCTCAACGCTGCTGAAAGTAATACGCGCACTCTTCAAGACGCTTCGTATCCAAGTTGTAAACTATGTATGCCGATCAAACGACACATCGGAGATGACTTTGGAAGTGGAAAATACCGAAAAACAGCTTTTCCGCCCGGCATTTGTTGGGACGTCGGCCATCACGAGAGGCGGTGCTGACCCCGTAGCCTATCAGCCGCTGGCCGTCTGGAGTGACACAAACCTCTTGGATCTTCAGGCGTTCAAAATAATACGTATCCAAATCCTAAACATGTGAGAGAACGTGAACTTGTCTTCCTTGACAGCACGTCAGTGTGGATACCTGGCCAGTAATGTCCTTCGTGCCGTTGAGCACTCGTGAGCGGAATGAGACCACAAATCACTAACCAACTTATGAACGTTCTGTCCCTCAACAGACATAAACGCTGTGGAAGCGAGCGGTCATGATCTGTTGTATAGAAATATCTATATGAAATACTCACCTTCCCCACCAGGAAGCCAGCAGATCGACTGAATAGGAAGTTTGCGGTCAATTTCTTGACGACATTTGCCCGCCTAATGTACAGAAATGAGGAGGGAGGCCCGTATCCACCCCTAGTAGAACTCACTTCGGACCAGACTTTGACGGAGTGCCTGAACTTGGTCAAGAGAAGGCTCCCGCTGGGGGACCTAATGGCGGGTCAATCGTAGGAATAGGACCAGGGTGGCCAGACAAATAACGTACCAAGCTATCTGGCCCACTGGTTCGGAGTGGGTAAGCGTTCGGTGGTGCGGTGTTGATGTCTACAGAGTGATTAGTCGTGTCCTCGAGAGCGACTTTCAAGTTGTGACCTACTCCGATGCTAAAGAGGACTGAGGTCTGGTCATAACTGGCAACGCGATTGGCCAAGAAGTCCGTGATATCTAGTGGTGATGCTCACCTCGAGGTCGCCAAGAATCTGCCATTTGGCGAAAATTGCAATTGACGTACAAGGGCTTGGTGTGCAGTAAAATCGTGAGTGGGCCTAAGAACTTTCAACGGGGGCACGAGCCTCGCCACACGCGAACTACGAATGATACCTCTGAGCTCTTCTTGCCGACTTTCGGCAGGAACGGGTCGTGCCGTCGTCGGGTTTTGTCTTGTGAAAACGCCAGCTGCCTGTTTTTCCATCATTGTGCGGAGGGCTTGCGCGAAACGCGCTCTTCGAGGCGAGACGACTACGGTCGCGGGCCGTGGTTGTGGGTCTGAAGTAGCGATAGGGCAGTCGGCCATCGGATCGGATTGTGATGATGTTGTGTCAGATGTTTGGTCGGATGGTGTTGCATGGCGGGGCGACACATTGGCGTATTGCGGTGAAGCAGTGTGATCCAAGGAGTTCCACGAGGAAGTTTGACCTGGAGCCCGAACGGGACGCTCAAAGCGCTGGAGAACCCACTTTTTTGCGCGAGTTAGCGCAAGTCTAATGCGATGCGCAATGTAGAACACTTGATGTAACGACAGAACTGGGCGAACGAGTTTCCAGATGTCGTCGAAAAAGTCGCTTAGCCACTTTGATCCTTTGTGTTTGTTGGAAACCCAGCGCTCCAACGCGAACCACGTCGACACGGTGGCCAACCCGAAGCTACTGAGAGCGGTGAATAACGTGGTGATTGCAGACACAAAGGGACTCTGAGGAGCGACATGCACGTATTCAGCTCGGATTTTCCCAGGGATACCACGTTGACATACGCACCTGCCCCGAAGAATATGCAAAAAGCACTAGACCAATAGAGAAGCACGCTACCGAAAGGACGAGGAATACTAAGGGTGTGCGTTTCAACCACAGCAAAACCCACCAGGGGACCTGATGGCTCGGAGAACGGCTGCACGGGTATGTTAGATATCCGGTCCAAGTTCAGAGGTCTTGCCTTACTATGCTGACTGCTTCCAAGTCAGCCCAAGAAGGCTGTTGACTGCAGCCGCAATGCTGAACACCATTGAGGTGAACCAGAATGCATTCACGGCGTCTGCGAGAGCCGTGCCAACGTTCTGATAGGAGAATTGCATTGTCGTCGCCGTAACAGCAGAAAAGAATGTTGCGATCGTCGATAGATTGAGAAAGTTGCTTGCTCCGTGCTGTTGAGCAAATCGGATCGTTGGGATACCTATCTGGTCTCAATTTGGCAGCCACTGAAATTGACACATGATACCGACCGACTTCGTTGAACATGGATAATACTGCGCTGACTGATTCGAAGTGTTCGCCCATATCGGACATTAACTCCATGATGTAACGTTGAATTGGGGGGGATTTGAGTTCGCCTTCTTATTGATGAGCGCCGAGCATAGGACAGACGCTAAGAAATACCTCCAAATGTTAGCAGGCAAGAAGCCCAGTACTGGAACGAGTTGGAAGTCAGTAGAGCCCTGAAAAACTACAGTATGCGATATAGAATGCACCTTGAGATCGCCTTCGAACGCCATTATAGGAGCATCAACGGATTTATCCGTAAACTCTGGGAACTCGTTGAGGTTATACAAAAACTTGGAGAGAGCACGAGAAAAGAGGTCTAGTTGTTCTGGAAAGTCCTCAACATCAAGCTTGTCGAATGGAAGCCGTCGCCGAACGTTTGTTGAGCGTCTCGACTTTTCGAGCCTGCGTTTCGGCATTCTGCTTCTGCTCACGAGGGACTCTCTCGGAAGCCGGAAGATCTTTCGTGGATATAGATCTGCAGCATTTTCTCGGAAAAGGAACGAAATTTGAGCAAGGCGATCACGAAGCTGAAATATAGACGATAGAATGGCCACAGAGCTTCCCAGTTGTCTCGCTAAGTTGACACAGGTCCGGAGCTGGAATGGCGAACGACATTCAAGCCGCCTGTGAAGAAACCGAGAATGGAAGCACCTCTTTATCGAAGTCATTCACTTTTCTTTAGAAAACATAAGAATTAATTCATTGACCAGGGTAGGAGAAAGGTTCCGCACCTCTGAAATCTAGTGAATGCGTCTACAGCGGCATGCTGTAAATGTTCATCGACACCGGCTGCGTTGCAACGTCGTAAGGGGATATATGCAAAGGCAAAAAATCTTACATGCACCATCGTCTACGATATCGCTATGTTGTACTTGATATATCAGAGCGAACTCGAGTTATTGCATTGCTACGTCCTATGGTGATAACACTGACCAGCAGAATCAATCTGGTGGCGCTTGCCGATTTGGTCCAGAGCATCCAGGAGTCTTGAAAGCGTCTGTTCCCGTCGGGTGTCTTGTTCGCCCGATGGATGAAGGATACCACCTATATCGAAGTCCCCATACTCGGGCGAATACGATGAGGTCATTCCAAGGAGAGGTGTAGACGGTCTGGTGCTTCAAAATAGCCTCCTCACAATAAGTGGGCGCACAAGCACTTGGCTTTCTTGGTTCGCAGAAACGGGGAACAAGGGAAACGGCTCGAGAGGTTGAATGAGGTATTTATGTGGGCTAATTCAAGAATGAGCGCTTCCAACTAGAAGTCGTCCGCGCGCGTGCAACGAGGATACAGTATCACAGTGTCACTGGCACACAGGGGGTGTTGTCAATGCGAACAAATCACACAGCCGCTTCATGACCATAGTCTAGACAGGTAAGCCCAAATGTCAAAGTATCGCTGGCGATGCATGGAGGTCTAAAAGAAGTCATAAAGTACAAGATTCGGTAGGGCATACAGAAAATACCGTAAAATGTCGTAAGTTCATCAAGTCGCCATGACCGATGAAATACCCAAACCATGATGCATGATAGTGATAGAGTGAGCCCTTGGACGTATATACAATACTACTGTAGCTGTGATTTCCGATCAATGCATTTTTAAAAGTCCGCCACTCCCGAATGGTTGCACCGCGATGCTTTGCCATGATTCTATCATACCCTGGGCATGAATCCAACCCACGCGTTTTCCTGACACTACTAACCCTACACCCATGAATGGCGCCTTGGTGCGAGAGTGTTTGATGGCAGCCGAGATGACACCCCGAGCGCCTTCTGTGTTGGGTGGTCGTATATCGGAGTTGGTTGCTCTGTGGATCTAGCGACATTTGGCTTGCCCCTCAGCGGAAATAGGTGACCAGGCTCCGGCAGAATCTGAGGGGTGAGGTTTGCGATGCTTGAAACGGACCTAGGTAGTGCTGACACCGCTGTACGCGGTGTAGTGGTCGCGATAGCCGGACGTAAGCTGCGTGGCTGCATTCCCGGCGTTGTCCAGATCTGCACTGTACCGTCGTGGCTGCCAGTAGCGAACATGAAATGTTCAGCAGCAGGATTCCAGGCGATGCAGGTCATGTCGCCAGCCCAAAGTCGGCGCTCGGATGTGGTGTAAATATGATGCGGATTCACGGTCCCATATATGAATATCTCCAGCTTGAGTTTCCTCAGCGCGATGAATGGTCGCCCGAGAGAAACACGGCTCACATTTTCCCGCACAAAGCACGAGTTCATCGTCTCTGCCTCCAAAAGAACTAGGCCCAGCAAAATCCACAGCGGTCTTGGGGATGTAGGTGTGTCGGAGCGAGAGCGTCATAGTTTGAATTGGCTCGACCTTTTCCCAGTCGTAGTATGCCACCAATTTCCACAATTGGGGTGCGACCTGGACCAGGAGTCGACCGTTTTAGAGTGCCGGACCAATACCTATTCATGATATAACACGAACCTTCGGCTCATAGCTGATTAGGGCAAAATGACCACTCCTCGACAGGGTGATATCTCGAATGCCATGAAGCAGTGGGACATGCCTATGGCAGTTCTATAGCTGAAGAATATAATGGAGAGAGTGGAACCGTGCTCACGTCTCAATAACTCTGCGGTCGAGATTGTAGACTGTAGTCAGAATCACGTATCAGTAGACGTCGGCACATTCTGGGCGTATCCAACGTACCAATTATCTGTTTCTCCGCGCGGCACTTACTAGGCTTCAGGCCTGCACCAGAGGACAAGAGAGTCCCGAATCCGAGGAGGCGCTGGCCATCGGGGGTGATACACACATCGTGGACCGCAAGGCGCTCGAAATGATAGGTGTCCAACACCTAAACGATTAGAAAGCTCACTAGTAGTTACAGAAACTAAAAAGGCCCACTCTGCCAGTCAGATCCTAAGTCTGTACGTCAGAATGGCAGAGAATGAATAGAACCCGCTCACTAATTTCACGATCTGAGTACCTTCTACGGACAAAAAAGCTGCATGGTGTGTGGGATTACTTCTCAGGAGAAAATCTCAGTACGATTCAAGCCGACCTTCGCTGCCTGGCAACCAGCGGACGGAGTGTATCGAAGTGTTCCGATCGATGGTTTGACGACAGGTGCCTATCTACAATCTCATGAGGTAGCTGAAAGGTCGGTAGTTTGATAGACGAACATCTGTCCAGAGTCTTATAGAGCGTGCGAGCTTCGTTAAAAGCAGGGCACCTGATGGCGACCTTCAATAGTCAATCAGCAGATAGCTAGGAAGCAGAATAAGTAAGACGACCATGCGACCTGGTTCACAAAACTTGGGTGGGCGAGCGTGCGATGGGGAGAAAATGGGTCCTGTATTCCAGGCGTTAGTAGAAGCGCAATCGATTCCACGGTAGAGCCGGACTTACACTGGTGCTGAAAATGGCGGATGTATTATCCCAGCTTCAGAACAGAGTCATTAGTGATGGCCCCAAAGCAATAGAAACAGAGTACCAACCTCGAAGTTGCCAAAAAATTTCCGTTGGGCGAGAATTGCAAGTGACGCACTAGTGCTTGATGTGCGGCAAACTCTTGGGTGGGGGCAAAGTCTCTTAGCTTTGGGGCCAACCTAGCCACTCGCGAACTGCGAATGAGTCCGCGTAGTTCTTCCTGACGAACGCCTTCGGGGCTGAGTATGTTCGGTGGCGCTCGTGGTATTCCCCCCGTGGGACCCTGTTGTGCTATGATCACAGAACGAATAGCCTGCACGAAACGGGTCCGCCGTGCTGGCATAGCCACCGACGGAGCGGCCTCGTCGCTCACTCCTTCAGGGAGATGTTGGCCCGAAGTCTGAGTTTCAGTATTTGCGTGGGGCATTGGTGACGGGGAACGAGTTCTCTGAGGCTCTGCAAGAGTACTAGGTATAGTTCTCGCGGCGGAAGAGGGGGCGTGAGTCAGCGAGCTCCATGAAGGTGAAGGAGCTATTAGTATTTCAGTGGTGGGGCGAGGCCGAAAGAACTTGATTAAAGAGGATTTCGCGGTTTTTAGGGCATCCCTCGTGCGATAAACAGCTGAAAACAATCGACGGCGAGATACGACACCCACGATGACCACCCAACATTCATCTAGTGAGTCCCGGAGCCACTTTGAGCCCCGGTGGCGGGCATAGACCCAGCGCTCGAATATGAACCACATAGAAACCGCAACTAGGCCGAAGCTACTGAATGCGGTGAAGACTGTCGTAATCACAGAGACTGTATAACTCTGTATTCGCGGTCGATACAGGCACGGCCCATTTCGAACAATCGAAGCTAGACGCACCTGTCGCGAAGAGTACGTGAAGAGAACCAGGCCGATGGAAAAGCACGCCACCGAAAGCACGAGGAACACGAGGGGCGAGCGCTTGAGCCAGATCAAAACCCACCAGGGGACATGGTGCCCTGGCGAACGACTGGGAGAGACAATCAGGGGAGAACCAAAATGCTCATCGTTTCTGCGTACTATACGGATTGCCTCCACGTCAACCCGAGGAGACTGTTGACGGCAGCAGCAATGCTGAACACCATGGATGTAAACCAGAACGCATTGACGGCATCTGCAGTGCCTGTGCCAACATTTTGGTAGGAGTATTGTAGGGTTGTCGCAGTAACTGCAGAGAAAAATGTTGCGATGGTTGAGAGATTTAGGAAATTGCTAGCCACATGCTGTTGTGCGAAACGGATGGTTGGGATGCCTGTATCACGGGTTAGTTTCGAGCAATGTAACGAAAGGCAGCCATGGCGACTAACCAACTTCAATAAACATGGTCAACGCAGCGCTAACGGAGCTAAGATGTTCGGTCACGTCTGTCATCATCTCATGTAGATATCTCTGAACAGCGGGCGATCTGAGTTTGCCTTCGTAACCGTAAGGAACTGAGGACGAAGACTACACGGAATGGTGAAGACTCCGTACCTTCATAAGCTATTAGGCAAGAGGCCCAATACTAGACATAGTTTCAGCACGAATGCTCATGGCAATCAGACAGTGGTTCGGGCCCTACCCTGAGGTCGTCTTCAAACGCGGTAATAGGCGCGTCAATGGCTTTGTCTGTGAACTCAGGGAATTCATTGAGGCTAAACGAAAACGTCGACAAATCCGACGCGAACAGCTCGAGCTGTTGCGGGAAGTCTTCAAGGTTAAGTTTATCAAGCTCCAGGCGCCGTTTGCTGCCACGTGCTTGAGAGGTACGCAGTCTATCGAGCCTACGCCTCGGTAGCTTACTCCGGCCCACCAGAGATTCCCTCGGCAGACGCACGACCTTCCGTGGGTACAAATTTGCCGCGTTCTCTCGGAAAAGAAAAGAAATTTGAGTCAGACGACCGCGGAGTTGGAACACGGAAGCCAGGATAGCGACGGAGCTCCCAAGTTGTCGTGTAGCGTTGACGCAAGTCCGCAGCTGATGAAAGACACATTGCGATCATGTGAGCGCGTATGAAATATAGGGATGGTGAAGAGTGAAAGTATTTGGACACAGTACCTCTTTGTCGAGGTCGTTGACTCTCCTAGAAAGCCGGACAAGCGACATTAGACACTGACAATCGATCACTGTCGCATGGGCGCACCTTTGAAATCGGTTGAATGCGTCTGCACCAGCTTGCTGGAGCTGCTCGTTCACGCCGGCTATTCCAAATGCACTGCTTGTTAGAAACATGTGACTGACATCTTGACGCCCAACTTACGAACGTCGCCGTCATCCTCAAAGCTCGCGTGTTGCACAACATCTGTGGATTATGACGAAATAATAGTCAATAACTACCAGCTGCGGACCAGGTATGAACGGGATAGAACGAACCAGTGTGATCAACTTCGCTACGCTCTTGCTTGCCCAGCTCATTAAGTGCGTCCAGAAGTTTCGACATCGTCGGCTCCCTCCGAACATTTCGCCCTCCTGGAGGCTCAAAGGCGCTGTCTACGTCGATGAAAACGGGTTCTGGACGACGACAGTATGACATTTTTTGAACACTGCGTGGCAGCGAATCGTTGATGGGTTTTTCGAGTGCTTTCGGTCGTGAAGAGCAATGCCTCGACCGTCGCCGAGCCCCGAAAGTAACAATCTTCAATACTAAAATATGTTGCGAATTTCTATTCGTGCCGATGCGTGCGAGGTCTCGTGGTGATCGTCGATGTAGTTGAGATGGCTTCCAAAGGGGACGTGAGGCGTGGATAAGGTGAGTGCAGTCGCCCTCTGGGATATGTGACCGACATATAGGTTCTGCATAAAGGTATGTCCTGCGCGTGCCAGTACCGATTATGTGGGATCATGCATGAGGCCACGTCATGTCTGTCCCGTTACGTCCTCTGACGCAAGGGCAACACCGAGGGGTGATTTTTTTTTTTTATTCGCTTAGAGGGGTCCGTGATTAGAGAGCAATTTAAGGAATCCGCTCCCCCATGGGAAAGAACCAAGGGAAGATAACGCTGGGAATTGAAGCCCGTGAAGCCGTGCGCAAGTGAAATAGCCAACGAGGGAATTGGACCTTCCAGACGGTCTCGAACGAGATGGCCACGGTCATGGAAGTGACTGGGACTTACTATCACCGTTATCAGTATATGGGCGCTAACTATGCATGCATGGCGCAAGATCCCGTTTCGCCCGCACTCACGCAACTCGCATATAATGGCCGACTGGAGAGCGAGATCCACGGAAGATTTTGAATATCATGTGTGCAATGTGTATTCTATGTTATAGTATGTAAAGTATGTTAACACGTGTCAGAAACGACAACGAATAGAGATAAGAGTGACCAACTTCGACGTTCGGTCTTCGCGAGTAGCTATAAGTGCGTCGGGTATGTACCTCCTGTTCGCGGAGTGGAGAACACGATCGTGTGTTCCGAAGATTGAGCAGCTGGACCCTCGCTAAACTCGACTGGCGTTTCGACACGCAATAGGACATTTTCGAATCGCTGCTGTCCGGTTGAACTCTCTGCGCGCGGCTCGAAGTCGAGCTGCAGTTGCGATGAGGTGTCACTGAGAGGCGTCACGCTGCCCGATATTCTGCGCATGTGAAAATGCGGCGTCAATTGAGTAGTCCATACGCGCACAGCACCATCGTGGGAGCCCGTTGCGAACATGAATGGGTCAGCCGCAGGGTTCCAAGCGACGCAGGTCAGGTCGCCGCCTCCGAGAGATTGTGCGCGGACATGATGTAGTAACGCCCCTGATTCGCGGTCCCATATGTGAATATCTCCGGCTGCGGCAATAATAAGCGAAGAAAATCGTCGATGCCACTTCAGTAAGCGAACCTTTACCAGCGCAAAGCACTAGCTGATCGTCCTTGCCCCCGAAATGACTGGGTCCGGCGAAATCTACGGGAGATTTAGGCATGTAAGTATGCCGAAGTGACAGCCGACTTGCAGCCGGAGCTACAGGGTTGTTTCTATCCTTCATCATCTCTAGCTTCCACAACTGGGGAGGAGCCTAAGAAGAAAATGTCAGCTACTTTGACGGATATCACTTGGGGATATGGTCACCTTGAACTCGCAGCTGACCAGAGCGAAATGCCCACTGCGCGCCAACGTGATGTGTCGAATGTCGTGGAGTACTGGTACTTGACTGCATCATTGCATAATATCAGCAACGCTCGCCGTTAGCGCACTGTCAGGGTCCTACTTTTCGATCTCCTTCCGATCCAAATTATATGCTGCGCCGCTATCTCAGACATAATCCAACACTCATAGGGACAGGGATACCCACATATGATTCGTTTTTCTGCTCGGCATCTGCTGGGTTGCAAGCCATCGCCAGAAGAGAGCAGCGTCCCCACGCCAAGTAACCGCTGCCCATCTGGTGTCACACAGACGTCATGTATCATGAGACGGTCAAAGTGATATGTGTCCAAGACTTTGCCAGTTATGTCCTGAACGAAGATTAGTCCTTCTGTGACAACAGGGAATCAATAGGGTTGGGCTACCAGCTTGATGACGTCACTGCCTTCTACGGACATGAACGCTGGACCATTGCTGAATCCGGAATGGGACTGCAGCGAGAAGTTCGGAGGCTTACCTTCACCGCCCGGTAGCCAGCAGATAGACTGCACGGGACGATACCGATCAATTGTTTTGCTACATACGCCTGCCTGGACGCAAGAGAAGTTGGACAACGCAATGGAGAAGGTGATTATAAGCAGGACGAACCTCAGTCCAGACCTTAATCGAGCGGGTGAGCTTTGTCAGAACGAGTTTTCCGCTCGGTGACCTTGTACAATTGATCGGCACAAAGTAGATAGCGACGGAAAGAGCAAAGAAGACCCACCATGCGACTTGACTGACGAATCCCGAAGGATGGGCGAGCGTCCGATGGTGGGTAAACGGTACCTATTAAAGCCAAGCCTTAGACAACACCAGCCTCGGGGATGGAAACATGCCTACCCCTGTATTAAATATCACAGACGTGCGGTCCCAACTGTACAGTGCAGGGCGGGTCAATGTCCCTTCTACTCTGACAAGTGGATGCAAACCTAGAAGTAGCCAAGAACTTTCCATTGGGTGAGAATTGCAGGTGTCGGACTAGCGCCTGGTGCGCCGCCAGGTCTTGCGTTGGCTCGAGGCCACGTAACTTCGGCACGAGGCCTGCCACCCTAGAGCTCTGCATGGGTACGGGCTGCGTGTCCTTGCGGTGTATTGCATCAGGTGATAACAAAGTGGGCGACATGGGGCGTGTGGTGCGTGCAGTGTAGGGTATAGCAGCCTGTTGCATCCTGATGACGTTGCGAACGGTCTGAGCAAAACGACCTCGCGAAGGCGCAGGTGATGCAGGGGTACTTGGGGTTCCCGATAGCTTTTCGCTGGGAAGGGCAAACGAAACGGTGGAGCCGTGCGTCGACTTGGCAACAGTAGCAGGGGGGATTGGAGATGACGATACAGTGAACGAGTTTTCAGAACCGTAACGTGTTCGTGGCGAGTTGAGAACTACACCTTCCGGAGAAGCAGCGCTGGGAAGGGAGTTCTCGGAGGACGACGGGTGCAATGTCTCATCGGAGCGGCGGTGAAAGAACGAATTCACAGCCGAACCAGCGTGGGTCGCCGCGGCACGGGTACCGCGTGACACCGATGAGGTCCACAGTCCAAGGACGTGCAGGCACTCGACGAACTGGTGGAAAGGCGGAATGGACGCTATCGCATCCCACCAGTCGTCGAGTGAATCTTGCAACCACTTCTTGCCATTGTGTCGAGAGAAGACCCAGCGCTCAGATGCGAACCAGGCGGACACCGCAATTAGCCCAAAGGAACTGAACGCTGTGAAGACGGTGGTGACAGTGGCTACTACGGAATTCTGAGGTAGGAAATAATCAAGATGAGTGGAGATGAGGTGATGAGAGATCAAAAGAAGCATGCCTGCTGAGACGAATAGGCGAACAGCACAAACCCGACTGAAAAGCAAGCTACTGAGAGCACGAGAAACACGAGAGGGGAACGCTTGATCCAAATCAGAACCCACCAGGGGACCCTATGGCCCGGTGAGCGACTGATTGAACATGTTTTAGAGGGGAGGATGTAGTACGTGTGAGTGGTGACATACTACATGGCCTGTTTCCAGGTCAATCCCAGGAGACTGTTGACGGCAGCAGCGATACTGAATACCATTGAGGTGAACCAGAAGGCATTCACAGCATCCTCGAGCGGCGTGCTATGACTGTCGAAAGTGTATTGCAATGTCGTCGCGGTGACGGCAGAGAAGAAGGTCGCCACGGTGGATAGATTGAGGAGGTTGGTAGCGCCGTGGTTTTGGGCGAATCGGATCGTTGGAACGCCTAAATCCGAGAAAGGTACGGGTTGGACAATACAACTACGGATTACCCAAAACAGGACGAACCGATCTCAATGAATACGGAGAGAGAAGAGGTTATAGACTCTATGTGTTCGCCTATCTCTGATACAAGATCATGAAGATACCGCTGAACAGCGGGATACCTGAATTGGCCTGTGTGAGAGTCAGCACCGCACGATACAGATGTGCAGTGGCTCGCCTTCATAGGCTTTCAAGCAGGATGCCCAATACTAAGCAACAGGTTTAATGACTCGTCGACCATGTAGAACACGACGAGAGCAAACCTTAAGATCTCCTTCGAAAGCAACAATAGATGCGTTCAAAGCTTCGTCCGTGAACTCCGGAAACTCGTTGAGGCAATGCAAGAAGGTGATAACGTCCCTAGCGAAGAGCCCAAGTTGGTGTGGGAAGTCCTCAGGATCGAGCTTTTCAAGGACGAGTGGTCTGCGCACATGGGGAGGCGCTTTGGAGCGAGCCCGTTTCCGCCGAGGGATGACGTCCGGTTTTACTGCCGATTCTGTAGTGGATTGATGAGAGACCTTGCGGGGGAAAAGGTCCGCTGCGTTTTCGCGGAAGAGCCATGCAATCTGGGCAAGGCGTTCGCGAAGGTGGAAAGCAGATGACATGATCCCAACGGAACTGCCAAGTTGACGGGCTGCATTGGAAAAGTTACGGAGCTGAAACGGGTGATAAGGGTGATCGGGCCCTGGGTTCGGCTACGGTTCGATCGACATTCACCCACCTCCTTATCCAAGTTGTTGACTCTCCTGCAATAATCAACGCACCAACAGTGTGCACTCATGATGAACGAACACGTGACTGAGGTGTGGCAGCACACCTTTGAAATAGGTCAAACGATTCCGCGCCCACTTGCTGAAGATGCTCGTCGACACTAGCTATTTGTAGTAATTAGTATTGGACATGCGACAAACATCAGCCTTGATACACACGGACGTCTCCGTCGTCCTCAAAGCTAGGTTGTTGACCTCGACCACCTGCACGTAATTGTCAGCTGTTGCAGTAGTACAAGAAAGGCAGAAACCACCTACCGACGCCGAGATCTTCATCTCTTGTGAGCTCCCCGAGGACATCCAACAGAGTCATTAATGCCCGTCTTCGCCTGGAATTTCCGGCGAGAGCCGGTTTGGAATCTGGTGCTGGCACGGCATTGAAATCGGTGATATGGCTTGGTGTCACACTGGAGACTGGTGCTGTGGTAAATTTGGTTGAGCGAGAACGGCAAAAGTTGGACGAGTGTGTCCTTACGGGCGGGCATGCTTTAAGTTGTGATCATGAATATCATAAAATGACGTCAATTGCTAGGAGAGTGAAGACGTGAGGGATGAAGTGAATGTTCGTAAAAGGCGTGAAAGAGAGGACTGTATGCGAGGGGTCGTCTGCTGGTATAACGCCATGTTTACGCCTTATATAAAAAATGGAGTTTTACGACATACGATATATGAACTGATCTATGACCATATTTGGTTAATTTACACGTGGGAAATAGGCGGTGTCCGCGGGCGGAACACTCAGCTCAGACATAGTCAGAACAACCTGAGGTCGATATGGCTACTCTCACCAAGTCTCACCTGGTCGATGTCCATGTACAGTCAGATGACCCTCTTTCCCTGTCCTCTTCGGTCCCGTCTCCGTTCTCTCCTACCGACCGCGCTTACATTCTCCGTTCTTCACAATCCAGTCCCGTCACCCCCATCCCATCCCGCACTCTGGGCCAAGACCATTTGTCTCCGGTCTCTCATGCGGGTACAACCCTTCTTCGTCCTCGTTCTTCATCTCCCGTGCGACTTTCTGTACAAGATCAGGATGTCATCCCTTCAATAACGCGTGTGCAAGTCTCCGTTCTCACTACACTCAACGACCTCCTCTTTCCACTTTCCTCAGCCACATTAGACCATGGCCATTCCATCGTTGCACCGCCCTCCTCTTCCACCTTGACTGCGCCCATTCGATCCCTCTAGCCCTGCGTCGGCTTTGCGCACCCTTGTCGTGAATCTACGTAACTCGGTCTTTACCCCCGAGATGACCCAAATCGCTCCACGCGACGACGACACAGCCCTCCTACGCGAGCTCTCTGATCGCCTCGATGCTCGAAGTTCGTCTTTGCACGCCCGAGATGCCTGTCTCGCCCATGCTCTCGTCACCTCTCCTCACCGATCTTAACAGGCTATCAGCACTCGCTCCACCCTCATCTCTGATTTCAACGAGCACTCATGGCCTTAATGACATCATTCCTTCCTTTGGAAACCTTGACGCGTTAACTCGCCAACTCAGCGAGTTTCAGTCACAACGTCACGATCAATCAAACGCTGGGGGGTCACTGCCTCCTGTCGTTGTCGTAGAAAGGGCACTGCTCTGGGTTCGTGTCGACGAGAATCTCGAAACAGTCCTCGATCTTTGCCGCCAACGTGAAGAGGACAGAGCCCACTTTAGCCTCTCAGATCCTCCACAATATGACCTTCTTAGCCATGATGCTGAGCTCCCACCAGACTATGATCACGACCAGGAATCAATTCATGTCTGATACCAAAACCCTGGCAAGTAATTCAGGCCGGATGTCCATGGACGAGAAGATGCGACTTGACCTAGACGCCGTCACTACAGCTATCGATCGGTTATATCGCGTGGCACCTCAGCTACATAATCAGCGTGTCGAGCTCAAATCATCCAAACTTCGACAGCTCGAAAATGCTCGCGCACAGGCTGCGTCTGTTTCTGCAGGAAAGCAGAGAGAGAGAGAACTTGAGCGCATCGTTGACATGATTGGACGTGCATCCGAACGCAAACTTGTAGACCAGACGGTCACTTTAGGTGACATGGACGCGCGCATCGAGCGCGCGCGCCAGCGTGATGTCCAGAAGGTATGCTCCGTCCATCAAGCGCGCCACCCCTAACTTTGTTCCTGAACATCTTTATTCGTCTTGTTAGCGACAAGAATTCGTTGATAAACTAGCCGAACACTCTGGCGCCCGCCGCATGCACGCACAGGACGCAACTTTTTCCATCTTTCCGGCTAAAAGATCCTGATGCGCTTGCTAACGCTTCCTGAGTTTATCCGTGAATCTGTTCCCCCTGCGCTCCACCCCCCACCGGACCCAAATACACTCCTTTCCTCTCAACGAGGCTGCGAGAGAGCAGCCTGCCACTCTGTCCATACCCAGCACGCCTCCTCATCTGACCAAGATCAAAGGCCTACGCAATCGTAGCATGTCTGCCCCTGCACTTAGCTGGTTGTTACCAACCAGCTCTAAGTCAGGCAACGCAGAGAGCGCACCGCGCTCGATCAGGGAGACATTGTCACGTCGGTCCAGCTCTGCTGGAAAAGGCTCTTCATCTAGTGCGTTTTCGCGTCTTTTCGCCTCATATACTCTCATAGTTAACCTCTCTTATCACAGCACCCTCTGAACTACAAGTGTCGTACGTGGCGGAGCACCACGAGAATCTGCGACACGTTCTCGCCTTCCTCAACGTCTCTGGTCTCACCCCCGGCGTTAATCTTGAAGCATTTGTCGCCAGTGATTCCAATGATCTCGCAGACGAGTCGACTTCCACACTCGTCTTACGTAGTGGCACGATCGAGTCCCCGACTCTCGCCCTTCCTGTCCGTACCAAGCCCGGCACACAAGAAGTGCGTGTGCAAGGTCTGCATTATGAGGTCAAGGTCGCCGCCGTAGACACCCCGTTGCCCAAAGCCTGAGCCCCTCCCACTCCTCGATGCGGAGCAACTCCGCAGCCGCGCCCCCACGAGCTTCATCTGCGCCTCGTGTTCGCTGCCACTTGTACATGGATCGCGGATCGTACGATACGACGACTTGCCGAGCGAACACTGGACAGAGCTCGTGGATGTGTGGATGTGTCATTCAGACCAGACGCTCAACGCGCAGTTGCGAGGCACGCGAAGGGACTCTGGCCGCAAAGCGGACAGGCATTGGTGGGCGGAAGCTATCTTCTATTCGACAAGTCTGCGGCCGTGAGCGCCAACTTGTGGCCCACGGAGAAGAATAAGGTGAGCTTCTCTTCATTCTCGTGAGTACTTGTTGCATTGGTTCGGGTACATGGACGTAAAGAAGGCCGGCTCTGGCGAATTCCCTACCAGCGGTCACCTCCACTGCTCTAACTACCGTTGCATACTTGTGCGTTCGAAGCCCACGATGGTTTTGGATGTTTCGGGTGGTAACGGTTAGGTCGGGGCAGTGGGGTGGCAGGCACTGCTTCCGGCTGATACAAACCGTCCAAGAAAAATTGCAGGGCATCCCTGCTAGTTGCTCGTTCAACAACTCTCGTGTTGCAGAGGTACACGTCTGCGGGAGCTACGCGCGAGAACACAGCTTTCTATCTTTCTTCGATATTTTTCTATTCGACGGTTTGTACTTACACTACCCCTCTAACAGCATGGGGAAGAATGGCGTTCAGTCAGGTGTATGTGTGGGACGTTGTGTGGGACGCTATCAGGACCGTATCACAGAATTCGGTGAGACGACCACCGTATATAGGTTCGTCAAGTATGCCATACGACCTGTTCAGCCCATCTGCTGCGTAAGTACCATTTCCTCTGCTGCTTTCTGAGTTTCTAGGCTGAGCGTTCATCGTTAGGCCGTGTAGAATACCACTCTCTGCATACATCGTCGAGGACATGGCGGAGCTCGTGCGTGCACATGCGACCTATCGGTTCGTTGTCCTGGATGAGGAGGAAGAGCGTCCACGGATTCTTGTACGTCACTCCTATATCCGACATTTGACCTCCGTTTGACTCATTCCTGCTGAAAAAAAAGATCTGGCTCTTCAAGCCGAGCATGCGTCTGTCCTACAAGGCCAGCAAAAACTATCTCCTGGCCGAGCGCGGCACTATTCAAGCGGCAAAGGTGTTATTTAAGATCCTGGGTCCCTCTATATCGGACACGGACCTAGGAAGCATGTTGGACCGTTACCCTGGTTTCCCGCAAGCAGAACAGCTGATGTACCCAAAGGACACGTGCACACAAGTCGCGGTGCTACTGAGAGAGAGCAATGCGTGTTATCCAGAGGGTATGCGTTCCATGACGGGGCTCGACGTAGGGTGGCTTTTACGGGCATAAGAGTTTTTATCGTAAAATAGATGTGCACTCCTGTAGGCTCCTGCCTTGGGAATAGCAAAACACATGGAATTATTATCCCCAATGTTCCCTGCTACAGTTTTGCCTGTTGTTGGCGTCCATCTTTTCGTCGTGAGCAGCATCATTCATTAACTCAGTTCATCTACGATCCACCGAACGCAGGTGCAACTTTCGATCTCATACTCAAGATGTCTCATCGGAAACCTGAGAAGATAAGTGCGCGATCGAGAACCCAAATGGATAGGATAGGCATAGTGATACAGTAATGATACAAGGACGAGTTGTCTAAACTTCCTGACTCTCCTTCTTTCCTTTTTGCGTTTTGCTGGGCAAAAGCTAAGTGAAAGTTTCAGAACGCCAACTCGCTTGACATTACGCTGAATGACTCACCTCAGGGTTGATGAAAGGTACAACACCACCTTGTGAAATCACAACGTCGCCAAGAAGCTTGTTTAATCTGCACAGTATTTAGCCATCTCAGCAAACTGAGGATAGAAACTCGAACGTACTCTTCATCAGTTTCGGATTGCAAGTTGTAAGTGACGGGGGACGATACGTTGTTTCTTGTTATCACGAGCGGCGTTACCAGCGAGCTCGAGAATTTCCGCAGCCAAGTATTCAAGGACAGCTGCAAGGTAAACTAGGAAGCGAGTTAGAATGGGAAGGTATCACCAAGACACAAGAAACTAACCAGGGGCACCAGCACCGACACGCTGTGCGTAGTTACCACGCTTGAGCAGACGGTGCACACGGCCGACAGGGAACTGAAGGCCAGCCTTGGCCGAGCGCGATTGTGCCTTTGTCTCGCTAGAAGAGGCCTTGCCAGAACCAGACTTGCCAGATTTTCCACCTTTGCCGGACATGATTCAGGATATTGTCGAGTGGTTAGCGTATAGAGAGGTGGATTGGTGGGGAGAGTGATGAACGGGAACAAAATTGCGGAGGTCGAGGACTTAAATAGGGCAGGAGAGTTGTGGTAACAGCAATTAATTAAGGTTCAGTAATCAACAAAGCAGAAACGCGTCGTGTCACGCGTCGTTTAGGAGAACAAATAGTCACAAAGTCACGTGTGACGTTATATATAGCGTGTAATCCACCGCTGAGCTCATTATCTCTCCTTCATACGACTATCACCCTCTGCCCCACACAATCAATCTTCATGGGACCCAAACCTGCTTCGACTGCTGGCAAAGCTCCTGCTTCAAGTGGTACTGCTTCTAAAGCGCCAGCGAAGACAACCGAGGGTTCGAAGGCTGCAAAGAAGACTTCCAAGGCAGCAGTAGCGGCAGCTACTGACGACACAAAGAAGAAGCGCCGCAAGCTTCGCAAGGAGACATACTCATCCTACATCTATAAAGGTGCGTGAGATCATACTTCGGATTAGAGTGGCTCTGACTTTTGAGCGGCGATAGTACTTAAGCAAGTGCACCCTGATACTGGTATTTCTAACAAGGCCATGGCGATCTTGAACTCGTTTGTCAATGACATTTTCGAGCGCATTGCCACGGAGGCCTCAAGTGAGTCATTCGCGTTCGTGGTAGACGCACGGTCTAATACGGATTCAGAACTTGCGGCGTACTCTAAGAAGTCGACGATTTCTTCTCGCGAGATTCAAACTGCTGTCCGTCTTATCCTTCCTGGAGAATTGTCGAAGCATGCTATTTCTGAGGGAACCAAGTCGGTAACGAAGGTGTGTATCTCAGATGATTGCCGTCGGTTTCTCTTGGCTCATTGGGGTCTCCAGTTCTCGAGTGCAGGGGCGAAGTAGAGCGATATACTTTATCATTTCTTCTCGTTTGTATTTCTGTTGTATTGTAGGAGGGCTATATTATGACGAGGTGGATGCGTCCATGCTGTCATTTTGTCGGATAAATGGTGTCACGTTGAGTTTAATCGTGGCCATGATCTCGTACGTCGATCTTAAGCCCACGCGTGTAGGCTCGTAAGTCCTGAATCTCCGTCGCCTTTCGTGTCCATGCTGTCACCCCAGTAGTTCTCTGAATTGTCACCTATGTCACCAACTTGGCAGTGGTCCAATATACTATATCGAGGACAATCCCCCAACACGCTGAAATCGCGTTTTCACGTCCCTGAACCCTAGGTGTGATGACCTTCACCTCCATCGCCTCGACCGTCCCCCTGGGACAAGACAACTCACACATCTGGTGAGCGTAGGGTATTTTCGGTGCAGACCATTCCCAGACATTCTCACACAAGACTGTCGGGGTACATGCTTTCCCATAGACGCAGAACACACTCTGATACTTGGGCCCCCAACGGACAGTGTCTCGTAATTCAGGACTATGCAGAGTGAGGGCCAAATCCTCAAACGCATCCAAAAGCTGAGACCTTTTCCGTACTGTAACCAGACGATTGTGGGAAGGTTATTTATACGCTGTTTCGTGCCTACCAGAGCGCAGAGGGTGAGGTCGTCTTTGTTTTTTTCACCCTACCGCCGCCTATCGCTGAAAGTCAATAACGCCTAATTAGAACAAGGCGAACCGGCATTTGGGAATTGGATTGCTAATGCTGAGAGCTTTCTACCTTCATGTCTTCGATCACACCATGGTCGCCCCTACCTTCTCACTCAACTGGCCAGCGCGAAAACCTACCGCAACATATTGTTACGTCGGTCTTCGGACCTCGACGACATCATCCTCTACCTCACAGAGGCGCTCCTCTTTCCATTCCGCGTTGTCGATGGCACGCCTTTTAAAGTCAGTTGACACATTCTCCTTGCTCGCGTGCACGCTTGTGCGTCGCTTCGAGTGCTCCCGACAACCCTCAGACCTAGAATCCGGGATCAAATACTTCCGATTCCTTATTCACCTGCCACTTAGGGATACCGACACTCAGATTTCGAAAGTTTCGGCCGAACTCGCGAACGCACTGAGCTTCAAGACCGGGCTAGATCCAACTAGCGAGCGTGACAACATCGAAGAGGTGCTGTCACTTTATCTCCACTTCGCCCCGTGGGACCCCTCAGAAGAATACACCGCGAGCGTCCTTTCAAGACTGGCTTTGGCCGTCGCGAACAGATTGTGTCGAACCGGGAAACCGGAGTATTACGAGCGGGTGGTTGGATACTTGCGCGAAGGACGCAAACTCTGCCGACCTAAGGATCATCCGGAACTGGCTGTTCTGCTGGCCATATTACTTACCTGGCACTCGTCCCACACTGGCACGGAAGACAGCTACCAAGAGATGATGGCGTTGTATAAGGAATACCTCCCACTCCTCCCTTCTGGGCACTATCTACAGTCTTCAGCTCGCCTGGCAATGGGGCTCGCCGCCACCGTCCATTCCAAAGGCGGTGACGAGTCGGATGGTCACGATGAAGCAATCAATTGTTGTCGCGCAACTCTCAACTGCTTTCCCCCTGGGAGCCAGTACCGCACCATGTGTCTCCACGTTTTGGCAGGGTTACTCAGGGGACGTTACGAACGTTTTGGTCGCGAGGAGTGTCTGAGAGAGGCCTGATTTGTGCACAGAGGAAGCACTTACCTTGTACGAATCTGAGAACCTCCGGTCTCTTCGCGATAGCGACGGTGGACTAACGAGCACAATGCTTTCGCTCATCCACGCGAATGCTTCAACTGCAGCATTGGAAGAGGAGATTCAATATAGTCACGAGCGGCTTTCCGGGACACAGCCAGGTCAAATTGGACACAGACACGCTCTCCGCAATAGTCACCTCGTTCACCTAATGGAAATACTTGCGCACCAACGAATCGGCAGACCTTGAAGAGGTAATAAATTATCATCGAATGTTAATTTCTTCAACTCCCAATACCTACAAGGACGAGGTCGACGTGGCAAGAAATCTACAGCTGGCTTTCTTGCGGAGTGGCAGAGGAGAGTTACTCGAGAAGTCTATCAATATTTGCCGAGATGTCCTTAAGACACACCGACAAGCGTCCCACGCAAGGTTGTTTGAGATACTTGGCGACTCTTTGACCCTTCGCTGCCTACTACTCGGTCCCTTGGAGAGCGTCAATGAACCCGTCTCCATGCATAAAGCCGCATTCGAGGCGTATACGAACGCATCTGACAAATTCAGGGATCGCAGTGCTTCTGGGCACGTTTTTCACGAGTTTTCAAACATTCGTCGACGTCGCTGGCATATCAGAATGCCTTGTCCGTAATGCAGAACACCTTAACCGGGCCCACGGTTCAAACGCAGTACGCCATCATCAGAAACTTAGGAAACCATATGCAGATCCCACTGGACTATGCGTCTTTCCTTATCGAGAGGGGCCGATTAGAAACAGCCATCGAGATACTTGAACAAGGGAGAGGCCTTACTCTGGTCTGAGATGCGCGGGCTTCGCACTTCAGTGGACCAGCTTCGCAATGTGGACCCCGCTCTTGCAGATAAATTCCAGGACGTCAGTCAGGCCCTGGAAGCTGTGACGACGTCCGTTTCTCTCCACGAAAAATCGGAAACCCCTCCAGGCACAGAAAGAGGTCACGAAGAAACCGACACATTCAGTCACACTCTGAAGGAGCAGCGGAGGATCCTGCAAGACCGCCAGGAAATTATATCGCAGATCCGCAAATTGTCGGGCTTTGAAAGTTTCTTGAAGGCCGTCCCGTTCCACACTCTCCGAAATGCCGCCTCTGGTGGGCCAATTATCATCATTAATCACTGTCCTTGGCGTTGTGATATTGTATTGTTCTCAAGGACGCTGCTCCCTCCCTTATTCCTACCCCCAGGGAATTTTATGAACGTGCAAATACACTAGCAGACAGGCTCCTGAATGCACGCAAGAAACACACGCTGGAATCCAAACATTACCACCGCGCTCTGCGCTCCGTACTTGAAGAACTGCACGAGCTTGTCGGGCAACCAATCGTTGACAGACTTCGTGAGCTACGCATACCCGAACAATCCCGAGTCTGGTGGTGTCCGACATCCGTTTTTTGTTCACTACCCCTTCACGCAATGGGACCAATACCATCAAACGATCATCAGAAGCGATACTTCTCGGACCTATATGTTTCCTCGTATACTCCCACGCTCGGTGCTCTGATCGCGTCCCGCGCCAATGTCTCACAGACTTCCAATTTTTCAGCTTCGCTGCTCATGGTTGGCCAACCAGACGCGTATCTTCAGGGTGTCAAGGGGGAGATGGATGTCGTACGGGCCGTCGGAGTCCCGGTGGCCGGCCTGATCTCAGACGAGGCGACGCGAGCTACAGTGATCCACGGCCTTCAGAAACATCGACTTGCCCACTTTGCGTGCCATGGAAACCTGGAACCGGGGAAGCCGTTCGAGGCGTCTTTTGAACTCCATGGCGGTGATCGGCTCACCCTGCTCGATATTGTGCGCTTGCGGCTTGCTATCGCGGCCGAATTTGCGTTCCTTTCTGCCTGCCACACAGCCGAACACACAGATCTGGAGCATCACGACGAGGCCTTGCATCTCACCGCCGCTATGCAATATTGCGGATTCCGCAGCGTGGTCGGCACGCTGTGGGCAATGGCGGACACTGATGGGAGGGACCTGTCCGCGCACTTCTATGGGCACATGTTCTCTCCAGAAGGAGAGGTCGGTTTACCCCTGTGCGAGAGGTCAGCGAGGGCCCTTCGCAATGCGGTTCAAAATTTGCGAAAGAAGAAAGGGGTAACGCTGGAGCGATGGGTAAACTTCGTTCATTACGGGGCATGAGGGCGAGTTCAATAGTTTACACAATGGACCTGTGCGTAAGAGGACTCGAATGTCACTAGAACACATCTTCACGCTATGCACAACTATATACAGTACAAGTTACTGTAACATTGTGCGTCGCGCTACGATGAGATTCCTCGGGCTCTAATTCCTATAACGGATCGTGATTCGATCTTCTGACTGCCAAATTCACATTGCATGGCACAGTGAGTGCACACAAGTTTTGCACCGGTGGTAGGTGCCGGCTTGTCGATAAAGATTTGCACACATAGGTGGGGCGTTTGTCCTCTTGCCAAGTGGTGCCGCCGCATCACTCTCTACTCAGTGTCATGGCTACCACCCTAGTACGAAGTATGTGAACGCGACCGCGCCTCACATACCTCTTGGACCCCATCCAACACTCCACATTCTTGCGTAGGACTCCTTGTTCGGTAGGGGCTGGTCTTGAGGCAGAGAAAACCCCGTCGGGGTAGTGAGGGCAATAAACAGATGACGAACCCTTTTTTGGAGGGGGGGGAGGGAAGGGGTCGGATGCACCATCGAGTTTGAGTTTCGCGAGCCAAACCAAAAGGAGTACTCGTTGTACCAGAACATGGAATTAGTCGCACATCATATATCATGAGTGTTGTTTCGCTGGCGAGGAACGTATGTCCATTGGGAACGGCAAGCAGATTTCTACATCTAAATTAGGCCAGGTACAAGAGAACAACTAGTGTTGGTTCGCTGGTAAATTCATCTGAAACACAAGAAGATGAGGTGTTCAATGAGCCACAAACCCTATAAAACCTATAGGGACGTTGCACCAAGCATAAGCGAATATTAGAAAATTCTGTAGAGATTATTACGTATTGCCAGGTGGAGGTTACGGAAGGCACTTGTTTTGAGATTACCTGGACAGACCTACCGGTGCTCACATATTTCCGGTACTCACAGGCGCCCATAGATTGTCATCAGACACTGCTAGCTCGGTGACGACGTCATATAATTTCTAGGCCAGTGATACCGGCCTTACTGGTATAAAGCTCAGGGTGCCATAATATGAAACAGGCCCAACTCGGAAAATCCAAAATGGTTTGATGGACTTGCCGATGGAAGGCCGTAGGCGGCGGTAAGGTATAGGCGATCAACAGGATGCTAGCGGTTGGACAGCGACATGGTCTTGGACTCGTATGCGCAAGCACCAAGGTTATGCAGGTGTATGCGCCCACGAGATTGGGATAGAAATGGAACACTGCGGAGGCCCAGTCGCAGGTGTATAGCGAATCGCATAAAAGATTACGCGTCTGGTATTCGTCGTAGCCTAGCTCATGAAACGGAAGTAGCCCCGCGGTCGAGAACAGCGTTTACCTTCCTGAACCGAGTGACACACATGGCTAAGGCCAGTCGAAGCGGCATCACAAAGTTATGAACTGCCCCAGAGGGCGTGCCTTCATAGAACAACTGGAGACAATAAGATATCGGCAGTAGAACCCATTTCATGGTGATGTCCTGAAAACCCGGAATCGCCAAGAGTCCCAGAATCATTAAAAGAAACCGGAGGTACCAACAGGAAACCCGGAGACGTCAAGTCGCCGCGCAGCGATTCGGTGCTATGATAGTCGTAAATCGCCTTCAAGTTGCACAATTGCACAGCCACCAGCAATCTCTAGGTGCAGATCCAAGAGTATGTCGATGTTTGAGCGAATGAGGTGCATTCTAGCATTTAGGGTGTCACAAAACATGGTCATCGCAAGGGGTGTCTAGTAAAGTGTCTAGGATAGACTAGGACGGATGCGACGGGTGACCCAAGGGGTGACCGGTGGTGAATGTTGGCGAACGCCGGTAAGCGTCGAGGCCTCATGTGCGCAGGACGCGTAGAGACGCGTATTATTGCTGGTATACGGATACCATTTCCTAGCTAGCAACCCGTGCTACACGGGGTGATTGGAATGTTGTGAGATTGGTCGATTTTGACTGACTTGGGGCTGAGCCCAACTTGGAAGCGATCAGAAATGAAATTAACCACGTGGCCGGCAGCAAATCCCGGACGCCCAACACCAACACAGTGGTGCACACCATCCCTGCGAGCCGCGACGCGACAATCATGCCCCCAGATGCTAATCCTCCAAGTTCCCCATCTCAAGCCCTTGCAGATCTCCACCTATCTCTAGATAGCCACCCGGCGTCAGAGGCGTCTCCCCCTGCGACAGTCAATGGAATCAAAGCAACGGTCAACGGACACTACACGAGCAACAGCGAGGACGGCGGCCTCGATCCAATACGTAAACTCCAGCAGGAGCTCGATCGTACTCGCGAAGAAAGAGACGAACTCGCAGCACAATATCGGAACTTACTCGGCAAGCTCCAAAACATGCGCAATACACTAGGCAACAAGCTCAAGCAAGATGCGGTACGTACGCCTGGCTCCTGATCCGAAATTTAAACCCACGTGCTCCCGCAGGAAGAGCTCGACCGGCGCGAACAGCAATTAGCTCAGCTTACCGCGCAAAACGAGGACCTTTTATCGACAGTCGATGCACTGCAAGCAGAAGCACTTGCCTCGAACGCAGAAGCCGAGCGCGCGACGAGGGATCTCGATGCGCTGCGGCATGAGGCCTCGGGCGAGTCGCTGCAGCGAGAGCAGACGCTGCGAGAAGCACGGGCTGAGCTCGAGCGCACTCGCTCCGCGCGCGACGACTGGGAAGCGGAGGCGATGGCTCAGCGTGTGCGCGTGGAGGAGGCTCGCGTGGCCCTCGACACAACCTATCATGAACTAGCTGTGGCGAAAGAGGCAAGTGAACGCGTTTCAGTAGCCAGAGATGCCGAAGGCCGAACGCGCGAACAACTTGCAAGCTGTCCTCGAGGACTTTCAGAGTGGCACGTCTCGCGTCTCTGCGTCATGCACTGACAGGCTGACGCTCGGCTCTCTCTTTATTAGCAAAAGACCATGAATTGCGGCAAGCGGTGAGCGAGCGCGAGGCACAGTTAGTCGATATCTCGCAGTCTCTTGCCGAATACAAACACCGCGCACTACAAGCAGAGGTCTGCTTCTGTACGGTATGCTGTCTAGAAAGTATCGCTGACGCACAACAATAGCTCCAATTAGAAGAGAATACGACCACTAGCGCGCGGACACAGGCGCTAGAGCAAGAGGTGAAGGAGAAAACACTTCTCATCGGGAAGCTCCGCCATGAAGGTGTGTATCACCTCCTCTTCCTAGACTTTAACTTAAACGCTCATGATGTCATGCCAGCGGTGATCATCAATGAACATCTAATGGAAGCTTTGCGACGTCTACGCCGGGGATCTGCGAATACGAACGTGGATCGCAGGTTGGTCACTAACATACTGCTCACTTTCCTCAACACGCCCCGGGAAGATACGAAGCGATTCGAGATACTCGGTCCTACTTTCTTCCATTCTCTCCTGGTCGGACGAGGAGCGCGTGCGTGCTGGACTGCAGCGTATGGGTGCCAACTCTGCTTCCACTGCGAGTTCACCAGCTCGGCCTCGTCCGCTGGAGCTCGACAAGACAGACGAGACATGAGGTACGCGACACGCCACATGTGCTAGTAGAGATAACGCCTCATGGTTTATTCTAGTCCTTCTCTCGTCTTTGGGTAGAGTTCCTCTTGACGGAGGCTGCATCTGAAGACCCTTCATCCCAACCTGCAACGCCCACTCGCGCGGGGCTTCGGTTTTCCCCATTCTCACGAGGGGCGGAACTTACGCCACCTCCAATACGGAAAGGAAAGGAGCGCGCACTGGACCCGACGTGAAGCGCGGGCCATGTACTCTGCTTGTTACCCATTCATTTCTCCGGTTATTTGACAGTTTGGACATGTATTTTCTACCTACCTTCTTTCTTATAGCACAATGGAATTACGTGCATAACATATTTAGTGATTTTATTGCGTGGTTCGTCGTCAGTTCGTTTTGGTAATGTCCACGGGGAGAGATCGACCAGATCCGATGCTTGACGGGTGTAAGTTACGATCGACTCGGATCGAGTGGCGAGTTAGGCTCATTAGCGAATGCTGTGGTGGTCGCTCTGAACCGTCGGCCACCAAACCGGCCTGCGTCCCGGCTCATCCGCGTTCAATTCGTTTGTTTGCCGGAAAACCGGTTTACACTGACGCTTATTACCAAACCGTTCCGGCTCAGGCTCATCCGCGTTCAAATTCATCGCCGGAAAGAGCCGGTTACTAACCGCGGCTCAGCCCAGGAATTTGTATCAGTCACTGGCAGTACAATACAACTTCGCGCTCAAGTTTCCTTCAAACTGCTACATACAAAACAAACTCTACACTGCCGCCTTTGTTTCGTTCAGCACACCCCTTTTTCACATAAGACATTTGGGCTCCATGGGGGAATTTCCGCAGTCGACTTTCTTAAGGCGATGCTCACCCTTGGGAACCACTCAGTGTACCTCCTTTGTGAGGCTCTTCGCTTGGCCACGATTCCCATTTTTCCCTTCTGCTCTTCTTTATCGTGCCCATAACTACACTGTAGGCTCGCGCTCCGGGCCTTATCCCGCTCCACATACGGCATTTTGTTCTAGTTATAGCATTTAGAACTAAAAAAGGTCAGGTTGGGTGTATCTGTCATTAACCCTGCAGGAGTCTCAGTGGGCTGTACAACCTCTGATCCCCGTACACCCATCCATACACCTCTTGTACATTTTGGAGATGCTGAAGGTCACGGTGGTCTTGATTGCTTGCACTGTCCGAACTGCGGCCCTTGCTGCGGCCATCACATTCTACCTGTGTAATGACCACGTCCTTACCTCCTCAAAAAGGAGGCTTCTACCCACCATTCGGTAATCGTTCTTGGGATGCCTCAAAGGTCGGAGTTGCTACTAGTATCAAGTCGTTATCTAATAGTAGAGTCAAGAGTAGAGTTGCCGCGATGCGACTCGACGCGGCCCGAGTCGAGTTGGCAACTAACTCGGAAGTTCACACCGGTGCAACTCAGGAGTTCAACGTTCAGCTGCAGACATGAACCAATGGAAGCCCTTAGATTCTGAAGGTTCCCATGCCCCTTTGCTCAGGGGAGCGAAGATGAGAATCAAAGCAATGTTCTGCGATATCCTTTGGGCCTGACTTCCGAGACGATCACACAACGAACAGGGGAGAACAGTGGCAACTGGGTGCCGTCTATTTGGGAACAACGTGTGTGCGCGTGGTGTATGAGAAGATTCAGAGGGAAGGTGGAAGAGAACGATGGTATAGAACAGTGACAGCAATGGGAGCGCGAATCAAGGTGAGTACCGGTGAGTCATCACTCTCAGTAAAAAGAAAAGTCGGCCCGGGTCAGCTGACCTTTTTTCGACAGCTGGCACGGGCCGACTTTTTGAGTGCATCACTGGTGATGATGACATTCTGGTGGAAGAGTTGCACCGGTGTGAACCTCTCGGGTTCGTCGATCCGAGTTGTCAAAGTAAGTCCACACTAATCATACGTAAGGAAACGTGTTGAGACCTGGACTGAGTTCCTCCAGACAAGTTGCCATTGACCAGTGCTATCGACTAGCAGACCAGTCCCAATGGAGACGTTGCTTCTACGCGCTAAAAACATTTTTCACACCACATGTACGGGTTCGCAGGAGATATGAAAGGCGGAGTGGTTCTGATGCCTTCAGTGATTCAGTGGACACGCTTCGTTGGGCGTTCCTCAAGGGGTTAGACTCGGAGGAAGGTGGACATCATTGGCGACGATCGAATGCCTCGACACGCACGATCAAAGCTAGCATCTCACGCTGTCTCCGTGCATGAGACGATTCTGTGGTCATATCACGAATGACATGACATCGACCCACGAGATCTGGCGTCTTGAAAGGTGGAAACATAATGCGCTTAACGTTCGGGAATGCAATCCAGATTCTAGATAGCCAAACGGTATTGCCGGGCTCATTCGAATCTTCTCGACAAGCGCGAATGCTGTGCAGCGGCAGGTCAGGGACAGCTTTCGTGCTTACTTTGCAAGTGCTTCTGGGTCCTCGAAGCAAGCTACTCGAGCCGTACACCCGGTCCGGCGAACGCCAGGTGGCGGCGCTAAAAAAGCAGTCGAGACGTCCCGCGTCCCGGCCCACTTTTTGCCTCAGACTCTCAAAGACGTGGCAGGTCCGTCCGGATGTTAAAGGTCTTACGTGTACTGGAGTGTCCCGTGCACGAATGATTGGCTAGCCAAAAGGAAAGTTAAAGGAGAGTCAGGATTTCAAGTTGGCTGTGAGCGATTTATCACCATGGTCCAATAGCGAACACTGACTGATAGACATGTTACGCCAAGGGAAAGTGAGTTGACCGGCTTATTGATCGGGTATACCTGTATCTGAATTTGGTCACCGGGAGACCCCGTCGATCGAGAGAAACGTTCAACACACTAATGGAATAAGCAACACATTTCGGATATATTCTCCTGCTGATTACTCGCATTGCTGACTACTTGTTATTGATCTGTACATAGCCGCGGAGCCTGAGGGCTCTGCGTCACCACGATTATGGCACAACACAGCCACCTGGAACCAGCGTCAAGGAATTTACTGTAGATTACACAGACGTGAGAGTCTCTCGTTCGTCTCAGCTGTTGAGCTACTGCCTCAGCGTGGGTACAGTATGAGCAAACTTCGGCCATGAATGTCCCCTTGTAGACATCACAGTACGACAACCTACGTGTTCTCTTGAACAGGGGGCGCTGTTGTTGATCAATTGCCCGGAACAACGCGACATAACTATACTGTTCTCTGCTCTTGCCGCTCTGTTCTATTGCTGACACCTACACCTGACACAATAAGCCCATCCGATGGAGAAGCTGCTCTTGGCTGGGAAACAGGCTGCGGTATGATCTCAATCGTGCTTCTCAATCAGGATACAGGAACGTGTCGCTACGCCGGGCTCGGCACAAGGAAATGTGGCTGTTGTACGATCGAGAAAACCCCGCCGCTCTAGATCAGCCATTCACGGAGAACGGAGCGAGCGCACTTCTTCTCTCATATTTTGCGCAGTTCGAGCGTTTATGATCACGGGCCAGAGAACGCTATGCTGAATCAAATGACCAATGTCGGCGACGTCCGTCCTTCATTTTTCACTGCATCGTCGCCCCCTTCCTGGCGCACGCGTCCATCTAGTTCATCTGTTCGGTCTCAGCTCCTAGTTCACAGTGCACCACCGCTGTGGTCCCATCATTTCTACGTTCTAATCATGCGATTAAATGGATCTCCAGTCTCCAGGTGTACCAGTTCGTATAAAGGTCTCCAGCTTCGCTGGTGCAAAGGTACAACTCAAACGCCACTCTCATAGACCGCACCTTCACCTGCTCACCTTCGGCCAACGCACGCTCCTCACTCTCTCCGATGTCCGCACACTTCAATCCATATGTACAGGGCTGGCGCATGGGCAACGCACAGTCGGGGGCGAATGCGTGGGGCTCTTCGTCCGGGGAGGTACCATCGATCTTCGGGGCCCTCCCGGGGGCCAGCTCGAGCTCGAGCCGTGGACAAGGCAACATCCCCCCGCCCCCCGACGCGACGGTCTTCCACATCACCTCATTCCGCCCGAACATCCTGAACGCGACCGTCGTCGACACCCGCGCCCGATCCTGCTACAGGATCGTCACCGACCCGTCCCAACCGCACAAGCACCGCGTACTATGACGCGCACCGACGTACCGTCGCCGTCGTCGATTGGTCCGGTGCGCGACCGAGCGTGGAGATACCGGGGCTGGCCCCGAGGCAGTCTATTTGCACCTGGCTTAGGGCCATGCCAGATAGAGCGTGCGTAGTTGTCTGCGGCCGTTCTCCTTGATGTGCGCGTACTCACCCCTGCTTTGTCGTCGTCGTGTATATAGGTCCAGACTGATGGAGGTCAGGGGTGTCGCTTACATCTGGGTTCCCGAGGGAGAGAACATCAGCGTACGTTCTACTTGTCTGTTGCCACTTGTTCTTGGGATACTTATTTGCAATGCAGCTTTATCATGCACAATCGCAATCGCATCGTCTCGCACGCGTTTACGTCATCGGTGATGGTGTCAAGGTCGAATTGAGCCCGCATGCCATGCAGGCTCATTTGGCTGATGTCTGCATCCTAAGCGCCTCCATATTCTTGTCGGGTCGTAACATCGATTAACGGCACGAGTGGACTCGGTTTTTTTTTTTTTTTTTTTCGACATCTCTTGAACTGTAACGCTGTCCACAATGCTCTGCCGCATATCCAGACCGATGTAATCATCTTCTTGTCATAGCACGTGCCGTGCATCGTCACTATAGATGGCACTTTAGAGTCCTCGGACAACTATCTTATCACGTTCTACGTGTATTATTTATCTGATGACAATAGAACCAATTTTGTCACATCGCCTCGAGTGTTCTCAGGAAATAAGAATGCGCAATCGTGCATGCATGATGCAGCTTGGCAGTCTCATCTACCGGTAAGCTGCGTAGCTGTTTGGGTTTCTGTGAAGCAAGCTCAGACGACAACAAAAAAAAAAACCAGGAGCGCCGTCAACTCACTAGGGCCATCGGCGCAGCTTTATCCAGTTGGCGTGTCAATCCGGTGATCATAATCGCCACGGCGACACTTTGCCGTACATCTATTGGATCACGGACAATTGCTGGCAGCAATCCGATCAGTTTGGGGACACCACGTAGCAGCTCCTCGAGCTCAGCGGCTTGCGCATCGTCCTGCGAAGCCCTCGAGTCTTGGTTTAGTTCAGGCAGCCGTATCATGGCGTGGGCGTAATCGAGGAAGGCCTGTGGCACTCATCCAGTTAGAGTGCGTGGCGCGGCCGGTCAATGTGCGATTGTGCAAACCTTTCCTCTCACGTGCCACTCATCCACCGCGTGACCAATAAATCTCCCAAAAAGGGTCTTGAGTAGTTCGAGGTCGTCCCTAATTACTGCTTCTGGGGCAAGCTCATATACGGCAAGCTCATGAGCGGCGTTGTGCAGCCCTGCTTGGAGATACAACTGGTATGCTTCGAAGACATCTCCTCGGTTTAGGGCATAAATTGCCTAGTGCTTCGCTGTGAGTGGGAAAACGCGGGGCCACAAATCCGTTGCAAATTACCTTGGCTTCGCTGATCCACATCAACGGAATTTTCAAGCTACCCGCCATTCCCCGTGTCGTCCAATCGTCCAGTTTGGGGGCGGAGCGCAGCAGCAAATCCCTAATGGCCTTCTCACGCCTATGCAAAGATGTAAGGAACTGCGACCTGATACGCAAAAAAAGGACGCACCCAGATGAGCTCTCTAAGTGAAGCAATACAAATGCCGCCTCCTGTATCAAGTCCTGCTGCTCCAATTGGAGAGCATATGTGCTAGCTAACACGTCTGCGCTTGGACTGTGTCCCTCGACTTGTGCTTCTCCGTCGTCGCCTTCTTGAGACGCTCTCGTCACGCCAGGGTCATCGCGGTCGGGGAAGTCTCGTATCCGCATTGATCGGGAAAGGATGATGTACAAGTGCCACAGAATGGAGTGGTCTGCCGGTGAAGGGCCGAATGAAAGTGGGGAGGATATTTTTGCGAGTGAACAGGCAGGGTCCGCATAAAGTTTGATTAGAGAGTAAAATGCGTCTGGAGGATTCTCGTCTGGGGACAGACGCCAGTGTTTGTGCTCAGAGGAGCTATCTTCGAAGTACCACGGGACGGGAGCGGCGGCCCTATCACGTGCGTTCCTCCAGTGATTGTCGTACGCGTCAAACACCTCTGCTATTGAAGCGTCCATGAGCTGTCCGAACCAAAGGTGTAGGCCAAAGACACGCTTCCAGTCAAGTTTTTGTGAAACCAGAAGGTCGGGACATCGCTCTACCCCGGTGCCAGTTGAGCCCTCGAGTGTGTCCACAATGCCGCCAAGCAATGCGTAAATCTTGCGTAGGTTTGAGTCGATGTGCACATCCACGCGCTGCTCGCGCCATATTCGTAACTGGGACAGAATGTCCGCTCGAAATTCTAGGTCGCCACCAGCTTGGGACAGAAGCGCGGCAAGCTTCAAGTTTCCACCTTCCATCGCGGCCTCGCAGGCCTTGTCGATTTGATGACCAGTCAGAAGGCTGAATGTTGCGGAGGCTGAACCCCTGGAGAAGCTCCCCTTTACTTCCGCATCGATAGTGGGAGTAACAACGCCTTCGAGCCATTTCGAGAGGGCCTCCTTTCTGCGGACTGCGTGGACTCGGTTGCGGACGTCTATACTGATAGACTCGTCGAGTTGGAGGTCAATTTCGTCGAACAATGCGTGGCCAAGGCGGAAAAGATGTGCGGCGAACGACTGTTCGGTGGAAGGAAACAGAGACACGAAAGATCCAAAGGACAACTGTCGAGAGGGACTGGCAAAGGGGATGCCCTCGGCGTCAAACTGAATTGGCGAGTTGGTGAGGTGATGCGAAAGCAGTTTTGTGGAAAGACTCGTGTCTGTGCCTGGCACGGATAATGGCACCGCAGTTTTCGTGATCACAGACGTGTTCGCGGTATGCTTTCTACGGCCGATTCAGCACATTAGAGTCGGAGCGACAGCCATGAGGCTTACCGTGTTGATGACGGGCCGCATAGCTGCCCTAGGTGCACCAGGTTTCCGGAGGGTCCCCAACCAACTCGGAACGATCGCCCGAACGCAAGGCCAGCATCGACCATGGCGTCCTCCGCGCCGTTCACAATTGAAGCAGAACTCTCCACTCTGGCGTACTTGCGGGAGGGGCGGAAAGCGACGGGTTCGATGTCATGAGCAAAAGAAGCTCGCTGGCACGTGTAGTATGAATGACGGTTATGTGCACATTCAAGAGGGGCATACCTCTTGTGTTGCGACCCTCAGGCCATCGCCTTCAGAGTCCCGGCTGTGTTTCCTGTGCAGACCATTGGGTGTCATACGCGCCCGATCGGGTTTTTCTGCGTTCATTTGTTTCAACGCTTCCGCTGTTTCTGGCCCTCTGAACAAAGACGCCTGCATAACGTGCATTTTTTGAGGGTCGACACCTATCCGCTGCGCCCATGGAATGATGCTAGCATCACCGCGCCGGTGCTCTGGATGCAGCTCATCTGAGCTTGAAGCCGACGAGTCGCCAGATTCCTCCTCTTCTTCTCCCTCTCCTGGGTCCTTGGTGGTGTGCACACCTCCGCCGGTTGGGCCGAGATGGCGCTGGTTATCAACACTGAGTTGCGAGGAGTCACTATGTGGTTCTTCTTCATCCGCACGCGACGATTCAGAGTCGGAGACCATCTCCGCGTCTTCATCGACTCGTTGAAATCGAGGAGGGGGAAATGCAGAACGAGTCTTTGGCTGGGGCTGCTTCTTGGGGGGAGACGTGGTATATTGTTCATCGTCCTCGCTGGTATCGCTGGCTAAAGCGCTGAAGCGAGCCATGGTTTATAGAGGGACGGCGACAATAACGTCGAGACAAAGGTTAAAGTGATCACCTGATCACCACGTGCTCATGTGCAACGTGCATCCCGTGATCTGCTGATGACCTAATTTGTTTTTGTATCGACGACTATACTCGTATCTAATATAGTGGTTGCACACCGGTCGATCAGGCTCGCACCCGTATACATGCGTTAAGTACGGCCGTGTAGATCACCATTCAAATTAGATCGGAGTTGCTGTGACTACGTCTTCACTTCTACACGCGTCTATTACTTCGCTTCGGCAATGGTTCCGCAACTCGGGCAACGTCGACTCTCCTCGCTGGACATCCATTGTTCTATCAACGGCTTGAGCTGCGTACCAAGGTCCGTCACATGAAACGATGTTTCCCGAATGACGGTGGGCCCCTCGTGCCCAGGAGCTCGGCAATACCAACGCAGCCGATCTTCATTCAAAAAGAGGGGGGACCGATGAATATCACATATACCCACAAGAAAGAACAATACATACCGATGGTAGACTTAGGTCGCACCCTCTCTATCACAATTCCAACTGTATTGGCGAAGCGCACGGGATTGTGTGGGGTGTTACCTGAGGCGCATAATTAAAGTCAGGTAAGTATGTCGGTGGATTACTGAGTCAGCCTTACTTGGCAGTAAAAACATCTCGCCTTCCTTGATGTTAATGTCACGGAAGATGCCATCGTCCACGACACGAAGGAGCATGTCACCCTTATGCTGATAAAACCATTCCTATTCGATCAAAGACGATATAAGAGACCGTCTTAACGAATTTTGGGACATGCACCTCGGTTTCGTTAATATGGTAGTCTGCACGTGCGTTTGGGCCACCCACAGCCATAACAACAAAGTCCGTACCGGAGTGCAGACAGAAGTTGTTCACTGGTGGTTGCAACCGCTCACCATTATCCCTGAGCCAACGAAAAAGGTCGAGGGGGGGCATGAGGGGCATTTTCGTGATGGTTTCTCCTCAAGGATCAAAGATAATGTAATCATCATGTCGAGGGAGATGAGTTGAGACAGGGGTTCCCGGGTTCAAATCTTAATCGTGATGGTGCAAACTCGTGGGATTTTTTATCAATCATTACCACTCCTCGATATCGTCATCTTCTAAATACCCCAAGTACGCGGCTTGATCATTGCTGGCATGTGATTGCCCTGTCTCCCTTATCTCGCCTTCGTCGCGGTCAACGGCCTCTGCCTCAACATCTCCTTCACCCATGGGCACCGCACCTATGGAATCCTGTCCGAACACAAGCTCCGAGAAAGCACGGTGTCCATGCGGGGTACGCCGGCCTAAGGTCCGCAACACACCTCCCAGCTCTGTTGTTATCGCGACTCGAGACCACAATCCAGTCTGTAAGACATCTGTATTCATATGAGGACAGAGAACAACGCATGCTACGTACGCTAGGAAGCCAGTTGGAGGTTTGATCCAAAGCGTCTCGCGCACTCTGTTGTTTCTGCAACGAGCTAAAGAACGCAGGCTTGAATATACGCTGTCCCGTACGCGGAACAGGGGTGGGTAAGGAGTGGAGTGTTCCCAAAGCTTGTATGTGAAATGCGTGGGGGTTAGCGTCGTACCACTGTTTGTGGTATCAGTATCGTGAGGAGAAAAAATTAATGAAGTACGAGCATTCTCAGAGTTGTTGGCATCTGTCCAGCTGAGATTATCGATCAGCGAGCTGCATTGCTCGACACTGGAGCAATATTGTGTGTAATTTTGATGGACGTAAAGCCCAAAAAGCGATGCATCAACTGGTGTGGACGCATAAAGCAGCTGCAAATGGACCAGAGCTTCAGAGAAATCGCAGAGTAATCCTCATAGAGGTGACGGACATTGACATCTACTCGACTTGTTCTTCGTTCCTCCGTAGCCAACCACGGGGGCAGTGGTGGTGGATCATTCAGTGTTCGGTCGAGCACACGTTCTCGCGAGATGTCTTTTGCAGAAGCGGACTTGGGATGAGGGTCACCCTTTCCTGCATAGACTTTGAGTATTGCGAATCTGAAATATAGAAGCACGATCGAACGCTTGTTGTACATTATCTTCCCTATTAAATGAAAAAGCAATAAAGCGTTTTCCTTTTGCGTCGTCGATACAATCGAACCAACACTGAGGTTTATCAGATCTCACAAAACTGTGTGCCGATCATTACTCACTTGCTTCTGCTTGACTGTTTCCAAGATGCGGAACGTGCACACGTAAATTCTAACGTCATGATCGCACTGCGCACATCTCCTCCAGCGCCTTCTACGACTGAGTTCAAAATACTCTGTGAGAGCCGCACATTTGCTAACGCTGTCACGCGCTTCAATGCGGAAGCGAGCAGAGTAGGCGCAATTGGGTTGAATCTTGAGATCGTTATCAGTGTTGTGATAATTTACAATGAGACACGGAGATGAAAAAAAAAACCTGATTTCCGTGAAAAGATGAGCGGGCAACCCCGGCGGAACGACTGCCCGCGCGTCTATCACGACATCACGACTCGAACTGCCATTGGAACTTGCTTCCACACAGAGACCGGCATCGCTGACGACGAGCACAACCGGGGCCACACTCGGGCCATGTTCCACGTGGGTCCGGAGAGCATCGTGGAAGCGAGCACGAACAGCCGGATGCAGGATATTGGGGAGGTCCTCAACCAGGACAAGCTTCTGTCGTGCGGACGTGAATATAGACGTGTAAGCGCCTGCGCGCGCCAAGAAGGTGGAAAAGACATCTGGGGTATTGGCTAATTCCAGATACCATTTTGAGCACTCGTAGACAACAGAGCAGAAGACCTACACATTGATGGCTCGCTCGCGAAAGTCGATACTTGGACTGTATTCACATGGGTCTTGTGTTCGATTATTTCGAAGTTCATTTCGTGTGCGAGCACGCGTAGAGTTGCCGTCTTTCCAGAACCAGCTGGACCGGTAAGGACGAGCAGGCGCTGTGGAGATTTTTCTGATCAGCTTCTGGTTGGTCGAATAGAAGGGGGACGTACACGATGCCCCGAGCGGCCTTGCTCGCTAAATGCCTCTACAAGCCACCTACGAACGTCGTCGACCTTGCGCTTGTGCACCGCCAGATCCCCCAGAGATTGTGGCTCATACTTGTCTGCCCAGAGACGATCGTCTTGGAGTAATGAGTTAGCTTCAAGCGAGTAAGCAATCATGCGCAGCGTACCCGGGATTTCTTCGTGTGTAGGGCCGGTAGCCTTCCCCTTCCCCTTGGCATCCTTCACTGTGATGCTAGCAGATTCTACAACGTTTGATAGACGAGGGGTAGAAGAGGGAGGCTTGTTTCCAGGCTTGAGAACTGGACGCTGAGAGAGCTTATGGGAGTCGACCGAGGTTAGTGGCAACGCCCTCGAACAGTACAGGTAGTAGCCTCTCACAGAAAGGATTGTGACATCCTTTGCGCCTTTGAATTTCTTACTAGGAGGGGGCGATTCAAACTTCAGCGTACTCTTGTGCTTCGCTCTGCCCGTCGAGGTAGTTCTCGGAGGCATACAGAATGCTGTGATTGAGGGTTTGTTTGTGTGAAGCTGCCGCCGCTCGATGTTGGTGATGTGATGCAATGACCTGGGCGTGTCGAGCCAATAACCCCCAAGCAACACGTGATCTTCCAGCTCTTGCACGACACTGAAAAATCATTATATAGGTGCACGCAGGACCAACCGATGAAATAGTTCTACGTAGTGACAGAGATATCCCAATAGAGAGGTGAATAAAGTAAAGAAGAAGATAACAAGAAAGGGAGTGGAAGATACTGTAACGATGTAATTAGACTGTGCTTAGACCAGAACCACAAAAGTGCTTTCGCAGAGTTCAGTCAATGACGACAATATCTTCATCCATGGGCCCGTCCCCATCCAATAAAACCAAACCATCCTCTTCGAGGCGCCGCGATGTACCTGGAGAATGGTTGGAAGTCGAGGCAATTCGCGCACGCTTTGCTGGCTGAGTCCCGTCCAAATCGTCAGGAGCTGGCCGTTTTTGTGCACCCAGCGGCGTTTCTGGAGGCGTCAGAGGTCGCGAAATAGCGGGCTTTGCCCTTTGATTTGGTTTCGGTAGGGGATCGGGAAGTATCATTGCGGGGCCATCAAGAGGGTGGTTGGGTCTGACGCACCGTTATCAGTGACCTGAGTTGTGTGGTGACGGACGAACTCACGGGAGGGAGCAGATGGCGAGGGTAATCGCCTCGAGCTCGCCATCTTCGTCTACGATGCTAAGAAACTTGCCCTTCGTCACACTGAGACTCTCAAGAGTGCGATCGAGATTGTCCTCGAAATCGGGATCGCTGAGCATGCGCTTATCCTCGTAGGTACTTACTTCTCGCCCAGATCCGTCTAAGATACCTTCGAGCACTTCTGCGAGCGTCATACGTGAAGGGTCACATTGGAGCATGGCATAGGTATCGCGACAAACTCCGCAATGAGGGTCCGGCAATGAAAGTTTGATGGCGCTCAGAGGTGCAGAAGGCTTGAATTGAGCGTGTACGTTGCGCATGGAATCATAGGCTGCGCGCAGTAGGTGCAATGCCTGTAGCACAATTAGGCCGGAAATGATTGCATTAGTTGTCGCAATAGCAGGTATTATGTTCCCTGCCATTTCTGTAGACATATCTCATTATGGGGACCGAGAAGACTGATGAGGTTCTGCTCGCACCTTTCACTTCCCAGCGGCTCTTACCCGGAATTCCGTATGCCGCCGACCGTAGGTTTGCCGCCGCCGTGACGAAATCTAGTGTATCGTCATCATCTTTGTCAAAAGATATTATCTCCTCTTTGCCCGTCACGAGACGTTCTGCGAGGCGCTCGGTACTGTAGGCGAGCAACATGAGCACGTCGTTGCGACAGAGGAAATCCAGAACACCAACCTTGAGACAAACAAAACTAAATTTTCTCGAAGGGAGAGAGAGCGTTGATCTTTCAAGCCATGACTGGGCCTGACCGTAGTATCGTTCACAATCGCAGCAGTGCTGTTACCATTATGGCTGGAAGTGCTTCCGCTCGGTTGTACGTCGACATCCCTGCCCCCATTCGCATGGTGCGAGCTGCCATCAGCTGGGCTATCAACAGCACTGGCCGCTTGCCCGCGTAGAATAAACTGATCACTTTGGATGAGATCGAAATCTAGTGGCACTGGTTTATCTCGGAAACGCCACATATCTTCCATGGAGAGTAGGTTGAGGACATCGCGGTGGAATACCTTGGGGTATAACTATAAGGACCAAACGCCATTGGACCGTGGAGGACTGCACCTTCTGAAACACCATTTTTGCTGCACAAGAACTGGTGTTCTGGGAACGCAGAGCTGTGCGGACGGACTTAAACGCCTGTGCCTCCTTTCGTAGATTCGCAATTTCTTGTGCTGGGAAAAGTAAGAGCACCGGGATGAAGGCCGGAAAGAAAGACAGATATATGGAGTCAAACGCGAGGGTACAGGACAGGGAAAAGGAAATCTCACCGTTTTCGCCCTGCTTTTCAGCCTCGTCCAGCTCGTCTGTCGAGTCCTCATCTTCTCCAAAAAGTTGCCTGTCTCATGCCGGTTCGATAAACGCCGCGGAATGGATAACTCGTATGAGGGGTGGTGGGGTGAAACTTACGGCACGAGATAGCTTTTTGCCCAAACGATGCAGTGTATTGGCTGAGTCGGCGTTGATCGGATGGTGCATACGGGAAAGGTCTTAGGAGTTGGCTTCGGGATGCAATCAAAGCATTCGGTTCGGTCCTGTCAACACGAATTGGGATTATACATTCGACCAGAGAATGTATCTGTATCCATACCTTCAGCAGAGGTTGGACTTGGCCTAGATACCCAGCCGTTCCAGATTCGACCAATGGAATATTTCCTGCCATGCACATTCTATTCACGTGTCGCCGTGCATCTAAGAGACCAATGTGAAATTTCCTAAGGAAACGCACAACATGATAACATACCTAGATTATCTAGCGCGTTCAAAACAATATCGAAGCCTCGAAACCATGCCAAGTCAAACTGCGTGTCTTTGATATTCCCATGAATGGGTGTGATGTGGACATTGGGATTAAATGCGGATGCAGTCCGGGCGGCCACCTCGAGGATCATATTAGGCCATACGGCGAACATGCTGGATGAGAACAGCATACCAAGGCCTTGCTTTGCTTCACGTCCTTCTTTCTGAACAAAAACTGACGATTCAAGTTGGAGAGGTCGATTGTGTCGAGATCGAGAAGTGTTATATGACCGAATCCCGCAAGCACGACGTTCTTGACTGGAGAAACAACGGTGAATGGTGAGTCCGAGAAAATGGAAGAAGACATACGGAGCTCGCAACCAATGCCACCAGCACCCACCATGAGCACTTTGACGTTGGGTAGCCGGTCGTGCAACTTGGGTCCAAGAATGGCCCGAGTATGAGTGTTTCGGGACTTTGACAGTGAGAGAGGAGCCATAAGTCGGTCTCGGCTACGAGTGGTGCTCCGTTGAGGCTGTCAATGGATGACGAGGCGAAGACGGCAGTCCGTGTCCTCGGTTCAAATTGAAGCGCTTACAACTGAGCGCTCGTGGCTCGCGTTTATTACATTTCGCGAATGACGCGTGACACGCCTCGAGCTGATCCATTCCATTGCAGTACTACAACAATAACCTTTATACATTTATGGCTCTATTCCTAACCGCAGCTCCCTCCTAAAACACGACCATAGGGCCAATGAAAAATGATTTCTTGGCAAAAGTTTCTACGTGTTTATAAATGGAGACTGGGCACGATACTGTGTCTGAGTTCAAGTTGACGCCCTTGGAATGGGGGATTGGCCTCGAAATCGAGCGTCCATTGCTTGTGCAACGCGAACAGTGCTTTGGGGGGTGTGTCGACGATCCACGGTTCGCGGGGACAGCAGGGGGGTGGGTACGTGTAAATGATATTGGGAAGCGAGATGTGGCGTGTTCCTTGAGCAAATCGTCGTTTGATCCGACCAGCTGTTCAACTTCACCGAGAGGGACACGACCGTCTTGAGCTGTATGCGTTTCTTCTGCTGCTCCGTCGGCCCGGCGATCCGGTGACGAGAGACACGGACACTCGGTGACACCAGCGCCTCGGATGTCCGGTTTGTGGTGGAGGCGCCAATCCCGCCTTCGGAAGCTCCGCGTTTATTCGGCACTATCTGCACATGTCGGTTCTTTGGCGCGGTCGTTCTTGTTTGATATCCGTGCTTCCTCTGCCGATGACGCAGCAAGGCACTTTTGTCAAAGGTAAAGTAATTACAAGCCGAGTCATCCTGGCAGTGAAGCCGTTGTCCGGTGCTGTATGTGAAGGTGAGCCAGAAACACACCGACGTCAAGGTGAAACTACATACTGCTTTCGGATGTGATTCTTGAGATTTGAAAGTTGCATGCTCCCGTAATCGCAGTTAGGTTCGGGGCACCAGTGCATCCTATGGATGTGTCGTTGGTGGCGCCACATCGCAATATAGATTTATAGCCTTACCACCGTTCCGGCTCGGGATCATGGAGTCGTTTGTGCCGTGGCATGTCAGACTGGCGTGCCAGTTGCTTGCCACACACATCACATATAGCAAGCGAATTCGCTCGTCTCGAGGGCTGCACATGCCGCATCCTAAGTAAGCGTCAAGTCTCCTCCAAATAACTGCACTAACCGTGGCCTTACGCCGGGCCTCTGAGACTATGGATAAATGGCGCATGTGTTGTAAGGGCCGAAGAAGTCCACAAAGTATTAGAAACCCGATGAGCAAAGATAAGCAGGTGCAAGGGAGGGATGAGAAAGGCTAAGAAATCCCTCCAGGCTCAGGCAGCCCTGCGAGTCGAATTTATGTGGTCGCCCCTCTTCGGCAATTTATTAATTTGTTGCTGAAAAAGGATTTAAACCCAAGCGAGAAACTCGGAAATGTTGTGTGGTCCGTCAGGGGGTTTAATTTTAAGCAAGACACACGACATGCTGCATAAATTCTACCTTCAGAGGTGTTTGCTGACATAACTTACAATGGGATACAAAAAGAAAGAAGCCCATCAGGAAATGTGTCTCCAGATGAGTCGTACCCTGGTAGCATGTGAATCAGATCAACAGACAGAAGAAGCAGACGACACTAACTTCTGCCAATGCGCGAGACACCGACGCCGACGCCGACATCAATCGACATGGCGCTACCCGACGGAGTTCCAAAGCTGGATAAGCGCCGTGAGCACGTAAGAGTTGGGATACCTCGGCCGCCAATTGTCGGCCGCGGAGCAGAAATGGTAGCCCCGCGAGTAAGAGTAAGGATACGGAGGTTGCACGTGGTCGAACATGATTCTCGCCCCAGATTTGGAAATGCCACGAAAGTATAGAGATTCCCTACTTCAACGTCTTCGATGCTCACGTCGCCAACTCGTACGGGGAACATGAAGCGAATGGAAGTACTCTGATGTAAATGGGGGTAATGCATTTGCGGCTTGCCGCCACTGAGGCTTCCACGCATACAAGCGATGAAATCAAGGTGATCCAGATGCAGCTTAACTCGTGGTTCGTATCTTTATAAATGATTAGCTTATGGAAGGTGCACCGACTGACCACTAGAGTCTAGAACACAATTCTCAGAAGTCACTTGATATTTCAAGTGCGGATGCCCAATGAGTTGTCGAGAGGATGAAAGCAGCAAATGTACCCGTCGTACAACGAATCTGCCCCCCAAAGCCCCAGTGTAATGCCATATCCACGAGTCCTTCAACGATTCAAAACAGTCCGACAAGATCCGCAAACGGATCTTTTCCTTGCGGCGTAGACACGCGCTGAGGTGGCGAGGATGTGGCTTGTGGAACTAAATGCTGCTGTAGGGTGCTCGTAGCGGCGAGATTGCTCGATGGAGGCGTCCTCACGGCACCCAGCGGAGAGCTTACGCCAGGAGATCCTACACTGACCCGACGCTTGCGATTGGCTCTGCAACGGTGGGGTGTTGGGTAACTTTATTTGACCAAATTGAGAAGGACGCGACGGAGGCGTAGATGTTCCAGGAAGCGAGGATGTATACTGTGGAGAAATTGCAGATACTTGTTGGTTGGTATTGTTCGGTACCAGCGGGGATATTCCAACACCGCGAGAGGGTGCCACCACCGGAGGTGCGGTAGCAGGTGAAGTGAAAGACACTGAAGAATCAAAGAGACTCGCGAGGTCGTCGGCTGGTTTGCTACCAGAACCAGCACCGCTGCTCGAGCCTGCCTGGGGCGGAGCATCGTCGAAATCGATGAGAGAGAGCGATTCGCTATTGTTCGGAAGAAGTTCTGACGGAATCGAAGCGGGCGGTGTCTCCCCCCGTTTGAATGCCTCAGTGTCGTGCAAGGACATTGTTGATCTGGTCATTCGTTTGTAGGTATGTATCTAGGGTCAAAACTGTCAACGTCAGAGATATTCACGCAGTAAGAGAACAGTGCTACCAAGTGATTCCGGATCGTCGGATTCTGCATCTGAGATCCATTTCTGAATCTTGGGTCTCGAGTTGAGTAGGATCGTAGCAACTTGCTGGAAAACCTCATCAGTCGCTTACGTAAGAATATAATGTGGTCAATTTTACATCGTAGACATCGCCTTTCACGAATTTCTCCCCGCTTTCGGTATCCACGTTGTCAAGCATTTCGTGAAGGAGGATGACCTTCTGTTCTAATTTATTTAGCTCCGTCAGAGCTTGGGAGCGATAGTCCGGTTTGGCATCAGGATTCGCGCCTGCCAATGACTTCATGAGTTCTTGTGCAGCTGCGAGGTCCCGTGGAGTCCCTCTCCGGATGAGCTCCTGAAGTTTGGCGGACTGTGCTTCTCTGTCCTCATTCTCGAGCTCCTCCGCTGATTTAAGGTTCTTGGAGGAGGATGAGCATAGGAAGGGTCAGTACAGAGTGCGATGCGTACAGATGTAGCTGGGACGGGAGCAGTGCGCGGAGTGTCGCGGAAACGATAGCCCTTGAAAGACAGCAAGCGATGCATATCACGGATGTTCCCCAAATCATCGCGCCAGCGTGATTCCACGCAAATACCCTCTTTCCAGCCATGGATAAGATCGAGGATGCGAGACATGACGGGACCGGGGAATGGTGGCGGGCGTTCTGGGAACCGTCGGACGAGCTCGTTGAGGAATTCTTTGGTGGCGATTTGAAGGTGGAACGGATATCCGCACATTTGAACGAGGGTATCGAGCAAACCGATGGCGAGAAACGTGACATGTGGATTGCGGTGGTTCACTGCTTGAACGATGAGCATCGCAGCTTCTCGTGGACTGGGTCAGCGCAGATAGGGTTAGCGTGTCGATGAATCATGAGAATCTGGATGCACCTATTAGCTTTCTTTTTATTGATGTACTCCGCGATTTCGATATGAAGGGCATAGTTATTCTCTGGCTGAGCCGCGGTAGTAACACGGGTGATGAGAAATTCAAGTTGGGAGGTTCTCGGCCAGGCGCCTGGAGGGTTATTCCACATCGTATATAAGATATGATAGCACGATCAGCGACCTGGGAACCAATAACCGACGGCGGGTACCGGGATACGTCTCAAGGTGAGTGTGAGCGTTGGTCAGCTAAGGAAAGGGTGAGCGTGAGAGAATCCACGTTTACATATCGTGGGTCATTCTGCCTCCGCCTCAGCCACTGCCACATTGTTGGCACAACCAAGGAACGGAAACCTTCCGGTATGTCGTGGATCAGTGTTCAGACAACAAGTTGAAAGTCTTGGACCTATTCGCTATCGTAAATTGGGTTCTTCCTGAGGTGGAACGGTGCGCATTTTCGGCTCACCCCCCATACAGTGGCAGTCTCATAACTCTGTTTTTTGACTTGGAAATTGCTCTACTTGCCAGTAGATTCCAGATCTACGACACTCTTCTGACTCTGTCTTAGATGTCCTTTAACGGCGTGCACAGAATTACTAGGGGGCCGTTAAGAGACATAATTTGTGGTCTCTCGGACCAGCAGCGAATGCCAGGCATGTACTGCCGGAACTCTCGGAGAGGGTAACGGCCCTTCATATGACCCCGCTTGACTCCTACAGGTGTTTGCAGTGTGCATCTACATTTCTTTGCAAGACCCGGATGTCAGCGACGCTCTCATGCACCTTTACAAAGGTTTCTTCAGACGCCTGGTTAACAAAGAAATGGTCGAATTGCTCTCTACCCTTACGTTGGCAACGCCGCCAACACGCCGTGGTTTGGACAGCGTGACCAGTGAAGTGTGGAATGTTGTTAGGAGAGACAGATACTGGGATTGTGCTGCGGAGACCGATAGGCTAACTCAAGAGGAAGCTGGAACGACCACAGCGCAGACCCTAGAATTGGTCAACAACGTAAACAAGGACACAGACGGTGCGTAATGTCAAGCCTTCTGCATGCTTGGATCACAGCCGTACATCAGTGGAGTTGACAGAGGTACCCGCTATCATACGACAGATGACAGATAGCGGGGGTGTGAGCTGCGAAGGACACCCAAAACCCGAAACGTCCTGGCATCCGTCGCATCCAGAGTTCGGCACCGCACAGCCGCGAGCTGGTTTACCCAAAGCAACGTTTATGCGGAGTAAGAAAAAACAGGTAGATTTGCGAAAAACTGTTCTCTTCGTACCCGCGTGCCCCTTCTGCGACCGCTCGGATCGAGTACTCCGCGCCAAAGAGCTTCCTTGGAGATCGATCTGTCATGGACCCAGAGCAAAGCTGACCACGTGTTTTTGACTTCCTTTTCATGATTGCTTGACGTTTCCTTGGTTGTGCAACCTTCTCGCCCGTAAATCTCTTACTGGCAATCACACCCTCCTTGGTTCTCGGACATTCGAGCTCCACCCATGATTGACCCTGTACGGTATAAAATCGCCCTGAATTACGGACCCCTCAATATGATACGCCGCTCAACACTGGTCGGCCAATCAGGACTAATCAGGGCCGTTCTGGAAACATACCATTTGAACGTACGAGTATCACACGGGTATGGCGTGGGATGGCATGTCTCTTTATTTAGCCCAACCGCATCTGAACTAGATACATAATGTGTAAAGTGCATTGTTGACACTACTATCGTGGAAGACGTCATGGTACTATTGGTACCGTAGACAATTGAAAGCACCTACTACCATATCGCTCTACGTGGATTCCCCAGCTCAGATAAAACCCCTCACCGTCGCACTGACTGGATGTAAATGTTGGTAACGACTACCGCACGTCCGCGTCCGATCACACGCAGCATCTGCCAGTGGTGGCCTTTGCCCACAGCGGCTCACTCGAGGTTGTGGAGTAGACCGTGACACAAACGTCAAGGCGAAAATGGAAGCCTACACCACTCCGTCCATCAGAAAAAACCTCCCGCGCTAGCGAGAGATAAGTCACATCTCGCACTGGTACATGGGAAACCTCAGGTTGCCGATACTCAACGTACTCAACGTAAATGAAATTTCTATGACCAAGAGAACCGGACGCAGTTGCCATTTTTTCGCGAGAAATCATGGAAACAACAAGCAGGGTGTGCAACTATCAGGGTCCGGACGTTTCAGAAAATCACTAACCCATTTCTGCACCCTCAACAACAGCAGACGTCCTACTTTTGTCCACCTCATTCGATTCAGAATCGTTGCCTGCGCTCGTTTTGCCACCAGGACTTGTTCTGTCCAATCCCGGTATGGAATAGGCAAGTGGTCCTGGCGATGCTCTGAGACTCGGGTCCCAGCATGGACGTGGGGAGGGATGAAGAATACCGCGCAACAGTTGGCTCTACCTTGGGGAAGAGATCGGCAAAGAAACTGCTGAAATATCGGAAATGTGAGAACCACGCTACAGAGGTGCGGGACTTTCCGTGGACGAAGATATCGACGAGGGCCCAAAACAGAAGCAGAGGTGATTGGCAGGGCACCGTGTCCCCATAGACAGCGGCGGAGATAATGCGACGATAGAGCTACATGTGACCCGAAACTTGATGAAGATACCAGTGGGTGTCCGGGTCGTTTAGGGCAGTCCGGATCTGATTACGCCGTGGGAAATCAAACCGAAACGAACTTTGGGAAGAGATGAGGCCGCGGTCTAGACAAGATGCGAGGAAGTCGACAATGCGAGAAAGTGGGGCTAATACGTTTCTTGAATGTCAGTCAGTTGTGAGCCCACGTGGCGACCACCATTTGTGTTACAACTCTGAGAATAACAAAGACGAGACTTTCATTGTGGGAATTTTCCGCGTGTTGGCCCTTGGTTTCGAGCAACAGGGGTGTTTGTTATTGCCCTCTGGCGAGTGCGACTAGGTGTCCATTAAGGCTTTGCTGTTGCGACCTCGGCTGGGGAAATGACCAGATGGCGATCTATATTTGAGATGGCAGGGGGCGCGACCATCGTGACACATGGTCGTGGCACGGTCAGACTTGGAGTTGCGAAGTCACCTTTCGGGTTGCTGCTACTTGTCTGTCCATTGACTTTTGATCATAGAGATCAAAGTTGGTATCTCCATGCAGTAGCATTCATCGAGGATGGTGCAATTTACGACTTTGAGGTATTGCGTGTATGATACCTACCCAGGTCCGCATGCGCTCCCCCTCAGCCAAAGTAAGAAGTAATTCACTTGGGCCCAAAGCCATAGTCATTCGGAACCGTGCTGTTGACCAACATGTGCGGAGTGGACGCGCTGGAATTATACTCACGAAGAAGGTTATGTTAACATTGATCATGGGAGCTCGAAGCGCGAGGCTAGGTGTACTTTTGTAGCACCAACGACAGGTCGGTGTGAAGGTAGGTGAGGTATGCAACAAGAAAAATACTGCGGCGACATCCTTATCCGCGGCTTGACCCCTTTCGACGAGGGACCTCTCCTTTTGTGTTCTAGGAAACCTCGCGTTTCTTGCGACCGCGTTCACTAGTGATGTCCCACTTGCCGAAAAGTAAACTAGGAGGCCTGGTGAGCGTGTGGCATGGGCAGAGAAGAGTGGAGTGATGCACTCAAAGGCGGCCATGATTGTCCACTTGCGGTTGTCAGCTTCTGGGAACACAAGAGAACGTGGGCCGTAAAAAACCTGAGGTCAAATGGCATAAGCGAGGAGCTATGAAAGGGCCACCAGTGACCAAGGAAGGTACGAGCCTCGTCGTCGACCTCGTGCTTCTTTCGAGGTAAGCAGTGCATAAACTTCCAGTCGGGATTGGCGCCACCTTCGCGGCAGAGCGCCTCCGTCACTTGGTAGCCGGCGAAGTCGCGCACACGCTGCTCGTACTCCGCTTCTTGACCCATCGAGACCCTGTTTCATGGTGAAAGTCAGTACCAAGATGAACGACTTTTGAAATTAGAATACCAAGTATCAGTTACGACTACGTCTGCACCTTGGACTGCCTCCCGTGGGTCTATGCCCCACCAAATTTTCTCATTGCACTTGAGCTCCTTCACGCGATCCCACACAGGTACTGGTGCTTGGTATGCTGGCGGTGGAGGTGTTGCGACGCGTAGGCTATGACCAAGTCGCGGGTAAGTCACTAGCATGTCGTGTAACACATTTGCAGAATCGCCAACGTATGCGATCGTTAATGGTCGGAGTGTGGGAAGTACAGCGGTACGAGCCTTCACTGCGGATGTGGGTGGAGGAGATGAAGGGTCAAAGAGGTGCGCATGCTCGTGAAGTGTGAGAAGGTCTGCCAGAACTTGTGTTGGGTGCCAAAGTGAGGACAAAGCATTGAGGACAGGCACTGGTGAGTGATTTGCGAGTTCCTGGGGGGCACGTCAGAATGCGCACACGAAAATATCGAAATGCCACGTACTTCAATTTCGGAGTGGTCACCAACTCGGGCGAATATACCTTGGCACATTCCACCAATGACGCGGGCCGTGTCACGCGGTGACTCATTCACCCCAAACTGTATGTCTTCTTTTCCCAGAAATAATGCACGACCACCGAGCAACAGCGAAGCCGTCTCCGCAGCAACGCGGGTGCGTGTGCTGCGCTTTGAAAAGAGAAGGGCAATGGACTTGTTGAATAGGGACTGCGAGGGCATCCGAAGGCGGGGTTGCTTTCCCGAACTGAGCTGGGGTGCGAGCCAGGGTGTGGAGAGTTGCTTGAGGTGGTACGCATGTGTGACGACACGGAGGATTTGGGGGCCGGATAGATCGGCCAGTGTCATCAGATGAGGAACAATTGCCATGGCACTTCCGGTATTGTACAACGAAAGTGATGTGGTTGAACAAAAACAGACTCCATGCGCCGTGTAACAAGAGACTACGATTACGCCTCACGTGTTTTTTTCCCACACCTACCTTCTTCGCGTCTCGCTTTCCCACGCATACCACTTTCGATTGTACCGACACCGGGAGTACTATGGCAGCTCATTTCAAAGCGCAGCACTTGTGTGGCTGAGGTTCGCTGTTACTCGGTGGTCGTGCATTATTTCTGGGAAAAGAAGACATACCGCGCGCATTCTGACATGCAGGAGCTTGCAAATCACCTGTCCTCAATGATTTATCCTCACTTTGGCACCTGACACAATTCTGGCAGACATTCTCATACTTCGCACACCTCTTTGACCTTCATCTCCACCTACACCCGCTGTGAAGCATGTGAAGGCTCATACCGATGTACTTCCCACGCTCCGACTATTAACGATTGCATACATTGGCGATTCTGTAAATGTGTTACATGGCATGTTAGACCTACCCGCGACTTGGTCATAGCCTACGCGTCGCAACACCTCCACCTCCAGCATACCAAGCACCAGTAACTGTGTGGGATCGCGTGAAGGAGCTCAAGTGCGATGAGAAATTTTGGTGGCGCGCGCAAGATGGCCGCAAAGGCGACCGAGAGCGGTTCGAGTCCTCGAAAGAGAGGGAGGGTGGGAGCTTGTGGCAACATGCCATACCAGTGGGTGATGTAGTCGCGGTCAGCAGCCCGGGAACAGGCGGCGTGGAGTGGAAGAGGATGCGGTCACAACTGTTGTAGCGGCCTTACTCTAGGTTTGGTGCAGCAGAGTTACAGATGATGACTTGGTGCACAAAATCATTATGGGAAGTCACGGGTATCCTTCAACAATTAAAAATGCTTAATAATGTTTGAGATCTCCTCTCGTACAATAGACGTATGACAATGGGCTAAGACGGTAGGGCGGTCCCTGAGGCCCTCAACTGTCTGAGGGTGTGGCGTAGCCTGAAGTGCCATCGTTCTCGCAGCCATGGGCGGACCTAGCTCCCCATGTGGCGTCCGGGTGCAGAGTGGCCTTGGCGGAAACTCCGTTTACATCGGTCCTTATCAGCTCTGGGTTTTCGCAGTGTTCCCTGAGCACGCGTGTGACGTGTGGGATCACGTCCACGTGGACGTTTTTTCCCCAGAGCACATCCAGGTGTTCGTATCCACTGAGGCAGCGAATATCGAGACGGTGTTTGGGAAGTTCATGGCGCATCGCATCGATGTCCACAAGAGAATCGACGTCACCATAGAGAATGACAATGCTGGTTGCAATGTTGCGAGTCGGGAATGTAGCCGGGCGATAACCCGGGCGGGGGTTATGTTTGCTCGGCCGGAGTGTGGGAGTGTACATGTCATCGTCGTACATGACGAAACGACCGGAGCGCATAATTTGGAACCAGTGCACAACAGACTTTGTGCTAGCAAAGGAATAAAGATGGGCATAGGCCGCGAGTTTCTGTGTGGAAGTAATGTTGTGGGAGTACCAGGAGAAAAGGAAGACGAGAGAGGCGTCGATGAGACGGCAAAAGATCGGTGGATAGAGAATATTTTGCCACATGAGAGCGGAGGAAAGGATAGCACGACGGCCGAAGATGAGGAAAAGGAGAGTAGGTCTGACGACGGAAGTACGAGGGTGAGTGCCAGTCAGGGAATGAATGAAGGGCTAAAGACTCACGAAGCTTTCATGAGACCGTCAACGAGAGGGGCAGAAAGACCTTTCGGGCGCATTGCGGGTGCGAGAGCGATGAACACGTTTACTTTTTGGTTCAGCTGGGGGTGAATGCTAAGGGCGGCAAAGGCTTGGGCAGTCCCCTGACTGAAACCAACATAACTGAGACTCGGGGCACGGGTGATCTGGAGAATATATTCGATCGAGTCTGGTATATCGTGCCATGCAAAGTCGTCAATGGAAAAGTTCCAAAACTTGGACGAGTTGGGGTCATGATGGATGGACTTTTTGGAGTACTTGTTGCCTCGATTGTTGCCAAGCCACACATCATAACCCTAACTCTGCAAGGACGAAGGGGACAGAGCGTTCTGGGTCTGTGACACAGACCCATACTTCGGAGTTCATGAGAAGACCATGGTGAGATAGACGACCGGTTTTCCCGTGGAAATGCCGGGGGCAGGGGGAGGTTCGTTCCTCGGGCCAGGGATGCGGAATATTCCTAGTAGATAGCCATCTTTCGTAAGGACAACGTGCTCTTCTACGTCGTGATAACCAAAGAGGGCACAAAGGTCTTGAAAATCATTCGCCTTGCGTATACGATCGGCGAAGCGCGTGGCTTCTGGTGTTGAGGTGTCGGCACCAACGAAGTAGTGGAAAAGAGCGCGAGACTTGAGATAGAACCAATTGATGACGGATTTTGGGAGGAACAGGATGACAAGGTGAAGAGCGCCTTCGAATATGATAAAGATAGATCCAACGAGGAGGGCGACAAACTCGTGTGAGCGGAGACGTGAGAGAAAGGGCACGTCTGCCATGTGGGGAGTGCAATGCTGTAATGGGTCGACCCTGGCGCGCCAGAGCGCCTCAAAGGTGGAGATCACGGCAATGGCCGGGATCTGCTCACCCGCTCGGGCAACTCAGCGCGCATACACCCACGCTTTCACCATCAACGTCGACAATGAAGAGATCAGGTTCCGGTCCAAGAGCTTCCTCTCCGACAAACACATCCTTCTCTGGGATATCAAGTTATCGTAATGACTCGTACAAACCGCTCAGAAATAAATCTTCGGTCACATCTCCTCCCCTCGACCCGCATATTGTTGCGCGCACTCATTATGACGAACTCAGCAAATACCTCTTTTCATACCTCGCCAAAGGTTGTGTGCTCTCTTTATGTCTGATCCTCCTCTCTCATGCTCCTCGTTCCCTCAGAACCCGCCAACTCTCGTTCGACTGCACGACAGAAACTCACCAGACTCACTCGCCAGCAATTCCAAGAACTCTCCACAGATGTCTACGATGAATTGATCAGACGGAAGAACAACGCAGATACGAACCAAGGTGCCGTCATCGTCTTCTCAAAGATGCCCCTTCATCACCTCACACATTTCACATCAGTCCCCTTTCTTCCCGTGCGCGATGACTTCCATCCAAAGCGAAATCAAGCTCGGCAGAAGCTTGCCACTCTCCCGACATCGCGCTTCAAAGATCTGTCTAGCGATGTCTACTATGAACTTGTTCGCCGCTACCCGGAGTTCAAGGAGGAGGCACGTCTCATTCTTGCCCGTCACTTCAACCCTTTCATATCATTCACAGCCTTCCGACGTCAGTCTAACATCACCCGGTTCCACTTACGATGACTTCCCATCTCCTGATTTCCCCACTGCGCCACGTGAACGTGACAGAGAGCCTCCCGCGCCAGCCCGTTTAGGTCGCCTGTCTGAAGATCGAGAACGTCCTCCCAGTGGCGGCGCACGTCCTCGCCGTAGTCAGGACGATTACAATCCTCCTGTAGTAGGACGACGTGGCGATGACCCATATGGAGAGGCAAGTCCGAATGAACCGCTCTCCGATCGCGACCCCTATGCCTCTTCTTCCCGACGTAAGCCGTCCCAAGACACCACCGCAACCGTCCGTTCCCAACCACAGGATTCTGGTCGCCGCCCGAGTGTTACTAGTGCTAGTGATTCAACTGGGACAGCTAACGCACAAAGCGCCACCGTTACCAGTGGGATCATTATCCCCAACAAGAGCACTATCGCGGAGGAGGACATCGAGGTTCCTTATGGCCGCAGCGAAAGCGCGCCTGAAGATGGCGATGGTGAGACCGATGAAGTCGAGGGTGGACTCAGCGCTCTGGCTAGACGCCTGGGTCAAGACCCTGACACGGACGGTGGGGGACGCAGCGACGACTACTTCGATAAGATTTCCTTTGGGCGCGCGAGTGTCGCCAGCGACCGATCGGCCAGGGCCGGTGGAGGCAGAGTGAGCACTGCCCTCAACGAAGATAACGAGAAAATGCGCCGCGAGTACGAGTTTCGCATTGCTACGATGCAAAGCCGTATCACTGCCCTGGAACGAGCGATCGAAGATGGTGACCTACGTGGACGTCAGCTCGAACAGTCCGATCAGCGCGTCAAGCAGTTAGAGGAGGAGCTTGACAAGTTTCGGCGTGTATGTTTCGTATTTACCCCTTTGACCCTAGGCTCAATCCTCTACAGAGGGCTGAGGAACATGGCGCTGCGATGTTGGCGCTCCAGAAGGAGCTCGACAGCATGCGGGAGGACGCACAGCGCAGTCGGGAGCGTGAAGCGCGTCGCGCACAACAGGACGAAGAGGAGCTACATATCCTGCGCGAACGTTGCGAGCGACTCGAAGAGGAGCACACCTCAGGCGTGAACGGTGTACGTTATGCTACGTTTCGTAAACCCCTCACAGCCTGACTCCATGATAGGCCGACGTCGAAGTCGTTGAGCAGCTGCGCTCGGATATGGAGGGCTTGATTACTGAAGTGACCGACCTCTCTCGACGGAACGACGAGCTTATGACGTCCAAGGACTCTGACCTCGTCGTCATCCGCGACCTCGATGTACAACTTAAGGAATACAAACGCAAGTATGAGCAAGCTAAGACCGAGCTCCGCTCAGTCAAAGGTATTTCATATTCCCACTCCTTCCTTGACTTCTTCTCACAATCAAACCAACAGCCACATCTGCGCTGTTCCTACAGAAACCCAAATTCGATGACCAGCTACCAGTTTCCGCAGACGGTGCGATCCCCGACGTGCATCTCACCGCCTTCTTGACCGCTGTCGATTCGCTCCTTTCTGCGGGTCGCTCTAATGCGCCGACGCGTGTATTGACCCCGATGAAGTCAGTCGTCAATGCTGTGACGACTATCCTCGACGACGTGCGTTCACATACGCGGCGGCATTCCGATCCAGAGGGTCTGCGGGCACTGGAGGAGCGCGTGGAGGCGACGCTGTCGAACCTCGTCACTGCTACGAGGACACATGCAACGAGCTCGGGTCTGTCACCTGTTAGCTTACTCGACGCCGCGGCGAGCCATGTCTCAGCGGCGATTACCGAGCTCGGACGTGCCGTCCTCCTTCGGCGTGCGTCCAAGGCCGAGCAGGAGCAGTTTGCACCACTTCCTTCTAACGGGGCGGCTCCCAACGGCTTTGCACCTGGACTGCGCACAGTTGAAGAGGGGCGACCATCTCCCGCGCATCAACGCGGCTTGAGCGAGACATCTATCAAGCGCAGCGAGCGCGAGCAACAGGTGCATTCAGAGTCAAGCTCGGATGACAGCTCCGCCCCGCCGACGATATTCGATCAGATTGGGGCGAACGCCGCGGGCGTCACAAGCCCCGACTCGGCTGCCGCCGAGGGCTCTGAGGACGCATGGACTGAGCTCAAGGTACGTCTCCGCGGTTTTTCGGCGGTGTCACGCTGCTGACGATGTGCGCGCTGTTGGGTGCGTGTAGCCGTACCTAGAAGCTCAGACTGAGTCGATCATCTACGCGATTCAAAGCGTCCTTTCCGGCGTGCGAAGCCCCACGCCATCGCCAACGCTGAACGAGAACCTGACACAGATCGTCACTATCGTGTCGAGCATCGTCGCAGTCTGCCACGACAACCTCCCGGTCAACCAGGCGCGCCAGGGTGGCGACATCCTGCGCGAGCTGAGCGAGCATGCGAACAAGCTGAGCGAGACGCAGGCGCTTCCTGAAGTGACAAAGGAGAGTCGGCAGGTGATGGCCAAATCGAGCTTCGCCATAGCGAATGCGATGAAGGTGCTGCAGAAGCTATGAAATACCCTCTTTTACGGCGCAGGGACGTCGGAGTGGCTGGTGTGGAGAGGAAGACGGGAGGTGCATGCATGGGGAGATCATTATTTAATTGTCATTGCATGGGTTTGGTTTTTTCGCATTTAGTAGTTATCCTGCATTGCATCTATGTTCATTCATTGTTTACTCTATACCTCACATCAAGGACACTCGTTGACCTACACCACCCGCGTCGGGAGGAACGGGGAGTTCGCCACTGCGGTCCGAAACGAATGCGGCATATCTAACGAAGGTGGGGAAGGTCAGACAGCATGTTTCAGAAAGGTGCGCGACTTGCATTTTGGTGAGCCGCACAATCTCTTCGGCGGAGACGGACGGTCGCGCGTTTTTCAACACTCGCTGGAGATGTTCGTCGCGTATCTCGTGCTGGAGTTCAAGTGAGAAGACAAACGTAGGGAAAAGACATCAATTGCCTACCTTTGGACGCTCGGCTACCTCGTCTACGCTTGCACGGGAGCTGCGGCTCTGCGACGAAGACATGATCTGGCGCAACTGATATCCGCGAAATGAGTTGAGCAAAAAGCTCTGTGTCAGCGCTCATGTTTTAACGGTACGCCTTACCCGACGTTCTGCGGCCATCTGCTCTGCCCGTGACATGACCGTCTTCTGGGCGGGCCCACCGAAGAGCGTGTATTCGATCGGCGCATCGTCCATGCGGTCCTTGCTGTTGCCTGACTCCGTTGTGGGAGCAGAAGCGGTGACCTCGCCTACGCTCGCGTGCACGACCTCGAGGTGGGCGTTGTAGAGCAGTGCTTGCAGGTCTGCCCCCGAGAAACCCTCCGTGGCATCTGCGAGGCGGTCAAAGTCGACGCCAGGCGACACGGGAACCTTTCGCGCGTGCGCTTGCAGAATCTGTTTGAAGGTCAGCAAGGAGAACAACTACCGCTGGTGGGCAGAGGGTAGATCGCTGATGCCTTTCTTACCTCTCGGCGCTCCTCCTTCGTGGGTATATTGCACAGTAGCGACTTGTCGAGCCGCCCCGGACGGAGAAGAGCGGAATCGATCAGGTCGGGTCGGCTGAAGAGACGATAAATGGACCTGTCAATAGGTGCTGCAGTGGATGGAGTATTTAATGACCCCGACCTTGTAGCAGCAAGAACATATACCCCATCAAGGCCCTCCGCACCGTCCATCAAGGTTAGCAACTGATTGACCACTCGATCAGTAACTCCAGTGCTGTCGTGTCCACTAAAATAAATCTGCATCAGAAGTGGCAATAGGGAATCAAACGAAAGCGATCCAGACCGTTTCGGCGCGATCGAGTCAAACTCGTCAAAGAACAACACGCATGGTTTGGCAGCACTAGCCCTCTCGAAGATATCCCGAACGGACTTTTCGCTCGCGCCAATGTACTTGTTCAGCAACTCCGGGCCCTTGATACTGATGAAGTTCAAGCCGCACTCCTTCGCGGCTGCCGAGGCGAGCAGCGTCTTGCCACAACCAGGGTAACCATAGAGCAAGAGTCTGTGATCGGGGTCAGATACAGGAGAAGGTAGAAACACGCGCGGATCACCCACCCAGAACGTAGTCGCAAAGGAGACTGAGCGAAAATCGCAGCGTATTTCGTCGGCCACTCCAACGTCTCGCGCAGTGTTCGCCGCGTCTCGGCCAGACCTAGAAGATTGTCAACTCGTCCATGATCCGCGATGCTTTAGCGCCGCCCGCACCTCCGACGTCAGCCCATTCTACTGTCGACTTTTGCAGCGGGACGTCCCTTAGCGAGAGTGGTACAAAGTCGACTTGAGCAGCTTTGAAGTCCACGGCAGTCAGGGACACCTAAACACCCTGTCTTAGCACAACGAGCACAACGAACAGGTTCGGGGGGCCTCGCCTTGCCGGAATCGCCAGAGGACCTGACCGCTGCCTGGTGTACAGCCCGCGCAACCAAGTCTTGCAAGTCCGTGGCAGAGTATCCCTCCGTCTCTGTGGCTAGTGCTACAAAATTCAGCGGCCTCTCCGCATCGACTTCTAGGTCCCTTGAGGCCTCCAACCTTCGTTGTACTATCTGCGCCAGGATTTGTTTGCGCGCGTTCTTGTCTGGGGGCTTGAGGTGTACAACTTGTTTAAACAAATGTGTTGCGCTGAGGAGTGGGTGTAAAGCTGCCTGCGACTCGGCAGTTGCAAGAAGGACGATGCCAGACAGGTCAGGCGCTAGTTCGTGAGCAGAAGCGGAAGAGAATATTGACAAGAAGGTCTCGGTAAGATGCCGTGTACGGAAAGAATCAGCATGCTTGTCGTCATATGTCAGCACGGCTAAAACGAGGGTAAAACGACCGGAATACCTCGAGCTCTGTGCCCAGCAGTTTTTCGAGATTATCGAATATGAGGACACTGGGTCGATGCCACATTGCCTTATCTAGCCAGTACTGAAACTGCGTGCGCAAAGTCTGGACAGGTTTCTCGGTGTAGCGGGAGAAATCCACGTAAAGTGTGACTGCAAGCGAGTTTAGGGGACCGGCCAGATGCATGAACATGAAACATTACACGCTTGCACACGCGAGTCCCACTGCAATGCTTTTGACGTGGCCTGAACGACGGATGTCTTGCCTGCACCCGCTCGGCCCGTCACTAGGAGACCTGAAACTGTAACACGGGTCAGATACCACACACTGCATACAAGGAAAACCAACATACGTCCGGTCACCGCGCTAGCTTCATACAGGGTAAATATACGTGCGCCAAAGTCATAGCACTTTGTAAGCAGATCGTCAACACCGGCCAATGTATGGGCGGGCGGAGACCACCGAGGTCGTCTGCAAACATATCAGCACTGGGGAGACAGGCGAGTCGTCCTCGGCGATACGTACGGGGTTGATGGAGGGGAGGGTATATCCGGACCAGCGATAGGTGATTCTGGATCAACTGAGATGGTTACGCTGCACAGACGCTGGTGAACCCCAGTTGCCACGGTACGTGCCCACCCATGCCCCAAACATACCGAACCACATCCCAATCTTCTACACCGTCCACCCCTCCGACAATAATAATTTGCCCCTCTGGCACACTATCTATTCCGACGAGTTTCACTTTACCATCTTCGTTTGGTACTTTCGGGACATCCGCCCTCTTGGTCTCGCTAGGGTTGAGCACCTTTGCGACAGCGGGTATGTCTGGCGGGGGCGGGTTAGAGTCTGTTGGGTCTGTTGGTGGGGAAAGACGCTTCACGTCGCCAACAAGAGATGTTCCGGGGTCGGACGGAAGTAAACCGTCTAAACGGTAAACGCCGAGCATCTGTTCGGATACATAACCGACGGAGGCGAGGTCCGGTGAACTGGGTAGGAGGTACGAGAAACCCGACGCGGGTAGCACGCGAAGCAGGACACTATGCGAGGGCCCCTTGGAAACAGAAGACTTCGTGACCGAGTCAAGGCCAGTCACTGGTATTTCGCTCTTGACAGGATGGTTTCTCTCGGAGTTCTGCTGATGACGGGTCTTTGGAGCAACCGACAGCTCTGTATCATTGGCGAGTAAAACGGCTTTCGCGGAAGAAGGCTCAAAAGAAACTGTGGTGGCTTGAATATCGCAGAGACGAGAGTGTACTGATGCACATACGAACGCGCAGACGAATGCGAGTGCGACCTAGTACCCAAACGTCCACTTCCTGGTTGGGTGGCGCGACGCGAACTTGGGACAGGAGAGTAGATTCTACATGGTCTGCATGTAATTCCTTGACCAGAAATTGAGGGAGACGTGTCTCGAAGTAATATGGAACGCATTTACTAGTATCTCCCAGTCATCTGGGGTGAGAGGTTCTGTCGCGACGGATTTAGCCGTGGGTAGATCATAGAGTAGGCCGATTTCAACCTTGAACGGGTCAGCAACTGAAGAACGTAGAGAGTGTTTTATCTTCGTACCACGTCCCCTTTATGGAAGCCGAGACCCTCGGCGTACTGCGGATCAATCTCCACTGTCTCGAGAGAGTTGTCCGGAGAGTTGGAATTAAAGTGGGCCAAGGACGACGCAGACACCATCCCAGTCCACCCGACATACGCCTGGAGTTTCTTTCCATCTGATTGAGATGGTGAAGTCGCAGTAAGCAGAATTGCGACATGTTGTGGACGCTAAGAAAGAAAAGCAAGATGGCTGGTCAATATATAAAGCGGAGGAAGAGGGCGACGGACTTGCGATGTTACGCTCAAGTAAAGGACCGAACAAAGAGACAGGCAAGTTGACTAACGAAGACTTGAGCGAGACGAACTCAACTCTCGCGTGTCTGGGCATTTCAAGTTCCCTCCTCTGCTATCCGAGTCGCGGATGTGTTCTCTTATAACCCGACCCGAACTGTCCGATGGACCCGCTTCGGACCGATTCTTCCGTCGACCCACACTTGTTCCTCTCCTCTGGTGACTGCTGTAGTACCGACATGTTCACTACTCTGCAAAACCAATGCACCTGAGAGCGAAAAATAAAGACTGGCGTATCGGGATATTGTGTGTCGAGGAAAGTAGCGATTCCCGCTCAGTCTCGAGCCCAGCCGACGCGTCGCGCGGGCGATCGGAGCGCCTGGACAGTTTCATCCTGTAACTTTCAAGAACAAGGAAGGAAGCTAGGAAGATTCGACCCAAGCGACCTCGACTGACTGCCTGGCTTGATACACGACATGTCTATATTTCGACGGGTCTGGCAGTACTTACATAACACACCAGATATTGTGCAACTATGATAGGTCCAACGAGTTTCTGTATATCATAAAGTTCAGAGCTTGAGACGTAGTTACAGTGGCAGTGAGGATCACAGTTTTGCCACAACGCGGGCCCGGAAGGCTACGCTGCTACTAGTACAAGGCACCAGTAGGCTACATCCACTTCAAGTTGTTGATGGTCGGTGGCGTCGATTTCGCCCTCTCTCACGCTTTCATCAGTTCTTGTTTGACCAACCCACGATGCCCTTCCAGCCAAGGTGCGAGTTCTGAGGGTCAGGGTTCGGACGACTACGACATGAAGTCACTCAGTCGACACAACTTGACCAGGGTCGAAAGATAGCGCGTGTCCGTGATGCAGAGTCTTCGACCTTGATACTGAGATTTTGCACTGGCACGACGACGCTAACTTCCACACACGCATGAACGCAGACTCAGCTAACCCGGCATCGTCGGATTGAGTGTACAGTAGGGCCCTCGGGATCCTCGGGGCTACTTATCTGGTTAGGGCACGCCGCAAATATCGGTGGCATCGGGTGGCGCGCCTTGACCACAATCATGGACATAGCCCGAGCAGACAAGCGCTCGCTCTCCGTCGCTGTAGTCCAGGTGCGCATTGTCCACAATGCCACGTTTGTGGCTGGCTCATGGGGCCGCCCCGCCACCGTGATCGGTGGTCGTAACTGGCGAGACGAACCCATCTACAACGCTTTGACCGAGGCCCGAAAGTTATAAAGAGGGGCTGGTACCCTCGCGCTGCACCATCCTTCACACCCCATATTGCGCTTCCACCCCCAATCGACTTGCTCGTTCGCTCGAATCATGTTTCCGTTTGGCATCTTCGCTGGTATTGTGCGCCCCTTCAGGGCTACAAAACCTCCAATAGAGGACAGTGATGACGAAATGGTAGGCGTTCTAAAAATGCCGGGTTTCTGTTCATACGACGTCACTAACACATCATTCCAACAAAGGACGAACCCGTGTCTCTGACACATACCGTCTTCGATGCAGATATACCAGACAACTCAGAGGGAGACGCCGACATCTCTGTGTCAACCACCACTCGTGTGCCCAGTCTCGCTGCTTCTCCCTTCATCGACCTCGATTACACGCCAAGCTCTCCCTCATCATCATACGCCTGCGAACGATCAGGGTGCTTTGGCCGCCCAGGCCTCTCCACCCTCTGATAAAAATTGCGTGCAACGCCGCGTCAAGTCCTTCATGCGTCACAAAGCGTATTCGGTTCCGTCGCGAGGACAGCGTGAAGCATTCAAGAAAAATAGCCGCCACAAGAAGGACATGTTTGTTGAAGACCCGTTCAACCCTTTTGCCTCCAACGGGCCACCAACCTTATCTCCTGCGTTTGACCCCCTTCTTTCCACCTTGGGTACAAGCGTCCCTTCGATATTGCCAGTGGCACACCAGGTTGAACTCTACCTCCCAGCCCTACTGGAGGATAAATGCAGCATGGAAGGAGACACGGAGTCCATCTGCTCAAGCGGGTTCCGTTTCGACGCCTCACGTGCGCATCGCCAAAAAGAGTGGCTTGACGATCAAAATACCAAGCCTCGTCGATCGACTTGCCCTTCGGCTGGTTCATTCGTGCAACGTCGCAGAGCAAGCTGAGGAGGAGGACCTCTATTACTCACCCGATGAGTACACAGCATCGGAATCGTCTTTTGAGGGCGAGCAAGACTATATCCTACGCCCCTCTTCCCCCTGTTCGAGCCCTGATCGCTTGTCTCGCCGCGAGCTCCGCCGCCGAGCCGTCGCGCCTTACCACCGCACGGGAAAATCAAGGCGCAAGGAGTTGTGGCTGAACTCGGAAGTAGTGCCCGCGGTCCTGCTTTCGCCGTTCTCTTCTGAGAGACATACTCGGAGTTTGCGTTCCGGACATCGTTATTGATTGCCCCGATTTTTTCGAGGAGCATTATAGACATCTAGATTTACCGCAGAGATGACACGTGCTACTAAATGCACGGTGAGGGCCACCTCATTCGTGCTAGCTTACTCTGCTACGATAACAGCGATGTGTAAATGGACGTTATTTTTCATCTTCTGTTCCTTTGCATATGTCTTCCTTTGCATAGTCACGGTTAGTCTCCACCGTATCCCATACCCTGTCGTGTTACTGTTCACTATCACACTGTTCTTCCCGTACAAGCAAATTCTATCAGATCAACATTCCATCCAGCTAATTTCCAGATTTGGTAACTTCCCCTCGCTTACACTGCTCCCGAGCTATCGGATTTGGCACCTCGTCTCTGACAATTCGGTGCTGTGCTACGCGCTTTGTGACTGCCGACAGTTCGGAACGTATTGTTCCTCCTCCGTCATCCCCGACACCGTTGGTCAGGCCCCCATTGTTCCTCCGTGCCAGGGGTGTCGGGTGTCGGGTGGTGGTTGTCGTCCACCCGAAATGGTTTCAGCCCGGTTCCATCTATTTGATCTACTATACCTAGTCGTGCTAGTGGTGGCGCTCAGACTCATTGTATTGTATGTGGTTGTGGACAGGTCGATAATGCAAGTCGGCATCGCCTCGGCTCCCCGTCGCCACCACCTAGACATACGCTACTACGACCCACAATAAAAGCGGCTGTGCCACCACCGACTCATCGACATTTACCTGGACTCCGCCCTCGTTTCCTAACCACCACGTTCAACTACTCTCCCCCCAAGCTCCTGGCTGCAACTTTCGGTCTTCCTTCATGACGGTTCCATCCATGACCAACACTGCCGTGGGCAAACACCCAGTTGTGAGTTCCGCTTTAGCCCGGCCATGGTTCGACGCAAGCACCCACTCACTCGCTACTTCAGGACTTCCTATCCTCACAAATGCACGTCCAACACGATTACTCGTGCCCCCCATTCCCCGAGGAAGACGTCGGGATGGATATCTTTCCTCGCCTTCGCGTCACGGAACATTCGATCGGGCTCTCTCCAAGCGCATCCCCCAATTACGTTGCCAGCCCCCTGCCATACCCCGCTGCCCCATCATCCCTCGACCGCTGGATTCCGCGCATTTACCACGGTGTCGAGAGGCGCCAGCGCTTGAGGCCGTCATCACGTGGGGCTGAGCCATACCCTAAGCGGACACGCGGGGAGCGCACCGCGATCGAAACAGTCTCCTCACGGCGCTGGGACGCTGCTGAGGACGCCCATCAGATCGCTTCTTCTTCCTTGTGGGTTGCCCCCGTGCCGGCGGCCAAGGTCCACACGAAGCACCCACCAACACCCGCGATCATATCTCACGAGCACTCCCCTCTCCGAGGCGCGTTCGGCGAACGCGAGGATTCTCCGGGCTTTGATGGCGACGTCGAATCCGGCGCCGCGGAACGACGCGGTCGGCGTGCACGTGTCGGCACAAGAGAACGTCTCACCATCGTAGTTCCCGGCGGTAAATCCGAGGCCTACGTCGCGATGGCGTTCGAACGATCATGCAGCCTCACCGGCGGCGACCACCACGGATCGTACATCTTCCCAGCCACGCTTTCTCCTCCACGGAAGCGGCAACCGCCAAGGGAAGTGAGAAGGACGGGTCTCAAGATCAGGATTCCCGCGCCTAGCCCGCTGCTCCTGCTCTCTTTGCGACTGGCCGACTCGTGTCGCATCACGGCTACCGATATGGACACGAACGGGGACGAGGACGGCGACGACGAGGACTCAGATGAATATTCGGGAGCGTTCTCTAGTCCAGAGTTAGAGTACACCTTCCTCGTGTTCCTCGGCCAGAGGTGTTGGATCCGACGTACGGCAAGGTCCGCTCGTCCAATGTTCGACGCTTGCGCACGTGCCTACACTCGAGGGCCGTGTCGCACGCCGCGTGGCACATCGCACAGCTCTGGCGCCGTATACTATCGATCGCTCGCGCAGCATACGCTTAATCCACTAGCTCATCATCCATACCCACCATTTCTTTTTCGCTACATCGTTTCCTGTTTGCCATCACTGTATGCTCATCTCATGTAATCTTAGCACATCTTTTATCTCTGCAATGCTCTGTGTTCTCTGTCAATGTCGTCGCGTGTGATACTTGCTCAATCTTGATATTGACAAGCACAAAGAAAATTTGAAAAAGCAGAAGTCAGCAGTGCGATAATTTACAAAGTCTGGGTATTATAGTAACTGTCGCACAGGTTAGATATGTGTTTTTAAAGTAGTCTAATCGTCCGCCTCTTCTGCTAGGGACAACCTCTCATGTACTAACTTTGCCACGACGGCACCATCAATAGGGATTTCGTTCCCCTGGAAGCCCTCTGGATAAGCCACCGGTGGGACATCAGCGCCAGTGAAATAGCTATGCACATTGTGAGCACAAGACGACGACGGAAGAGCGAGAAACAAAACCCATATACCTGTTTCCCCAGAACCCGTAATGAACCATACCCAGGGCACGCGTCGTGTATTCATAGTCGTGTGCGAAACCACCGGGATAGAAGAACTCCATGACGGTGGTGCGTGGTGTGGGCTTCATCCACAGCAGTGCCGTCAAGCCGTTCCCGTGCACGCCCATCATGATCTGCACTAGCATTTAGCGAGTTTGTTTCTTGGGATCACAAGGGGACGCAAACCGTGGTTCGTCCCGCAAGCCGCAACTGCTCAGCTCGCGATAGCTTGTCCATGCTGACCACGTTAACCTCGTATCCGTACTGATCGCGCAGCTTATACAACTCCTCGACGAGTTTATCGTGGTCTTTCTGTATCAGCATGCGTCTTCCCCATCCTTGACGGGAGATGTACGTGATAACCGGTCGTCCGCGGGTCCCTGCGCCAGTACTCGCATTCAAGCCGGTATATTCGATTACGTTGTTCCTGAATGTGCTCCACCAGTTTGGCGAGCCTGGAAGCGCAAACGCTTCACTGGCCGTGCGTTGCGTCCGGAGCCAGTTTGCACCGTTGATGGCGGCAGCACGATCCGCGAGGAGGACTCGATCAAAGACGAAGGGGACACCCATGGCGGCACGGTCATTCCAGTCATGGGAGAATTCCATAGAGATAGAAGGAAACGCGGTGCGAAGGACCCACTGGTTCATCGAGGCGTAATCGCGCCAGTGGTCCGCATCGAGATGGCTGAAGAGGATTCGCCGCGGTGGAGGTAACGCCGTCTTGCCGCTGGGGGGGATAAAGGGGTCGAGGGAGGAGTAGGAACGCCAAAATCCGAAGAAGAGCTCCGCGGACCAGTGGTAATAATGAGTAATGCTATCGGCGAATCAAAATGAGCGACTGAAATGCTATGCGAGGAGAAGAGACGGACAATTGCTTGGGGTCGTTGACGAGCCACTGAAGAGTCATAAAAGAGTGATCTCATAGGAAAATTGGCAAGTACACGCACCGTCACGCCCTGAACACGATTAGCGCCAGGTACCAAAGAGTTTCTTCGCGTCGGCGGTGCTAATGATGCGCATATCTTTATCGGTAGGTTGGCGAGCAGCGACCATTTCGGGGCTATTGTCGATGTTTATTCCGGCCGATGTCATGAACTTCCGGTCGGGAAACGTTTCAGGCTCGTCGCTGACGAGATAGACAGGTGCCATTGAGAATGTACATTTGATCAAACATGGTCCATCCTGAACTGGGGTGAGTATGCAAGAACATATACGAAAAGAGACATACCAGGAGCATGAGTGATTATTTTTGTACGAGGAACCTTGGAGGAACCCCAGGAAAGTCTCGAAAGTGAAGGGAGGGTAGGAATGCCCTGAGTCTGAAGTGGTGGTGACACATCAACCGAAGAAAAGTCTATGTGAGAAAGTTCGTTATAAGATCTACTTCCTGAAAACAAAACCAAGAGAGTTATAAAGAGAAAACCAACAAGGACGAACTCTCGTTGGGTTGGAGGAGCATACATCCCTGTCATTTGCTGTGAGACGCTCGATGACAGACAGACGACAGGACAACGGAGTTACGTCAGCCCCTGTGCCGATGATCTAGAGAAAGTAAGCACCAATTTGGCTGCTCGATACCACGACCCTTTCGCTGCTCTGTTCGTTGCACATCCCACGTCTCTGCCCACCATGGCAGACGACTTTGCTCGCTTAGTATCCCAAGCCAATCCCGCAGCTCCTCACTATCAGCGCACTAGCAATGGCTATCCACCTTCCGCCGTTCCGTATGATTCACATACTTCTCCGCAACTTCTGGACCCATTCTTCGACGACGAGGACGAAGGAGATGTCCCGGATTCTGCGTTTGGAGGTCTTCCGACAACACACGTAAAGGAGAGCGATCTGCACTTGCCTAGCCAAGCCGCACCGCTGGCCGGTACATCCAAGCTTTCTCTTTCCACCACCAACGGTGCCCCACAAGGCTGGACCTTTGATCAGGACGACCCTCCTATTCGAGCCCTTTCCCCTCCCCCACGGTATCCAAAGAAGGCTCCGCATAGAAGATGGAGGTTTCCATGGCAGAAGGAGCAGGTCTTGACGGGCGAACGGGTGGTTGCCCTCAACAATCCGGATGCGAATGCAGAGTTTCTGTCCAATTACGTTTCCACAGCGAAGTACAACATGGCTACCTTCGTTCCCAAGTTCTTGTTCGGTTGGTGTCTTGGAACTTGGCGTGCTTCTTTCGATAGTTCTGACGCATTTACCCGCTTTTAGAGCAATTCTCGAAATACGCTAATTTATTCTTCCTTTTTACCGCGTGTATCCAACAAATTCCTGGTGTCTCTCCCACCAACAAGTGGACCACTATCGCGCCACTTTCCATTGTCCTCCTCGCCTCTGCCTTCAAAGAGGTCCAAGAAGATCTCGTCCGTCTCCTATCCCTTCTACCCTTTGAACTCCTGTCCTTACTTTCCTTGGATAGAAACGACATCAATCTGACGCAGACCTCAATTCTCGTCTCGCCAAAGTGCTGACTCCAGATGGCTCCTTCGGTTCGGTGAAGTGGAAGAATATTAGAGTCGGTGACGTCGTCCGGCTCGAGAACGACGATTTCATCCCAGCAGATCTTCTCCTTCTCAGTTCCAGTGAACCGGAGGGGTTCTGTTACATCGAAACCTCCAATCTTGATGGGTGTGCCATGCCTTGACTGCGTCGTGCTCGAGCATTATGGCTAACTGCGCCTCAGCGAAACAAACCTCAAGATCAAGCAGGCGTCGCCCAAGACCTCTAACCTCACTTCCCCTCACCTCGTTACCGCTTTGCGAGGATCGTTACGGTCCGAGCAACCCAACAACTCTTTGTATACATACGAAGGCACCCTCGATCTAATCACGACCACCGGTATTCCGAAGCAAGTACCGCTCGGACCCGATCAGATGCTCCTGCGTGGAGCACAGATACGCAATACTCCTTGGGCTTATGGACTTGTCGTCTTCACCGGACATGAGACAAAACTCATGCGTAACGCGACGTGAGTGGCTTATCTTTCTCGTGCAATGCGGGTTGAGCATCTGACTTTTATCGCATAGCGCCGCACCGATCAAGCGAACCGCTGTCGAGAAACAGGTCAATACTCAGATTGTGTTCTTATTCTTTCTGTTGTTAGCACTTTCTGTGGGTTCGACGATTGGGGCTAGTATTCGTTCGGTACGCGCTAGAAGTCCTTTTTTTTTTTTTTTTGTCTAACCTAGTTTATATAGTGGGCCTTCGCTTCAAAACAATGGTATCTCGTAGAATCTACCTCCCTGGGAGGACGAGGTGGGTCTCGTCGTTTCTTCGCGAATTTCTCGCTTACGCCAATTTCATCAGCTAAGGAATTTATCGAGGGTACGCAAAAGCACAACGATCATTTCTCTTTGCGACCCACTCACTTTTTGAGACAGATATTCTCACATTCATTATCCTGTACAATAACCTTATCCCCATCTCGCTCATCGTTACCATGGAAGTCGTCAAGTACCAGCAAGCTCAGCTGATTAATTCGGATCTTGATATGTACTATGCGAAGACCGACACGCCTGCTCTTTGCCGCACCTCCTCTCTTGTCGAAGAACTTGGCCAGATTGAATACGTCTTTTCGGACAAGACGGGAACCCTCACCCGTAACGAGATGGAGTTCCGTTGTTGTTCGGTTGCAGGCGTCGCATATGCAGCCGAAGTCGACGATGCGCGGCGCGAAAATGGTGAAGGACGTGATGCCTGGCGCACGTTCGACGAGATGCGCGCATTACTTGAGGCAAACAACCCGTTTACTGACTCTGGCCGCAAGAATGATGTGGGGACCGACAAAGAGCGCGAGATAGTGCGCGAGTTTTTGACGCTGCTTGCTGTCTGCCACACGGTCATCCCGGAGATCAAAAACGAGAAGATGGTTTACCAGGCGAGCAGCCCAGATGAAGCAGCACTGGTTGCCGGCGCCGAATTACTTGGATTTCGCTTCACCGTACGTGCATCTCACGCCATTTCCTACTAGCTCTCACTTCCATCATGATCGAACCTAGATGCGGAAACCCAAGTCTGTGTTCGTTGACGTCTTGGGTGTCACTCAAGAGTTTCAAATCTTGAATGTATGCGAGTTCAACTCCACTCGTAAGCGCATGTCAACAGTCGTCCGTGGGCCCGATGGAAGGATCAAGTTATATTGCAAGGGCGCCGACACCGTCATTCTCGAACGACTCGCTCCTTCACAGCTGTACACGGAGAAGACCATTGCCGATCTCGAGGTGCACCCAATCTGTCCATTCACTCCCTCGTACTGAACAGACCGAATTTAGGACTACGCCACCGAGGGCCTTCGCACGCTCTGCATTGCTTACCGTGAGATGTCTGAATCAGAGTATAAGCAATGGACCACAATCTACGATCAGGCAGCCGCAACTATCAATGGTCGTGGCGAGGCATTGGACAAGGCAGCTGAGATGATTGAGAAGGACTTGTTCCTACTAGGTGCAACAGCAATCGAGGACAAATTACAAGAAGGCGTTCCGGATGCGATTCACACCTTGCAACTAGCAGGCATCAAGGTCTGGGTACTGACTGGTGACCGCCAGGAGACCGCAATCAACATTGGCATGTCGTGTCGGCTTATTACGGAGTCGATGAACCTGGTTCGCAGTCTCTTGTCAGGAACTCCTGTGAAGTGGGCTCATGCTTTACGCAGGTTATCGTAAACGAAGAAAATATGCACGATACAAAGGATACCATTGAGCGCCGACTGACAGCCGTCAAGAGCCAGCGAAGTTCGGGAGAATTAGAGGACCTTGCTCTCATAATTGGTACATTTTCACTCGAGCCCGATGCTCGTGACGATTAATCTTGTCATAGACGGTAAAAGCCTGACATTCGCCCTGGAAAAAGAGGTCTCAAAGCTATTCCTGGAACTGGCCATCATGTGCAAGGCGGTCATCTGTTGTAAGAGTGATTCCAGGTCCTATACCAGTATACACTCAAACCCCTGCGCAGGTCGGGTCTCTCCACTACAGAAGGCTCTGGTCGTTAAGTTGGTGAAGAAGAACCACAAGTCGCTACTTCTTGCCATTGGAGATGGTGCAAACGATGTCAGTATGATTCAGGCTGCGCACGTTGGTGTCGGTATCTCTGGTGTCGAGGTAAATTTTGCTATGCAACTCACCCTAGGAGTTGTCTGACGCCTCGACAGGGTCTGCAAGCCGCACGCTCCGCCGACATCGCGATCTCTCAGTTTAGATTTTTGAAAAAGCTACTTCTTGTGCACGGCGCCTGGAGCTATCGCAGGTTGTCAAAGCTTATCCTTTGTTCGTATGACCTCAATTCGCTCGTCGAGCTCATATTCACTCAGCTTTATCAGACTCATTCTATAAGAACATTGTTCTTTACATGACACAGTTCTGGGTAAGTCTTACACAACTACAATCGTTGCCCTCCTGACCTACTTTCCCAGTTCTCTTTCTTCAACAATTTCTCTGGCCAGATCGCTTACGAATCATGGACTTTGTCATTTTATAATGTTTTGTTCACGCTCCTTCCACCTCTCGTCATTGGTATTTTCGACCAATTCGTCTCGGCGCGTATCCTTGATCGTTATCCCCAGCTCTATATGCTAGGGCAGAGAAACGCGTTCTTTACAAAAACCGCATTTTGGCTATGGGTAGGCAATGCGCTTTACCACAGTATCGTGCGTATTCCTGTCTCCAGTACGCCGACAGGTGGTATTTACTACCGTTTGTAGGTTGCGTTCGGTTTCTCCGTGATTTTGTTCTGGGGAGACCTGAAATCATCCAAGGGTTATGACTGTGGCCATTGGTTCTGGGGTACCATGCTTTATCTTGCGGTGTTATTAACAGTCCTCGGAAAAGCTGCTCTGGTGTCGGAGTGCGTACCTGGTCGTGTTACCATTCCCTCGAGTTTGCTGATGGTCTTCATATGGCAGCATATGGACGAAATATACTGTTGCAGGTGTGACACTCGTTGATGTGGGCGCTCCAGTACTTACCTTACGTCTTTCAGCGATTCCGGGTTCATTTGTGTTCACCATGCTTTTCCTTCCCATTTACATCGTCACTGCCCCCAGTATTGGGTTCTCTCTAGAGTATTGGGGACTAGACCCCCAGCTGTTCACTGACAGCGTCTTCTGGTTTACGATCCTCCTTGTCCCTGCGATCTGCCTTTCTCGAGATTTCGTGTGGAAATAGTGAGCCCTGACGCAACCTCTTTGTCCCAAAGTGTTGACTGTGCCCCTAACAGTTATCGGCGGACGTATATGCCCGCATCTTACCACATTGCGCAGGAGATCCAAAAGTACAATATTCCAGACTATCGACCGCGGCAGACGCAGTAAGCGTTTTGGATCTCCTGACGTTTCTACCGCTGATTTTTTTCCCATTAGATTCCAAAACGCCATCAAAAAAGTCCGTGCAGTCCAACGTATGCGGCGGAATCGTGGCTTCGCATTTAGCCAGACGGAGAACCCGGCACGACAAGACCAGTCGCGTCTCATTCGTGCTTACGATACATCTAAAACACACGCACGACCGTCAGGTTACTGACAATTCTGTCGGTTTTCCTTTAATTACTCTCCACGGACCAGACTAGATCTGTACTTTACAGCGCTTAACTATCTTCATGCACGGACGCAACTGACCACGAAACATCACTACGAGTTCTCTGTTGAGTAAATATTGGCATCCTGACGATTAGCACAGGCACATCAAGATCACCGCTGCCTATTGAGAGACGGGTGGGCTGACCCCACCAGAGTCAATATGAAACGGTATAACATACATGCACACATTCTCGATTAATGATAAACCTCGTTTCAAAGGGCTGCAGCGGGTGTTTCTATGGCGCCGGCCCTCACCGCCATCACTCGGGTGGTGGCTGGCGTGTAGGGAGGATAGCGCGCGGAAAGCTGGGGTTCATCTCTGTCGACGCCGCTGCTAAGACACCGTTTCCACATGTACAGATTCACGAAGAAATACTCACGCGAGCGGGATGTCGACGGAAGAGCGTAACTGTGTGTACTCGTCGTAGGTGTACTTGAGAGCTTGCGACCCGTCTACCCATCATCGTCAGTTGCCGCACCACACACACACGACGAACCCCTGTGAGCCACGTACATCCAGACTCTCCGACACCCGAAAAGGGTAGTGTGTCCATGGACATATGCTGGACAACGTCGTTGAAGTGCAGGCCCCCACTCTGCGTTTCGTCACGAACTGGCCAGTGTGAGTATGAGCGTGGAGGACGCAAACAAGTGAGAAAGGGTAGCGTACGTGCTTGCTTGAGCTCTGCGTCTTCCGTAAAGGCGTATAATACCAGGGGATGAGGACTAATGCAAAAATGATAAATACTTTGCCGTAGTGCTGAGTGAGGACGGGACCCACTGAGCGTTAATATACTCGATCGCCTGTCGAATGTCGTCCACGGGAACAATGGGCAGAAGAGGGCCGAAAATTTCGCTAATGGAGATGAGCCGTTGAATGGAATGGATGGAGATCGAAGGATGTACATACCCTTCGAGGAGGGAGTCACCTTCTTTGATGTCCCTGTAGACGGTAGGCGTTATGCGTCTCTTTTCATCATCGGTACTTCCCCCGACGACGACGTTTCCCAAGGACTTTGTCATCAAACTTCGAAGGCGGTTGTAGTGGCCTTCGGAAATGATGCTTGAATATGAGTCGGACGCAAGCGCGCTGTCAAGGCGGAGCTCTATAGCTGCCTCCTTGATCGCCTCTACGAAGGCGTCTTGAGCCGAGCGTAATATGAGGGCGTAGTCGGGCGCCACGCAAATCTGCGGGACGAACACTCAGAGAATGCTGTTTTTTTGATGAGAAAGTGGTGACTTTACCTGACCGGCGTTCAACGTCTTTCCCCAGAGGACACGCTTTGCGGCGATCTTGAGGTCCGTCGTGTTAGCGTCGATGATCACGGGAGACTTCCCGCCTAGTTCAAGGGTGAGCGGCGTGAGGTGCTCAGCGGCGGCCCTCGCTACGATGCGAGCCACAGTCCCATTGCCGGTGTACGTGACTGGCCGGAAAGAAACAAACACGGGGAGTAAGCATAAGAAGGTCATTATTAGAACATGCACAAATCGCGCGTACTGTGATCCCACTTCAGTTTGAGCAGATGGGTGGTTTCCGGGACGCCGCCATTGATGATGCGATAGGCAGACGGGTCGAGATACTTGGGGAAGAGATCGGCCAAGACAGACGAGACGCCAGGCCCAATCTCGGATGGTTTGAGAACGGCAGGACATCCGGCGCTGATGGCACCAATGATTGGCTGGAGACTCAAAAAAATAGGGTAGTTCCAGGGCCTGCGAGACGGGTTCGTGTGTGAGGATCGCAGAGACTCAAGTCGGGTAAAAGGATCTGTGGACCCACGATATGACCAATACGACACCCTTTGGGCGCTTTAAGATTGTGGGGGACCAGGTTCGCTGCCACTCCTGCACCTGGGGGCTCTCATCGCTGGTCCAGGCATCGAGTTGCGCTGCGCTCTGGATGGCTCTTCTGACCACCGGTCCTATTTCTCCTGTAAGAACCTCGGCCGGAGGCTTCCTAAGATCGACTGAAAATCCCTGAACGATCGATTCTACATTCTCGCGCAGCATAAGGACGAGCTGATTCAGTTGGTGCTTGCGCCATGCGAGAGGGCGTGTAGTTCCAGCGCGGAAGGTGGCCTGCAAAGTATTATATGCCTGTACGAGTTGTCTTGAATAACCGCGCAGCTGAGCGACCCGAGTTGAGGAAGGAGACTTACGGCGTCTATTTCGTCTGTGGTATTGATCTTGAAATCAGGCATGCTATGATAGGCAAATGTATCTGATGGCTTGACTATCGATCACCAGTCGCACTTATATATGGGGGGAGATCACGGTTCAGATTTCAGGCAGAGCCGCAGACGCCCGAACCCATTGGTGGTTAGTACCTACCACGCCTCCGGTCCACGATTCCGGGCGCAGAGAAGTCTTGAGAGGAGTCGTGGTGCTAGTGCCGGTGCAAGTTACGTGTACGGCGTCGACTGCCACCCCGAAACAAGAGTGCCCCACGCCCCTCGTGTCGGATGAATCTTCCATAACGCTTGAAATCCCGAGTTGAGTGATACCGGAACAAGTCGCCTTCTGCATGCGACTCGGAAGCGAGGTAATAGTTCTGATTGCCGTCGATTAGAGATCCTGCGGTGATCAACTAATCGGGGGCCAAATTCGCGGATTCAAGCATCATACTAGTGGTGTCAGGTGGATGCAAATGGTCACGAGGATGCAAATTTAAAAAATGGCCTCAGATCACCCTCTTCCTGGTCCTTTCTGCCCAAAAAAAATACAGTAGGTAAAGTAAGATCTGTAGATATGAGATCATCACAAAAAATATAAATGTATTGAGAATTTCGACTACAGTGCGACAAAGAAGAGAGGGGAGTCGTAAAAAGTAAAGGCCCAGACCACCAGATCCCAACGATCTTGCTAAATGCCACGCAGGTTTGTTGGAATAGAGTGTTAGAAGACGCCAATGAGAACACCCATGATAAATTTGGGGTGATGTCGTGCATGCGATAGAATTGTAGAAGGTAATCTCACCTTGAGGGGCCAGTGCGCGATCAAATTTGCATCGGGGGGTGAAGTCGGTCTTGCTCCCTAGGAGCCCAAATAAAAATGAGCAAAAATCACCATTGGACAGTATATCCATTCTTCTATTGGTATGTACAATATGAAGTAGCCACGATGTGTTGTTGAAGCTACAGAAAATGAAAAGTCGATTTTTGCATAGGTACGACCACACTAGTAATCGCGTCGCGACGCGTCGTGGTGTTGTTTTACGTGCACGTGATGGGGAATGTGATCAACCCGACTCGACTTTGCCTTGCCTTGACCTTCAACCAACCAATTTGTCTGTCCCCTCCGTCCTCAGTCCACAAAATTCTTTTTTGTGGCCGCTCGGCCCCCATTTAGCCCGCTCTCTTGTCCTCCCATCTACTTTTCAAAATGCCTCCCCGCAGCCGCTCGCAAGCTTCTATCGATGCTCCCAAACCGAGAGCCCCTTCTCGCGCGTCGTCTCGTACTGCACTGGCATCCAAGGCGCGATCGTCCCAGACCGAAAAAGCGTCTACAACACGCAGTCGCACACAGCCCAAGCCTCCACCATCGCCCGATACGTCTCAGTCACAGTCTCCACCCTCACTCAAGCGCTCTCGTAGCGCCGCCACCTTGAAAGAGGTCAATGGCATCAATGGCGTCGCAAAGCCCTTAAAAAAGACAAAGACCGTTGCTGTCGTTTCCCAACAGCCCAAGAGAACTCGTAAGACCCCTTCAGAAACCGAATTACCAATCAACGCCATCCCGCCATTCCCCGTCAAAATGAATCCCCCGGCACATATTTTCGTCTGGGGTACGGGAAACTTCGGTCAATTTGGCATGGGGCCAAGTTACCTTGATGAAGTCTCCAAGCCCACAAGGAATACTTGGGTTGAAGAGAAGATGGCCCAGGGTGTCTTTGGTTCCGGGCCGGGTTCGGGCATCGTCGGCGTTGCTGCGGGGGGTCTACATTCGCTCCTCATCGATGAGAATGGCACTGTATGCTCCTTCTGCGCATGTGTTTGTGATTCATTAAACACTCACCGTCTTACGTAGGTTTGGTCCTGTGGCGTGAATGATGACGCTGCACTTGGCCGCATCACCAAAGATGTTCCAGACCCAAATACTCCTGGTCAATTCCTGAACGTTGACCTCCTCACCACCTTCCCACATCCTCTTCAGACTCTTGTCGATGATAGCTTCCGTGCCCTCAAAATTGCTGCGGGCGATAGTATATCCGCAGCCATCGGTACTGAGGGAGAGCTACGCGTCTGGGGCTCCTTCCGCGTGAGTGATACCGCTATCTGTCGTTCTGTACTATCTAACCCTCGCTAGGCTAATGAAGGTGCGCTTGGCTTCTCCACTGGCCTGACACACCAGTTCATCCCCAAAGCCGCTCTGCCCAATGAGCGATGCGTCAATGTTGCTACTGGAAACAACCATCTAGTGGTATTAACTGTCACTGGCTCGATCTACTCATGGGGTGCGGGCGAGCAGGGGCAACTTGGCCGCAAAATTCTCGAGCGGCGCAAAATTCACGGAACAAATCCAGAGCGTGTCGTGCTTGGTGCGCGTGGCCGGCGTGCAGTCGCCGTTGGCGCAGGGAGCTTTCACTCGTTTGCAGTCGACGAGGATGGTGCAGTCTGGGGTTGGGGCCTTAATAGCGCCGGGCAGACGGGTACAGGCATCAATACGTCGGACACTGACTCAATTGTGCAGACCCCGCGTCGCGTGCTTGGCCTCGATGGTATCCAAATAGTCGAGATCGTTGGTGGCGACCTGCACACGCTCTTCCTTTCTGCCGATGGCCGCGTCTTCGCTTGTGGACGATCGGATAGCGCGCAACTTGGACTCGCGCTCGACCACCCGGCGATAGCAGATACCGACCATGTTGTCGAACCGGTACATGTGCCATTCCCCAATTCCTACGAAGACGACCCAGTGGTTCACATCGCTGCCGGTACGCGATTCAATGCGGCCGTGACGCGGGACGGAGCGATGTACACGTGGGGAGAAGGTGCGCAAGGTGAGGTCGGCATTGCTGATCAGGAGCGCGTGCAGACGCCTACCGTCGTCGTGCGGAGGGCGGGCGGGTCGTGGGCCGCCGTCAATGTATCGTGCGGTGGTCAACACTCACTTGGTCTGTTTAGAAAACGAGTCACCTAAACTGACGACACGTCAAACTGTTATGCATCTTGTCCCAGCTGCCGTCTCCTACCAGACACCTATTTTATTATTCCCTCCATATATTTGTGATTCACTTCTACCCCTGCATGGTATACGCGACCCAGGCGCGTGGCCCCGCATCGAACTCTTGATCGTACTGAAGAGCGATACTTTCTGCGAAGTCGCCTCTTGCACCGCAAACTTTTCCCCCTCGCATTCTGTTCTCAATCGGATCATCATCAATTGTATGCCCGGACCACGAGCACTGACTATATGCGGCTAGAACGACTATGTCCGCCGTTCGGCTCTATCCAAACAGATCGGAGAGCGACGGCCGAGCAGCGACTCGATGGACCTGGACTGAGCTGGACTGCTTCATGCCCAGCTCTCGAAGTCTCGACCACCGACCTAACTGCATTCTAATATCCGTTGTGGAGCTCCAAAGAGTGTCGGCATTGGAGTGGCATGTGTTTAAAGAATTCGTTGATGCAGAACAGGGCCTCCAATCGTGTCTTTTGTTCCCCACATGGTGTATCACATATGCGCATGCCGAGACAGCGATTTTTGCCACGCCATTCAGATGCAATTGCACTGTCAGGGTGGGTGGGTTGGGAGGAGTCAGGCACGCTTTGATTAGCTCGGGTATTCCCGAAAGAGGATGCTCCGCTCGAGCGGTGGCAACCTTGGAGCAACTGCCCAAGCCATCATATGCTCTCCACTCCATCGATAGTTGGAACGGAAGGCTAGCTTCGGCCTAGGTGAGTATTGTCAATGTGCTAGACCTCCTATTTCCTGGGCCTATGTCGTGTATACCTCTGAAATACTTGCAAAGAGAGTACAGTAGCTATAAGATTAAGCAACTACGTCACAGGCGGCCTTACAGCGCTTAAGAGATAATGATCTGGCACGGTAGTAAAGCTGACACCTCTTAATCCCACTCACACTCTCGCACCTTTCCTCAATTTCTCTCTGATTCATCTGTAAACGGAACATAGGCATATTTCTTAGCTTCCTACAATTATCGACAATGCCTGTTTATATTTCGCCCTTGCCTCCCGTCACCACACGCCCCATTGATAACCCTCGATCCACAACCACCGTCCAGGCACCGCTCTCTTCTCCCCCGTCAACCCACAGGACAGACCCCGCACCAGTACCAACCAAACCAACACCAACATCCGTCGCAGAGGAAGACAGTGGACCGCCACCGGGGGGCGAAGAGGTGTGTCGGTATCTCCCCCTTGTCGACATCTTGCTAACTCACGCGTGCCACTTTCATCAAAGCTGGTCTCAAGCGATCAATATCCGGGTATTGACATGGATGTATTTGGACAAATACTCGAACTCGACGAAGACGACGACGATTTCTCGCAAGGAATGGTCGACGATTACTTTTCTCAAGCGGAGAAAACCTTTACTGAGATAGCCGCTGCACTGTGCGCATTAGATCCGTCCCTTCTCTCCTGACGTGCTCATTACCCTTTAGGGAGGAGAAGGACTTAGAGAAGCTGTCTTCTCTGGGTCACTTTCTTAAGGGCTCATCCGCGGCGCTCGGGGTGTTCAAGGTGCAGTCCTCGTGTGAGGACATCCAACACTACGGACAATTGAGAGAGGGTAATAAAGTCATCGAGAAAGATGACGCTATCGCGAAGATCAGCACAACCTTAGAACGAGCAAGAGAGGAGTATCAAACGGCGAAGAGCTCGCTGGAACAATTCTATGAAGAGGACTCGGAGCCAGGGGAATGATTCCAGTTGCTCGTTCACTGTGTTGAATTGTTGTCTTATTTTTTGTCCTGTTTTGTCTTATAATCTGTGTAAAAATAATCTATTGTGAATCAGTGACAAGGAAGTAACGAGGAGGGTGGTGAGAGCCTCTCTGGCATGGGAATAGCTACTACAGAAAACGCGTCGCGCTTCCTAGTTGTACAACCCAAATCATATCGGCATCATAATTACGCTGACTAATCGTGTTCACAACACTATGCACGTGACTGTCGCGGTCGCGGTTGCGGTCCGGGATAGCCGGTTACGCGATGCCCGTTTATTCCGTCTGATTCCGTGTTGTCGTTGTCTACTCACCACCATGGCTCAGGCCCAGTATCTTCAAGGCAAGTGCACAATCTATTCGTTGTACTTTAACTTATTGTTATCACAGTACGCATCTGGTATACCATCGACGGGTCCTCGCAGTATATTCTTGCTCGTTCTCCAGATAAATTCCCAGTGCACCCCTTTGGTACCACCTCCTCCCATCGCGGCACATTTGCCACAACATCTCTCAAACTATGCTTGCACTCTATATGTAGATCGAGGTTGCTCAGCCTCTCCTCACAGCTGCCTAGCGTTTGCTGATTTCCCAAAACAGCCCCGAATTAATGCACTTTGGTCAACGCGACTTTTCGATCTACGCTCTCGACCCATCAGAGTCAGACGCAGCTCCAAATACAGCGGCCTTGGCCTCTGGATCTAGCTCATCCCAGTCTCTCCCTTCTCTCCAGCAGCCGCCCCCTGGTGTCGCTGTTGGCATGGGGCTCATGTCCTGGGCGCTTGCTGTCCCTGATGACAGCGCTTCCGTCACCGGCATAGTGAATACAATGGCCTCGGGAGAGTCTGCTCTTGAGGTCGTGTTCGCTCTCCGAGGGGTATAGTCAATTATTTTTGCTTTCTCCCGTGGCTAATTTCGTCTCTGCAGACTCTGCATACGCCACAACCTCCAGTTTTTCAGCTCGGAGCTCAAAACAGCAATCACTGGCAGTCTCAGACGCCCGTTTCCGCGCCTATGCATATGCTACCAGGTGTGCATTGTTCATTCTCCGTTGTTTGATGGGTTCATTTACGTGTTCCATGATAGCACAACCAATGCATTTAAATCAGGCTTTGCATATTATGAGCACGGGTACGGCCGCTGCATCGCTCGATATCAAGCAGCCTTCCCACTCAGCAGATCTCGAATCTGACCCCTCGAGACGGGACCGCGGGCGGAAGGCAGCCTCCCGCAGTTCGAGCGGCGGCACATCCAAGAAGAGTCATAACTCATATCTCCATCCACTTATCAGAGTCGCCAGAGGCCTTCCAGTGAAACCCCAACCACAGGACGAGGAGAAGATCCTAAAACAGAAGGACCGCGTTGGGTCAATCACACCCAACCTTGGTGTTATTCCCAGCAATCTTGACCTCTCTAACTCAGATGTGCGCTCGGCACTTTCTACTTTACTCGCCCCTTTCCAAAGCCAAGCCTCACAACCATTGTCACCGTCAAGACATACGAGCCCTCGCTCAGCCAAAGTTATCAATACCCTCCTTCAGCTGCTCGCTAAACCTGCACAACAGCCCGCGGACACACCATCAGATTTTGCTCCAACTCCAGCCTCTTCGCAAAGCTCCGCCGCACCGGAGACTACGGATTCGGATGACGAAATTGTCGTCCTGGAGAAGGAGAACGTTGACCCAGCGACCTTCAGGCGACGCAGTGGCATACAAACTAAGTCTTCTACCATGACCGTCTCAGAGAACAACCCCAAACGCAAGCGCACCTTGAGCGACGTAGCTGAGGCGCACGGGCGCTCAAAGCGGCGTTGCGACAGCTCACCGCCTCAACGCAGGCTCACATTTTTGTCACGTCCGTTGCTCTCTGACCCTGTCACCCTTCCAAGTAAGTCCATACTGCTACAAACACCGCGTGTGAACGCGGATCTCTTCGCTGCACGCAGCGCCCTCGTCGCTGCCGCCTTTCCCTCCCCTCCAAAGACGGCCCACCTTGCGCCCACGTCCTCACTACTATCAACGACTACGGCCGCATCCAAGGCCGCTCCTGAGTCTCTTCCCGCGCCGCCCAAAGTCAAGACGCCGTACGTCGTCCCCGAGTGGGCGCGCACCACCACTGCCACCAAGCCACGTATGTCCGCGGAGGCGCTGGCGCGCAAGGAGGCTGAAGACGCACGCGAGCACGCCAAGTTGCTTGAGCGCAAGCGCGCGCATCGCCTCAAATCGCGCGGGCGCGGGGAGGCAGCAACGGACCCGGCTGCCCCATCGTCTCCCACACATACCGTGTTTGCTCGTCCTTCAGTCGCTGCCACACCGCCATGCCGGGAGGCGTCGCCGACGAGAGACGGTGCCGCCATCAGCGCGAGAGCAGCAGCGCCCATCATGGCGGCGGCGGCCGATATCCTGCGCACATCCTCTCCCCCTCCACGGTCGCCTTCGTCGCCAGCCACCGCGGCGCCCCTTATGCCGGTCTTTGTGCCGTGCACGCCGACGCGTAACAGGACCACTCGCAGCAGCGGCAGCGTCTCGCGGTGCTCTGATACTTCAAGCCCGACGTTCGTCGCGGAGGGGAGCGACGGCGGCAGTCCGCTCTTCTCGCCAGACGCGGACGACGGGGATACACTCGTGCTCACCAAGCCCCAGTCCGTGCTCTCGCCTATCCAGAGTGTGCTCCGCGGTCGCGGAATTGGCACGGCCGTACTGCCCGCGTCGCCGTTGCGCTGCAAAACCAAGGACACGAACAACAGCGAGGCAGTAGTGGCAGTGGAGGGCAGGAATGGCAGAGAGAATATGGAGGACAAGGAAGCGAGCGCGAGCGCCGAGACACCCGCAGACTCGTTGCCTGTTGCCTCGGACGATGAGGAACCCAGCGCACTCGAACATGGGCGGCGAGTTGTCGGTGATGACGACGATGATGATGATGACGACGGCGATTGTGAGACGGTCGCGCGACGCTTATGGTCCGATACCCTCCCACCCTCCTCGCCACTGCCGCCGTCGAGCCCCCTCCTGAGCAGCAGCGACGCTCTCTCCGACGGACTCGACCTTGACGCTGAAGCGGCAACGCCACCGAGTGCAGACCCGACGCACGCGCCGGAGCTCGACGATGCGGTCAGCGCCGACCCCGAGATGGCGGCATTCTGGTCTTCCCTGGACGCGTTTCTCGCTTCGTCCTCGTCGACGACCACGGTGGTAGCGAGCACTGCAGATGGTGGCGCTGGGGACGAGTTTACAAAGTTATGGGACGATGAGGCCGAGGCGTCCTCTCTGGTGAAACTCCTCGCACAGGTGGATAATAGTAATTATGATGGGCTCAGGGCAGAGGATATTTTACAGCAGGATATTTTCGCATGAAGCAAAGCAAGTAGCAATTGTTTTTTTTGTTTTCATTTTCTTTGAGCATTTAGCATATTTATCGTGAAATTTCCTCGGTCGTCGATATGTCGCCATTCATTCAATAACATACCCCTTCAACCTATCCATGTTGTCAATAGTACTGTACCTCTACTTTTCGTTTTCAACGTGGCAATATCACTCAGGTTCGATCGTAGATAAGTGTTCCTTGGCACAGGCACAATCAAGGTCACGGCATTCCTCCCTTCTTGGTCCCTCCACTTTGGATCGGATACGTGGTCTTAACTGCGATTACAGTCGACTCTCTGATAACCCATACCCCTTCGGGAGACGTCTAGGGGTATGGGTTATTGAGGTGTATGGGTTGTCTGAGGGCGCTAAAAATGGGACCGGGTCACGACGTGCAGGACAAAACACTGGCACCTTGATTTTTTTGTCTTCTCTAAATTGATTCAAACATCGTATTTACCGAACAAAGTAGGATGTTATTCTAGTGGCCCTCATGTTTTTCATCTCAAGGGCATGTGTCCGCCGCCAAAATGTTACCAGCGTCAAGTCCAACTGCCGATCATTCTTGTCCCTTCAAGTTGTGTAGCGACCCGGCCCCGCTGCGACCGAGAGTCTTTACTGCACGGAGTGCCTCAGCACGTGTTCGTTGGGATTGGGTCCACTGGGGGGTCCTCGGAAATGTCTTCCAACTCGTCCTGACTACCCTTTCCGTGCCTCCCTAGCTTTTACGATCACCCGGATCGTTCAACAAGACGACGCCGGAGTCTGTGCGACCTGTACGGCACTACAACGTTTATCGTCCAAGGGACGCTTCCTTGCGCGCGGGCAAGGGTCTGGGGAGCCGGGCCGGGCGCTGACTAAGCGCGAGAGCGTCGAGCTTCAAGGACAAGAGAAGGGAAGTGGGCTATATTATGAACAAGACTGAAACAAGGTATCTACAACTATTCAGTACATCTTTTATACCTTGCATCCAGCAGTCCTACATAAGCAGATCGCGACATATCACGACATCAGACAGAAACACAGAGAAACTGATGGAACATCAGATAAGCCGATGCTCGGATATAAATCACTGAAACACATCTGAAACACGGAAGATCATCAGATAAGCTGATGACTAGATATAAACCACATCTGATAACGAGTCTGGAACCGAGTCAGAGAAATCCAGAATGGAAGCTAGAATCCGAATCATGGCGTGGCACGTGATCGTGACACTAGCCCTCATGACAGCATCGAATATTATTTGTCCATTGTTGTATTGAGAAAGCGGGCCTCGTCGACTGGGTTGGGAAGGTCTGAGAGAGGCCTGTGCTAGTTTGGTGCATGCATTGATGGCCACAGCCACTCAGAGCCATTGCACGTAGTGTACTATGCCTTGGCCCTCATTCGGACACCCCCCCTCAATAGGACACCTTGAATTTCTCGCTCATTTCTCACTCAATCGTTACCAAATTAAATATATGATGTCCTACATGACTGCTTAACATACTCTGACCTTTTTTTCTGTTAAAATATGTTGTGTTGCGAAGTTGGCAAAATGGCCATCCGTCACGCTTGCCGGCCCATGCCATGTCGGGGCTTGATTTGGGTGGCTGACCACTTTCTCAAAACGGAAGGGAGCGTTCGAGTGTTGACCCACACCAAACAGTCAGCGGAGTCCCAAACTATCCAAAACGGGACTGTGACTACGCGTGACTGTCCTATTGAGGGAGGGTGTCCGAATGAGGGCCAAGGCATAGTATGTGAGCCGGAGATGAAAGATCCCGGTCAAAAGCTCGGTAGAGTCCTCCAAATTGGGTAATGGGCGCCGGTACTTATGGGTTATTGACCCCAAAAAGGGTATGGGTTATTGGTTATTAGAGAGTATGGGTTATGCTCACAAAATCCCCGCCTACCAACTCGGTGGACAGGAATGGGTATGGGTTACTGGAGAGTATGGGTTATCTGGGGTATGGGTTATCAGAGAGTCGACTGTATCTGGCTGATGGGATCACCCACAACTTTATGGACCCTTACTACAGCAGTGGTGTCCAATCATTCGGTTTTTGCCACCGAGTCCTACAAAACCTGAAAACCTGGTCGACCTCCGTTTCCGAAAATCCGTTGTTATGACATATCGTGCTCCCTTCCACTTGACTGCCTTCCACTTGATTGGAGCGTTCTGGAGGCGTCGAAGGGCCAGCGACATCCACTAGTAACTTTGGATGGGGAGGGTGCCCATCGCTCGAATATCAAATGCCAACCTCTGCACGCCAGGGAGGCTCCCTTGGAGGCTCCATGAAGCACTTGATGAGCATCTATCATAGCATGGCCGATTCTTGGTGTCTTCGAAGTTCGAAGCCAAAGGCGCCTGTAGGGCTTCATGTGACTTCCGATTTGATTGTACGTTGGTTCCTCTACGGTTTTTAACTGGATTGCCTGAGGCTCCTGAGTTGTTCCATGCCAATCTGAGGCCATATCTGTAGTGGTTGTGCCCCTTGAGAATCCTGAAGTCCGGTTCTATTTCAGCACCAGTTCAAATGGTGCTGACGTCGATGACTTCGAAGCTATAGACTTTATTAATATTTCTGATGACGCTCGGCTTCGTTGCGCTCGGTGGACATTATTTCACGTAAATGCCCCACTCCACACCGGTCGCACATTTGCCCTTTTCTAGCACCTCGTCTTATGGCACGGCCCAGTGACTCCGACACTATACAACAAAGGAAAATTTTGGGCGGTCCCGAACCAGTTTGTCCGAATTGTCGAAAGTCTCAGAGTCCACACCGGTGTGGACTCTATCTAACCTACTGTGTACTGTGCGTTAAATCGGCTGAATTGACGTCAATTTACGGATAGTGATCGCCATCAAATTGGGCATTTCAAAACGACCGCTATGGCAACTTTGCTTTGAAAGCCCCTACTAGTACGTATTATCGCTTACATCGACTACTGGTGATTGATCCCTCGCTAGCGCGGGAGGTTTTTCCCGGCGACTTTTGCCACGTTGCGTATAAAGAGTGCTGTTGCTCTAGTGCTGACCCTTACAGACATAGTCATCGCCATGTTCTCGGCGACTCCTCTTCTTTGCGCACTTTTTCTGACATCTGCTGCCTTTGGACACCCAAAGACTTGGGAAGAGCGCGCTTCCTCCAGCTTTCGGGGCACATGTGACCAAATAGCGAAGGCCGTCTCGGACGCTTCACAAGTATTCTTTCCTTGTAAGTGGTCTATCAACACTCCCCACGTGCTTCTAGCTGACATGGATTAAGCCTCGACGCAGTACCTCTCTGACATTTACCATTACGCTCCCTCGAGCACCCAAGAGTCTGCCTGCTCCGTGGAGCCAGGGACAACAGAGGACGTGAGCAAGATTGTAAGCTTTCATGAACCGGCACCCCAGCATCCACTGAACCATGTTTCTCCGTAGTTGCGTATCCTGGGGTCTACCCGAACGCCGTTTGCGGTGAAAGGGGGAGGTCATGCGACAAATCCAGGCTTTTCCTCAACCAAGGGTGTTCAGATTGCGTTGGCACGCTTCAACGAGACAAAAGTTAACTACAAGGATAGGGACGGTCGAGGTTGGCGCCGGCCTCACCTGGGATCAAGTGTACATGGCCCTCAATTCTACTGAGGTGAATGTCGTCGGAGGACGCAGTACCGGGTATCGGTGTCGCCGGTTTGACTCTCGGAGGAGGTAAGTGTCGGCTATTGAGTGATTTCTAGGCTAGTCATGGATGTTGAATTTTGACAGGTTATTCATATAAGTCTAGTCAGTACGGACTGGCGATTGATAATGTCGCGAGTTATGAGCTTGTCCTCCCCAACGGAACAATCACAACTGTGACGTCGCAAGACAAAGATCTGTGGTTCGGATTGAGAGTAAGTGGTTAAGTGTAGTCAAGTGTGGGAGGTAGCTAATAAGTCGTAGGGAGGGCTGAATAATTTCGTGAGCCATTGACTTGCAAGAGATCAACTTGAAGGTCTGAGCATCCCATAGGGTGTCGTGACCAATTTTGTTCTGGAGTCACACCCGCAAACTCAAATATGGGTAAAACCGAGAAATGACTCTTCTAAGGTTTTGCTGAGATGTGTGATAGGCCGGTATTATTTTCTATCCCGGGACCCAGCTAGATGCGATCAAGGAGGCATATGCCAAGTTTCAGAAGTCGAATGATACCAAGTCTTCCCTTTTGATTAACTTGGGTTATTCTTCGGGACAAGTGCACTCCATGCTCTCGCGTCTTACTGGCTTCGGCTGACATTCGATAGTTTACGATTAGTGTCATGCCATTTTATGATGCACCGACACCTCCTCCAGGCCTTTTTGACGAATTTTTGGCGATTCCAACCATTCTAAACACTGTCTCTACCAGATCGTTCTCTGATCTTTTCCTGAACTTCAGTTCTCTTGGCCTGGCTGCTGGTGGCTTACGGTTGGTGTCGCATTGTGTTATGCGAGAGGTGACAAGACTGACCGAGTTTCCTTCAGCACTTTCTACGGAGGGATACCCGTTACCCGGTACTCGCCAGCCATCTTTGACGCTTTCCAAAATCTGACTGTGGTGGGTCCTTTCCCGGAGTCTGATTACCATGCTTGACCTGAACGACTTTCTGGCAGTTCTGGGGGACACGACTGGGAGCTTTGGACAAAAACGCGAGCGTGGTCATTACGCTTGAGCCGTTCGCCAACACCCTTTTCTCTCATGGGGCCCCTTCTGCATATCCACCAGACCGCTCCCATGTCGTTTTCCCTTCCATCGCTGGTTACCAGTGGTCTGACGCCTCCCTCGACGCGACTATGGCTCGCAATCTGCGCCAGAATATAGACGAGGCACGCGCTGCTGTGCTTGCAGACGGGCAGAATGTATCACATGCGGCAACTTATGTGAACTATGCACTATTTGATACGCCACTGAAGGACATGTATGGAGCGAACGTGGCAAGGCTCCGGAAAATAAAGGCGAAGATAGACCCCGAGGATGTTATGGGACTAGCTGGAGGGTTCAAGTTCTGAGCAGATATAGGATTTCGGCTTGCCAGTAATACCATAGATGACTTTTACTGTCACTTTTACTCTTGAGACAACAAACTCTGACTCGGATGTTCGTTTAATGGATTTATATTCTGGGATGCAGGCCTGAGAACAAGTACACCACCGTCCCAAAATTCGGGAAGACGTTTTGACTTAAGGTGCTGGCGGCGTCTGCAAGATGGTGGTTGCGCGCTCACTGGTAGTCAAGAAGGATGTAGCTTTGGAGGCACGATGATGATCATGCCGGCGTTGTGCACTATGTACAAGTTTATTAAAGACCCAAGAGTCGGACTGAGTCAAGAAGGAAGAGTGACTCGGACTGAGGCCTGAGGCGAGGCGCATACAATTTATGTTGAGTTCCCATCGCGCGCGACGCCATCTCGTGGTCCTCCAAGCGGCAGGAGATCATCTCCCTGTCCACCACCGAGTCCGAGTACGTCGCTGCGACCCATGGAGAGAAGGCTGCGCAGCCAAAGCGCCTCCTTCACCCCATGGGTCGCAGCGATGTACTCGGACTCGGTGGTGGACAGGGAGATGATCTCCTGCCGCTTGGAGGACCACGAGATCTAGCAGGTTACGGAGTCCTCTCGACGGAAACGTAGCTCAACGCGCGAAGGCGAACGGGGTGCAGAAGCACGGGACACAAACTAGACAGACAAATAGAGCTCAGGAATCGCGGGCAGAAGCGATCACTGAGGTGTACACGGTAAACTACTCTGGTATAAGTACGAGTCGAGGAGATGCGGAGAGCCACGAATACCACATTCACATGGGTACAGGTATAGTATGATATCGAGGAATCGAGACGAGAGGATAATTAACTCACGAGATAAACGAATTAATCAGTCAAATGTGCAGGTATGATCGCCCACGCGAGCCTCATCGGCCTGCCGTGATGCATCAGAAAAACAAAACTGGGTTTTTAATAAGTGCTTGCAAGCTCACAAATACCGTAAGCGTAAGCGCTTCAGCATAAGCACAACACAGTCATGATGCGGCGGCGGCGGTGTGGCCGTCCCAAGGTCCCGTCTCGAGACCAACGTCGGGACATTGGTTAGAAGCCGACATCGGCCCGCCAGGTGAGACGACTTCAAGTTCGTGGGCTAGTACCTCTTGGCTAGTACAGTAATCTATGAATAATATTTGTAAGAGAGGAGCCTCTGGACGTCCAACTCTCACGCATTGTTCACCTCAACTATTAGGCTGCATGCTGCCATAAATCTCTATATAACAATGATGCCGCAGTGGTGGAGACCAATATCAAGACCGATATCGTCGATGCTGGTGCCAATGACTCGATACTGTAGGTATTCCTCCCTTGATCCCTCCATTTTGAACCAAATGCGTGATGTAAACTGCGGGTAACACTGTCTCACCGATGCGCTCGGACTGGTGGGATCGCTGACAACTTTATGGTCTCTCACCGGATTTCACTTGTCCGAGTCTTTGTTCAAGTTGGCGCGGCAGACAAGCCGGAAAAGACAAGCCGGAAGACGCAAAGGTGTCAAATTACTTGGTTATATCTCCGAACATTCGTGTTGTGCTTCATTCTGCTATCGAAGTGTTGAAAAGGCACTACTAGGAGAGTGAGTATCGACTTCTGTACGCTGGAGAGGCTCAATGAAGCATGTGGTCTCTGCTTGGGGGCGTCTTTGAAGCGGCAGAGCTTCACGTGACGCATGACTTCCGACATTGTCCCTTTCTTGCATGTTTGGTCCCTCTGCGATTTTTAACTGGATGGTCTCAAGCCGCCTGAGCTGTGCCGTGCCAATCTGAGGTCGTATTAGTGGTACTAGACGTCTATGCTCCCTCGAGAAGCCTGCAGTTCAAGAGGTACTTTTGAAGTTCTATTTTGGTTCAAACAGTGCCAGCTAACTAACGCCAGTGCCTGAGATGACAATTTTTTTTTTAGTTTGCGGTGAACGTGCTTGGCCACTGGTAAGTCTTCTGGGTGACGCTCGGCTTTATGTCTGTTTCACCCTTGCGTATCATATGCCCATCCTTTGTGTTGGTCTTGGTAAACCCACTCCACACCTGCCGCCCACTGACCCATTCGCAATTTTTGTCCTTTTCTGGTTTCTGCCACGTAAATGTCCTGGTGACCTACTCGGCACTCCAACATTCGCTTGGTATGCATATCCTCTGCCCCCTCTAACGTGTACGAGTGTCGCAAGTTTCGGCAGTGCATCCCAGCTCTGGCGGGTGGAATGACCGGGAGTGTCTGTATCGGTCGCAACTCAAGAGACCTTTCATCCGGATGGGATCACACACATCTTTCCACACACCGGCGCTGATCTTCATCGTAACAACTATGGGCATTTCGTCACAGCCATCACTGCTTTGGACAGAGGAATGTGATTACCAAATGCCCTGATGTATTGGTGTATCCCCGGCAGCAACGCGCAGCGTGCGCACGCTCCGAAGGGGATGTGCTACCAACTGGCGTCATATTTAGCAGCGGAGAGTATAAAGTGTGGGATTCGTTGATATGTCACTCTAGTGTTGACCCTCACGGACGTTCTCGTCTCAATGTTCCCAACGACCATTCTTCTTTGCGCACTTTTCCTGACACCCGCTGCCTTTGGACACCCTAAGACTTGGGAGAAGCGCGCTTCCTCCAACTTTCGGGGCACATGTGACCAGATAGCGAAGGCCGTCTCGGACGCCTCACAAGTATTCTTTCCTCGTAAGTGGTATATCAACAGATATTCTGTGTACTTTTCTAGCTGACATGGATTAAGCCTCGACGCAGTACCTCTCCGACATTTTCCATTTCGTTCCGTCGAGCACCCAGGAGTCTGCCTGCTCCGTGGAGCCAGGAACAGCAGAGGATGTGAGCAAGATTGTAAGCTTTCGTGAATTGATTTACCAACTCCCACTAAGCTCTGTTTCTCCGTCTCCGTAGTTACGTATCTTGGGATCTACCCGAACGCCGTTTGCGGTGAAAGGGGGAGGTCATTCGACCAATCCAGGTTTTTCCTCAACCAAGGGTGTTCAGATTGCGTTGGTGCGCTTCAATGACACGAAAGTGAATTCTGAGAATGGGACGGTCGAGGTCGGCCCTGGCCTCACCTGGGATCAAGTGTACACGGCCCTTAACTCGACTGGGGTGAATGTCGTCGGAGGACGCATACCCGGCGTCGGTGTCTCCGGTTTGACTCTCGGAGGAGGTAGGTATCCATTATTGACTGATTCCTGGGCTAGTCGTGGACCTTGAATATTTACAGGTTATTCATATATATCTAATCAGTATGGACTAGCGATTGATAACATCGCAAGTTATGAGCTTGTCCTCCCGAATGGAACCATCACGACTGTGACATCGCAGGACGAAGATCTGTGGTTTGGACTGAGAGTAAGTGGTTGAGTGTCGTTCAGCGTGGGGAGGTAACTAACAGGTTATAGGGAGGGCTGAATAATTTTGTGCGTCGCTGGTCCGCAGGAGATACCAACTCGAAATTCTGATCAGCTCGTAGGGAATTGTAACCAAATTTGTCTTGAGGTCGCATCCGCAAGCTCAAATATGGGTAAAATTGAAAGATGACTTTTCTGAGGTTTTGCTAAGAAGTGTGATAGGCCGGCATTGTTTCCTACCCTGGAACACAGCTAGATGCGATCAAGGAGGCATACGCCAAATTCCAGGAGGTGATTGATACCAAGGCTTCCCTTGTTATATCCTTGGGTTATTCTTCGGGACAAGTGCGCTCCATGCTCTCGTGTCGTACTGGCTGCAGCTGATATAGCATAGTTCACAGTACTTCTCTTGGCATTTTATGATGCACCAACACCTCCTCCAGGACTTTTTGACGGATTCTTGGCGATTCCATCCACTCAGAACACTGTCTCTACCAGGTCATACTCTGATTTTGTCGTGAGCTTGAGTGCTTTTTATGCGACTAGTTTCCAACGGTTGGTACTGCTTTGTGTAGTCTGCAGGAGGTAATAGTGCTGATCGAATCACCTTTAGCACATTTTACAGTGGGGTACCCGCCACCCGGTACTCACCAGCTATCTTTGACGCTTTCAAAAATATGACTGTGGTGGGTCCTTTCCTGGAATTTGGCCACCGTGCTTGGACTTGAACAACTTTCTGGCAGTTCTGGGGGACACGGCTGGAAGCTTTGGACAAAAATGCGAGCGTGCTCACTTCAGTTGAGCCGTTTGACAGCACCCTTCTCTCTCACGGGACCCCTTCTGCATATCCACCAGACCGTTCCCAAGTGGTTTTCCCTGGTATTATCAGTTATCAATGGTCCAACACCTCCCTCGACGCAACGATGGCTCGCGCGCTGCGCCAGAATACCGACGAGGCGCACGCTGCTGTGCTTGCAGACGGGCAGAATGTATCACACGCGGCAACTTATGTGAACTATGCACTATTTGATACACCACTGAAGGATATGTATGGGGCGAACGTGCCGAGGCTTCGGAAAATTAGAGCTGAGATAGACCCTGAGGATGTTATGGGACTAGCTGGAGGGTTCAAGTTCTGAGTAGATATAATGGCGCGGCTCGCATGTAATTTGTAAATTACCTTTTTTAGAGAGATAGCAAACCCTACGTGTTAGTTTTATTCAACTTCTGGTATGCTCTATAGTAGTAAAGGCACACTCACTGGCACCAGATCATAATCCCTTCCCAGATTTAAGGAGTTGCCCATTTTGAACTGACGTTGCAAGAATCATATTAATATTGTGTTGTGCCGAACCACTGGACCAACCAGCCTGGTTCTGTGCTGATTCGGACATTTGCTAGACTCTGCCGTTGCACAATTGTCAATGGCGGTGTTCTGACCATTCAAAGTTCAAACGGCCAAGTCCTCGGGGTAAAATTTCGCCCGTTTATGACCGTGCCTCAATACCATGTGGCACCAAGAAGTCAACTACCCCCTGGCATCAGACAACCCCGAAATGAACAACTCAGTGAACTGAAACCCACAATGACAATTACTAATGCTCTGATTGTATTGGCGCGCTCTCGGCGACCTGCGGCGTGCGTGGCCTCTGAAGGGGCGTCAATAGGGTTGACTCTCTTCAGGACTTAATATCTGTATATCGTCGAGTTCCGTTGGCACGGCTTGCCTTACAAAACGTATAAAAAGTGAGGTAAGTGCTAACGCATGTGGTTACAGACACCCTCGACACAGAGAAAAAGAGGTCTGACCTCTTTTTCTAGTTGGCAGGGAGATTAATTGGTGCGTTGCTCAAGTGCTGACCCTCACAGATATAGTCATTGCAATGTATCCAACTACTTCTCTTCTTTGCGCACTGTTTCTGTCGTCTGCTGCCTTTGGACGCCTTGAGACTTGGGAGCAGCGCTCTTCCTCCAACTTTCGGGGCACATGCGACAAGATAGCGAAGGCCGTCTCGGACGCCTCACAAGTATTCTTTCCTCGTAAGTGGTATATCGACACACTCCCTGTGCTTTTCTAGCTGATAGGGATCAAGCCTCGACGCAGTACCTCTCTGACATCTCCCATTATGCTCCCTCGAGCTCCCAGGGGTCTGCCTGCTCCGTGGAGCCAGGAACAGCAGAGGACGTGAGCAAGATTGTAAGCTTTCGTGAACCAGTACACCAGCACCCACTAAATCAGCGCTCCTCCGTAGTTGCGCATCTTGGGGTCTACCCGGACGCCGTTTGCGGTGAAAGGGGGAGGTCATGCGACAAATCCAGGCTTTTCCTCAACCTAAGGGTGTTCAGATTGCGTTGGCACGCTTCAACGAGACGAAAGTCAACTACACGGATGGGACGGTCGAGGTTGGCCCTGGCCTCACCTGGGACCAAGTCTATACTGCCCTTAACTCGACTGGGGTGAATGTCATCGGAGGACGTATCCCGGGCGTTGGTGTCGCCGGTTTGACTCTCGGAGGAGGTAAGTGTCGGTTATTGACTGATGTCTGTGCCAGTCGTGGATGTTGATTTTTACAGGTTATTCATATAAGTCTAGTCAGTACGGATTGGCGATTGATAATGTCGCGAGTTATGAGCTCGTCCTCCCGAACGGAACCATCACGACTGTGACATCGCAAGACAAAGATCTGTGGTTCGGACTGAGAGTAAGTGGTTGAGTGTCGTTCAGCGTGGGAGTGGCTAAATAAGTCGTAGGGTGGGATGAATAATTTTGTACGCCGTTGATCTGCAGGAGATATCGACTTGAAAGTCTGATCAGCTCATAGGGAGTCGTGACAAAATTTGTTCTGAAGTCGTATCCGCAAGGTCAAATATGGGTAATATTGAGAAATGACTCTTTTGATGTTTTGCTGAGATGTGTGATAGGCCGGTCTTATTTTCTACACTGGGGCGCAGCTAGATGCGATCAAGGGGGCATATGCCAAGTTCCAGGAGACGAACGATACCAAGGCTTCCCTTATTATATCCATCGCTTATACTTCTGGACAAGTGCGCTCCATGCTCTCATGTCGTACTCGGCTGACATCTGATAGTTTGTGATAGTGCTGAACGTATTTTATGATGCACCGACGCCACCTCCGGGACTTTTTGACGGATTCTTGGCGATCCCAGCTGTCCAGAACACACTCTCTACGAGATCGTTCTCTGATTATGTCGTGAGCTTGGATTCTTTCTCCGCGAGTGGTACCCAACGGTAAGTGTCGCGTTGTGTTATGCAGAAGGTAACAGAACTGACCGAATCATTTCCAGCACGTTCTACAGCGGGATACCCGTCATCCGGTACACGCCAGCTATGTTTGACGCTTTCAGTAACCAGACGTTGGTGGGTCATTCTTAGAGTCAGGTCACCCTACCACTTGAACAACTTTTGGACAGTTCTGGGGGACCCGAATGGAGGCTTTGGACAAAAACGCGAGCGTGATCATTTCGATGGAGCCGTTCGACAGCGGCCTTCTTTCTCATGGGACCTCTTCCGCATATCCACCAAACCGCTCCCAAGTGGTTTTTCCTTCCGCTATCAATTTTTTGTGGATCAACGCCTCCCTCGACGCAACGATGGCTCGTGCGCTGCGCCAGAATACAGACCTGGTTCGTGCTGCTGTGCTTGCAGACGGGCAGGATGTATCACACGCAGCAACTTATGTGAACTATGCACTATTCGATACACCACTGAAGGATATGTATGGGGCGAACGTGCCGAGGCTTCGGAAAATTAGAGCCGAGATAGACCCCGAGGATGTTATGGGACTAGCTGGAGGGTTCAAGTTTTGAGTAGATATAGTCACAAGTAGATCACGTTTACTCTTGAGACAACAAACTCCCGAGCCATACGTCCGTTCGAAGTCAGGCTGCTCTTGAGTTAATTGGGCGGAGAGAACACAAAGCACGGCAGTGCACAATCCACCAACCAAAATAACAAAGGTCGATGCATACCGTCTTTGCGATTCCCTACTGGATAACATAACTCCCCACTGATACAAGTACTGTAGTAGATTGCCTGTAAGATCGGCAAGTGATTGCAATACACAAACAAAATGACAAATAAACGAAATGCCCCCAACTGAATAAGATTCAATGTCAGTATCTAAACAACGTCCGTCCTACTTCGCCTCACACCAGACCTCGAGCTTGCCCTCTGGCTTACCCTTGGCGCTCTCGCGGGCCGTCTCGATCGCAAGTTCGTAGTCGCTCTCGTCGCGCAACGACACCTTCCCGCCGTCCTCGTCGCGGAACTTAAGCGTGATCGACTGCGGACTCGTCTCGAACTTGTCCGCGACCCGCTTCCTGAATTCGGCGAACGGTATCTCGGGGTCGAGCGCCATCCCGCGCACGTCCCCTTCATAGTGGATCTTCACCCGGACCTTGGTCAGCTCGTACATCTCGTCCCACTCGCCCGACCCAGTCACATAGCCCTCTTCGTCATCGTCGTACACACTCGGCGCAACCGTGCGTCGGGTCACGCGCCGCTTGAGTGTACCCGAGCGCGTCGAGCCGCCATACGCGCTTGGTGCACGGTTAGGCGGGGGACCGCCCGTAGCGTTCCGTGCCCAATTTGCGACGCGGTCATTGCCGGCAGACGGAGGCTGAGGCCCATCGGCATACGAATCCACGAGATTGTCATAAAACTCTGTCATTCGAGTATCGCCGCCGCGCGGAGATGTCTCTGTAGGATGATGATGAGTAGGGGAAGAAATTGTGCGAGGTAGTCTTGCGTACTGGATTTAGGTGGTGTTGGAGGTGCACCCTCATCGAAACCGGGTTTGCGGATACTGAGTCCCCGCATAGGGAGACTCGCTTGTGCGGAACGCCCAGGGGTAATGGTAGTGTTACTGCGGGAAATGACAGTGGCATTTGGCGGATCCGCATCCCTAGGGGCCAATCCACCGGACAATGCCATAATACGCTCGCGGGCGTCGGCTGGAACATTGATTGTGGTCTTCGAACGGCTGAGGTTGCCAACAGGCTGCACGTCTAGACTGGGACCCTCTGAAATCAAGACACATGTGAGACTCGATCACCACAATTCAATTAAGGATGCGCACTTAGGCGGCCTAGCGTTGCGGCCCTGGAGAGACTAACTTCGTCCGCGGGGTCGTTGTCGACGAAAACATTTTGGGGGCTAACTCCCTGTCGCAGACGAGTTACGCCGGTAAACGTTGTGTATGCCTCGTTAGGGTTCTCGGAAGCAACGAGTTTCTGTATGCAAATGGGTAAAGTTATCAACATAATAGGTTGGAGTGTCTCACGGCTTTTCCCAAAAAGTCGCGAGTCTTGGCATTCTTGAGCTTGTTCTCTGACGGCCGGTATAGTACGCCGACAGGCTGTCGGATTTGGTCAACGAATTTTAAAGGCCGAGGATCAGGAAAAGACTCACGATGCTGAAGACGGTATAGCCTTCTCCACGGTCACGTATAGCTTCATCAATCACGCCATGCTCCTCTGTTGCCTTCTGGCTTGTGGCGTCCTGTAACTCGGCCATCCCCTCTTCTATTTGGCCAAGATATATTAAAGCGAGGCCTGGCATACACTGGTGTTAGAGACACGAAAAGGGGGGTGAGCGAGGATAATGAATAACCTTTGTTAAAAAGGACTTCAGCGGAATATAATTTAAAGGCAAGGCCAAGTTGAGTATAATTACTGGACGAGATGCAAGAATGAGCAGCATATAGCTGTAGGGAAAGATGTTACGTACATAGATTGATTGCCGCGTAAATAGAGCAGAGCCTCCTCGAAGTCCTTGGAAGCGAGTTCGTAGCGACCGAGTAAAAAATTTGAGACACCACATTGGAAGTAACTGGAATCGGTTCAGAGTGAGCAGTTTAGTCGAAGGGAACGAGAATAGTACTGACGCGACGGCAAGATAGTTGTCAAGACGGGTGGCCGCGACAAATTGCTCTACGGCAGCCTCGTGCTCGCCCAGGGTAGCGTATATGAGACCCATATTTGTGAGGATTTTTGAAGAATCGGCAATGAGCTGACAGAAGTGAGACGGAGGATGATTTGGAGGAAAGGACGACAAACGGAGAACGTCTCGAGACTCTTTTCGAAATCCTCCTCATCGTAGGCCTTGAGAGCAGAAGCCCAAATTTCGAGTTCGGCTTTGAGGGACATTGTGGTGGGGGTGAACAGAACAGAAGATTGAAGATGCGGTGTTTAAAAGGAGAGAAGTGGTGAGAGTCAGTCACAACAGGTGGGAGAGGCGTGCCAGACGCTGAGACAGTATTTTTAGGAGAAAGGACGGAAAAGAGGGTAATAAGGTTGGGGGTAAGGCTGTAAGAAGCAAAGGGCTAAGTTAAGAGAAAAGGAAAGGAGAAGAAGAAGGAGAGAAAGCGGGACTAAAACACGCACGCCAAGCAGATGATGATGATCGCGCACATGGACACGCGCAGCCTGTTGTTGTTATGATCCGGACTTTGCCTGGCAACGCATCGTGGCTTACAGAAACACCGACGGGCGCCGCTTTGCCTCACCGCTTGTGGAATCATTCATCATCGAACCGCCTCTTCTCGGTCAAGAAACACCTTGACAGCCTTTTGACCCACTCTCGCCGCCTTATGACCCTTTACATAACCCTTTCATTAGTGCTACCGATCTTTGTCTACGATACATGTCCCAAAATATAAATTGATTCTAAAAAAAATGTCACTATCTTCCTGATCTCTGATCTCGTAACTTGCCTTACTTTTCCTCAATCATGTCCCTCCCAGATCATCTTGCTCGTCCACTGGACGTCCTCATGATCGATAACTTTGACTCTTTCACTTGGAACCTCTACCAACATTTGACCCTTCTTGGTGCAGACATCACCGTTATTCGTAACGATGCTATTCCATCAGAAAGCATTTCCTTACTCCAAATTCGCTCTCTTATCATCTCCCCTGGCCCAGGTCACCCTGTCACAGACTCGGGCATATCGCGCGATGCGATACGTCATTTCGCCGGTCGCGTCCCGATTCTTGGCGTCTGTATGGGCCTTGAATGTGTGGTAGATGTATTCGGTGGCGAGATCAGGTATACTAAGCCATGGACTCTTGGACGATAAGCCTAGCCACTAAACCCCTCATCTTCCAGTTATGCCGGCGAAATTATGCACGGAAAACTTAGCCGGATTAGACACGACGGCAGAGCTTGCTTCCGCGGCCTTCCTCAGGGTTTCGAGTCAACCCGGTATCACTCTCTTAGCGCTAATGTCGAGACACTACCTGCCGACCTCGCAATCACCGCTTCTTCTCAAGACAGTGGCGTCATCATGGGTGTGCGCCACCGTCGTTATACGCTAGAGGCCGTCCAATATCATCCCGAAAGTATTCTCTCCCAATTTGGCGACGATCTCTTTCGCAACTTCCTTGAGCTCGACGGTGGCCTTTGGGAAGAAAATCCGACTGCTCTAGTGCTGGACCAAACTCTTCCCCCATTTAAAATCGAGTCTTCAAACGACGAAAACTCTGCGACGACTGCAAAAGTACCTACCATATTAGAGAAGATATATGCACAGCGCCTCAAGGACGTCCAGGCAGCCAAGGCAACGCCGGGCACCACTGCCGCTGATCTCACAGCCTTCCTTTCTATGCACCTCGCCCCGCCACTCATTCCATTTGTCGCTCGGCTTAAAGCTAAAACCCCGGCTCTCATGGCAGAGATCAAGCGTGCCAGCCCTTCTAAGGGTCCCATCGCCCTCTCTGCTAACGCAGCGCAACAGGCCCTGACCTACGCCCTCTCCGGCGCCTCTGTCATTTCGGTCCTCACAGAACCAACGTGGTTCAAGGGCTCTCTACTTGACCTTCGTCTCGCGCGCCAGGCCGTGGACTCGCTGCCAAATCGACCAGCACTCCTCCGCAAGGACTTTATCCTCGACGAGTATCAGATCGCTGAGGCCCGTCTCCACGGCGCGGACACGGTGTTGCTCATCGTCGCGATGCTGCCACCTGCCCGCTTGCGTGCGTTGTACGACTATTCCCTCTCTCTAGGCATGGAGCCGCTCGTGGAGGTCAACAATGCACGCGAAATGGAAGCAGCACTCGCCCTCGGTTCCCGCGTCATCGGCGTGAATAACCGCAACCTACACGACTTCCAGGTCGACATGGGCACGACGACGCGTCTCGCGGACATGGTAAAGGGTCAGGACGTCGTTCTCTGCGCACTCAGCGGCATCACTGGTCCAGAGGACGTTCGACAGTACGTGCAACAGGGCGTTGGTGCCGTTCTCGTCGGAGAAGCCCTGATGCGAGCCAAGGACACGCGCGCATTTATCGCCGAGCTTCTCGACCGGGCTCAAGACTCGGAGCCTGATGCCCTATGGCCACCATTGGTGAAGATCTGCGGGATCCGCACAACCGAGGAGGCGATTCTCGCAGCCGGCGCCGGTGCCGCCATGCTAGGTCTGATGTTTGTCCCTACCAGCAGGCGACGCATCCCTTTGGAGCGAGCGCAGGCGATATCTTTAGCCATTCGCGGACTGCGCGGCTCGTCCGCATCGTCCGCGCTTCAAAAGTCATTCGATGGCACGCAGAACGAGCCTTGGTTCACATTCCATGCGCGCCGACTGTCCCAGTCTGTTGGCGTTGCCGGTCGCCCGCTTCTCGTCGGCGTCTTCCAGGACCAGCCGCTCTCCTTCGTCTTGCACTGCGTGGCCGCCGCACAGCTCGACTTGGTTCAGCTGCACGGCTCCGAACCACTCGAATGGGGCAAGCGGATCCCTGTGCCCGTCATCCGGGTATTCCACGTTGATGCCGACGGCCGCGGCCTTCAAAGTATCACCCGCCCAAGCTTACACCATCACGTACTGCTCGACACGGCCGCCTCGCCCGGTGGGCTCAGTGGGGGAGGCGGGAAGACGTTTGATTGGGAGTATGCAAAACGCGTCGTGCGTGCAGGTGAGGTCGGGGCAACAGGCGGCGCGTCGTCGCCGCTTCCGATCATGCTTGCTGGTGGTTTGACCCCCGAAAGTGTCGCCGAGGCGGTGAGCATCGTGCATCCCTGGGTGGTGGATGTGAGCGGGGGGGTTGAGACTGAGGATGGAACGGGGAAAGACCCGGATAAGGTGAAGAGGTTTATCGACGCGGTACGGGAGAGCAAGCCAACCGGCGAGTAGTAGAATCTATTGTTGTACGTGTACGGTCCAGACCTGGTCAAACTGGTCGGACCCCTGTGTGCCAACAAGAATGAAGGGTAACGACGATATGGGCGCGTGAATGGGCGGTCTGGGCTGATCACATCGATTGGGCATCAAACCCGGTACCCTGGTCAACTGTCAACTACAATCACAGTCCAGGTACAAGTACAGCTTGTAGAGTCACCACTGTCCCCTCGTTACTCGAACCATGCTGAGGCATTCCTTCACTGCTCTCAATTCCACCTTCGTGGTCGACTCGGAATATCAGTTTGTCAAGGAGCTCGGTCAGGGTGCCTATGGTTGTGTTGTAGCTGCAAAGCACAGGCGTTCCGGCGATGGCTGCGCAATCAAAAAGATCACAAACATCAACACAAAGGTGCGATCTGTCGTGTCGTTGCTCTCCGTGCCCTGTGTGGCGCTGGCGCTGTGCAAGGGCATTTCGTACTGACGATCGTTTACCAGAGGATCCTAACGAAGCGATGTCTGCGTGAGATCAAGTATGGCAACTTACGTTTTTTTTCTGCGTTATCTTGCCTCGATGCTGATCGTCGTTCGACGCAATCCTCGTGCCGTTGTCGTTTCACCGACGAACAAGGCTCTTGCATCATTTCCGCAGGCACAAGAATGTGAGTTTCTAGAAATGTCTGATATCATGCCAAATCCTCATCCCCTCTTTTTCTCGGGCATGCAGATTACTTGCCTTTACGACATGGACATCGTCTTTGGCCCAGATGGTAACTTTGATGAAGTATATCTTTACGAAGAGCTCATGGAGGCCGATCTCCACGCCATCGTACGTGATCGCGCTTCGCCGGTACTAATCGTGAAACTAACCTGGGCGTGCGTGCGTGTCCCAGATTCGTTCCGGTCAGCCTCTCTCGGATGCGCACTTCCAGTCTTTCATCTACCAAACGCTGTGTGGCTTGAAATATATCCACTTCTGCCGATGTGCTCCACCGTGATCTCAAACCAGGGCAACCTGCTCGTGAACGCGGACTGCGAGCTCAAAATTTGCGACTTCGGGCTCGCGCGGGGGTTCAACCAGTCTCAGAAGCAGGGATTTATGACCGAGTACGTCGCGACGCGGTGGTACCGCGCCCCCGAGATCATGCTCAGCTTTGCGAACTACGTACGTGGTAATCTCTCTGATCGATCTTAGCGTTTCTCTCGGATCCGCGCGTAGTGGATGGCTGATGCACATGACCCAATTTTGCTAGGCTTCCGCGATCGACGTGTGGTCTGTGGGCTGCATCTTGGCTGAGCTACTGGCTGGAAAGCCGATCTTCAAAGGAAGAGAGTGAGCACGATCTTCCACATATGTGTTCGCCTTGCTACTGACTGATGGTGCCCGTTCGACGCAGTTACGTAGACCAACTGAACCAAATCTTGCACTACCTTGGGACGCCATCCGAGGACACCCTCCGTCGCGTTGGTTCGCCGAGGGTGGGTCATTTCTCATGGTTGCTGAATATTTTCATTGAGCTGAAAATCCATAGGCCCAAGACTACATCCGGTCTCTGCCCATCAGGCCGCGAGTACCGTTCTCGCAGCTGTTCCCACATGCAAACCCACTCGCTCTTGACCTGCTCGCCAAGATGCTCAACTTTGATCCCGCGAAGCGAATTACGTGCGAACAAGCACTGGAGCACCCATACCTCGCTGTCTGGCATGACCCGACGGACGAGCCTGTCTGCCCGAATGTGTGTGGTCCCTCACAGACGCCGAGTGTAGTTTTATCGTGACTGTCTTGGCAGAAATTCGATTTCTTCTTTGAAGAAGGAGGACTCGATAGAGGGGATGAAGAAGCTCATCGTTGACGAAGTGAACTCGTTCCGGTCCGAGGTGCGCGCTGTGCGACCGAACCAGAACCGACAGTAGGTCCCAGTTCGCGTTTGAGATATGTACTTAACGACCCGGTGCCGTGCAGGCTGTCGATCCCAACCCGCGATGATATCGTCGCTTCCCCGATACGTGAGGATGCACCACCAAATGGCGCCACCTCTGGATACTACAGCGGACAGACACCGCAAGGCGGCAGCGGAGGTCGTCGCCCAGCGAGCCCGATTATGGACGACCCTAGTGCGGAGCTTGAGCGGGAGCTAGCCTGGGACGCACATCGGCCGTCAGTGAACAGGGCATTTCAAAAATTCTATATCCGTTGTTTGCGCGTGTGCCAAAGAGATATCAGTTCGGACAGTTTTGGATGTACGGAATACCGAGCAGGTTGATACCGCATTGCTTGTGCTTTGCTTTTCTTGTTGTAATCAAATAGAGAATGGTTACCCACGCTGTATTTGGTTGAAGGGCGTCGGGATGTGGTTGCCGTGTGGCTGCCGTAAAGAGATGCCAAGCATGTGCCTAGATGGCAGAGAGGCAGAAAGAGACAGCAGCTCAGCCCTGAGGGGGGTTTCCCTTCCCAAGAACACTACGAAACACCCCATTGCGACTACCCCACGGCTTGGGCTGACGAGATATCCAACTGCTGTAACGTGCTGACGTCGTACTATAATCAGACTACATACTGCCTGGCATTGGGCCGACGCTGCTCACCGCCGGCTCGGTCCCATAATCACTTGATTCTCGCGCGTGGTTCTGAGGGCTCCTCAGTGATTCCATTCTTATCACATACTACCCAGTATAGACGGCGACCCATGTCGGAGAATGCGACTTGCTTTCCGCCGAAAGCACCCCAGAAAGGGCCCCCTCTGTTTCAGCACGGGGACGTGGTATTTCAGGGTGAGTTTCCAGCATGGACTCTTTGCGCCTCTGATCTATGGCTCCTCACCCCCTCGATCGTCTATTGCCTTGCCTTTGCAGCACATGATGTAGGATGGATCGTGTCGGGCTTCTTCACCGTTTTGGCTATCGCCACGTCCTTCTGGCTCATCAACAAGCATCTCCAATGGTACACCAACGTACGTCCACCGTAACCGCGTTCCCGTGAATATAGTTTATGACCTGGGTACCTGCAGTAGAAACGTGAACAGCGCTGTACGTCTCCGTCGCGCTGCACTCTTCGCGAAGTTCATCTGCTGATGGCCACATGCAGATATTGTGCGCCTGCTTCTCATGGTTCCCATATACGCCTCGATCAGCCTGGCGTCGTACCTATTCTGGGTTCGTTCCGTAACAGGCCGGCGCTACGCCTGTCCGCTGATGCATTTGTCCTCAGGATAACGCTACCCCTTTACTTCTCATTCGCGACGCATACGAGGCCATCCTCCTCACTGCCTTCTTTTATCTTTTGCTCACGTACTTGTCCCCGGATCCCGAGGTGCAAAAGGCGATCTTTCTTAGACGAGGTCTCTCGAAGGAAGCCGACGCGGAGCTCAGACGACGGAGGCAGCCTCGGAAGAAATGGGTCTTTCCCCTTGACATTCGTCAGATGGAAGCCTCAAGTGAGAGCGGCTGTTTTCTCGTTTCTTTGTGTTCTCATGCCAGTGGGGCCTCTTAGGATGGTTTGTTCTTTCTACAGCTGATGAAATGGGGTGTACTCCAGTACTGTGTCGTCCGACCGACGTGCGTCATCTTCGTACCACGCCATTTATCTTATTTTGATCACCGTTGAGAGCAGCACCACATTGGCCGCTGTCATCTTGAATCATATTGGCTTGTATTGCGAGCAATCTTGGTCCCCTGTCTGGGGCACTGTCTGGGTACGTGATACTGCTCGCTTCTACGAAACCTTTTGATCACGGGGAACCTCCGGCAGATCACAACTCTTATCTCAATCAGTGTAACGATAGCCATGTATTGCCTTTTGCAACTGTATCTTTGCGTGGCAGAGGAATTGGACTCCGCATCGCCCCTGTTCTTAAATTGCTCGCCGTCAAGGCTGTTGGTAGGCTTCTTCCTCTATACGCATATAGAATGGTGTTCATGCCTACCCTACAGTGTTTCTGACCTTCTGGCAAGCCACTTTTCTATCTCTACTCAGTATGGATCGGGGTGGTCAAAGATGTATGGCGCTTTGCTTAGGCGGAAGCGGCTTACTGAATTTATCATAGACCCCCTACATGACCGCTGGAGATATCAACATCGGCTGGGGTGCCATCCTCGAGACGTTTGAGATGAGGTCAGTGGCACTATATCTTTGCGCATTTTCCTCGATACCAAAACGAGCGAGTGTAGCATCTTCGCTTGCGTCCACATCAAGGCATTCAGCTACAAGCCATATCGGCCGCCCACACCTAACCCTAGGCGGACACCACGTCTGCGCTCCTTTGCTCATGCCATGGACTTCCGCGAGACCTTCCGCGAATTGTGGACCGGCTTGGTGTACATGTGGCGTCGCATGCGCGGTGCTGAGACTGACCCGCATGCGCGTCGTGTGGCCGTACTCGAAAATGCGTTTGATAAGAGCCGCGAGCAAGTGTGGCGTGAGCGTCGCGAAGGGGAGAAGGAAAGGGGATTGCAAGTGAGCAAGGCTGTCGAAGTCGACGTAGAGGTAGACGGCGAGAGACAGTGGTTGGGTGCAGGAGACGAGTACGATTACGGGCTTTCGCGGAGGGAGAGAAGCGAAGCGCTGGGTGTGGTGGTCGAACGGGAGCTAGAGAAGAGAGGCTATGGCCGCTCCGGTGGTGAGTGCGAAACCCATCTTCGAATTACCGAAACTCAACGGTATGTTAGTAGACCCGGAGCCAGATATGGATCCTAGCCACCAGAACCTCACGCACGAACCCAGACAACGATCCTGGTGGCGCAGCACGTACGAGCGAGTTTCCCAAAGCAATTCTGGTCGTGTTGAGTTCCCAGCGCCGCCGCCGCCCAAGCGCAAATCGCGCTCTCGGCATACATCCAGGGACGTCGAGCAGCGAGTACGTGTATACGATGACCAGCCGCCCGCTTCATTCCTCAGGACGTATCGCGACAATCGGAGGCCAGACCCGGAACTCCCACCGGGCGCACAGTCCCCCCAACCCCCCAGGATTCGGACGTCCCAGGAAGTAACGGGCTTGCCTACGCAGGACCGACATCCTCTTCAGCCTACTACGCGTGCCAGCCTTGCCCGCGCCGACACAGTCCTCAACCGACTCTTCCCAAACCCCTCGGTTCGATCCGCCTCATTACATTCCGGCGGCACTTCTATGGTTCTCACGTCGCTGGAGTCTCACAGAACTCACCTCCCGATCAATGCCGCGCCTGCGGTATTGGCGCAGAACGTTGATGCCGGGCGAGCTGTCGAGATCTCACGGTCAACTTTGAGTCCTACATCTCCGGTCACGAGAGACGAGCGTGAGCGTGAGCTTCACGCCAAGCTGAGCTACCTGCCTATCCCTCCGCCTTCGGTCCAACCGACGCAGAGCGGCTTAGATCAAGGCGACACCGGCTTGCCCCCAGTGCCTCCACCCAAGAGCGGCCCCAGACAATCGCATCGTCGTGAATCGGCTCACTACCAGGCTAGGCTTGCGCAAGCTGATGGTCTCACCACCTTGCCCACCTCGACAGAAGACCGTTCACGGCACGCGCGTTCACATCGGCATGGGCAGCCCGACTCTCCAACCACCCGCTATCCACGTAGCTCCCGCGCTTACTACGACACCCCGCTCTCCGTGGAGGGCGATGCACCATCCCCTTCGCGTCGTTGGTCGACTCCGGGGACGGCAGTGCCGGTACATATGTTCACTCCCCAGCCGATGTTATCACGCTCACGGAAGTTGCCCCGGTCGAAGGGTGCACGCAGAGCAACTGCCCCAGTCCCACGTGATAGCGAACCATCGCCTCCTTTACCTCCGTTCTCTGAGTCCTCAGATTATCATCTATACCATCTGCCAGATACGCGTTCTCCGCCCTCGCGACACCAGCGTTCATGATATCTTTATGACATTTGATGACTTTGACGATATTTGTCCCTGTTGGGTTAGTGTACGGTAAACCTATTCACTATTTTAGGTACATGATTAGTCAGCTCAATGCCAGTCGTGCGATGAGACTGACTTGGAAGTCCTTCGTTCGTCGATGGGGCTTTCAGGTAGGAAGGTCAAGCAGCGAATCGGTAAAGATCCGCGTAACCTCTCCTGGGCCGATGGTGAGCCTGCATTTATTCTGACTGGCAGGAAGTGGCCCACTTCAGACAGATGCAAGTCGCTTTGGACAGTCATATCTTGAAAAATTTGGCTGGGATGCCTCCATGGGACTCGGTGCGTCAGGAGAGGGCCGCACAAATGCGGTGAAAATGTCGCAAAAGCTTGACATGCTCGGCATCGGCATGCAGCGCCAGCCAGAACGACCCCGACGGCATCGCGTGGCGGCAGAACCGGGACTTTGAGAACTTGCTGCAGAGGCTGAACGAGGGCACGGAGGCGACAGGGCCGTTCCATGAAGCGCGCGGATCGTCGTCGTCGTCGTCGACTGTGGAGGAAGAGGTCGCTGCTGAGGTGGACGGTTCACATGATGCTGACGAAGCCGCAGTCACAGACAGAGCGAAGATAAAGAAAAAGCAGAAGAAGCGCAAGGGCTTGCAGGAGGAGGAGGAGGATGAGAAGGTAGCGCGCGACAAGAGGGAGCGCAAGAAGCGGAAAAAATCAAAGAATGACGTGCCAGAAGACGACGCCTTCCTCCCTTGGAGCCCAGGCTCCAGCAGCGCCGGCATCTGAGTCCACACCAGCGCCCACCGCGCCCATCGCCGGGCCTGCCCCCATTCGTGCGCTGTGCGTCGTCCGTCTCTACCTCCGACTCTTGCTCACGGATGTGTTTACCTTCTACCCTACTCCAGCCCACGCGCCCACCGCGCCCGCATCATCGCAGCCAAGCGCATGGCCGCATCCAACTCGACCGCGCTCGCCGAAATTCTCGGCATCTCGTCGTCCTCCACCACCGTTTCTCCATCACCGCTCACCGCTGCCACTGCCGCAACGACCCCGGCCCCGACTCCCGCTACGTCCGAAGACGCCGACCCGCTGCAGAAACTGACGACGGCCGCGCAGTCGGTCGGCGATTACCTCAGGGCGAAGCTTGGCGCCAAAGCGGGTCCCCGGCAAAATTCGTTCGCTCTTGTTCAGGACGCGGATATGGGCGGCGGCGACGACGACCCACCTCGCGCCGGTTTGGGCGCCGCCGCGCGTTTGGTAATTGACCGGGCCTCCGGATGGGTCCTTGCGCGCGGCGATGCTGGTTGTTCGCGCGAGGCCAAGCCACGGCCGGTGCCAAGGAGGATGTGGATGTGGCTTGTGTCGATCGCGCTGACGATGACTGTGGGGACGCAGGGGACGAGGAAGAACGGAGGAAGCGTGAAGGGAGACATGCGAAGGAGGAACGACGCAAAAAGAAGGAAGATCGGAGACGGAGGAAAGAAGGGAAGATGAGGGCGATCGCAGAGCCTGACGCCGAACCCCCAAATGGCGCACAGATCGTGGGGCCGTCCATGGGCGAAGCGCTGCCTAGACGTACTGAAAGGAGGAAGCACCGCGAGTCTGATATTCCGGATGATCTGTTAGAGCACAGCTCGGTATCCGGTGACGGTAGGCCGGTTGTTGTTCCGAAAACAAAGCAGAAGAAGCGCGATAAGAGTCGAAAAACGGGGAGGGACGCAAACCCTTGACGATTAGTCTTACACGATGCCTCTGGCCTGGTAGACATATACATGGGACAATAACTTATTATTTTTGCACATCGCAGGAACTGACAAGAGAGAGATATCTGTGGTTAGCGACTCTGCACATCCCTCAAACCCCAAGAGCCCAGGGCACCGAGCAGATCCCTCAAAAACTTTTGCCCCATGAGTGTGCCATGCGGCGTTTCGAAAACATGCTGAATGCAAGACCAGCCCTCGCCTATAAAAAGGATAAGAATCGAGGTAGCTGGGGCAGTGAGGCAATCACCTTGCTTGTACGTCTGCCCTACCTCTGGTGGGACGATCGTAGACAACGAAGAGACATAAAGAATGCCATACTTGGGCAAAAGCTTCGCGAGGAGTCGTTCGTGCATGTATACTGCGGTGACGAGTTGAGCCAAGATCGCTTCTGCCAAGAACAAAAAAGACCTTGTGCGTTGTAGTATGCACTCCACGGGTTGTCGATCGCCTCGGCTTGAGCAAGCAGGCGTAGCAAAAGACGCTGAGGGTCGGGTTCGGAAGACAACAGAGTAGAGACGTGATCTGGAGCACAGGAGACGGGTTGGAACCAGCACCCATACCAAAGAACAGGCTTCTCCCCCAAAATGGCACGATGGCCAGCATGCTCGCGTAGTTTCTCTAGGTTCAAGAGTAGAGAGGGTAGGAAGATGCTGATGGTGGAGTGCAGGGCGGCGCTGAGCAGTAGCTGTCTCTGGGTGTTCGGCTCAGTCGGGAGGTAGTCAAGACGAGACAGAACGTCGGCGAAGAGGTGGTGGGCTAGCGGCTCAGCGTGCTCCCGCTCAAGGCCGCGAAGAGCAGAGAGCCAGGTCCAGTTGCCGCCCCTTGAGGGGTTATAGTTATAGCTCCATGCGGGTGCTGGGAGGGGCGCGCGGCTGAGAACGAGAATGTCATTTTTTCTCAAGGCCGCTACCTGTACTACCCAGCGTGAGTCGTCGGCGCGCACACCGGTACGCGGGTCCACGAAGGGCAAGCGGAAGCGCGGGTCATCTCGCGTCGGTGACGGGTGAAGAGTGCTGGAATACACGAACCGCATCAGGCTGGTGTTCGTCGACGCCACGTCGGCCGGGGAGAGCGGCCCAGAGCCATAGTCAGGGGGCGGTGAGAACGGGTGGCAGAGTGCGTGGAACGGACAAGAGAGGGGACCGGGACACGAGATGCGTGTTGGGCTCGGTCGCGGTGCGTGGAGGTGCAAGGTCTTGAGGAGGTAGGTGTGGAGCTGGTAGAGAGTCTCGCGTGGGCCAACCAAGTGGATGGTCCTCCCCTGCAAACTTTGGCAGAGCTGCGCCCTAGCGGTAGCTGGCGCGATTGGCTCAAGTGGTGCTGCAGAGGGCGGCATTCCAGTACTCTTTAGATACACAGGGAGGTCCTGAAATGCGCCATTCCCGTGAAGACCAGATAACAACAGACGGAGAGCGTCGTCCAAGAGGGCGTCGATATGATGCAGGGTGTCAGCGTGCAGGGCTGGGTTGCGGTTCTCGAAGAAATCGAACCAGTAATAGAAGAGGACAACGAAGGCGAGCATGTGAACAATAAGATAACGAAAGCGGTACGTGGCAATTCCCATGGTGGCCGAGCAAAGCTGGCTCTGACGTGATAACTGTGTCCTGATAACACCGGTGTACGTTGTGTTTCGTTAGAAGCTGAATTGAGTTACGTGGATGTTTGATTACGAGCGAGGTGGCGGCGAATCGGAGAAGAGCCTGCGCGTCCGCGTTTTCTGTGCTGCTGCGGTCGCGGTCGCGGTCGCTCGCATGCCTGGAGGTACTTCAGATGAACCGAAACACTGCCACACCATTTTTCGAGGACGTAGTCGAGACTGCGCGCCGATGCTCGGTACACAGGTGGCATAGCGGTCGGGGATAGATAGTACAGCCTCGGAAGGGTCACCGGCTATCACTATATCACGGGTTCAGAGAGGTTCACGCTGTGCTTGGAGCGATCACCGCTCACAATGCAACGCGGCGATGACCTCGACCCAAAGGGGGTCCCCTTAAATAAGGACCTCCCGTCACTGAACGTGCATAACCACATCTCATTCCCCTACCCCTCAGTCTTCCGACTCCCAGCATGCCCGCCCGTCATTTCTTCTGCTGCTTACCGCTGCGTCTCGGCGCATTGCTCATCTCCTTCTGCCAACTTGCCCTCTGCGGGCTCATCGCGGCTGGCGGCTGGTACACCGTGTCGACCTTGCGTGCGTAGCATACCCTGTTTCTTCTCACACTTCCCCTTTGACTAACAATGGGTCATTCTAAACAGGCGGTCGTCTCCCCAACACACTCAAGGCTATGATTTTCACTAGTGCAGTATATTATAGTATTCTAGCGCTCGCTTCCCTCGTCGGGTAAGCACTCTGCCAGCTGATCCGAGGCTCGGGGCTCATTATCTCCCCATAGGCTTCTCGGGACAATCGCCCGCAAGGCCAGTTTACTCTCGACCTATGCATTCTGGCTTGGTTGGTCCATCGGCGTCCAAATTGTCATCGATGCCCTGTACCTCTGGGCCTTCTTCTCTAAATCTCGTGACGAGCTCATCGAGCGCTGTATCGACGGCTCAACCGAGAAAGAAGTCCAGGACATATGCAACAACAACTTCAATGCCGGAAAGTGGACAGTCCTCGTCGGCATGATCGTTGGGTTATTGATCCAGTCTTGTAAGTCTCCCGAGGACATACATATATACAAACACGGTTTGGCTGACGCTGATCTTTCAAGGGGCTGCATATATCGTTTCTTCGTACGCACAGAAGTTACGAAATGAGAGGACTTGGAGATCCGGTCCCGAGGTCGTTGTCGTTCCCTTGAATAACAACACTGGCCCGAAATACACCCACGTGAAGCAAGAGGATGAGTCGCACCTTCTTACTGGCGCCTCATACACCTATCCGTACAGGGATGGAAACCACTCATTTGGCAATTCAAATACTCATCATCAATCCGCTGTATAACATCGAGATATCGTTCGAAAACATCCATCCACTTGTAACTTATCATGGAGGTTTCATTACTTGTTGTATCTTCGCCATAAGGCGGATACGGACTTTTTATATGTGTTGGTCTGTGTCTTTAATGCGTGTACATTCATGATTGCGGCACTGCACTTCAATATGATCAACAACTTGCCCTCCACAGGGGCTATCCATTATGTGGTACACTCGTAGACCCCGCGTTCCCAGCCCGAAACAACGCCGGTCTGGCGTGCACACATATGGAGTTACGGTGGATGGCCGAGGCCACAAACAATCGATCTAGTCCCTTGTGCCGTTTCTGAGTGATGTGGAGAATAATAAGAATAGCAGGCTGGCTTTCGTCCACAGTCTACATTCTATGATCCATGCATCTCGCACACCGAGCTTAAGCATCCCAGCGAATCTTCTTAGCATACTCCCGGATTCGTGAGACATAATTGTCGCGAATTTCTCCCCCCGCTCCGGTTGCTACCTTTAAAATGATTTCGTTCAGAGCCTGGGATCCAAGAACGTCGATGTGATCGCTTGTATTGGCTCCGCCACGAGGAAGGGTTATTTCCGGTTGATGGGGTAACTGCCAACGTGTCGACAAAACTGAACACTGAACGATAGGTTAACACCCGTACCTCCACTGTGGTGATCTTAATCCCAGCAGGGTTCCACCGCTTCCTTTTCCAACCCTCGACACACATAGCCCCCAAACTGAGAAGAGAGACGGTACCATCGCCTTCTCCCATCTCGACGCCGTTTCGAATCTATGCCGAAGTACAAAGGCGGTCGGTCAAGAACTTTTCCATGACTGCGCAAACAAACCTTGGGATTGGATCTTTCGTTCGAATAATCTTTATCGATCCAACTTCGTGCAAATGCCATGTCTTGTGGCAGGCTCGTGTTCTGCTCAGAAAAAGTGGCGTCCCTCGGGTATGCTTCAACTTCGGCCGAGGTACTGCTGTAATCATGCGGTTCCGAGATGTACCTGTTTGCACCCATATTCATAATAGCTAAAACATAAGGAGAGACGCCATAAGCTCGCTCACCAGTAGGATCTCTGCGTTCGTTCGCCTGAGCACGAGCCTCCCTGTTAGCTAGACAGATGCTCACCTCTGTTTCCTTTCCATGCCCGTAGACGCAGTATATTTGCAGCGACGGTGCGTTAGGTAGTCTAGGTTGTACAATTAAGAGACCAATGCGTCAGTACGACACCGTGTGACGCGCCTTGATTCCAATGGATTAGTCCATTTAGTGTGGTCTATGTCACTCCGTTTCAAGGCTCCTTCGTCGCGCTCAATGCCATAGGAGTAATTTGCAGCGATCATTCTCTGAGGAATCCGTGTGAGTCGAACGAAGGAAGGGGAGAAGATAACGAGGCTCACCCTAAACGTCCAAGGAGTGTGCCTCAGGATCCAAGGACCCGCCTCGTTGGCAGTCAGATTCTCCGACAAAGGGAATTTACTATGCCTTGGACCTTCTGGTGTTGTAGTCCCGGTAGTCTGGCCCCGCTCTTGCATCAATGGTGGCGTGTCGACGTCCTCGCCACCAGGGGGCATTGGATCTATCCGGCGAAAAGAGATAAGTTCACCATATGTATGGTGGTCACCTTCCCGGTCGTCCGGTGCGTGAGTGGCGTTTCCCCATACTGCGTTACCTCCTTTGATCCACAGACTTGCACCGCCTGCCCAGCTACGGAACAGCAACTGCCGTTCCTTTCTTGAGAAGAACCTCTCAAGCACTTCAAATATAGATCAGAGAAAACAGAAAGATGGCCTCGTCGAAGAAGGGCCCAGACCGTATGCACCAGCCGGATTCAAATCTACGGTGTCTTTCATCTCTCCCGACAACAATGCAGCTGTGGCTTTAGCCTTCGGTCCAAAATTGATCGACACCACTACTGTCACAATGTCAGCTAAAAACTCACCGCGCCCTGCAGCATACCGATTGAGCAGTCAGGAACTCTGGGTGACATCAAAGAACCTACAAGGTGTGTGCCTGCGACAGAGACGATGGCCTGTATGTGGTTCTAAAAATAAGCATTAACCACCTAATTTCCATCAGCGCCGACGAGACCAGACTCACTTCCACCCAGTCTGGACCTCCTTGGCCGTGCAAGGGGGATTCTACCCATTTCAAGCTGTATGGCGTGATAAAATCAGCACAGGAGAGAACGAGCTCTTACACGGCCTTACAAGTACTACTCGAATATGAGGGTCAACTCCGCTTGGTCAGTGTCAAGACAGGAATAAAATCGCACCAAAAGCATCTAGTTTTTTTAAAAAAGTGTCTCAGATTCTTGGTGATGAATGAGTTTCTACAGACCACGCACAGTACTGCCCATTGAATGCGCGGCAATGACGCATTTTCTTCTTTGTTTTGTCCTATGAGACCACGGTAAACGTCAATTAATCTGAGTAGCCAAAAGAAAACAGGAGGATTCGTTACTTGAAACCCTCGATAGTAGTCTTGAGTGTTGAGAAATACCCATCACGTTCCTCAAGGTTATACGGAGTTAGGCGCCAGTCGTAAGGAGCTAATACCAGATTATTCGTGTCGTAATTGACCACGGCGAGGTTCTCAATGACCTTGGACCTGAAACGTCATGAGTTTGGGTTTACTAAGCAACACACGGCGCTAAAATGACTTTCCATATCCAATATCCTTGGATGAAGCTACTGGCCGCGTCGAATCCTTCTGAAGCCCGAACCTTCACCCCCTCAGGATCAAGACCTGTGACGGGATCCAAGAGGAGCGAGGACATCCACTTCTCGCGGTTAAAAGTCACCTGGGAGAGCATCTGGAAACCGCCCCATACTTTCTGGCGGAAGAAAGCGCGGTACTCTGGCGACGTTGACCAGGACTCAAGGCTCTGAGGAGCAAAGATGTTAGCACACCGGAAACCTGAGCTCAGAGTCGAGGTTGAAAATGCAGATACCGTCGAAATCACTCCAGGAATCAAAATCACGGGGTACTTTGCTTCCAGACCTCTTGCCTTGATTGCATCTCCGACTCGGAATTCCCGCCCGTCTGCATTTAACTTCCAGGGTTCAGGCATTGTGCTGATCAGTCGCTGCCACTCGGCTTGTACTCGCGAAAGGTCGATGGGGAGAAGAGGAAGCGGCAGAGAAATGTCGTTGTCCTCCAGGAAAACCGAAAAATGACCCGGTATGTCAGGTAAAGTATATGGTCCCACGAATACGAGCCCCAAGGCGATCCCCACTGAGGACGTTACTAGACGAAAAGCGACCAAGCAAGGCTCGGGCACACACATATAATGCCAAACGGAAACCAAAATCCATTCTTCGAATAGAATTTGCGCCAATTCTGATACAAGAAACAAAAGGTGTTAGGAAGTCCGTCAAGTGACGGTAAAAACCTCTCACTAGCACTCACCCGAGCAAAATCTCCATAGGCCCCTGACACGCTGCTACTAGACCCGTCTGATATCTGACTCTGCGTGTCTGCTTCGCTCTGCCCGTCGTGCTCTGTACGAGCTGATGGCAAAGCTTTGGCCTTTTGGTTTCGGTGGTTTCGGTGGAACATGGCGGTCAGTCTGATTGCATTGCAGCCGACCTCCTTTCTTTAGGACAGAACCGACGGAGAAATGGTACGGTCTGACGTCATCGTAAGCTTGTCGTTCCCTCTCGACACTACCCGTCGGGCACTTCGCTGGCTCAAATTATATATACTATGACGTCTTATCACTTCCTGTATAACAGCATTGTTACAAAATGGGAAATGGCCGTTCGCTTGCCAACTTGAACTCATGCCATGTCGGGGTTTGACCCATGGGAAGGAAAGACTGCGGACTTGAGCTTGCACTACTAGTACTTGACTTGGGTTCTGAGTGAGTCAGAGACTGCGCTGTATCTTATCACATGGAAATTCATGAGTACCCCAAGCCGCAGAATTCCATTGACGTTGAGACTCGGGGTACTCTATACCCGTTTTGCGTTTACGCTTAAGCCGCACTGGGCGCTTGATTGAGCGTCAACTACTAACAACACGCTGTCCGACGTACAGTTGAACGTTCATTGCACATGTTCAAGTTCTCGACTTTGAGCTTCGTCTATTTACAGAATATCACTTATGACCATCGGCGCTGCGTCACGGCGGCCATCAATAAGTTGTCTGAAATTGAAAGCGCCGCGGCCCTAGTTAAACTTAGGCCCTAGCGGATTCCGGAATCCCGCTATAAGACATCGCTACTTGCACCTCAGTATTTTTTCCTCGAAATGTTAGTAAGGTTGCAGGTGATTTATGGTAGGTTGCAGGTGATTACTGGTGAGTGACGTCGGTCGTATGTGTAGATGAGTTGCTTGCGTTCCTCATTCCTCCTCAGTATTCTCTCCCCGTTTTCCCCTCTTTCCATAACCGCTTGAGATCTCTACTATTTTTTCTCTCTGACATCACATTCTGTCTTGAGATACTACCCGACTTTTTGTTCAGACCAGATGTAGTGTAATCCTTGTAACAAACCGTCCAGAGCTCAGAGACAAGCTCTACCTCTCGAACTTAGAAATCGAATCGGGCGAGTCACGTGGGGTCACGCTGACTAATATAGGTACAGGAAACGGTGGCTTTGGCAGTGCCACTGCCATCCATCCTCGTCTCTCCCAATCGTCGTTTCGTAGTTCTTTTCCTCCTCGCTGTCGCCCACCATGACGAGTAGAGGCTTCGCTGCTCTTATGGCATTGAGCCAAGCTCAGACGCAAGAATCCACTCGAGCAGCTGATTCCATCCAGGCAGAGCGACGGCGGAAGGAGGAGGCCCGCAGGCTCCAGCAGGAAGAAGAGGACCGCAAAGAACGCGAACGGCAAGCCAAGTTATTGCGACATCGACTAGAGGAACAAAAACGTGAGAAGGAGAGGCAAGAGAAGCGAGAACGAGAGCAAGAGGCACAGTTGAAGGAGATGGGACGACGTGAAGAAGAGCAGCGCCAGGCTCTACTCTACGGCCCCAAGAGGGCCAAAGACGGGGCTCCTCGCCACCAAAGTTCCTCCACGACCAGCAAACAGATATCAGGCGACGCCGAGGAGGCGGATATGGGCCTTGCGCTGACCCGTGAGGAAAAACGCGAGCGGCGTCTCCAGTTACAATTTTCTCAAAATGGTGCGCGTCGTGCTGGATACTCCGCGGGGATATCTAGGGTCGGGCGACGCCTGCCTGGGGGCGCCGTCAATGTCACCGCTTCATCGCAGACAACTGACGGGTCTGCCGGTGGCACCCATTCCGTGCGCGCACGTCTTACAGCCATGCCCAATACCCTGACAAAGCTCAACACAGTCAAGCGGGACACGCGGACTATCGATGAGATCCTGCGCGACCGGGCCAAGGTGCGCGAGAACAAGACACTTGAGGGCGATGATGCTCGCGAGTTCCATGACTGGTTCGGTACTAAACCGATGTCCGGCACGGTGACTAAGACCAGCTCCTCGCCGTCTCCCGCCGCTTCGGGTGCGAGTACGCCCTCTAAGCCCCCTTATCGTCCAGACTCGACGCCTTCTATGTTGAAAAGGCCGTCTTCTCCTCGCCCATCCGGCTCTAGGGCCCCATCACTGCCCGTCTCGAGACCCACCCCGAAGACCGTGAGCAAATCGTCATCCCTATCCGCCAAACTCCCTCGCCCCTCTTCGGGAGCCAACAAGGCCCCATCCGGATCGAGCGCTCCTCTGCCGAAGAAACGTGCGCGTACACCTCCGTCGGCTTATTCTGGGTCGGAATCCGATTCCGAATACGACCACCATCCTCGGAAACGAGCACCTGCTCCATCCAACGGCATTCAAAACGAGATTTGGAAAATCTTCGGGCGTGATCGCTCCAAGTACGTGGCGCGAGACGTAGTGAGCGATGACGAGGACATGGAGGCGGATGTGGTGGCTCTAGAACGGGAGGAATTTGTCAGGTACGTCCCAAGGTTCCTTACACTCTTACCTGATCCTAAATATGGAGACGTGTAGTACCCGGATTGCCCGGAAGGAGGACCTTGAGGCGGAAGAAGAAGAGCGCCGTCACGAGGAGGAGAAACGTCGGCGCCGCAAGGAACGAGACCGCGCGAGCGACTAATTTAATTTCTGTCTACTTGCATTTTACCGCGTTGTCTGTCTCGTATCTCGTATATGCGGAACATTCTTGGACCCATAACTGCTTTCTGTACTTTTTATGACGGTGTTTCTTTACTCACTACCTCCCTTTACCTGATACAATATACCGCAAAACCTCATTTGTACTGTAGCTCGGATAGACACACATGTCAATACCAGTTGATTGTCCTCCTACTCTCTTGTTAAGCAAGGAACCAGAGGCCGTATTGTCATCTGGACTATCGATTTCGGTACACATGGCAAAGTATTCGTGACAGTATATGGATGGACAACATCACGAGCTCAAGAGTCGTTATAATTTATAGTACATCTGGACATACCTCCCACTTTGCCTCACGTTGATTCGCTGAGGCTATACACTCCAGTGGGCTCGGCACACGACCAAGCGGAATCTCAAAAAAAGACCGCGGGGTGACCTCCAGGAGAAGAAACGCATATGCAATAAGTCGCTTAGCCTGAATGTAACATACATAAGTTGCTAAAGTATAAGGGGCCGAAACCATAATTGACCAGTGATGAGCGCTATCAAGACGTGAGATGAGATGTAAGAGAGTCAATGATGCAAATGCAGTGTGCTGTATACATGGTCCCGCCATTCGTGCTCGCACGATCTGCCAGGCCGGGGGGGGGGGGGGTGGGGCTTCATTCGGAGCATTCAATAGGTGTCGCTTGGGTGGATTCTCCATAATTGCCGATACTCAACGGCGCCTTATGGGGCAGATGGAAGGTGCTTCGTCAGGTCCTGCTGGCGCTGCCACAATAGCTCTGCCCAAAGATGGTTGGGGGGGATTCGGCCAATTAGCGCCCGAAGAACTTCAAGCCTATCGCACTCCGTTTGAATTTCACCCATGTGATACGATACGGATAACTCACCATCTCTCTTTCTCTTCGTCCGTATCAGTGAAGAAGACGATTTCCAAATTTCTTTGAAAACGGAGACGGAAAGATCTTTCTACGCCGTAGAGACCTTCAAACTCGTCAAAATTGCCCAGAGACGTTTGCGCCGAGGAAGGGCTCAAGACTCGGTTTCGTGGGTCAGGAATGTCTTCGACCGCAAGTGCTTTTCGCAGATCGATGGTGACGGTGGCCCTCTTCGTTACATCATTAAACGCGACCAGATTGGCGCCGATGACGCGAAACTGTCTTCTCCGCCATGTCTACGAGTCAAAATTAGCTGCAGCTGAAGGAAGGGTCGGGCTAATATCGACGCACTGAGCAGTCACCACCGTTTTGCGTTAGGGTTCCCTCAAAGTACGTCATCTTGTGCCAATGAACGTGGCGTAAGCCACGGTGGCACTCGTCCAAACTCTGGGGAAGTTGACTCGATGGGATTCCGGGCAGTGGTGGAAGTCTGAAGAACTGCAATACGAGCTCGCCGATTTCCATCGAGTTGACTTTTGACCCGCTTTCCAAACGCTGACCAATTAGGGGATAACTGGTTTCGAAAAGGCGCGTATCGCAACGCGACGCAATGTCCTTGAATGATACGAACGCGCGCGCCAGTGTGCCATCGGGCTTGAGATATCTTGCGAGGTTCTCCTCGAGTACGACTGGGGCCACTGATACAGGCCGAATAACTCGCGCAGGCTTCTTCGGGGAAGAAGAGAAAAAGCTTCGCATACCCCCTTTGGAAGCAGGGGGCGCTGGAGGAGGGGGAGGAGGAGGTGCAGGAGTGTTGGCCTTAAATTGGGAAACGATATGTGGGTCTCGCCGAACTTTCAAAGTGAGCGTGAATTCGAGTTTGCTATGCTCGATGCTAACAAAGCGCTGGAGGTTTAGTGCAAACGGCGAATAGATGCAAGCATACTCACAGTTCAAATTCTTGCTCGATCTGACAGTCCTTCGCTAGTTTACACTCCGGAGTCGTGACGAAATGAATACCATTATTGAGCGTGCAGGTCACGAGAGTGTTTTGCTGGGGGAACGGCAAATCAAGACCCTTCGCATGGATCACTGTAGAAGCCGAAGTTAGAAGCGAATTTGTATGAATGAACGTTTGAGCTACTCGCCTCTGACAAAGACTTTCCCATGGCTCTTTCCTGCTCTTTCCTGGGAACGGTACTCTCTGATTTGCTTGGCATACTCGTTCTGCGATGCGACGTTAGTCTTTGAACGCCACCACACGCAGTCTGCGTACCATGTCCGATGGGCGGCGAACTGTCCTCCAGGCTCTTCCGCCGTCGACATCGCCAGCGCCATTGATATGCGAGACCCTTGTCTGCATCTGATGAAGCGTAAATGGTCTCACTATGTTGCCGAACGTGATATCTCTAGAGAAAGTTGCTTGAGTTTCAATCATCACGCGAATAAACGAAGACTCACGCCTTTCGTCGAACCGCGTAGCTTCCTGAGTTCTCTCGCAATGCTTTCGGCGAGCGGGTCTTTCTCCTCTGTCGCTACCACCTCGGGTAGCACACTCGATCCTGACGGGTTCAAGGCCGCCGACCTCACCGCTGCCTGCAAATCCTCGACATCCCCAGTGCTCATACTACGCCGCGCGCTTGGTCTGCCCGATGTAGAGGACGGCGGATTTCGCGGAGGGGTAACGTAACCCAGATCTTCATCCTGTTCACGTCGTCGCATCTCTCGGCGCTTCTCGAGGATGATCTGCTCACGGGTCCGAATGGCGTCTTTCTGTACAGGCTGTAATGGGTTCGATGACTCGCTTGCGTTACGGCTCAGTGACGGGCTCATAAATCCTCCTCCAGAGAGTAATTCGGGCGTCGTCGACTCGTCTGGCGTCAGGTGTTGTGATTCGTGATCGTCGAGCTTCTCCTCGTCTTCTTCCATTGTGATGTCGTTGTCGTAGCCATCAGGAGCGTACATCCGTGCTTTGATTCCCTTTGTGATTGTGGCGATCTTTAAAGAGGCGCGACTGCCCTTCGTATTGAGGCCTTGGGGGGAGGGGCGTGATGACATGCTCGCATTGGCTGAGTCAGTGACAACATTCTGAACAAGGCGCTCCAGTGCACTTCGGACCTCGTCAATCTCGACCCTGGTTGTTCCTGGTGCGTTGATACCGAGATCAAGACCGGGGCTGACATGCCGGATTCGAGTCTGAAAGCCGGCGGTGCTAGCACCTGCCTCTAATTCTGATTGAGCGCGGACGACGAGAGAGGGGCGCGGCGGGTCAGCAGGCTGTGGATTCGGGTCGATTGACATGACACCGTCATAGGTTCCGTCTCTGTGTAAGGGAGGTGGTACAAGGGGTTGGGGCGGGGCAAGCGAAACATCATCCAACTCGGCACTGATACCAGTTGCGTCTCCGCCCGTTGAACGATCTGCTATTGATATTTCACCAGGTTCCTCCTGCGCAGGGCTGTCTGTATTTCTCTTGCGCAGCAAGCGTTTGTGGATATTTTCGCGGTCGATCCTGGGATTGCGTCGGCTGAGACTCTCGACGCTACCACGGCTGCCTAAACTCCCCATGCTCGGCACCGATTCGAAGCCAAAGGAAAACGGTGGTGCTACGTGCGATGATGCCGTGAATGCTGGGGAATCAGGAGGTAATGAAGGAGATCCTCGAAGTACTAGCGACGGGGACCCTGAGCGAGACCAAAAGGGAGATTCCATCTGAGGGGGAAGTGGTGACTCGCTCCGGCTTCTGGGTGGTCGCGGAAGTACCCTTGAGCTAGGTGACTCGGACACTTTTCCGAGCGAGCCACCAGGTGATTTCAGCCTCAAAGGTGGCGTTGATGTCTGTATCTGAGAGTTTGGTGTACTTTGAACGACTACCCCAAGCTCTGCTTCGAGCTCGACGGCTAGAGGGTCATGTTGGAAAGCGCCAACCCTTTCGGACAGCGACCCTGAGTGGCCTTCAGAAGACATGAATGATAGTTCAACAATCTGAACGTCCTCCGGCCTCGGCAAGTTAAACGAGTGTGCATGTTCACTGCCTGTTCAAGGGTTTGAGTTGTGTAAACTACGTAAGTGATCAATCACACGTACCTGACTCATCATTCACGTCTTGCCGATGGATGTCAAAGTCAAGCTTTGGTAGGAGGCTCTCACTACGGTCACTGGGCGGATGCTTCTTGATTGTTGCGGGTGAAGGTGACGGAGGGAGCATTCGTACGTCGTCCTCAACATCGTCGGGCATCCGGTCTGCGAGTACTCTCTCCGAGTGCATTGGACGCCCAACTGGAACTGTGGATCCCACCGACTGACCTTGCGGGGGCGTACTGGGAACAGAAGGACTCTGTTTGGCGACAGAAGTGAGGGTCTCCAAAATCTCTAGCGGAGTAGTGGGGTGAGAGTTCCGGGAAATGGCGACCCTGTCAGCGTGATGGGACCGACCGTATGGAACGCCATCTTGGTTGTCCATGTGTGGAGGTAAGGATCTGTCCATTGGAGGAGTCTGAGGGTTGGAGGCATCGCGAGCATCTTGGATCATTGAATCAACAAGCCCGGTTATGCTGTCATTTGCCTCGACGGTTTCGGCTGGTTCTCCATACTCTTCTGGTTCGCCGTAATCATCATCATCATCATCGTCAGAAAAAACATCCGAGTCGAGCGAATCATCACGCTCGAAGGTAACGACGTCGCAAGTCTCATCGAATGTCAACCTTTTTTTCTTTTCTGGCGCGTAGGGCCGTCGTGTCCGATAAGCCTGGGTCCGTGCAAACGCTTGGAGACCAACGATGAGCGTCCGGGAGACGCCTGACGAAGACGGTGTGGGAAGATGACTTGTATGGATAACTTTCGGTGGTGGTGCGGTGGAGGGAAGGGATCCTCATCTGGACTGGTAGGACGACGGAATGGACTCTTTGAGACTGGTTCCTTTTCGATGAGGTTTTGAAAACCTTTGGACTGGCGTCTCTTAAAACCGAGGGGCCGTTCATTCTCTACATGGGAGTGCATAGATTCGGAACGTGGTCTCTTCTCACCGCTCACGCGGCGCGGTGGAGGCACGTTGGCAACGGATGAAGGACGAGATGGCGCGGGGGCGGAAGGGGCTTGAGAACGAAAGGGAGATTGAGAAACAAGATTGCTGCGAGTTAACTTCGCAAAAGTATTAGAGCTTCGTCGGCTGATCTGTGAAGCATGTTGGCGTCCAGGTGTGTCTCTTTTCGCGATGCGAAGGGGTGTGACGGACTGAGGTGGCCACTCGGATTCAGTGGTATTAGAAGGAGGGCGATCGCGGAGAGGAGCCATGGCTGCGATAAGAATGACGGCTTACGCGGGCGTCGTTGTTGGCGGGAAAGAGGTCGCTGTCGTCGACGCCGTTAAAGCAAACACACCGTGGGAATTAACACCGCCGCAATACCAATTCTTATCATGTGATCGCGTCGCGTCAATCATGTGACTACATTATTAAATTTAGTGATACAAAAATGGCTCTATCCATGAAATGTGCGTGCAAGTAGTCGTAAATTACGGGGGAGTGTCACTCAAGCGCTATCGCTTGAAAAAGATATTCCGCCTCTGCCTTGCTCTCTCCAGGGGAGGTAGGTCGTCCTCATCCTCAACAAAGCCGTCACTCGAATGCAGCGAGTGATCAGCACCCACTAATAATCAATGAGCAAGCAGCCTACTACAAAGTGGATTGTCTCACCTGAAGACCCGTCCAAAGACTGGTCACTCATCAAGGTTCCACCCAAGCTAGAGCTAGGTTGGGATGGAGCTGCCATCGTATGGGACTGGATGTTCGACGATATGTGTTTGGGGAGCATCGAACGACGGCGCTGCGGATGCAATTGTTTAGGTTCGGTGCTCTAATGCGAGAAGACGTGCTCACTTTGTTGTTGCCTGCTATGTTCAGACCTTCTAAGTCGACAATGAAATCGTTTTCCTCAACCCGTCTGCGTTGCTCGGTGCATTCGACTACCCATGAGATACCAACAACAAGGGGCTTTGGCTCTCGCATCAACCTGCACAAGACGGCATCAGGCAATAAGTTTACAACCATCACCCGCGTCTAGACACACCTATACTTCGTCAGAGTGCTCATTAAGCCATTCTTATACACGATGTGCGTACAAGACTGTCCGGCACGTCCGATGATCTTGCGGTCCCAGATCAGTCAACGGTGAGGTTATCCAAGAGTATAAAAATGTGCATACCTTCGCACCGAGCCCTCTTAGCATGTCCACGAACAGACCCCCGGCATCGTCCCCGTCATCTGTCCGTACGTCAACGAATATTGTGCACGATTTGAGAACCTTCAACGAAGATGGCTTCGTTGTGGATGGTGCCCCAGCGGTGGTACCCGAGCGGGGGATGTGTGTACGAACGCCGGGACTATTTGAGGGTGCTCCTGAAGCACTTCGAGAGCCTGCAACATCTAGACCGCTGCTGGAACGGAGCCCACTCCTGGTCCCCTGCGAGCTAGACTGCGGTCGAACGACAGCCGTCGACTTTGAACCACCAGGTGGAGGTGTTGCGGGGAGGACTGCCAACGTTTGCTGCAGAAATTGTGAAGCTAGAGATGCCCGGCGCGACGCATCCTTCCACACGTCCGGAAGCTCAGCTTCGCCAGCGTCGGCAAGATCACCAACCATTTTTTCATCCGCTTTCGGAACACCAATATTCCTAGTGAAAACCTCTTGCAATTTCATCGGCTCAAGACCCAGCGGGGGTGCGAGGGCTGCCGCTTGGCTATCGTCCTTCCCGCGCGAAACGGAGGACGGAGGGAGCATATGGCCCACAGACAGCAAAGGGAGTTCGCCAGGGTTCCCATTGACAACTCGGGAACTCTCTGAACCTTTCACCGGGCTAGCTTCCACAACAGGAAGGCTAGATTTCTTGCTGACTTTTTCAAACGGACGCCTCTTCCCAACACCTCCATACACAAACCCCCGCGGCTTACTAAACGAACTCTTCCCCACCACAATGCCCGAGTTTAGGCTGATCTTTGCCACAGGACCAGCAGCGGGAGGTAGATTAGAAGGACGTGTAATCACCGTCGTAGTCTTGCTGCCGGATGCATGAGCATTCGGCTGAAGACTTGCCGCGGACCCGACTGAAGCCGCCCTTTTCAACGGCGTAGCAGCCATCCTTGCGCTTAGAGGCAACCCGTTCCCAAGACGAACGGTACTGTCATCCATTGCCTTGGGAGTGGGTTTGGAAGTACCAATTACACTGTCCGTGTCGCGGGTAAAACCGAGGGTGGTCGCAGGGCGCGAAGGCGGAGGGGCTTTTAGTTTCTCCAGAGCTAGCGAAAGATTTGAGAGACCAGTGTGCTTGGAACGAGACGGGGCTCCTAGCGATGAAGCAGGCTTCATTGGCGACAGTAGCTTGGGAGGCTGGCGCTTTGGGAGCGACCACGGTTTCTGTGGAGAATTGGTTGGAGCTCGTTCTACGGCCTTGTTTAGGGAAGACGAAGTGGGCATGGCAAATGAGAAAGATTGCTTGTGAGAAGGCTCAGGAGCGATCGAAAAAGTACTCTGTGATCCTAGCTTTAAATCAAAATGGGTGTCTGAGGGAATTGAAACAGAGCGACGAACTGGCAGCGCTGTCTCTGGGTAATGATCCCGTCTCCCTTTTCTCCCTTGTCGTAGACGAACGGGTCGACCTGGCCGAACCGTATGGCACTATGAAACCCCGTCTTCCCCTGCCTCTTGACGTAGCACCAGTAACCGGTCTTGTAACTGGAGGTAACGCGTCGATTGATTTCGACGCTGTGATAAGCGAAGAAAGCGGAGGGTTCACTTCTTGGGAATTACGACTGGGAGGTTCTACAGAAGCGCGTATCTCGTAATCGCTGAGTGACGGGTTGTCATCAAGTTCAGATAGAGATGAGAGGGCGGAGAGTGGGGATGGAGGATCGTCAGTCAATGGCGAGAGTGGATCGCTAGAGGGGACAGGAGTTAGACGACCGCCCGGAGGGGATGATGGAACAGGCGCAGTAGCCTTAGGCGTAATATCGCTGTCTTGTCCCTTTGGCGATGTGGTTGGCGTTGTCACACAGAACTGCACAAAAATAAATATTATGGACACGTTAGAAATGCAAGTACGCACATCGAGGGGTAAAAGTGGACCAGCGAGAGAGACGTCGGAGGCTGTGGCCTCTAAACTAGGTCCTGCAGCAGGAAACTGATCATCGCAGGGTCGTGAGGCGTCAGCCTTGGGCGTCGGCTTCTCGCGCAAGGAAGGGCCCATTTCGTTCGATGCCGGTGATATATGTGGAGTTGTGAGTCCATTGTCACGTTCGGGTTCTGTCGGTGGCTTCCCAACGTTGCGGACAACCGTGTCACCGGCAAAGGGCCCGAGAGCACGCGGCAGGCTGGAGAAACGAAATGTTTCCCGCACAGGCGAGACCGAAGCTGTTTTCCGAGGGGACGGCATGAGTTGCCCAAGATTCCGGTTAGGTGCAGAAGGTGACACGAGAGGGGCCGATTGAGCTCGCTTCGTCCAGGATGCTCCCAGCTGCCTCGAACCCGTGGGCGAGAGCAAGTCTTTGGGAGTGATAGCCGAGAAATCAAACGGACCACTAGGTCGCGTTGCCTCAGTGACGCGAGACTCCTCTGGGTGCAAGTGGTGGGCATGAGGTGGTCCATCATCCCACTCACCCTCGATGTGGTCCTTCTTGAGCCGTTTGAACTGTCTCTCAGGATCGTCCTCTTGCGGTTTCGGAGAAGTGCGCTTTGGAGGTCGATCCTCGTGATGAGAGAGTAAGGGCCCGTCGTCATTCTGATTGGCTCCGACGTTGAGAGGAGCGTGAAGTTCAGAAGAAACAAGAGGAGAGGCCACTGGTATGTTTTTTCTCCGCTCTTGCCTGGCAGCCTTCAGCGGGGAGATTCCGAGGTGGACGTCACCAACCTCGTCGGTCAACGAGAGTTGTGAACGTGTCCGCTTAGCGTGGTCGGACATTGTAGGGACGACGAGAAGGACTGCGAGCCTCGAAGTGTGCACGTTCAATTCAGTTAAATTAGATCGTGACGCGGTTGTTTAATTACGTAATAAACGCGTGAGTTTTGATCAAACCGCGGTGCCACCAAGGAGCCAACGCAGGTTCAAGGATGAATCTGATCGCTCGTAACATCGCCCTCAGACGATGTCTTTCGACCCATAGGCTTGCACGCAGGTGGTCCATACCAGGCTCTTCCCCACCTTTCTTTTCCACCTTCCCAGCTCCCCCGCCCCGTACGTTTACAAGCCATTCATCGCAACTGATCTGCAGCCAACTCATCAAAGACAGAACAAACGCGGAACAGGCCAAATCTATTCTCATCGTAAATAAATTACGCACAAAACCGGTCATCGACACCATTGACTCCTTTCTTGAGTGAGTCATATTGGCATAACGCGACCAACACTGACTGCTGTTAGCCATCTACGCACTCATTACCCTAATGTAAGGGTATTCCACGAAGACAGAAGGGATATACCACGAGATGTAGAGGTCTGGCGCCCTGGTACGTCCTCCGTCCCTATGGCCTTACCGCTTAACAGGCTCTTTGTCACAGGCGATGGTGCCGAGAAGATTGATCTCGTTATAACACTTGGGGGCGACGGCACAATTCTCCATGCCTCATCGTTGTTCAAAGTCGGAGCCGTGCCTCCCGTCCTTAGTTTCTCTATGGGTACACTTGGTTTTCTCCTTCCATTCCGTCAGTCGGTGCCTTTCTTACAATCAATGCAGACAATTGATTGGGCTCTTTCACACAGATGTCGACGACTTTTCGAAAGCATTGGAGAGCGTATTCCAGGGGAAAGCCACTGTGTTGTACAGAATGCGCCTGTCCTGCGCCTTTTTGGATAAGGATGGAAACAATCTAGGCAAGGAGGGCGAAGGTATTTTTTATGTGTTTTCCCCTTCTAAACGCAATGCAATAATGATTTTCTAGATTGGCAAGTAATGAACGAAGTTGCTCTGCACCGAGGATCAAGCCCTCACCTAAATACAATTGATGCTTACGTCGATGGACAACACCTTACCGAGGCTGTGGTAAGGACTATCCGACAACCCACGAACTTTCATTCTTAGCAGTTCCATTCCTAGTCAGACGGCTTGATTGTTTCAACACCAACGGGCTCGACCGCCTACTCCCTTTCCGCCGGTGGCCCGATTGTCCATCCATCGCTGAGCGCCCTCGTTCTTACACCCATCTGCCCCCGTAGCCTATCTTTCCGCCCACTTGTCTTCCCAGCGTCATCTTCTATCACCCTTCGAGTAAGTCCTGCATGGTCTTCTTCTCCTGTCCACCCGATCGACCACTGTTCGCAGATAGGTGACCGCAGCCGTGCCCCTGCGGGTGTTTCTATGGATGGACAGGCCTCCCATGTCCTGAATCCTGGGGAATCGGTCACCTGTCCGTGCATCATTGCATCCTATCCCCTGCATCAACCGGTCTTCGATATCCGACCCCGCGAACGATTCCCAAGGAGAAGGGGCAGGTCCTGGAAAGGAAGACGATTGGGTCCGAGATATCAACAATCTTCTACAGTACAATGCCACTTTCCGTAGTAAAGCACTATTAAGGCATAGCCGTATGTAAAACCCCCGCAAAGCAAGTCGCCTATTGCATCCTTGCTACGTCCACGGACATCAAGGTCACGGAATACATTAACTTAACAGATATAGTTTTTGGCTACGGAAATCAGACGGGTAACGAAAAGTGACATTCTTTGTTCGTTGTAATATACAGGGTATCGTAATTTATGGTATGAACGATGCATTCGATGATGATAAGACATTAGTAGGACGACAGAAATTATAATGTAATAGAGTAGGCAACTCTAAGAAGTGTGATGGTCCCGAGACGACTTCTGACCGAATAGCCCGACAACGCGTGTTGTAAAAGAACATGGGTGTGATTGCTGACTCGGGGCAGGACCAAACGAAACTTCGCTGGTAGACGGCCCCTTCGTTTCCATGAACCAGCCTGTTTCTGAGGCATATGGGGGTGGCTGAGCGGCCAAGGGTTTGGAGGCAGAAGACGCGGGACTCGGAGGAGATGCGACCTGTATTTCCACGATCTCGTATTGCGCAAGGGTGGCCACCACGGGAGACCACGCCATTCGGCCGATTCGTGCCGTCTTTCGTTCGGCCTGACTGTTGAGAACCACGCGAACCTCTAAGCATATCAGGCTGCGATCGACGTCTCTGAGCTCTGGAAATGATTCCAAGGCAAAGTCGATGGCTTGCTGAACTCAGAGGGGTAAGCAAAGAACTTCAGCAGTATAAACGAAAATGTACCTCGTAAGACTCTCCTGGCGTGACATAAACCAGTTTCGAGTTGTAGCTATACGTAAGGATACTGGGAGGAACCCGAGGTGCAGTGGCAGATACTACTTGAGGGCGCGACGCGTTCATCCCGCCACGGGGCGGGAATCCCATGACCACTGAGTTGGATACAAAAGACATGAGGGTGGGAGATTGACTAGGCGGTCAAGTTATGGGGATGCAAGTGAGTTGTATTGAGGACACCAGCGTCCTGTTTTATAAAGGATGAGGCCACAGCACACACGAGTCAGCCACACACGGGTCTAGTGAGGATGGCACTACTGCCTCGTCGGCGGTGCGGATCATTGTTTGGAACCACCTAGGACAACTCGGGACTTGGACTCTGCGGTTGTGGTTGTGGAAAGCAATGTAGTCGTAGGCTGTGCAAGGGGTAATGTGTGAGACCTGTGTCCGCAATGACTTCGCATCGCCTTGACAGCACGAGGCCGTACCATTACTATTATAAGTGCACAGACACTTTGACTCAAACTAGCAATAGAAAGATACAGGCGAACAATCAGAGACTAAGTATCTCCGCCCAACCCTGAAAGGACGTCAAATATGCTTTGACCTGGGACTCGCTGAAGAGCAGGTGCACTGGCACTGGCACGGCCACCTTTGCCAGTGGACTTAGGGTTCTTCGCCGTGCTCCCCTCCTTCCCACGAGCGAATGTCCCATCCAACCCACCAACACAAGCATCCCACAGACCGGATGGAATGCGCGCGCCTATGTTTTCTCCGTTACTGGCAAGACACCGATGAAATGCTTTACCAGAAAACAGATAAGTCCGGTTTGGCACCCTACTCGTTAAAAGCAGTGACTGGCACAGCATTTCAATGGCGTCGAACGTAGCCAAGATTTGGGCCGTAAGCTGGATACTACGGTCCTCCAACGGGGTGTCACCTGACTCGACTGATGTGCTACATTTTGGCAAGCTGGGCCAAGAGAAGGACGCTAGAAATGCCTGGCCCTCTTTGATAGTCCATTTCTCCCTTTGTCTTTGGGTGCTGGGCCCTGCTTCATCGGCTCGGTCGGCCAGGCATCTTACGATCCACCTCAATGACACAGCGGTCATTAATTGCTCCGGTGGAAGCGCCTTGACCAAAGGCGTGTCAGAGCCAAGGGCGCGTAGAAAGGCGTTTAGCCGGGGATCTTCATCCCAAAGCTGAACAGGGAGTGGCTCGGAACCTTTTGCGAAGTCAAAGCCGTGAGCCGACAACAGGGTGGCAAGCGTCGGCACTGATACGGGCTCCTCAACGTGCCGAGTGCCACGGCGAGTATGTTCGATGACGTGCCTGGGTAACGCTCTACGCGAAGTCGGTGCCACGGAAGACGTCACGGTCGACGGAGGTATTGTTGTGCCGGTAGAAAGTTTCTCGAGGGCCCCTTGCAGAGGTGCTAGAGGATTGACTGTCCCCATGTCTTCGTCCGGGTCGGAGTAGACGTCAATCACATCGTCTTCATCGGACTCTTCATTGACAGTAGACTCTTCCGATCCATTCCCTCCGGTATCAATGTCACCCCCGAGAAGACCTGTCCCATCGTCCAAAAGTGCGTAAACCCACTCCCTGATAGGACGCCCCAGGCTCCGGACAACAGTCTCAAGATCCGGGTTCTCCAGGAATAACTCTGGCCATGCGGTGCCAGTGCTCAGAATGTCCATCAGCCCCGGAGAAAAGTTGGCGTGTCGATATGCCGAAATGTACAATGAACGGATTCGTTCCCAGGATTCGTTCTCGTTCTCGTTCTCAGTGGAAGTGGAAGGATCTGAAACGGGGCGAGATAGACACCCTACCAGCGGGCAAGTCTCGACATCGTGAAGGGCGCAGGAAGAGGTAGGCTCTTTAAGTCTTCGGTCGCCGTCCTGGTTCTTGGGTATCGCATATCGCAAGGCGGCCTCGACCGTTTTCTCTACAATGCCCTCCCGCTCGCCGGGTCCCATGGCCGCCGGTCGAATTAGAAGTGACTCGGTGGCTAAAGTCCACAAAGTCGACGACACTAGTAATCTGATGTCGCGCCTTCTTCGGCGACTTTCCGGATGCCGCAGCAGCGACTGACTTTAAGACGCTCGCTACGCGAGTGATGCGCTGAGGCGCTGTCATGTTACGTTCATAAAACAACTTGCTTGTAGAGCGACGATCGGCAGTGAAATCGTTGCCTATGAGGGCCGAAAGGAGCGGAAGAAGAGAAAGGGGGATCTGCAAGTGGGCAGCGAGCGCGCGGGGGTTATAAACAACACAACTCAGAGACAGCGCGTCGTTGGTATCGGGTGGGATGATCCCTTGAGCACGGGGATCACTGCCCTGTTTCTTGGCTTTGTTCCTTTGTGACACCACGAATCCAGCGTCATCTTGTATTTGGCTTTCCTCCTCTTTTCCTTGAGAATCGACACTCCAGACCATTTGGTCCATTGGGATGTACCCTGCATATCCCTCGACGTTTAGAATAACGTAGTCAGAGTCTCGCCCCGTCACGTAGCCCCGTAGTCGGCCGGCGAGCTCAACAGCGAATGGATCACCTTCGTCATCAGCCATGTAGATCTGGACGGCACTGCCGAGCGATCGTAGAGCGTCAAGAGTGGCCACATAATACAGCAGAGGCAAGATAGAATTCTCCCGCAGGAAACGTGGTGAGGCCCGCGAGAGGGATGACGTCCTGAAAAACAGCAGAGAAGGCTGTATGATGGACTGTTCTACGCGGATTGTGCTCGTCGCGAATTTGGATCGGTGGTAAGGGCCTAGTTCAACGACCATGAGCTACATATCAAGGCAACGACGATACCGATCTTACCGTCAAAAACAAAATTGGGTCTGAGACCAACCGAGATCCATGCCCTCACAACTTGTGTTACCAGGTCGTGGAACTCGACAGGTTCACCACCATACACCCACGGTAGGCGAGACTGGTTGTGAAGCTCATATATAAAGCTGCAGGATTGTTTTCAATGACGTTGGGTAACAAGTCAACAGCGGCACTACGCACGACCAGCCGTCGACGACAAGGGGGATCGTGGCTTCGGATTTTGATCGTTCTTGAGAGAGGACGAGTGGAGTCGATAGCTTGCGCTGATTTTCTCGTAGATAAGTCGCAAGACCGTGAACACCCATGAGTCGCCACCGAGAAGTGATATAAGGTCCCCCGACCAAGCGGTGAGAGCGCACACATGATCATGTCATGGACTCGGACCGTAAACTACAACATGGTGACTCTGATCCCACCCTTGGAACTCTCTCCAGTGCCCGACAATTTAGTCCACCACTTTTCTTTCGTACTGCCAACTCTACCTTTGGTCGTCGTCGACGGACGCCGTACAATAGTGGACATACCAGAGGAGATACCTTTTCGTTGTGTCGTCGTTCCCGCACGCATCTCTGAATGGTGAGATGTAGCCCGGGATTCTCTATTGGACCTCGTTTGCCCAGAAACCTCTCGTACAGGTGGATCGCCATCATTAGGCTCTTCCTTTGCCCTCTCTTTCCGTGGGACGCGGATCGGAACTACAGCATAGCCGCGCTCCCATTGCTTACAGTGGAGTCTGTAGATCGCCATGGTAGCACGAGCGTCTGTCACCTGCAACGATGTTTAGTGGATGAATTCGGCGAGGGGTCGATGCATACACTACTATGTTCGCCTTGCTGAATTGTTGCCCCGAGCATGTCGCGTACCAGGTTTCTCAGAGCGGGTCGAGCAGAACGGCTTTGGCCATACTTGTGAGCTAGGTGTTGTGTGTCGCGAATTTTCGCCCGCGGATGTGAGAGCATAAGTGCCTAGCGCGAAGTCACATGCGAGTCGGTCTACACCACAGGCAAGTGAGCGTACCTTGAGATCGTTCTGAATAGCATGTCCGACGAGGATGCGATCCTTGATGAGTTCGGCCACTAGACCCTGCACCTCCTCGAATGTCTTTGCTAGAAGTTATAGTAAGACCAGAAATCCGAATCATGCACAGATGGCGGTAGTCACCATTGATCATGTCTTTTGCCCGAATGCCACTCCACTGGGTTCGCCAATCGGTGACTCTTTCCTTTTGTCGCACAAACTCATCCAGCAGGACTGCCCCAAAGTAGTTAACCACCGACACTCGTGCGAGTGTTGACTCAGCCCCCATGGGCCCGACGCCGACCATTTCGCAGTCCAAGGCTATGTACGAGCCTGGCAGGCGATCCTTGGGGGGAAGATTGGGGGAAAATGGAGTTGGGGCGAATATGAGGGGGCGAAGCACCTGCACCATATTTTGACGAAAAGACCCATCGAGGAGCGAAGGGGTGACAGACTGCGGCTTGACATCTGAAGGCGTAGGGGAGTCGGAGGCACGAAAAGAGGAATCCTGCCTCTTTTGCCGCTTCTTCTGAGGTTGATCTGGAGAGGTGTCGGTTTGGAGCCGCTGCGCAAGAATAACTATCAACGACAGTGGCCTCGGGTCGATATACTACTGGAGGTCAACCTTATGGAGAGTGCGCCAATTTCCGGATGGTTTGTCCTTCATCGATTCATCACAGCAAGTTGGTACAAAGATGTATTATGTCAGCTAAATAATATAAATCAACTACAGTCTGACTTTGCCGCGCCGCGTAGCACCTAAACCAAAGGAAAAGTGAATGAGCACTGGCAGAGCTACGCACAGCATCAAAAAATAAAGTAAAATGAGAGCTCAGCAGTGTCAAAAAATTTGGAGCACACTCGTTTCCATCGGAAAGGATATCCTCCCTGAAGAAATTCAATCAAGTTTTGGGAACATCATTCGAAACAGGGAACGAGACCCTCGCAACCGAAACACAACTCACCTCACATCATTGGGCACCAGAAGCATAGGAAAACAGTCGAGCTGTTTGATGTGGAAAAAATACGAGGGTGCCGCCGCACAAGAGCGAGCCCCATTCAGTTACCAAAACCCTGCAAGAAGGTTCGGCAATCGCATGACTATTTCCTAAGAGCAATGTGCCCAAATCACCTGGTCCGCTCATATCATCGCGTATATGACCAGGCGTTTGAGCTGCAGAGCCCCAACCCAAGCCCCAATCTACATTCCTGAAGAAGGGATGAGCGGGCCTTGTAGATGCAACGCGAACGGCCTTCTTAGTGGCAGATGCTTTCCATAGCGTACACATACAAGGTCGCGTACTCTGCATCTCCGGGGACTTTCCCCGCAGCAAGAAGAAGGGGTTGCTAAATGAACCCCTGTGCGTGAGCTGCGATAGCGATTCTTTGTGCGGCGGCGGTAAGTTGAGGGAGAGAAAAATAACTCGAGCTTTCTCCATATTGGTCACGTGTTTTCCGGATACAGCCGCCGCGAGCCGAGTCAGTATTGGTGCGGTCCACGCAAGGTCAGCGCAGTTACTCGTCGGTCTTTTGTCTTGTCCTGATTTCTGGGAAACAATCAGCCTGTCAAATTATCTGGAATGTCTTCACCCTCTGAACAACGTGATCCTCCTTCCAGACATCATTCGTCTGACCCTTCTGCCCCCGGTCCCTCAACACACAATCCCCCTCCACGACCTCGTCCCAAGGTGGAACCTCCCCCACCTCCCCAGCAAGTCCCAGAGCCGTCTTTTGTAGATCGCATACCTTCTATTAGACTGTCTGTCCCTCCCAGAGGTGAGCCCGATCTCATGCATCCTCATGTCTTATGCATCTCATGACTGCAGGACGCTTTTCTCCGGCGACATCTGAGCGCTGCTTCACGTATTGTTCACAATCCCACCATGGCCGCACTCACGGAACTGAACCGAAATGCTACACGTTCTGCCTACGACGCGTATTTAATCATGAAGTTGATCGTGTCCTCACCAGTGCCAATTACGGTCCCATTGTCAAGTCACCCACAATTTCGGCGAACGTCCCACTCCCTCAGGAGGCTCATACGACGTTGAGCCAATATATCTCCGATCCTTCTGCACGCACAGAGGCTTCCGATGGATCTTCCTCATCGTCATCACATACACCCACCTCTCCACAGCCTGAGAATAAGCAACAGCATTGGCAAGAAGGGTATTACGTCTGGCTTTCTCGCTCGAGGCAGGCTACCTCAGAGCACATGTCCCACATGAAGCGAGACCTCTTTCAGCAATCTGCGTACGAACGCTCCAAAGCCATGTGGGCCCAGGCTGTCCGAGAGGGTAGACAACATGAGTTTTACCACACCCCAGAGGCACGTATTTTTGGTTCTGAGTGGACCGCGAACATGCACGAGGATATCCTGTGCGTAGATCTGGCCAACCCTCTCGATCTGCACCAACACTCAACTTTGCACGCAGTTCTCCCCCATATTATAGCATGCTTTTCTCATTGTCCACGCCTGTTCCAGAGGTTAAGCGCATGATTTCCAGCTATCTTGCTCCTACGCATGTTGTCCTTACTACACTTCGCGACTCGTTCACGTCTGGCGACCAAGTGAAATTCGCACATCGGATGCGCGAGTCCATTCAAGACGGTGCGCCATGGGCACTCGCTCGGAACGTAGGAAGGAAGATATGGGGCTTACTATCGGGAGAGGGTGAAGGGTAGGAACATAACTGACTTGGGCACTCGTTTCCGTCACTCCTTAATTTGAGCATTCTCCGTCCCTGTGTTCCCTCAGCAGAAAGTCTAGACTGAGACCGCGTGTTAAGTGTTCCAACTCCCTTGTCGATACATTGACCGTGACGGCGGTATCGCCTTGTTTTCTCACGTTGTCTCGCCTTGATCCGCGTCTTGTCTCGTGCCGCAAACGCGTGTCTTGGCTGAAATCAGCCTCAAAGTGGGGACAGCAGTTTGATTAGGGAGTGTCTGGGGTACGAGTTCTCATGGTGGACTTCATGCCGCTGTCCACGGGAATACCAGGCACAAAAAGCTGGGTGAATGGTGACGGCATCTGTAAAACAGGAGTCCCAAGCGACTGAACGATGAGACCGGCTCTTAACAAGTTCTGAACAGTTTCAACGAACGGGTATCGAGATTTCGGCGTCGTTTCTCTTGATGTCCGCTCCCCGACTGCTTGCAACGAAAAATACAGTATTGGGACAGAGCGGTTGACACTCCCGTCGTACATTCATTTACTGACTAATCCTACAGTAACGGTCCCGGAGTTTAGGGTGTTAGGTGGGGTCCCGTAAGCGGCCATTGACATTTCCAGACACTTCCTTATTTTACTTTATGGGTGCTCACTGCTTGGCTCACTGAGTCCTACAGTTACACATCATGATGCAACCTAGTAATGTACACGGGCGGCCACGATACATAGGCGTTGATTCGTTGTTCCCTGCTTCTACTCTCACCTTTCCTCGTGTTGTTGGCGCCGACATCGGACAAGCGCTTGCTACACTGCCAGCGTTGCCACGTGGATACTTCAAACGCGCGGCGTCACCTCTCTGGGGATTCGAGGTTTGCTAAACTGTGGCTGATTTGACAAGGACAATTGCGACTTTCTCACAGCGTACCCGCAATTTTTTTCGAACAAAAAGCAAGATCCGTAGTCTGTAGGCTAGGTCATCGACCCTTGTGAGCCTGAGACTATGCCCAGGCAGTCACGGACATGAGCGCCTGGTAGTTGCCGGTCGTTGACACTATGGAACTCTCCCAAGATTCATTTCTGCTACACCGCCAGCAAGTGGTGCCGGAGTTTTTTGTGCACGGCACCAGCATGCCTTTAACCTCTGCTGGACATACACACTCATGGTTTCCTGCTACCATCGTATGCCCCCCCCCCCCCCCATCTGTTCTTGACGGGCTATTGCTACGAAATCCTTCCTTGGTGGCATTTTTCGCATCGGCATTGTGGCGCACCTCACGGATCCAACATGTCTATGACTCTTGCGACAGCCGTGTCAAAGTGCATCATCTCAAGAATCTAGGGACACTGGATTTTGCGCTGCGAAGTTGCCGCGCCTTTTGATTCAATCGTTAAAGTGACATCACAACTGTTCCTTTGGGCCTGATGCCGTGCACACTCCCAGACTCGGAGCCATCATCCGGAACTTCGAGCTTCGACGTTCAACCCCCGCCCTGACCGGTTGGAATTGCCTGAAATGGGTGCTACGTTCGAGTTTCAGGAGTCCTCCTCAGGGAGGGCCGGATTTGTGGATGCCCGTCAATCCCCCTCTAGCTCAAAAATGGAGTTCAGCTAAGCTTAATTCACCAGCGATAATAAGTTATTCTCATCCGGTGCGACCCTTGAAGCTTTTCACGTTCCGATATGGCCCCCCATCCTATGATTGTTTGCCTCTGGTTATAGATCTGACCCCCTGACCCTTCCATGTTCCGGAGTGATTCTCGAATTATTACGCCCGTGTCCCACGACTAGTTCCAGGCGGCCTTGTGTGGTGATGTACTAACCGAGATGGGGTAAAGCTGCAGGCGAGACGCGACAGGACTTGCTATATCTGCTGTGGACTATTGTCCGGAGCCCTGGAGAGACAATGCTCGGCAACAGGTACAGTGTTCCCAGCCCTAGTACTCAACAGGAACCCGGAACCATGTATGGTGGAAGTTTTCTCCAAGGATCGCGCGCTTTCAGGATCGTGCTGGCACGCGGAAAACTTCAAAGGCAAGCCCATGTCTCCATGTCTGGCTACAGCCCCGTAAGGCGTGTCATAACGAAAGGTCGCATCTAATTCAGTGGGCTACATACCCTATACACCGATCGTTGGTAAATGGGTTGAGCTAATTGTGTGTCTCAAATCAGAAAGACGACGATTTAGGTTTGGGACTGTCCTCGAGGTTTTCACTTTTGGACTGAGCAAGGCTTTGTCGGCGATCTGCACAACAATAAACCCCGCCGCGAACACTCTCGATCATCTCTTAGTTAGTCTAGTTCCGCAAAGAAAGTGATATCGTATCCCTTCTTGTAGAATATCACTTCCGGTACAGATCACGACAATAACGAGTATGAGACAGGAAAGGTTATCTTGGGCGCCAAAATGCCTTGTTTGTCCGCAGCAGCACTGGTGCAATCTCCATCAGTGCCACAGCATCACAGCATTCCTCGGGCGCCTCGGCGGTACATCGCCAACTACGCTGGATTGTCGTCGGCCTCATGTCATCCACGTTCCAAGGGGGTTGGCTAACGCCCCGTAAAGTGGCAAGAACTCGGCCACGGACCACCTGGCTTTCTTAGATCGGATAGTAGTTTGCTAAAGAGGTAAAGCTATGACCGCATCCACTCGCAAGGGGCACAGAGCGTGTGTTCTCTCCAAGATCATTCAACAGTGGCAGGAGAACACGCTTTTTGGTCAGACTGGTGTGGATTTAGAAAGTGTTTCACAACAAGTGTCGTATTTGAATAATAATCAAGTAGGGTAGTAGAGAAATTCGAAGTGATGTTGCCTATGCATTATACGAACGGTAAAGACGTAAGTGTAGGCGTCAGTACGCAAATAAAAATACAGTCATGCGCCGGGCGTGCTGGAAAGTGATTGGATACATAATATAGCGTAAGTGGGCTGTCAATCGATCATTCAAAATGCCAGAACGGATGTCCTAGCATGCAAGGGAAGGACGTGTGCAGCCATGAGCCAGACCTAGAACACACTATGGTCAACGTCGATGATGTGTGCGAGATTCACGGACGTACGTTAAATATTAAATATGATTTCTTGTCAGCTTCCAGAGTCCGCCAGAGGTAGTAGCGCATCCCGATGTAGGTACCAAAGCAAACGAGAAAGGCGGTGCTGATGGGGCCGACCTCCCAGAACCAACTGAGAAACATAGACCATACGATAGTAGCAACGAGAGTGAAGACCCGAGAGAACTCGGGTGCATAGATAGGAAAGGTCATACGTCCTAGGGCCTTGTCTCCTTCGACGTCAGGGAAATCCTGTGCTTGGATTGTCGTAAAAATAAGCATGCCGCTAATAATGACGGCAGTGACAGACACGTAGTCCATCGCATGGTTAGCGCCTGATCTCGTCAGCACCCGCCAATCGAAGCTCGGACGAGCACATACCAATAATGGTCGTAGCACCAACTTCGAAAGAAGCATAACCACCAATGTTACAGAAGTTTTTGCCGACGATATGACTAGCCGCGCCGAGTTCGTCGTATATGAATGTGGTGGCCACGAGGCCCAACGTCGTCCAAACGAGATCTTGATCATAGATTGATGACCAAAATACACAAAAAATGACGATGGCCCAGCGGAGGGCGACAGCCTGGGCCTCGGTGATTCGTCCTGCTGGGAGAGGACGCCATGGGCGGTTGAGCTTGTCTTCCTCACAGCTGCGCGCTTGGTTGGACACATTGCACAGGAGTAGGTGGAACCAAATCCATAACCAGGATTGTAGCAGGCTGGAGAACGACTGTACAGGTGCAGTTGCACACTGCGAAGGCGGTCTGCGCAGCAAGGCGTCACTACCAGGCGCAAAAGAGGAAAATGTGTGCTCACAATGGGGAGAAATATAGTTTTGTAGTCTGTCCAAGTAAACAGGATAGCGGTGTGTAGGTGATACAATACAGGCTGAGAAGAAGCGTCGTAGAAAGTCTTCCGCCTGGCCGAAGGTCAGGTTGACGGAGACCGACCAAGGCGAATTATTGGCGTAGTGAGGGGTGAGTGATGGCATAACCATTCTCGCCATGATGCTGTTGGTAGGAACAAAGGTATGAGCAAAGCGAAGGACGATGGGCAGGACGGAGAGGGGTACATACTGGATGAGGTCGTCACTAGAGAAGCGCCAAAGAATTGCGTTGAGTGAATGTCGTGAAGTGAACGAGGGGGCTGGCACACACGAAACTCGCAGAGGTGTGGGAGCACATAAGTACCTCTCTGTGTGATCGAGCCGCCCATTTGGTGGAGGTTGCAGGTAGATCACACCTGGTTTCGGCGTTGCCCTAGAGCGAGCAATAGAAATCTGTGGCAGATTTGAGTTCGGTCCGCGGCGAGTAAGGAACGGGGATATTCAAACCGTTGAGACAATAAGGTGCCGTCCTCCATTTGATTTAGAATCGGATGTGGGTGAGATTGAAGAAGGAAAACGGATGCGGCGGCAAGAAGTAGCGTGGCGAATGAAGAGTGAGTGTGACCGAACTGTCGGTTCGATTACCGGTCCAGTAACCGTAACTAGACAGAGACGGGACAAACAAACAATGTAGAACAGCGCACAATGCTCCCCGTCTCAGACCCCGGGAACCCCTCTTGCACACTATTTTTTTTTCTTCTGATTGCTCCGATTCCCGGCCATTTCCCACATCCGGCGACTCACCCGAGTCAGCACTAAAACCCATCACGTGCTTAAATTTAGGAGACACGCGACAAGGACAGACAAGGGACAACGCTCTCGAAAAACAATAGGGAAATCCTGACAAGGAATCATTCGTTTATTGCGCTGAGACTGATGATATCACACTGCCGTGAGGGAGTACTGTAGGCCCTGTGCGGCGTACTACAGTAGTAACCTACTTGACCTCAAACAGTTCCGTGGGACCGGTACCAAACCGGTACCTGATCGAGGTGATGAGCGACTGGATACGTTGAAATTGAAAGCCTGGGAAACGCTGTGCGCTTTTTGCTGCTATAATGTGCTTGGTCTGGTTCCGCAATACCGTTGGTGTGCCCTGTGGCGAGTCTATCCCGGCTCATCGGCTGCCACACATTCACGGCGCTGGCCCCCATTCGCTGAGGAGGCATTCGTGATTCTTCACTTGCTTCGGGCCAGATGTCGCTTTTGATCTTGGCCGCATCCCGTCATTTCCCCAGTTCGGTCGGCATTCCGTGGATCGTGGAGCATCAGCAGCAAAAAAATTTACTGCGGAAATGGAAAATGTGAACCCCCACACTGGACATTTCCCCCCGTAATACTCACAGGACAACCGATGTACTGATGCACTGATGCACTAATGACTTGAATTCTCACTGGAACGCTTGCGGGAGAACTACAAACGCGACAACCCTTGCAGTCCAATGCGAAAACCAGGTATTTCCTAGAACCAACTCGTCCCTACTCGTGCTATTGCCACATACACTCGTAAATTCACACCAGGATAAGACCCGCAACATTACGTCTGAGGGTGTTCGACACCCGCCGGTGCCGCATATGGCCTAAATACTGTCCAGGGAGTGAGATCACCCTTTGTCGACTGCCATGCTGACCTTGAAAATCACCACTGCACGCATGGGGACTGGTCATATCTCATCCAGGCGAACATCCAGCGTCTGGTGCCACGTCCACTCGATAAGGATGTAAAAGATACGCACCATTACCAGGAGGGATACGAGTGATCTTCCTGTCTGCAACACGCCCATCCCGTGTGCACTCCAGCGCTCCGGAGTTGTTCAACTTGAGCAGGCGACTAGCTCAGACGTGCCATTTTGTACGTGGGGAATGGTGGGGGGCAGCTCGAGGCGCATTTTAGGGTAATTCCTTTCACTCATTCAATCTTCTAGTATGTCGGGCTGGAGGCGCTCACGGGAGGTTTCGGGACCGAAGCGGATGCGAGAAAGAAACCCAGTGCGGCATACATTTTAGTAGGAGGTAGTCCAGAAGGATACTAGTACAGTATATGGAGGGAAATGACACAACCCTTTCTGCGCTCATTCCCAAATGGAACTATACGCACCACTATTCGGAAGAGTGACCCTTGATCAGTCCCGTTTGCTCAGGCCTCAGGACTGAGCTGGGCAAGAGGCCACAACTCCGAGCTTAGGGCACTATTTACGGCATATACTGAGATAATAATATTCCCACGATTAAAAAAAAGTAAGGAGCTTAGTAATGCCTCGCCAGTCGCATAGCGCAACCCGCCACCCGCTGTTGTACGTTTAACGCTCAACACTCACGATCCGAACCAACCCCAACCCTTTTCCAGTATGGCATCTCTCTTGGAGCGCATGAATGTGGACACGACCTCAAGTGTCGGGCCTGTACGCTCAAAGACTCGACGTGCAGATTCAGCTCCTTATTCACGCCCACCAAAAGGTGACATTAACTCGACATGGAAGCACGACATGTATCAGCAAGGCTCTGAATCTGGGAAGTCTCTATCTGATCGTCTGGGTGCTCCGCAAAAAGACACGCCTCCCAAGATGAATTTTGGAGGTGCAGTGAGGGCCCTCAAGGAGGCTACGGGATCGGCGACGGACAAGGAGTTGTCAATTCGTGGAGCGAGCACTCGGGGAAACGTCGTGGAGGTCACTGGTCTTGTAAAAGGGACAACGGCAGAGGACGTAGAAGTGAGTGACTGCCTTACCTGTGGGACTGATCTGGCGATTCGCTGGCAATAATTCCACTGTACTGAGCTCAACCCCTCAGGCTATCTTCAAGCGATGCGGTCCTATCACACAGTCATCTGTGAAGCAATCGCATGGGAATGCGGATGTCACAGTGCGCCTGACTTTCAAGCAAGACAACGACGCTCGGGAAGCCGTGCGTGTCTTCGACCAGCAAGTCGCCGATGGGCGAACACTCGGAGTGCGGGTCGTTGGTGGCGTCAATGCTAGCTTAAGCGGTCGTTTGAGCATGGGCGTGGTGGATGGCAGCGTCGACGCACTCATGGAAGTCGATACGGACAGTGGCTCGTGCGTACTCTTGTACCCTGACCCTCGAAGAAGTGATCTTGATGCTCGCATCCAGCAGCAAAATGCGCTCGGACGATATTATCTCTCGCGACCCAGAGGCCGCAGCGCGTGCACATATACTCGTCGCGCCACCAGGTGCTGACCCAAAAGACTACCTTCCGTCATCGGGTCGCGGTCGTGGTCGCGGTCGGGGAAGGGCACGCCGTGGAGCGGCTGGTGGGGGTAGGTGAGAGCACGGGGATGGGGAGATGGACTAGGGAAACGATATATCTATCTTCCTCTCAACGACTTTCCTTACTTTGGCTCATTGTTTCACTGTTTTGGCTAACGACTTTTCTACTCACTAGTGTACTAGCTGTGTTTCATGTACACGCTTTCCCTCTTGCTTCATACACTCCAGCGCACCGCGTATGCTTTCCAGGGCAGGCTTGTAAAAACGAATGAAAGCGATCTGTTTCATATGTCGTTTGCAAATGCGATTGTAAAACAAGTAAGTAAAAGTAGATATAGCAAGGTCCGATCTTGCTTCAAGCCACATTCATCGAACCTATCCTGCTCGGATCGGGAAGACATCATACTCCAACTGTTCATCCGGTGTTCACCTCCGCTAAGAGGACAATCATTGCTCTTGTCCCGGCAACCGAATGTTATATAGAGTCGAACCCGATTACTCACTCTCAGAGATAAGTGCGACAATCATCCTGAAATGAGGAACACGTGAGGTCACCACTGCAAAACTGGAAGGCGACATACCGGTAGAGATAATAGAAGAAAGAGAGCAAGTAAAAGCCAAGCTTGATGAAGCTCTCTTTCTTGTGCCCGGAGAGAGTGCGAAAGATTTCTGTTGCATCGTACATGTGGTTTTTGTTTCGTATCCTTAAAGAAAGCATCAGTTCGAGGCACGAGACACTGCTGATGTTACAGCGTACTTGTTGACATTAAATGCAAGTAACGGCGCATTGAGAAGGAATGCAGTCCATTGTCCAGAGACCAGGAACAATATTGTTAAAAATGCATGGGCAGAGTTTTCGGGGATAACAAACTAAAACCAAGACACGCCAGAGTCCACCATTCACGTCAGGAGGCTGAATAAAACAAAAACAAAAGAGACGAACTTGATTCAACTTATTACACAGGTCTATTGGGTTGATATAATCGCATTCCAAGTCAGAGAACATGATGATCTGTGAGAGGAGAAGAAAGAGGATTAGCTTGACAAATTAAGAAAAGAAAGACGCACGAAGAAAACCATGGTGAACAATAACCCTGCGGCCATGAGCACAGCGAAGAGGAAAAGCCAACCTGTACAAGCAAGTGAGTGAGGTGTCCTTAGGACATAAGAGAATACACACCAGCGCCACCCATGTTGTATATCTAAACGCGCAGTGTTGCAGATAAAGAGTAAACTGGATGGGGGGTTTTGAACGTGAAGTGACTTGCGGTGGGAGACGGCACTGAAAACAAACGCTACAGCAAGAGGAAGAGAGGAAGGAAGAGGAGGCTGACAGTGTTGGCAGATGGTGTCACATACATCGCGTAACGCGTAACGCATCACACGTACCTGTGCTATACAGTACAGTACACACTGCCAGTGCTTCCGTTCACACCTTGTACTGTAACTTATTTTTGTTGGCGTCAGAACCCTCATTCTGTACCTATCATCACTGCATGTCTGATAGAAGGGTTTTTGACTTGTAACGATTCAGTCTGATCTGAATTGGTGTCATTATAATTCGAGTGTACGGTATGTCTGTAACATAAATTCGAGCATAAGTTCACTAATTACCGTAAGTTGATGGGAACCATCAAACGCTCTTTGCCTCGCTCCGCTGGCATGTGGCAAAGCAAATCATGATAGCGAAGCTACCCTTAACGAAAGAGTCAGCAAAGCCGCGGCTCCCGCAAATTCCCAGCGGCCGCAAACGGAAAATCTAACCAGCTTGAAACACAGCGAAGCATTGCAGCCAGCGCGAGGCCTGAGTGACAACCAATGTCAGAAGGAAAAATATGTCACGGCAGATAAATTTGAGATAAGTGTCCCACTGCACAGAGCGGAGTGTGATATCTGCTCACAGAAACATATAACGTCTTTTGCGGAGGCAATTCCACAAACGCCTGGATGTCTTCGGAGAATGACAAGTTCCAATGTGCAGCAAAACATTCCCAGGCAAGGGTGCAAGCCATCAATGTGATGACAGCTTCTATCCATCAGGCGACATGGAAGTCAATGCAATTACGATTACCCTAGTGGTATTCTATCTCGGTTTCTCAAGCGCTCAGTGGATCAGATAACACCTGCCTTGAAGTGCGATGGATGACCGCGGAATGAGGAGGTGTACCCTCTGCAAAACTTTCATTTAGTACGTACATCCGGAACTTCGCGTCGATGGAACCGAACACGCCTCCAACCTGGCGCCGTGCTATGGATCAGGTTATATTGGAGATTGTGTGCGATCAACGCCCTGGACGAATGCAAATTAGACGGCAGTATTCGAGGATTTTCATCAAGGGCAAAAGAGACCGCATCAGGGTAGCTGGGGTACCCCCGGAGCAGAGCGAAATAAATCAAGAAAACAAATTGTTTCGAGACGGGTTCGGTACGTCGAATAGATGACATAGCTACGTGTTATTGACAGCTGCCACCACATGGTCGCATTGCAATTGCGGCAAAAATGGAACACCTTGAACACATGTAGCATTGTTCGGGAAAGGGGTGAAAGCGAGGATGGTCACGGTCTCTGCCAAGGTCTCTACACGGCCACCTGTAGTATGTATCAAAGCCCGCTGCCATATAAGTTACATTCTCCTGAGGTCTAATATTACAGTAACGGTCATGCATCTAGTGATTTCCGGGTTCCCCGGGTTCGTTCGTTTTTCACTGGGGGCAGCCTAAGCCTTGTCTGCCAGATTTAAGGTATCTGTACTGTAGTGAGACTCGGAGACACTTTTGATCCAAAAGTACAGTCGCGTCCTCGTCCCAAGATTTACACACATCCCTCGTTTACTCGGTGGTGTAAATAGCGACTGAACCACCGATTTCTAGTAGAGAGTGCCTTGGATAGGAGCAGAAATAGAGCCGGGCAAGTTTTCCTGCAATACCATATACTTGTATGTGGCACTGTCTGACTGCTTCGATGTTACTTTACTGTTGGGAAGCTTTGGATGCGTCCAGGCCTTTAGACTTCGGCGTCGAGTCTCCATGTGCTAATTTAGCCACATCGAGGAACAGAACACCGTTTTCAGTATGTATTGCTCACCATTAGGCATCCCCTTCCGAGTCCAACCTCTCTTGATAATTAAGGGCGCAATGTTCGCCCCGAGTTGATTTTGACGCATGATGCCAACCGGATCTCATCGAAAAAACATCCGGAGCCCAGTGTCGGATTAGACATGAGTATACTGTATCTGATTAAGCAAAACAATAGCGCGGCCGTGCAAAATGATCTAAATATAATTTCGTGGCTCATATGACCAAGTTTCGCCTCTCCATTTTCGTTGAGTCAGCTGCTCCGAGTCCGGGAGAACTAGAGTTGAAAAAAAAAAAAAACTATTGCTTCTTGTTTCCGGTGTGAAGGCCAATCCGTATCGCGGCGTTGCGCCAGCATTTTCGGTTAAGCCACAACTCAAACATAGGAGAGCTCATTTGTGAGGCCGCTGAAACTGAAAGAGGCATTTCAAGTGGGGTCCCGACGGGAAACCCAGCACGACTAGTAAATTGAGTTTAAAGCGAACAACCAATAACGCTTAATGTCGAGCGGTGTGATTTGTTGATGAGAGTATTCCACCGCGCAGTATCTCAGCCAACTGGATTGGTACACGGATTTGACCGAAAGATTTTTGCGAAACGTCTTCCAAAGATAAATCGACTCGGAACCAGGTAAGTTATTAGTTGAGACTCCCACTTGCTCGAAGGCGGTTTACAGTTTTCCGTCAGATGATGGTCGCGAAGGGACGGTAGCCACACTATAGCCACTGGCAGTTTACGTCTGTGGAGAAAACACAATGCGGCCGGAACAAGGCACGACTCATCCATCACCGTGGATTGATAAATTACAGTAAGCGACCCAGACTGACAGGTGAATGTTTCGAAGTAGACATCAGACTACCGTGTCCGCCACGCCACCAGGTAGTACACATACCATTCCTGAGAAGAGCGGATCCACGCTGCTAACTTACTTCCCTCTCCACGTCGCGAGCAAAGCGTGCGCGCCCACTCCCGCCGCATCGGTAACAACCTCGACATGTTTGAATACGTGTCCTTCTTCCATTAACGTCGTGAGGACGAGATCGCGATAGCGGTCTATACCCCCCAACGAGCCCCCAATACATAAAACGCTAGACTCTGCGCGGGCCTTACGAGGGTGATCCTGTTGGTACAGTTCGTTGCACACATCAGACGAAGAGACGGGGTGTGCTCGTACCTCTTTGGCAGAAGGGGAGAGGAGCACCGCCGATATTTGCTTGGCCAGCTTATGTGCACAATCACGCAGCACTTGTACGGCAACGGGATCACCGTCCTCGAATGCCGCTTCGAATACAAGTGGGCAGAGCGAAGAGAGCCGTTTCTCGCGTGGTAGCGAACTGGTCGAGTCAGATGCGTGCACGGCCGCCAGCAGCTCCATCACCTCCGCGACACCGAATTTCTTGAGGACCTTCTCTCTCAATGCGCCGCGCGTTACCGCAGCACCCGTGGTTTCCGAGTCTTCCTGCGCAAGCAAGGCGCGCACTGCGGTGCGCCCCACGTCGAACCCACCTCCTTCGTCTCCGAGGATCCAGCCCCAACCTCCCACGCGTGCGAGGGCCTCTGGCAGCGCATCACCGGGACCCTCGCGGAAGCTGGAAACGATGCTCCCGGTTCCCGCAACCACCACGACGGCAGTTTTCACGTCCAGTAAGAGGCGCAACGGAGCGGCGAGGAGGTGGGTGTCATTGGAAATGATAAGACGTTCGATGGGGACAGAGAGCAACGTCGATACACGGGGGAGAAGGAGTGAGATTGTGGCAGAAGAGTCCACGCCCGAGACGCCTAACCAGGCTGCTTGAAGACTGTAAGGTGGCGTACTAGCTCCAGCAGCATCGACGTGTGTCGTTGGGTCAACTGGGAGAGTGACGGGCGTCGGTGACTGTAAAGCCGCGGTCAAGACGGAGGACACCGTCGCTTGGATGCTCTCAAGGAAGGCGTCGAGGCCAAGATAGGTGAAGTTTGAGCCCTTGGTCACTGCACGAGCGACTGTATCTCCGCTTGATAAACACAAGACAGCGGCGGTCTTGGTACCCCCACAATCGATGGCAAGATACAATTCCAATGGTGAGGGCATGTGTACTGTATCATTGGCTTGGGGAGTTAGAGGGACTCATAAGTAGGTTCTGGGGACGACGTTTTTAGCATCCATCGTCACTAAGTTAGTGCGGCCTACTTGTTGAGGCACAAGGGGAAGCTGATTAATCACACGTCACGACTTCGTATCGATCGATGCCCATCGACTCTGTAGCATTCTGCAGCAGACCATATTCTGTTTCCCATGCTGTGGATCCAATCCATCCGACGCACCTTACTGGCGACCACCAACATAGTTGAGGACGATAATAATCTACGGCCCGGGTCAGAGGGAGATTGCCGACTGCCATGACCATGTCCGGTTAAGACCTCGGTAGCACCTGGATTAAAAATTGTGGCAAAAATACATACATGGAACTAGAATGTGCAGATATAATCCAAATCAGTAGCAGTATAACTATGTGCTTCCATTACCGGGAAGAAGAGGGTATCAACCACGGCGAAAGCGGAGCAATCCAGGATAAGTAATATAGGCCCAGGTCATCATAACCTCGCCTTGGGTGTCGAACCCGCCCCGAGTTCCGACTTCGCTCGCTCGCGTAGTTCCCGACGTAGGATTTTTCCCGCGGCACTGTAAAGATGCATTCAACACATGCGACACGTATTGTGGGAAAATGGGCAACCTCTTGGGAATGGCGTCGAGGACAACAACACCACCGCGTAAAAACTTGTGTCTCGCAACCTGGGATTCTATCCACAACTGCACGTCTTGAGGGAACGACTTTGGCGCATTAGCGGATCCCGCCTTATGAACGACATACGCCCTGCAGACGAACAGATTAGTTGTGGAATGTATAGAAGACGAACAAGTTTACCGTGGAAGCTCTGTAGCCTGGGCAGCAGTCCTCGACTCCAATCACCGCAGCATCAACGATATTGGGGTGTCGAAGAAGAACGCTTTCTAGCTCAGCCGGTGGTACTGTGAAAAACAATAATGGCCTGTATTACTTCGCTGCCGAGGTAAATTGTAATCAAAGTTACCTTGGAAGCCCTATAAATCTAGAGTCAGCGAAGTTGTCACAACATGATCAAGGATTCTTGCCTTGTATTTGATCAACTCTTTCTTTCGGTCCACAATTTTATAATAACCTTCTTCATCTCTAGTCGCGATGTCGCCAGTCTTAAACCACCCATCAGTGGTGATCGAATTCGCAGTGGCGGACGGATTGTTGAGGTACCCCTTCATCACGGTGGGCCCACGGACCCAGAGTTCGCCTGGCTCTCCGGGTGCGGCGTCAATGACGTTGTCTTCGTCACTGGCTATGAGGCGAGCTTCGAGGTTCGGAAGGAGTATGCCGATGCTGCCAACCTTCCTCACGCCATCTTTGGCTGGTAGCAGATGCGTTACGGGTGAGGTCTCAGTCAAGCCATAACCTGAAAGTAGAATGAGTTCCAATCCGCGGATAGAAAGTAAGGGATGTGGAACCTTGCGTGATGTCAACAGTTGCACCGATCGAACTGAATTTTTTCCTGGCCAAGTCAACAACACCCGCACTGAGTGGAGCGGCGCCCGATGACAGCAATTTGAGAGACCGCAAGTTGTATTTGCTAGTGGCTACATAGGCAGTGAGAATAAGCGTGAGGCGAAAACGCGAGCAACTCTCACTCACCAGGATGATGGACTAGAACAAGAATGATTGGTGGAACAACGAAGGCCACGGTAACCTTGTAACGCTCGATACATCTGCAGAACTGCTCGGGATCAAATTTGGGCAAAATGACTACGGGAAAGCCTCGATAGAAGGGGTACAATAGGAGCTTGGCGACACCTAAGTGGCGTGTTAATAAGCGGACAGTAGACGCGAAAGTATGGGGCATACCATAGATGTGAAAATAGGGCAGAACACCGAGCATTACGTCTCGACGAGGAAGAAGTTGCGCCATTACGACGCTGGTCATGGGCAGCACGGAGGTGAGATTCCTATGCGTTGTCTAGGCCATATCGGTCAATATAAGGGAAGAAAAGCCAGCCCGAATCGAACGTACCTCGACGCCTTTTGGCTTGCCAGTGGTTCCAGACGAGTAACATAGCAGTAGAGTCTCGTCGGTTTGACGACCAGTGAATTTCTCCTCCTCCGGAAGGGCACCATGGCCAAGGAGGTCCCCTAGCTCCAACAACCCAAACTTGCGAGCCGTTTCAGCGCCGTTTCCGTAGATGTCCATGACTACCAATCGGCGACGCGCCTCGTCCTCCGGCACGCCAATGATTTTGAACATGGAGAACACGACCGGAACCAAGTCGGGATGGGAGAACACGACACGGGCGCGACTGTCAGCGTACTGAAACGCGAGCTCCGCAGGGGTGTAGGCGCTGTTCGCCAGGGTGGAGCGAACACCGCCAGCAAGGAGTCCGAGGATGGCGACGGGCCATGCCAGGCTGTTGGGACTGAATATCATGGCAGTGTCTCCTCTGAAAAGGCGGTTGCCCTGCGGAAGGCGGGTACGGATTCCGTATGCAAACTCGAGCGAGAGCTTACGGAGGTCAGCGCGTGAAAGGACGCGACCAGTCGCAGCTTCGACGAAGGCGGGAAGACTAGGGTCATGTTGAGTAGTTTGAAAGAGAAATGTCCAGAGGGACTCGGATGCAAGTTCGACATTGGGAAACGGGGAGGTGTAGGTAGTCGAAGGCATAGCGGAAAGGTTGGAGTGCATCCGTCGGGCATACGCGGTACCGCGTTTTATGAGCGGTCATGACCCGATCAGGAGGCGATGTGCTAGCAGGATTAGCAGGATATGAAATGTGACATTCCCAGTGGCTGAAGGGCAGTGTCCGACTCGGAGAGGTGGAAAACACGGGCTTGTTGCCAATGGCCACCCTTCTGCCCATGTGCCCCCCGATATATCACTGTGGTCATATCCAGCCTCTGGCTCTGCACCAGGGAAAACAGTCATCACGTGGCTCCCGTTAGTATCGGAGATTGCAACCGAGCCCGACACTCGGTTCCATTCAAGGAACCATTTCCTGAAACAGCTACTGTAATGACGTCCGCGCTTGTACAACGACTCGGTCATGGCATGACACCTCACATGAACAACGGCCATGTGACTCACCCTTCTCAATCGATCGATACTGTAGGGAACTAACTGCAGAATCCCCCCCATGTCGGCAGTCGTCTCCCTCTTGAATCCGTTAGAGTGCGTCTTGGGTATTACTAGCCCGCATTTGTCATACCCGGTGTATGTGTCCCCGTTCCATTGCCGGAACGTTTGAAGATACTTGATGGTCGTTCCGGTGATCAAGTCTGTATTCCAAAGGTTTGCTGTACTGTACAGGACGGCAGTTACTTTCCCGTAAGTACCCTGTCTGTATACATTGGGGGGTCGGCGCTAGCTTCACTCCAAGCCCTGTTTTAAGCCTTCGCGTGCCTCAAAGGCCGTCTACTCCATGGCTCAGGATCGATTGGCTACCAGTATCGAATGCAAGGTATATATTGTCCACGTGAGAAATGTCAGCAAAACGTCCTAGTCCATTAAGAGAGAATGTTCAGAGTTCAAAGTTCCAACGCAGCCACTCCCATCACCATCATTAGTTCCCGTTATCCCTAAAAAAAACGCTACAAGACATCATGAGAGAGCAAGCGCTACCGCAGCCGCGAGGAGTGGGACGATTATATTTCCCGAGTGGTTCAACGCTGCATTGTGATTGCCCGTGCCATTGTTCGTGCTGTTGGAGGAACCATTGCTTTGGGCTGTAGATAGGACGCTCGGAGGTAACACGCTCGCCGGTGCCGTCGATTGTGGACCAACATTCCCATTTCCAACAATAACGTATGTGCCATTGCTAGGGATACCGTTGATCGTCACAAACAGGAACGCGGGCCCAGGTTGAACAACGCGGGGAGTGGGGGTAACTGTGCCGTGTGCAATGTGATTGTTCCATCGTCTTTGACGGTAAACGTATTGTTCAGCTGCATGATTCGCTGACCCATGTTCATTGCGTGCGTCGTGAAGCCTTGACGAATTAGCCATACTGATGTGTTGGCTGCGGCAGCATTCCCGGCGCCAGAATAGGATGCAGAGGGAACGGTGATGTCGAAGGAATTGCCACCATAAGACAGCGTCGTGGGGATGTTTTGTGGAACAGGACGCGTCGAAGCAGAAAAGTATGGCGGATAAAAGTACTCCGCAGTGTATGTCGTAGGATATATCGTGGTCAAGTTCACGTCGACATTCGGGTTTGAACCGGCGATCATAACGGAACCATCCGGTAGCAATATTGCTGACGAATGGTACAACCGAGGAATGCTAGAAGAGCCTAATCCCGCCGTCGACCACCGGCTGCCGGCAGGTGCATTCGGGTTATAGATTGCAGGTTGACCGACAGGCCCCGCCGCGAGTGATTCCCCATATGGCATAGCTCCGAGCGTAGTGGTCGTCTGTGTCCTCTGAGCATATCCTGCCGTACCGTATTGTCCGCCATTGAGGACAAGCAGTGTGCCGTCAGGAAGTGCGATGAACTGGCCCATTGTGCGTCCAACCGGGAGGTTATCGTCCTGAATGTAGGCCGGTGTCGATCCATCCTGAGGTTCGGGAGTTATGCGCTGGCAATCAGCGGAAGCGGGGATAGTCCAAGTGTCAACGAATGGATAGGCATAATTGCCCCATTGCTCATCTTCTAAGTGTTGGCCACCGCAGAAAATAATGGTTGGGGTATAGTTATTGGCAGGGGTCAAAGGCAGCATGGCGTTTGCTCCCGACGCAGGATATACTCGAGTGATCTGCCCAGGCATGTCGGGCAGAGGCGTCTCAGTATTAGTATTATAGTCCCACAGAACTGATGATAGTTAGTAAACGAGATTGGGTGAGAGGCTACGTCGACTTAACTGGTTGAATAATTGGCCTGAACGAACATCTTGCCAGAGGGCATGAGGTATGTCAAGGCAAAGGAATTCAGCCCGCTTGTTTTCACCATGAAATTCATGACTTGAGGAGCTTGTGAGCGAGAGGGGAAGAATTCGAAAGTTGGTTCAGCGGCACCGCCTTCGTACGCGGGGTCGGTGTTTGGGTAGTTACGGTTGATATAGCCGCCGCCGTTGAACCCACCGATGAGGACGACCGTGCCATCAGCGAGAGGTTCTGCACCAGGATACCAGCGAGCCCTGGCCATCTGGAGTCCCTCAGGGGAGTCGTACCAAGAACATTGAGGGGAGTCGAGGTCGCCCTCACAAGGTGAAATGACGCGGATTGCGCGCATGCCGCTGTGATCCTGGTACGTCGGGTCGAACTGATTGGTCGATCCTGGAGTATGGTTATCGCCACCTGGACCCACGGCATAGTTGCCACCAAAGGTAGCGTAGGAGCCATTGGGTAGATGCATTCCCGCCGCACAGAAGGGGTTTGTTTGCACATCCATTGGGGTCGCGGTCCGCGAGGTAAGATCCCTGTTTGGTGTTTGAGCGACGATACCGAAAATGGCGAAATGTGCTCACCAAACAGAAGCGTAAAGAGAATGACCATTGATCTGATGTGCATTACCCTCAACCTTGTCGATGATGTACACCTTATCGGAGCCACCAACAAACATCTGAGACGGGGAAGGGATGAGAGATGGACTCGAGGGAATGTATCACAGGGACACACCATCATAGCGCTGACGAGGGTATCTCCTGCGACGATGAAGGAACCAGGCTGCTGAGCAATGACGGAAGGGACCACAAGTCCGAGGGCGACTAGGAGGGGTGCTTTCATGACGCCAGACCGAAGGGAGAGAAGGAGGGGGGAGAGGGAGAGAAGGAGAGACTAAGAGCAGGGAATAAAGGCAGGTTGAAGGGAGAAGCAGACTGCTACCGGTTCCCTACCACCTTTTCTCGGGAAAACGGTCTAGTCATGCTGCCAAGACTGGACCTGATGAGCGTTAGCGCTTCCGAATGCCAAGGCAGCGAGGCGTCTCACACAGCCTTCTGTATTGGCGCCTCCAGTATCGATGGGGAGTGTAAGCTTGCCGATCATTGATCATCTACCGGGTGCATGTGCAACACGAATTAATCGATGGCACCCTGTGAGATCGTCTACGTTGCCTCTGAGAATCCTCGCAAAGGTCCGTTTAGGCTCGACTCTTTCTCTTTTTGCTCATATCCTTTTCAGTCTTCGTCACTGCTTCCTTCAAACCGAAACCGCTCCGCGTTTGTCCACGCCCTCGTCACCTCTCTTGGCCTTTTCCGGAGGAGCGCCCACAGTCATCGACTCACCGTGCTACGCCCCAGCCCTGCATCACCACTTGAGCTCGCGTCGTATCATGATCGTTCCTACATTGATGCCCTACTCGCCAACCCCCTCAGTCCTGACCCGGCATCCTGCAAGGAGTTCGGTCTCGAGGACGTAATTACCCTCCCATGTTCCCTGTGACCATGTTTACGTTTGCATGCAGGATTGTGCCCCGTTCCCGGTCTCCGAGAATACGTCCTTCGGAATAGGTGGCGCCTCACTCACTGCAGCACGCGAGCTCGCAGAAGGCAGGTGTGATATCGCCATCTGTTGGGACGGTGGAAGGTCTCTGCAATCTCTCACTTCATCACAACTTGCCGCTGAGTGCCCCTAGACACCACGCTCATAAATCCAAGGCTTCCGGTTTTTGTTACATAAACGACTGCGTGCTAGCCCTCCTCGTTCTCAGGCGGGCACCACCGCCAAGTCTCTCGTCGTCAAACCAGGCGCGAAAAAAGTCTCGTATCATGTACCTAGACTTAGACGTCCACTACGGCGATGGCGTCGCCGCGGCGTTTCGAGGTGCCGGCGCCCGAGGTCAGGTGCTCACACTATCCGTTCATTACGCCGCTCGTGGTTTTTTTCCCTCCCTCCGAACATTCGGCCCTTCCAGATCCGTCCTCAGATCTTTTCGACCCTTTCACCCTCTCTTTGCCACTGCGCGCTGGGGCTGGCTGCACCACATTTATGCGCGTGTGGCAAGGCCGTTGATCGGATTCTCGCGGCTTTCGCCCCTGATTATCTCGTTTTGCAGTGCGGCGTCGACGGCCTTGCAGGTGATCCGATCGGCGCATGGAATTGGTCCCTTGGTGGTGAAGGCGGTCTCGCCTGGTTTGTTCAACGTATACTCGACTCCTCCGCAAAGGTATTACTCTTGGGTGGTGGTACGTTGTTTTGTCGGTCAATGGTGGGTGGCCCCTCACGCATCACCTAGGTGGATACAGTCCGACCAACACTGCCCGTGCGTGGGCACTACTCACCTCTATAGCAGTACGTCAGGAGTGACCGACCAGTCACCTTACTATTTACTTATAATGGTCCGAACAGTGTGGAGCACCACTCGCTCTTGACACACCAATCCCCACCCATGCAGCCTTCCCGATGTATGCACCGTCTTTCACTCTAGATGTGCCGGCAGGCAACCTTCGCGACGAGAATTCGGACGACTACCTCGCGGAAATTGCCACTGTGTTTGAACGTGTTGCCGAGGTCTTGCGAACTCAGCTCGTGTAGCTACCGGTGTTGCGCACAAACTCTCTAGAGTCTAGACCTTGTCCCACCGTCAAGCTGTTCCCCGTTTGTTCAACTAGATACAACCTTTTGTTTGTGTAGCTTCTCTCGATTGGCTCGTTACCCCCCCTCGCGTTGCGAGCAACCCCGAATTTGAGGCAATGAGGCAAATGCACCTCCGTTGCTAAAAATGGGTGACTTCCCATAAGCGTACATCCTACATTTTCCTATCCTAAACCACTGTTCCTGAAATCGGGGGATTTATCTTGACAATTTGTGCTCCGACCTCAGTAACAAGGATCCTAGACGACTGGTGTTTAGAAAGGGGGGGGGGGGGGCCTTTCTAAATCCTACACCACGTCGGAGTACAAAATGTATGCCAAATCGAGGCAAAAATCTCGGAAAGCTGAGCAACAATTTCGCGAAAAATGTGTGAACTCTCAGGCCCTCCGGTTTTGGCGTTGTGCTGCCAGTGGCCATGAAAGTGTGGCCATATATGCGGTATACAGCCTGAGGTTACTCTACAATCCAGTTTCAAGCAATAGACTTTCCCCTTCAGCTTTTGAACGTTTGAACTTCAGAGCTCGGTGTAACTCGTCCCTTGCATTCCCCAGCGTGCCGCGTCCTTCGCGACTCGAACCCGACGTGACCCCAACTCTGGCAGCCATCTCTGCGAAGCTTTGCGCCGAAGCGTGTGCGACCGTTTGCAACCACCCTCATTCCCAGCGGGGCTCTGTACCCCACCGTTTCCATTCCCGACCTCGCTGCACTCATGCGCGCCCTTAGCCCTTCGACATCGACACACGCGCATTCGTCGCGCGCCCGCATACGACAACTCGCGCCCCGCGGAGGCCGGCGCGACTGCTAACGACGCTTCACACCTAAAATCCTGCGCGCTCTTAGACTGTTTCCCAGCATTCGGGGGCAGTTTAGGGTATCACCGCTTGAATAATCTCCGTGCGAATTGTGTTGGAATAAGCCAGATGAGCAGAGTGTATGAGCCAGTCTGGATGGATTAAGATGAGGAGGTGTAGTATAACTTCGAGAACATGATTTTCGTGACATTCGCAGGCGGGATCGAGTAGGCATGTATTATCATTAAAGCTGTTTGACTTATCCAGCTTCTTCACTTTACCTCGAGACCCATATACGACAGCAAGCATGCTCTTGACCTCAACGCGTCGACAGTCCTAGTCTCTCGAATCTCAACGAAAGAGCCATCGCGATTTCCGTATCTAGGTGCAGTTGGCGATGATCGCATCGGGAGTCGGGCATAACTTTGGTTTGAGGTTCTTATGGTTAGCACCCAATCCTATCCTAACCTAGGCGAATCCTAAATAACTCCGAATGCATGTAGGATACGAAAATGTAGGATGTAGGCTTATGGGAAGTCACCCAATATGAGCACGAAGTCCCTAGTGGTTCCTCAGAGAACCGCCGACAGATAGTGAGAACCAAATTGACCACCACGGCGATGATCTGAACGAACATGGGCGGTCTTCGTCAACTCAACTGACGTTTTGGTATTTCAAAGAACGTCGCCAATCCGGTCAAATTAAAGCTGGCACAAGACTACAGCGCTCTTGGAGAAATGCCAGACAAACAAGTCTCAATCAAAAGGAGTGAAAGTCGGTTTAGTAACTTAGGTTAGAACGGACAATCCGGTTACCGGTGACCCATTACGTACCGTGCGATCTTGGTTCTCAAACTACTTGTTGTGTTCTACTACGCCTACACGCATAAGTACAAACCCCGGACAAAAACAGAACACATGACACAGGACTTCGTTGACAGCTGTCCGCATTTTATCCACGGATTTGTGCATATTCATGCATTCATGCTTGATGTGTACTTGGATGTCGAACTTGCATCCTTGCTGTCATGATCTTGCGCCCTCAGCTCCACCCAACAATCAGATACAGTCCTTTCGTCGGTGAGTTCGAGCCAGATACCGTAGGCTTGAGAGTCAAAGCTACCCAAACGGACCTTTAAATATCTTCGTATTTCAGTCCCCCAGAGCGGTTTGGGAACACCGACCTTCATCCGGAGGTGTCTCCTGTCATCGATGTCTTGCAGGACACACAGAATGGAAGCATCGTGCACAGTGCATACCGCTGACATAACATTTACAGCCTAGACTAGATTTGAGCATCTTCGATGACGGCGTCTCGGGCTCTCCACTCGATATATATATATCAGCATCATCACCCCCCTATATCCCCACACCCCATCGGTTTGACTTCGCTCACCTACTGTACCATGTCCTACAACCAAGATCGTGATGGCGATAGCTATGGTTCCGACCCGTAACAGGGATGACACCAACAGCTCTGGCAATAACTATGGGTCCAACAACAGGTCAGACAACCACCCCCCTCATGAGAGCGGACGGCAATGATAACTGCAGATCGTCCAATAGAGATGGTTCCGGTACCTATGCCTCAAACAATGATTCATACGGCAGCAACAACAGGTCGTCCAATGCTGACGACGGCCTCGGGTCCTCAAATGACTACGGCTCTAGCAACACCGACTCATACGGCAGCGGTAATAATAGGTCATCGAGCAACAACGACAGCTATGGGTCGTCGAACAACGACAAGTACGGCTCGTCGAACGACAACCGGTCGTCGAACAACGACAGCTATGGATCGTCAAATAATAACACATACGGATCGTCAAACAACGACAGCTATGGGTCGTCGAACAACAAGCACGGCTCGTCGAACAATGACAGCTATGGATCGTCAGATAACACCTACGGCTCGTCGAACAACAAGCATGGTTCGTCGAACAATGACAGCTATGGATCGTCAGATAACACCTACGGCTCGTCGAACAACAAGCACGGCTCGTCGAACAATGACAGCTATGGATCGTCAGATAACACCTACGGCTCGTCGAACAACAAGCACGGCTCGTCGAACAATGACAGCTATGGATCGTCAGATAACACCTACTGGCTCGTCGAACGACAACCAGGTCGTCGAACAATGACAGCTATGGATCGTCAAATAACACCTACGGCTCGTCGAACAACGACAACTACGGATCGTCAAATACCGATACATACGGTAGTGGTAACAACAGACCGTCAAACCAGACCGCACGCCAACAAGACTGGGCCGACAAGGGTGTCAGTTTTGCAGCGCAGAAGGCAGGAATCAATTTGGTAGGTGTGAATCGCACGTGCCAGCGTGTCTTGTCTTATTGATCATTGTTATGGGACTCCAGGACGACCAGACCACAGAGAAGATCGGCAAAGGGATACGTGAAGGTTTCTCGAAGTTTGGAGGGTTCTGAGTGAGTGATCAACACTAGTCGTGACTACTGCTTTTTCATTGGTTCACCTTTGAAGGCCTTGAGTAGCGGGAGTTGTCGCAGAATTGTTGAAAGACCAATCGTGCGTGCCTGAGTGTACCCAAGCCAGTGTAGAAAGTATCAGGTATCAAATCGGAGTAAATGCTTGGATCTGGTTTGCCTATCAGTTGCGTGTCTGCCACGCATTTAGGGTCTGCGTATCACACATATGGCCTGCATGAGGCGTGAAAGCTCCCCGAAGTTGGATTTTCAACCGCTCAAGCTTTTGAGTTTGCTCCAACATAGCCGCCATGGACAAACCTGATCAAAGGCTTTCTTGGAAATGCGGAACAGTTGTCAAGCTTCTGATCAAAGGAATTTCAAAACGAGTATTAGCCTGTCTACGTCCCATGACCTGCCTTAGGTTGCTGTCATATAAGTGCGTGCCTTTGAATTTCATGTGAACGGAATTGAGCATTACCACGTCGCATCTTTAAGCCGATGGGAACCACCGGGAGCAGAACTCCGCCAACAACCACTGGCCGTCGTCACAATAGAGGTGTGTGAGTGATGGCCCATCAATGACCTATAAGATCATCGTAAATTCGAGGTAGTTCCCGTTGCCCATGATATCTACCGAGTCATGATCCCAGAAGCTAATCGTTTTTGATGGGATGGATCATAACCCGAAGGTGCTACTGCTCAAGCACGGTATGTTCGCCACTACAGATTGCCGTTTGATATTTTAGTAGTCGGCACCGTGAAACGTACCACTTGTTACGATCACGGCCTGGTGTGGCCCAGGCCACCAAGATACAAAAAAACTCGCTATGCCATTGAGAGGCTATTGCCGCCATGGTGGTGGACTGGCGGCCTTGCGTGTACTAACTTTGTCTCTTTCTTGAAGTCATCAGGCTCGGCCTCAGCTCCCCATCCCACACACTCCCGCTCCTTGCCATCCATGGGGGACACAGGACATGTCACGAAATCGGGAAAGGGTTTATAATTTGTCCCGGTTGTAACCAACTCACAATCATTTCCCACGACCAAAATTGCGGATCACAACCAACTTATAATTACCCACTGCAAGTAAAATCTGATTTATAATGATTATAAAGCTCATTTTTTTATTACATCAAATTACGTCATTATAATACATCATAATCCTTCCCATTTGGGACAGGACCAGGGACCGAGCTCCGAGCGGTCTGCCATCTAAAATTGATCCTCTCGCGGGTTTTGGTTTGAAAGTATATATCATAAACAGCAGATCCCCCCCCAAAGATTACGATGTCTATTGGGCCCCGTAACCGTCTTCACGAGGCAGTTTCAGGCAAGGTTTCCGGCAAAGTTTCATTGTAGAGTTATGAACTAATCGGCCATGACCATGCTTGCTTCGGGGCACTTCAAGCCTCAAGAACTCGTTTGGAAAAAGGACCCATATGCCTAAAATTCGCTCCTATGCTACCAGTAGGAGGATGGAAGATTGATGTATAAACACATTATCTAAGGAGATAGTCCCTTCGAGGGGTTGCTCTTAACGAACCACACCCGGCGCTCGTTGGAAGAAAGAAAACGCCATGAACGTGCAAAAATGTGGCGCTCCCATGTTAATGTTCAAATGAGTGGTCCATCAAAAGAACCCTGTGGTGTATTACGTCAAAGGCGTTTGGGCATTGGCTGGACGCTTACAATAATCCGCGGCATACTTGACCGTAATTGGACCTGATCCGGGCGTACACTATAAGGCACACATCAGCTGCGCGTTATTGTTGCAGATCGGGAAAATTGTACCGTTGAGGGTGGTTTTCCCGCTTTTGTGTCAACGCGAAAGACTAGGTCTGCGAGTCCACCGTCCACCTTTTTCAACTCCAGCCAGTCGACGTCCTGAGAAGATGGCGCGGGGATATCTCCAGCTTTAGCTGCTACAACGAAGTTGTCGGGGTTGCCCGTAGCCTGTGTAAAGTCGAATTTTGGGCTCAAAGCGCCGTTAAAATTAACAAAAATGTGTTGGCCAAGAGGTTTGATCCCAAACTTCTCGCTGAGCCGAGGGGCCAGTCCTTTTTCGAAGGGGTCGGTGCTTGGGCAAGACGACCAGATAGCAAATCCATCATCTTGGACGGTCGAGAACTCAGGTGTTCCAAAGAGAGGAGATATGTCGAACAACTGAGCAACGGCCCCGATAGATCTACCCAACGTCTTCGTTACTGCGAACAAACTTACAGACCACCATGACTCACGTGTAATTTCCTCCAGCTGTACAGGAATAGTTCTGATTTCCGAAGCCTGCTGCGACAAATTTTGGCGCAGTAGTTGGAGCAACAAGCTGCGTCTGGCCACTAGGGAGCTTCAGAGCAGAAGCAGGAACGGCATCGCGTCCCTTGTGGGAAGGCGCGGCAAAGGTCATGGTGGCTAGGAGGAGCGAAAGGAGTGGCAGAGCAAACATGACAATGGCTCAAATGAAAGTGAAGGCGAGAGATGGGTTTTTTATTTTATTTTTGTTGGTGGATCGAGGAGGTCTGGCTTTATAGAAGATTCGACTCTTGTGATGGCGGGCTTCTCGACATATTGTTGATGGGTTACCAGTCACCGGCTAGTCACCAGTCATCTCTGTCTTGATCGGCCTCTCGGAGACGGTACCGCGGTAGTATCCGGTAAAACAAACTCCCCAGGCCCTGGACGCTTATTGAAAGTTATTAATACTCCATTCAGCCATTCGACTACCCCATGAATCACTGGGCGAGCTGCACACTTCGTCAAACGAACTCGGTTGTGACGCACGTTGTGTACTCGGGGACGACGGACGACCAGGTTACTGTAGGGCTTCACCGTGGTCAGTGGTCACCAATCACCACTCAATCGCAGCTACGGGACTGTATGACTACGAGAGGCGGCTGATAGGCACCTTATCGCTAAGCCCTGGCAGAACACACGTTAGGCATATCAAAGGCGACATAGCCCGCGTTTACGTGAAACTCACCCTTTGTATCTACATGACTGGCGGCGCTATGGGCGGCGGGAACTACGTAGACACCACTTGGAACGTTGGACCTCTGATCAGTTACATTTGGTCAGTGGGTGCCTGCTGTATAAATTGGCCGATCCCGCGGAGTGAGGCAACCTAAATGGACAGATCGACAACACAAATATAACTACTGCATTGTACAAAACTACGTGCCTGAATAGTGAACAATAACTTCGCTTCAACTGTCACCTCCGGAAACGAGTTGTCTGCTTTTGTGATGCTGTTGCCATAGCACCGTAAACCGCGGAGGATCCCTGTATGCCCTCTTATGACCGATGGTTTGTGTATTGGTGGGCCTTGTTGCAGTCGCTGAATATAGCATGTGGGCTGGATAGTAAGTACTGTAGCATTTCTGTTTCTGTAAACAAAGGACAGGGTACGGTAACGGACCCCTCTAAACCCCTCCTGAGCGGTGGACAGCAGATCACTCTTACAGTATTTTATTGGTAGCGACGTTCTGATCCTTGGATTCCGATGCGCCGAATATATGAGGCCCTGTAAGCGTGTAACGTTTGACTAGCCAGCGCTGTGTTCTGAGTTTTTCCAGAATTTAGGGATAGCAACCAACGTACCTTTTTCCTTTGTTGGGATAGCCTGAGATAGACGCCTATAGGAACGGACACAAAATTATTTTTAACGCCAACAAGGCGCACAGAATCAAGCACAGAAGCGAAGAAATATTGAACCTCATGAATCAAGAGCTATTTTCTCCTGCTCTTGTTGAAAAGTAAATGCAGCTAAGAAATAGCTGCGAAAACTGAGGCCGTATAAAGATGTGGCGAAATCAAAGGCGAAATGAGGGCTACTGACAGTTACTCACAGTAATATAGCACGCGATGTATGAACGGTGTGAACGCATGAGCGCTCTGAGTGGTCGTGAAGTAACACGGTTTCTGCCGTACAGATGTGTCCATCAAGAAATGTATGACATGTTATGACTGCAATGAGTAGCCTTGTTTGGGAATTAGTGTAACTGGTACAGTACCGTGATTTTTTTCTTTCATGAATGCGCCCAAATCAAGGCCTTGTGGAGAGGGGAAAAAATAGGTGCTGGTGGTATAACATCAATGAGAATCACAAAATTCAGTCCAAAGAAAGTATACCATCAGTAAGTCCAATTGAACCTCTGAACGTTGGCATGAGCGCCAGCGCCGCCGCGCCCTGCATTTTAAATCGAGTAAATATGGCCGGAAAGATCACTTTTCAGCCAATAGAATTGCATTGAGACCTTCTTGCAACACGTACACGATGCCCCCGTAAAGATCAGCACGCAAGGTTTGTTAATTGTGATGAATCCAACTGAGTCGAGTATGTTCAGCAGAAAAGAATCGTACTTTGCAAGACAGAAAAGTTAAGTTAAAGGCAGACCCGAACTCGCGGCCACTGTGCCAAACAAAGATGCAACACTAAGTAGTATATTGTAGACTTTCGATAACAGTGTCTATAGTGCCTCAAAGTCCTGTGGTTTTTGATCCATGTCCCCCTTTTTTAGAGCGGTGGTATGGAGCTATCAGGCTACCAATACACTGCGCAAAATGCAAGAGGTGTATGAAAACAAAACTTATTCATCGTAATCGTGATATGGTCCCTGTACCGATGACTCGGAGGCTGCAAATCGCATTTTTGCACAGAATGGCTTACTCACTCCTCTATCTCATCACCTCTTTTCTAAGCCGAAGCTCTGCATGAGTTGCGCTGGCTGTTAGACAAGGTAAAGGAGAAAGATGGCCGTGTGGAAGTCTAAAAAGATGCCACAGGGTCGAGCCAAAGGTGTGGACGTTATATAACTTAGATGGGTTACGCCGTAATATCGGAATATTGCACGTTGTGCCTGCCCATAGTAACAAAGCTACTTGTGTAGGAAAGGAGACTAGGGGTTGGATGGTGGCCTTCTTGGTCTGCGCGCATTAGATAGTATCCGGACAGCGTCTTTTGATAATATATAGGATAGACCACTCGAGATAGTAGTCACGGCTACGGTCCACCTATGCCGTATAGTTATTCTTCGTAGCCCCTGAGTACCCTGCTGTAAAAAAACTTACTGCAAACCTTTCAGGTAGAGGCCAAAGCCAACAACCATACCCGGTAGAAGAGGACTTATGGTTGTGGAGCCCATCAATAGAAGTTGGAGTGCTGTATTGACTTTGCTAATTGTGGTGGGACGCACTTCCGCTGAAGGGATTGAGAAGTCCCAGTAACGTTGAAAAGTTTTCTGAGGACGGTTGAGGGCGAAACACAATGAACGTTATGATGTGCTTACCGGATATGGAAGCGACGTATAGCGAATATAGAACGCAGAAAGGGACAGTAATAAATCACGACCAAGTATGATTGCGCCCAGAGACACTGCTCCGGTCGTGAATATTAATTTCTGGTTTCGGCGTTGAACAACTCACAAGGAAGCAGGCCCTGCATCGTCAATGTGATAACAAGGGTGCTGACGAGTGCCTTGTCTGCAGCGGGATCGAGGATAGTCCCAAGGACAGATGTCATTCCATATTTCCGTGCCACGAACCCATCAAGCTAGCACAGTCGTATCGGGGTCAGCGAGATGGGAAGCCATCTCGAACACTCACCCAGTCCGTGATACCAGCATAGAGCAGTAGGCAGGCGGCCGCAGAATAGTTGTCGGATAGAATTGACCATCCTAGTGCGGGGCAGGCAGCAATGCGCGAAACAGTCAAGAGGTTAGGGAACGTGTAAATGTTTTCGCGAAGTGAGGGCCTTCGTTGTGACGACTGAGTATGTTGAAAGCGGTAGTTGGTGTAGCAGTGAGGGGAAAAAAGAGCGGGAACGGGGCAGAAGGAATGCACGGCGTAAGACACCAGCGGTGGTGCGCTGCCCTACCGTGAGTACGAGCATACAGTAAGAGGCAGAGGTATAGTGGCGACAGTGAGTGTCAGCGCTGAGCTCATTTGCATATGGCCATCCCTGGTCTCTACGTAGCACTCGCCTTACTACCCGTCCTTCTTGGCCTGCTCCGACCACTGCATTCGAGCAATGTCTTTCCATTTGGGCCTGCTAGCGACAGTTCCTCTCCTCGCCTCTTACTGTTAACTGCTCACCCCGATGACGAAACTTTTTTCTTTGGACCGACCTTGACCTCCTTGATTCCTTCGTCTGGAGCGTCATTGTCCCAGAGCCCCACCCACTCGAATTCTGTTCCTTTCGCCCTCCCGCATGTGTACTCACTCTGTTTCTCGGTGGGGAACGCGGATGGACTAGGCTATGAACGGAGGCGTGAACTTCAGGACAGCCTTGATGTTCTCGGAGTAGCCGAGGACAAACGATGGGTTCTTGACAAAAAGTACGTTTTGCATTGCTCCATCTGACACAGGCAACTCACGCGAGCTTCAGCGAATTTCAGGACAACATTACTGCAATGTGGAACGTTAGTCTCATAGCCGCTACAGTGTACGACTTTATCTCCGATCATGACATTTCCATCGTACGTCCTGCTCAACAAGATCTGAGCTATGATATCGCGTTTATCTCGCTCATAGATCCTGACTTTTGATTCATACGGGGTATCTGGCCATCCGAATCATTATTCTCTGTATCACGGGGTGTTGGAAACTTCTGGCTATGCCACCAGCAAGTTTCAAATATCCTTTAGCAGCGTATTCCCTCACCTCGAAGTCCGTCCTCACCAAATACATCGGGATCATGGCCCCTATTCTCGTCAAGCTGAAAATGACGTTTTCCAGCGTCCTGCAATCAACGGGACGCGGCACTGAAAACGGCAGCCCAGACCTCCCTGTTCAGCCTATCTTTGTTGCGGGAATGGGGGGGTACTACCGAGCCGTCCTCGCCACGTTGCAGCATCGATCCCAGCGCGCTTGGTTCCGCTGGTTGTATATGGTTTTCTCTCAGTACTTGTGGGTGAACGAGTGGGAACGTATTCATGCGACCGTTGATGTAAAGACCTTATGATCGGAGTCTTGGCGGTGGATTTACTTTGATTTCCGGTGGTATTATAATCTTAGCTCGTAATTTCGGCACACAGTGGCCACAAAACATTGCTACTTCTCACATCGTCCGTGTGTATGAGTATAAAGACCTTGCCATGATGAAAATTTCCGAGGCTGGTGTTCTTGCCAAGTGCCAAGACCAGTGCACTTGCCATGTGTAACCCAGTTATGTCACTATTTACGATGTTGACCGAGGATACAACCAATTGAACGCTCCCTTGACGTCTCACTAGTGCCTTAGACCCAATGGCTCCGGGACTACCTCCCATTAGCATGCTTCGTTTTTCGTCTCGTCGCTGCGGCCTACCTCCGCTTACTGCCGCACCCCGAAATTATGTCCCAAATAGACTCTTTTCACAACATTCCTTGCAGAAGCGATCGTTCTCGCGGTCACATTTCCTTCGCAACTCGGGTCTCGAAGGTCCCAAGAATTCTGAAGACGGCTCTCGACCGTGTGTATCAGACACCAAAGCTCATTGTCATTGTCCGTGCTGCGCCGAATGGAGAGCTGTGAGGACGGCCCAGGTGCCAAGTGCCAGCGGATCACCGTACTGGGACGCTGCGCTCGCCACGTTGATGGGTATCGGATTCGGTAAGCACCGTGTTCTCTGAACAGCACACATGCATATTTTGTTTTCGAAACTCTCGTTCGGACGCGTACTAGCCATCATTGGCCTCTATGTACCGCCTCCCTGAGGTAGACACGCCCACTTTTTGGGTGCACCTTGCGTGCCGACGTGCGTAACAGCAACGGTCGTGGGCAGCAAGCGTCTCAAATCTCTGGGTAGCCACGCAGCCATTTTTCCAGTCAACTTCATGCCTATCCGCAACATCGGAGGTTAGCATGATACTTACCGAATCGAATGCACTTATTCTGCACATTGTAACATCTTCGCACTGAGTATTAATGCCTTGATTGTTTTAGCCTTCGTAGGTGGCGTTGTATATTATGCTTGGTATAAGAAAAATGTTCTGGATAAGGTGCTAGTTATACTTCTCGTGAATGTTAAGTCTACTGATTCCTGCATAGATCGAGCAAGCATTTCAAGGAGGCTATGACCCCGCGCTGGAATTAGTCGTACACGCGAAGAACTCAATGAGAAGCCCACGCACGGCAGATGCTATTGATGAACTCGAGATTCAAGAGAATGGCCCTTGGACGGAACATCTGCGACGAAAAGAGCAAGACTTCCTTGAGCGTGTAATACACGGAGCGGAAACAGGTCATTACTTTATGATTCTCGGATGCAAGGTTTGTCTTTATCTCCTTTGTCTCTACGTCGCTTATCCACCTCCACATCGTGCAGGGGACTGGAAAGACGACCATGATCTTAGACGCAATGCAGGCTAATCAGGCAGAAGGTGTCGCTATGTGTGACGCTCACCCTGATCTAGAAGTTTTCCGCCTGCGCCTCGGGAAGGCCCTGAACTATGAGTACAGCGAGGATTCACAGACGGGTCTATTCTCACGGAGAGATCCAAGAGAAGGTAAAATTTCCATGGTGACCCACAATTCCCTACTGAAACGAACGTGGTGAAGGTGGCCCTGGGCTAGATATCGAACGAGGTATGTACGCCCTTGTACTTAAAGATGCAATAGAACAGAAAGTGTTTTGCAGTCATGAACAAGCTCGAAAAGGTGGCTCTTCGATCCGCCAAAAAATCGGGAAGACCACTTGTCCTCGTGATTAATAACGTGCACCTCTTCAATAATGACGACAGCGGGAAAAACATGTTACTTCAGCTTCAGCAGCGTGCAGAAGCCTGGGCAGCCAGCGGTAAACAGTTTTATCACGGAGAAGGCAACTGTATCTGACAGTGCACCTGATAGGGATATTGACACTTGTAATGAGCTCGTGAGCACCAGTTTCTTTGCCATCTATCTACCATCACTGTGTCAACAACGTTTATCAGTGACGATTTCTGGCCATATTCCGTACTTCGTAAGCTCTCATTAGTTGTTTGCGCGTCTTGACCTGACTTCTCGCTTAGGAAAAAACGGGAGCCGTATGCACGTAAAGTGACGGATTCCTCTCGCCCCAGTTCGGTCCTTAACGGTCACTAACACTGCAGGTCCTCACTGTATATGACCTAAGTCCGGAAGAAGCGCAAGGCGCTTGTAGACGCATGCGTCATTCCAAATCTCTTCCTTTACCCTCCCAGGAAACTTTGACACAGACCACATCCCTCCTAGGTGGCCGGTTGGCGTATCTAAATCGTATCTCTAGATCTCGCGATATGGTGGAAATGGCACGCGGCATGTTAGCCGTTGAGAAGGGCTGGCTCCTCAGCCGAATCGGTCTTATCGAGGACTGTGACGACGATGTCATGGATGAGGTGCGGTTGGTCTAACATTGACCATCGGGTTCATTTAACGCTACAATAGCAAAAATGGAGCTCTTGCTCTTGGTTACTCCTGCGGGAGTTCGTGAAGATAAGACTGGAGCAAGAACGTCAACGAGATGACGCTGTAGCAGTCGGTGAAGAGATCCCACTTCATGACCTGCCTTTGCCTTCTATACCATATGCAAGTTACATTTGTATTTTCCAGGAGAGCACATTACTTACACTCATCTCAGCATAAGTGTCGACAGATTATGACGAGGGCCGACTTCTTAGAAGGTTTGTGTCATCCACGCTTATCACTGGACTCCCCTCCCGACGCTGCCCTACCTCCTTCCTCACAGAACTCGATAGCGCCAACATAATTTCTATAGACGTGAGTGCGTCCTTTGTTCATCAGCCCCGACTGACTGGCGATATGGATCATCGTCCCAGATCAATCACGATGTCAGACCTGACTCAATGTTGATTCTTCAAGCCGCACGAGAGGTTGTCGAAGAAGAAGGATTTGATGATTTGTTGGACTCCGTTCGCGCTCGTATCGACGAGATCGAGAGTTTACATAGGACACGAGAGTTGACAGTATGTGTTTCCATGTGTTCCTGTTACCTGATCTCACAAACATGATACAGTTTAAGGACGTAAATAGCGGTGACCGCATACGCCTCACAGTTGACAAAGGCGGGGCGCGCTTAGTAGAAGATTAGGGAGGTTGGAGAGATCTCTACTTTGAGGTGCTCAGATAGTCGAAGCGCTGGCGTTCTCGTTAACAATGGTTCTTAGTGCACTAGACCTTCGTTTTCCGATCTTTATTTTATTACCTACGGTTTACCGATAGAGAAGTAGAGCGGTGCACCCGGACTGGATTGTTGGGTCACTGGTCACCAGTCGATGACATGCGCCCAATGGGCGAGATGTACGCGTGATCCCGTGATAGCAGAGACCACGTTTGGCATACACACGTATGGACTCACTCATCGCCAAGGCCAACACGGCACTCCCTAGATCGCTCAGGACAACCGATCCTGTACCACAAAACGCACGAAAATACAACCATATAGCTAATAAGAAGCTACGAACAACTCTGCGCCGACAGTCCACCAATGCTGAACGATCGAAAGCTCTGGTCAAAGACGCCGAACTCCTCCTATCCAATGAGGCCGGAAAAATGGAAGTGGAGGGAGATATGGATAAGACATGGCGAACATCACAGGACGATATAGTCAACGCGGTGAGTGTCGAAGCGGCGCGCGGTCGGAAGGAATTCCAGCTGGACGGAGGCCCTTACCGCGCCAAATACACTCGCAACGGCAGACACATGGCCGTTGTTGGACAAAAAGGCCATGTATCAACTTTTGACTGGCAAACTGGAACCATCCACTCGGAGCTACAGCTACGGGAAACTTGTAGAGATATCACGTATGTCCTATCTTTGTTCCCTGGCACGCTCTTACCTCTTTCAGTTTCTTACAGGACCACTCGCACTACGCAGTTGCACAGAAAAAATACGTTTTCATCTATGACCGTGACGGTGTCGAGCTTCATAGGTTGAAAGCTCACGTCGAGCCTACGCGACTCGAGTTCCTTCCCTTCCACTGGCTCCTTGCCACGGTTGTGTGTGACCCCTCCATGAATCACGTCACAGTATAGCCTAACCCTCTCTGCAGGGGAATTCGGGCTATTTAAAGTATCAAGATACCTCTACGGGGCAGCTCGTTGTGGAACACCGCACAAAGCTGGGGGCGTGTGTCACCATGACCCAGAATGTCCACAACGCGGTCATACATCTTGGCCATCAGAACGGCACTGTGACACTATGGACCCCGAATCTTCCACATCCAGCTGTGAGACTGTTGGCGCATCTTGGGCCAGTCTGCAGTGTCTCTGTGGACCAAAGCAGTGGAGGTCGCTACATGGCCACCGCAGGTATGGACGGAAGCGTGAAACTATGGGACTGTCGAAGTTGGAAGGAAGCTTTGCGGTCTTGGAACTCCCGTGGTGGCAACGCTACCGTTGCGTGGAGTCAACGGGGATATCTCGCCGTCGCGTGTGGCGGTGCCGTCAACGTACGTGCGATTCTCAGCAATCTCACTCATCTTACATGACTAACCAACATCTTGTGCGTGGTCAGGTACACTCACCGCCTTCAATACACATAGCTCACCCCGCACCATCGCCGCCTCCACTATATCTAACACACCCTCAACCTGCGAAGCCGCACACTTCCCTCTCATTCTGTCCATATCACGATGTCCTTGCGATCGGACACGCTGCGGGTGTCTCGTGTATACTAGTCCCAGGCGCGGGTGAGCCTAACTTTGACAGCTCCGAGGCAGATCCCTTCGAAGGCTCAAAGGCACGGCGCGAACGCGAGGTCAAGTCTCTACTCGATAAGGTTCTGTTTTCCTTCTCATTCCCCGCTCCGGGGGGGATCATCCAACGAAGGCGTCACGCTCACCGCTGTTTCAGATCCAACCAGACATGATCACGCTCGATCCCGAGTTCCTTGGCAAGCTAGCCACACCGAGGAAGATGACGGAAGGCGTGGATCCAGATACTCTACCGTTTGCCCGGCGGCCGCGCCTCGAGCGTCTGCGTATTCAGGGGAAGGCGGACGTTACGGAGGATGTGAGTGAAGCGGATGTAACGACGGATGACCCAGCGGAGGCCGCGGTTGCAAGAGAACGCGACCATGCAGAGCGGGAAAGGCGTAAAATGCGTGGTAAGGGTAAAAGCCTCAAGCGGTGAGTGGGGCCATCACTTGATTTGTTTCAGTGCGGGTTTAATTAGGTCCGTATTAGCTACCTGCGCAAGAAGCGGAAAAATGTCATTGATCCTAGATCTGTGGGTTCACTTGACACTTTTTCTTGTATCTGCTCAAGTACTGTTTTCAGGTCTCGGTGCGCGAGCACCTTGCCAAACAAAGAACTGAACGTGAACGGGCACGGGAAATATCCCGCGACGGGTCCAAATCTGAACTGCCCTCAGCCCTGGACCGGTTCCACCATCGGTAAAATTCGCGTCACTCATGTATGTTATACCATCGTAGTGTAACTACTTTCTGATCACCGTCCTTATTGATTATGATATATATTCTGAAGCGACAGCCAGCTGTATGTGTTATGTTATAAAGAACGTGCCATAAGAATGAAAGAAAGCTTTAATAGTCCGACCAAGTTCCCAGTCACATACAGTAAGCAAAGCTCGTCAGGTAAAAGAGGGGGACGCAGGATATATATGGGATATGGGATTACATGTCCGTCATTGTCCGTCACGAAAGACAGTAAGATAGGAGGGTGATAAGTATAAGACAGCCCCATAAACATCACACTCGCCAGCTCCTGTCACGGTAAGATGCCTAGATGGGGTGATGAACGTCACGATATGGGTCAAACTCGCCACTCTGTGCAAATTGCGAACTCGGCCGCGGTTCGAATTGGTCGCGGTAGGGGGAATGCATGAGGCTGGCCGCGCTCTGATTACCCTGCTGTAAGGGCACGAATGCACTTGAATCGGAGCTCCGCATCTCGCGTCCGGTGAAGCCACCTAGCCCCGAGCCGGACAGAGGGTATGTCGGACCGGAGTTGGTGACGGCTGCTTCGCGACGCCGCCTGGCGAGACAGATGCCAAAGACGGCCCCAAGGACCCCCACTACGGCAATGCCAGCAACAACAGCGCCGATGATTAGGCCCTTATGTGAGGATGAACTGCTGCTATTGCTTGGGGAGCTACTGGGTGCCGACCCTGACGCTGAGCTGGCAAGTACATTAGCTGGGAGTACAGACGCAGAACTCGTCGGTTGAGCGCCAGTTTGTCCGTTCCCAACAATCACGTATGTCCCGTTACTAGGAATGCCGTTGATGGTCACGAATAAAAAGCAAGGCCCAGGTTGGAACAGATTGGGGTTGGGTGGTAGCTGCGCGGTGTGAAGAATGATTGACCCATCGGACTGCACCGTGTACGTGTTATTTAGTTGCATGATCCGCTGGCCCATGTTCATTGCGTGCGTCGTGAAGCCTTGGCGAATTAGCCATACTGTTGTGTTGGCTGCCGCATCATTCCCGGCGCCCGAATAAGATGTAGAGGGAACCGTGATGTCGAAGGAATTGCCACCATATGAAAGTGTCTTCGGAACATTTTGTGGAACAGGACGCGTCGAAGAAGAAAAGTACGGAGGATAAAAGTATTCCGCAGTGTATGTCGTAGGATATATCGTGGTCAGGTTCACGTCGATGTTCGGATTCGAACCAGCAACCATAACGGAACCATCCGGTAGCAATATTGCTGATGAATGGTACAACCGAGGAATATTAGAAGAGCCTAATCCCGCCGTCGACCACCGGCTGCCAGCAGGTGCATTCGGGTTATAGATTGCGGGCTGACCGACAGGCCCCGTCGCGAGTGACTCCCCATATGGCATAGCATCGAATGTCGTGGTCGTCAGCGTCCTCTGAGCATATCCTGCCGTACCGTATTGTCCGCCATTGAGGACAAGTAATGTACCATCAGGAAGTGCGATGAATTGACCCATTGTGCGTCCAACCGGGAGGTTGTCGTCCTGAATGTAGGCCGGTGCGGATCCGTCCTGAGGTTCGGGAGTTATGCGTTGGCAGTCTGTGGAGGCGGGAATAGTCCAAGTGTCGACGAATGGCCAGCTGTAATTGCCCCATTGCCCATCCTCCAAGTGTTGGCCACCGCAGAAGATGACGGTTGGGGTATAGTTATTGGCAGGGGTCAAAGGCAGCATGGCACTCGCTCCCGACGCAGGGTACACTCGAGTAATCTGCCCAGGCATGTCAGGTAGGGGCGTCTCGACATTAGCATTATAATCCCAGAGAACTGATGATAGTTAGTAAATGATATTGGTAAGAGGTTACGTCGACTTAACTGGTCGAATAATTGGCCTGAACGAACATCTTGCCAGAGGGCATAAGGTATGTGAAGGGATAGGAATTGAGCCCGCTTGTTTTCACCATGAAATTCATAACTTGAGGAGTTTGTGAGCGAGAGGGGAAGAATTCGAAAGTTGGTTCAGCGGCACCGCCTTCGTACGCGGGGTCGGTGTTTGGGTAGTTGCGATTGATGTAGCCACCAGCGGTGAACCCACCGATGAGGACGACTGTGCCATCGGCGAGGGGTTCTGCACCAGGATACCAGCGAGACTTGGCCATCTGGAGTCCGGTCGGAGAGTCGTACCAAGAGCATTGCGAAGAGCTGACATCGCCAGTGCAGGGGCTGATGATACGGATTGCACGTGTGCCACCATAATCTTGGTATGTGGGATCGAACGCGGTGGTAGAGCCGGGAGAAGAATTATCTCCGCCAGGACCGACTGCATTGTTCCCGCCAAACGTAGCGAATGAGCCGTTGGCGAGGTGCATGCCGGCAGCGCAAAAGGGATTGGTCTGGACATCCATAGGTGTTGCGGTCCGCGAGCCGATGTCCCTGTTATGAAAGATGTTCAATGAAGCCGTGGGGGAAGTGCGAAACAGCTCACCAGACAGACGCGTATAGAGAATGGCCATTGATTTGGTGGGCGTTGCCTTCGACCTTGTCGAGAATGTAGACCTTATCATCACTGCCTACAAACATCTGGGCAAAGAAAAACAAAAGGATGTGAGAGTGTAATGTATGATGCAATCTCTGAACGTACCATCATTGCGCTTACGAGGGTATCTCCCACAGTCTCGAAACTGCCTGGCTGCTGAGCAAGCACTGCAGTGACTGCGGATAACCAAAGAGGGAAGAGCGGATGGAAAAACATCCTAAGAGAGGGAGTGAAAGTTCCGGATTGTCACGGTGCGGAGAAGGAAGGGAAAAGAGAGAAAGAAAAAAGGGTTTTTTTGTGCGTACCCTGCTGAGGGGGAAGAGGGTAGAGTGAAGAGAGAAGAGGATAAGTCTGGGTAGGGACAGGAAGGTTGTCTGTTTGTGTTTATGCCCGTTGCGAGCGGCTTGTGCGTGACGCGTGCCTGTCACATCTCTATTTTTATATTAACTTATATTTTCTAATGTCCTGGCTCCAACAGTTCCCGAAGTATCTCACTCAGGCTCTTATCCTTAAGCTCGTCAATCAGTGTCTGTAGTCCATCCCCTTCCATCATTGCTTCGCAAGAAAGCATGCTCCCCTTTCCAAGCCGGTGGTCCGTCACGCGGTTCTGTTCACACGAGTCAATCAATTTGATGTGGGAAACGCTTGGCACGTGAACGTACCTGTGGATAGTTATACGTCCTAATTTTCTCACTGCGATCCGCGGTCCGCACAAGGCTTTTCCGCGCCGCGCGGCGCTCTGCTTGGTCCTGCATTATTTTTAGGTCCATGAGCCGTGCCCGCAGTACTTGGAATGCTCGTCGTTTATTCTGATTGCGGATCAAGCCCCAGCTCTCCAGCCCGAGACGAGACGTACCTGATGCTGACTCCTTTCATCTTGCATCGAAACGGTAATCCCAGTTGGTATGTGTGTGAGGCGCACTGCAGATTCCGTTTTGTTGACATGCTACAATCGCGTACCCACACACGCTTAAAGATGGACAAGAATGATAAGCTGCAAAGACGCACCTGGCCACCGGCACCACGTGCACGCATAACCTCCATCCGTACGTCGTCTTGCTTCAGTAGATCATCTACACCATCAGGTCGCGATTCTTCAGAGAGAGGTAAAACCTGTCGACATGAACTCGGAACCCGGAATACAATACCATATCCACCTACCACTGCCGCAACAGTACTCGTATGCACGCGACCACTGGCTTCTGTCGCAGGGACCCGCTGCACACGGTGCACCCCACTTTCCCAGCGCAATGATTCATAAGCACCCGTGCCTTTGACCTCGAGAAGAGCATCCTTGAATCCCCCACCGTCGCTCTCAGAACTCGCTAGTACAGTCGGCGACCAGTTGTTTAGTCGGGCAAACCGCCCGTACATCCGTAACAGATCTGCGACGAACAAAGAAGATTCGCTGCCGCCCACGCCAGCCTTGAGTTCGACGAGTGCAGACAACTCATCAGTTTCGGAGGGCGGAAGAAGCGCGTTCGGAAGCTCATGCACGAGAAGCGAGCGTAGGCTCGAGAGTAGAGTGTCGCTCTCAACAACAGCGAGGTCTAGAAGCTCGGGAGAGTCAAATAGCTGCACCGTGCCTTCGTATGCCTACTTGCAGTGATGAGTAAATGGATGGAAATTTACAAGCTCGACTGACAGCTTTGAGAGTACGAAATCGCTCGAGGTAGTTTTGCAAGTCCTTGTTCGCTTTGCGTGAGTGTACACTATCATCGCCACAAGTTTCTGTAGGACCACCCTGAGATACGCTTAAGAGGTAGTCACTAAGTATAAGGCAAAGAACAGTACCAAAGGAATACCGCCCACTGTGGACCTGTCCAGGTAGGTGATTAAAGGGGCGTGCTCGTGGAGAAGTTGTTCATATGTGGTGATAGCCTCTGACTTGCTCGAAGAATTCAACGTAAACCGTCTGGAATGCCAGGATGGCAAAACGAATGGGTGCGGTGGACGATGTACTAGGCATTGTCGCCGAAGGAGCATGACCGTGACCTCGGTCCGTGACGCGTGGCAGCAAACGCGCCGCGCACAGGCCGGCGCTCAACTTCACCTTATCATGTCGTACAGTGGGGCAACAAGATATTGAAACAACGACACCTACCACACAGTGAGGGGCTTCACAACCATCTACTTCTGGGCTCAAACTCCCTCAGATCCCAGCCAGACAGTAAGACTCGTCGATATGATCGTCAGCTCAGGTAAGCTTCGCCAGCCCGAGCCCCGCCTTGAATCACTCTCAATCTGGATAACCGCCCTAGACTCTGGGCTGCTACGGGGCAATCTGCGTTGGAATCTGCGCGCGTGTTGGTCATTGGCTCTAGTGCCACTGCAACATCCATTCTGAAGAACCTAGTACTTCCCGGGATTGGCCATTTTACGCTACTTGATCACGATCATGTCTCATCGGCTGACGCGGGGAACAACTTTTTTTTCGACGGGCCGACTAGTATCGGTCGCAATCGCGCCGAGGAAGCCGTTCGTTTATTGGCAGAACTAAATGACAGCGTCGACGCTTGCGCGGATACACGCGACGTCGCAGATGTTCTCGCCTCAGATCCGTCTTACTTTCTCGGATTTTCTATAATTATCACGCACAACCTCTCACCCGTAATTTTGACAAGACTGGCCGATCTTCTCTGGAATAGCCCGTCTGCTCCTCCCCTCATCACAGTGCGTTCGGCGGGCTTCCTCGCCGAATTCTATGTGCAGTTTCACACCCACGAAGGTGCGTCGTCGTTTCACGGCCACGTGACAACTTCAAGTGATCCAAATGTGATGTTCCAGTTATCGAGAGTCATTCAGAGACCACCCCTTCTCTTCGCATAGACAAGCCTTTCCCAGCGCTCCTCCAAGCAGCACGTGCACTTGATTTCGACGCTATGGACACGACCGACCACGGACACGTCCCTTACGTGTATATCCTCGTTCGTGCCCTCGATGGCTGGAAAGCGGCAGTACGTCACCCTCACCCTCATCCACATCATGCTCACCCTATTCATCTGTGCAGCACAACGGGTTGCCGCCTCAAACCTACGCAGAAAAGCAAGAATTTAAGGCCCTCTTAAAGGCTCAAATGCGTACCCCAGACGAAGAGAACTTCGAGGAAGCGATAGCGCAAGCTTACCGGGCTTGGACACCGTCAGTTGTTCCGCCTCATATCATAGAGTTATTGGCGGACACGACAATACCGTCGACTCCTTTTGGACATCTACTGGCAGCGCTTCGATCGTTTTCGGATCGTTCGTCACATGTGCTGCCTCTCAGCGCTGCGTTACCTGACATGAAGAGCGATACGGAGAGCTACGTGTGCCTCCAGAACCTCTACCGTACGCGAGCTGCAGAGGAACGTGAGCAATTTCGTGCGCTTCTGCAAGTTCCCATTGAGTCCGAACTTGTTGAACTGTTCGTCAAAAATGCGCATGGTGTACAATTACTTAGGGGTGCGCGCTATGGCGCACTGGATGCTGCCCCCGAAAAACTTAGTGAGTTTGTCCCCGTGTAATACATATAAAGGTGGTGCCCGCTAAGATGAACCAGAGGACCATCTTAGTTCCCTAACGAGAGAAACGGCCACACATCTTGCCCTTTCCGCGCTGGACAAGTGGCGGTTGTCCCCTCCCAGACAGACTGGTGGCCCTACGGAGAGCGAGCTTCATGAACACGTCGTTAGCTTGGTTCTTGGTGCGGAGCATGGAGAAAAGGAGACCGCGGACGCCGTTGGCGAGATGTAAGTTTTCTGGATCTGGCCTTCGAAAGACGGGTGCTAACGGCAATTAAAGCATCCGTGCGCCAACAGCTGACCTTCCAAATGTTGCTGCGTTCTTGGGAGGGGTCGTGGCACAGGAAGCCATAAAGATGATTACAAGGCAATACATCCCCGTGAACGGGTATTGCGTAATTGACCTTGTCGACACTTGGACTGGTGTACTGCCGTCGTGAATTGGCAAGACGGGAATCAGGGACTATCCAACATTAGAACATGTAAACTACTGTACAAGAGCGCATGCAAAAACAAGGAAGAAGTTGCTAGGGGAGAGATACTTACAATTAAAATCGATCGTTGATCATGTCAGGTCGATGATATCGTTGAAAACATCTCTCAGGACAGGTCGACCTCGTAAAAGTCCAGTATCGGGACTCCTTCGTATTCTCTTGTTTGTTCCCGCATCGTGAGGACTTCGCTTCTCTAATTTTCCCTCAGACTCTGGGTTATTGTTATTTTGGTCCCCCACGGAGTCCTGACGCCCACGCTTGGTATGTGCGTTTTCGGGCGGGAAGAGCGCTTCTGCATGTATTTCGTGGGCGCCTCTCGGTAGCTGGAGTATCCAGCCTTCGCCTTCCATCAACTGGAAAAACGACTCGAGAAGTGGTGTGCGCGCGAGAGTTGTGCGTGAACCGAAGATGATCAGCTTGGAGCGAGCTCTCGTGAAGGCGACATTCATACGCCTCCAGTCCTTCACGAGGTCGCCAACCTGTGAGAGCAGTTCGTAAACCCACCTGCGAAATGACGAGCGGAAAACGCACTATTCCCTCTTCGTTCGAGCGCACCATAGACATGATGATACAGTCTTTGTCCCTCCCCTGGCTACGGTCGGCTGTTAAAATCTCGATGTCTGGTTGACTGCTGAGCAGATGCGAGAGCAGTTTAATTTGTTGTCGGTAGAGTGTAACCACAGCAATCTGTTCCGGGCGAATGCCACTGCGAAGCAAACACTCTGTAAGTTGGCGCACAAGCATGGCCTCGGTCACGTTTTGTACAAGGTCGCTGACAAGTGACTCTGTTGCTGGGACAAGGTCCGTGTCCACGAAGACGGCTTTTCGGCTAAATGAAAGTGTCAGAACTGCTAAATGATTCACAGTAAACGAGGGTCCTTGCCTCGGAAGCGACAATTCTTTCATCCAACACTGGGCCCCACAAGAAGGAACCAGCTCGTGAAGTCGTTGAATGAACAAGCTGTCGGGCATAATTAGACTTTGGTTCGCGATTTTTTGGTTTCCGCAACTCAAACGATCACTGTAGATGAGTTTGTTGGAGAGGAGCATGATATCTGAGTTCATGCGATACTGTTGTGTCAGTTCGACAACCGCGTGCGGATGCGCCTCCGAGAGTCGCCGGAATAGGGAGATGTCCAGACCGCCTTTCCGTGCATCACGGTTGCGAACCTGCGAATCAGTCCGTCAAGTTCAGTACTTTGATATGGATCCTAAGCCCTACCAACGGAGGAAGCTGATAATGATCGCCGACAAGTACGAACTTATGGGCGAAACGCAAAGGACCAAGGCATGTCGGCAGGGTGATTTGGGAAGCTTCGTCTACAATGCAGTAATCGAATTCTCGGCGTGAAAATAGCTCGCTACAACTTATCATTAGTAGTAGGGTATTCAGAATAGCTCAGGACGCACTGGTCGATGGAAAGCGCGGTAGTTACGACCACTCGTGGGGTCATGAATTGACGCTCGAATTCCTCAATTGTAGTGGGTTGTCTTCGCGCAGAGAGGTGGTAGGGCCTCGAACTGGGGTGAACCTGTGGCAGTCGTCACCCACACTGACTATAATAAGAGAATAATAATCTTACCTTATCAATGTTTCCAAGCCGCAATATCCCAAATTTCGCATCTTTGAGCTTTGCAAGGATTGTGTCCACAGCGGAGTGCGTATACGCCGAGAGCAACACAGTCTTACCCATCTCAACCAGCATTTGGATGAGGTGCGCCACAACTGTCGTCTTTCCCGTACCTGGCATTCCTAGGATCAATGTGTAATCGCGAGAGCAGAGCACTTTCTCAACGGCAAGCATTTGATGTGCATTCAGCGACCGCGCCAAAGCTCGGCAGCACGGCGAGGCTCGTACCGCTCCTAGCAGCTCGTTCTCAGAGTCGAAAATTGGCGGAGCGAGGTCAACAACGAGACGTAAGCGTGTTCCATCTCCGCCAACGTAGAACAAAGATGCAAGATTTTCGCGTAGTCGGCCCATGCCAGCGGAGAACTCATCTTTGTCGATGCGAAAAGATATTTGTATGGTAGACTTTTTGGTGTCTGATCCGCTGTGATGTGACCGTTGGCGGAGACGTTGACGAATTACCGCGATGTCGAGAACGTGATCAACGCCGAGAACTACGTGTTGAGGACCGAGCTCCAGAATGAAACCTCGACAAAGGGCAAATAGATCTGGGAGAACAGAAACTGTGACTGCGTCACCGACATTCATGTGCCCATTAAGAAGACTCTCTGCGCCAGCTCCCACGCGTCTGCGGAAGCGATACGTGAACCTATGGATCTTGCTCGTTCCGGCGTTGACAGGTCCATCTGTGATAGGAGACGTGTCCAACACCATATCTGCGAAGCATCGACCCAACATTTCTCGCTCATCCGCACCGAGGACCCACAGTTCCTTCTTGAAGCGCATCATGTCCCGCTCCTCAAGAGCAATGAGTCGTTCCCATGTTTTGAAGAAATCCGCGTGCGATTGGCTGAGGTGTCCCGTCTTCTCTGCATAGATGTCCGCAATTTGCGAAGCCTCGTCGGTGACATTTTCCACGGCCTGTGTACGTCACCATCGTGCCATGCTTTCCGAGTAAAAGAGCACTTACCCGACGATATAGCATACAAGCGTCGAGAGCATAACAACGCCCGCATAACTGCTCGCTGTTTATCGTTGGTGGTAAGAAAGGCGCTTCGTCCTCGAGTGCGTTTCGTCCGGATCCTCTGAAGCGACGTGCCATCCACTCAGCGATCGCATTCCTCACTCCAATGAGTGCCCGTAATTCGTGTCGGGGAACGGGAACGGATATCACTTCCTCGCTTTGTGTGTAGTACAGTAAACCCAGGTCCACGGGTTCACCGTAACGGTCCTGCATCAAAAGACTATATAGCATGGTTTGGGCGCGGTGTTCGAGGCCCGCAACGGCACGACCGGTTTTGATCTCGAAAGGAGCTGGGTGCGTGGATAATGATCTTTGGCTACGGTCAATGTTGGCCTGCACAGAAGCATCAAGTTTCCCCCGGAGCCCGTAAGTTGGAGACCAGATATCTTCTTCGACGTCGTGCAACGAGCTAATTGCCAGCAGCGCCGTTTCTCCACGGGCCGCCCGGGTGTCGGACAATATAGCCTCACGCTTGAAAATAAGGGTAAGCACACAATGAACACGAGGTTGAAGAAAGTACCTTGGGATGGTCTCCGATGTACCGCCGTCCAAACGTCTCGACCCCAACAGCCCGGCGCAATATCTCATCCTTAGCGGTTGACAGTGAAACACTAGCACGTACAAGGTCTCCGAAAGACGCGGATAATGTAGAGTCCACACGCGCTTCTATCCATGGCGCATCCCAACGACCTTCTTGGAGACAACTCTGAAAGACCTCGTGTAATACGGTGCCGTACACGAGAGAGGGCGTCGGAGGGCTCAAGGCCCTAACAAGAGCGGTAACTAGGGGCTTACGCTGGCAATTTGGCGCAGAAGCAAGTAGAGATGGTGTAAGAAGCGTGTCAGGATGGTGAATAAGTAAGTTCTCAAGGGTCGTCAGAGTGATAGATTTCTGGCCATTGGCCAAGATGTGAAAGGGTCCGATGATGTTCAAAACGTCACCTGTTCGCGTCTTAACGAGGAAGAGATAATGATAGGTTCCAGACCCACCCTCGTGAACGTCGGTAAACACCCAGTCGTCCTTCAGCACCACATACCGAGGTTCGAGCCCGGGCTCCGTTGTAGCGAGGACATGCTGGTCAAGTCGTCTCAACGGCTTTTCGTTGGGTAGACAGCAGCTTTCTTACCTTTTCTCGCACACCATTATTCCAAGACTCTTCCACTGTTTGTACCAAGCATCGTGTACAGGGTTCGGGGGTGTACTCGGGTGCAATTTGTGCTTGGAGTGCTGTGTCCTGGTGTTCATCTTCGGCCAGAACCGTTTTCCTAGGCAGTTTTTCCGGAGTTGGAATGTAGTCAGAAAGGGCCTCCCAGTCCCAACCAGTGAGCTCCTTTTCGAGGTCAATCTTTCCAGCCGAGTAGAGTTGATTCTTTGGGGTGCGTGTGACCTTACGTGTAGAATGACGACGGGTGGGTGTCACCGGAGCTGGAGAATCTTTGAGAAGTTGTGCCATGAAGGCTTGTTCCTCCGTGGTAGACGGTTTCGCCGGAGAGTTCGGAAGCATAGCTCGAAGTGGGTGGACTGGCGTTCAGTATGGGATAATCGCGTCTTGGTCACGGGATCGCGTGGCTGACACAATCATATTATATAATCTACCCACACAACGCCCACGGCCACGGCTTTCGTAAACAGTCCGACGAAGTATGTTGTCCTCAATCCTCACTTTCCCGTTCCACATTTTGGCCAGTTTAGTTCGCTTTATTTTCCACACACTGCGTATTCCTATCCCGCGAGTGCCGTTTTCGTCTCTAAATTTCTATCGTCCTCTCATCGCAAGACCCTCAACACGCTCCGACCCTTACACAGTCTCAGACCGTTGGGTTCGAAGCCTTGAAGAAGAGACGGGTGCCCACTGCTTGAGTCGTGCAAGTCCAGTGGCTGGCGCTGGTCCTTCCACTTCGCAGCTCCAATCTAGCGAACTTCGCAGCAGACATAGCACGGCCTCGCCAAGATTGCTGCCGGACTTCACCTTAGGCAGCTACGACGAAATTTTACGATTATGCCAGTCGGAGATACGCATTGGCTGTGTTATCCTGGTGAGCAACGAACACGATGATGTTCCGGATTTCAAGCGGTAAGCTGTCGTACTTTCTCGTCACATCCCTTTCTCAATTGCGATACAGACATACTTTGACGGACCCTACTCTCATCGAACTTTTCCATAAGCACAAGTTTGTCGTTTGGGGTGGTGATGTCCGTGAACGTGAAGCATGGAGTGGTGCGTTATTCTTTCCACAAGTCTTTCACATCTCACACAGGGTAACAGCCGCACAGAAGCTGCAAGCTACCACTTTCCCATTCGTGGCATTTGTTGCACTCCAGCCCCCTCGTGCATCTTCCTTCATGGGTGCATCTTCAAGGTCGTCCTCATCACCTTCCCTTACTATCCTCTCTCGGCATCAGGGACCCTCCACTCCAGCTTCTGCCCCAACAAGCGCACGCTCGTTGGTTGATCAAGTCACTCTTCAACTGATTCCTCGGGTCATGCCATTTCTAGAAGGTCTCCGGGTAGCTGCGACAGTGCGGGCCCGTGAGCGCGCCTTGCGTGATGAGCAGGATGCTGCATTTCGCGAGAGCGCACGTCGGGATCGAGAGAAGGAGGCACACCGCATTGAAGAGGCGCGCCGGGCTGCGGAACTCGAGAAAGCTGAATTGGAACGCAAGCGCGCCGAAGAAGAAACCCATGCTCGTATTGTCAATGCACGGGATCGTTGGCGGCGGGAGTCCCGACGGCTGCTGATTCCGCTCGACACGTCGAGCGTAGACCAAATAAGGGTGACTATCCGCCTGCCGGATGGCCAACGCCTCGTGTGGTTGGCTGTGCGGAGCTCGACCGTGACCTCCCTCTACTGTTATGTTGACGCACACCTTTCCCATACCGACATTACCATAAGTGACACAAAGACTCTCGCATCTGTGGCAGAGAAGGACCTTCAGGAGCTTATAAAATCGTCTGGGCAACTTGCCGAGGCTTGGTGGGGTTTCTCTTTGTTCACTGCGTACCCCCGCCAAGAAATTCCTTGGCAACCTGCTGCTCGCTTGATGGATATCGAAGGACTAGGCAACGGTGGTCAGATCGTTGTGGAGACGAGAGGGGAGAGTAGTGGTCGCCATGACGACGGATACGATACAGAAAAGAGCGAGTGACGTGGTTCACGTTTTGACTTTTCGACTGGTTGAAAGTAGTATGCATGGTGTATAGGGTACATATCATGCAGTACAGATATTCATGGCATTACATGACCTCGCTATGAAGGACCCAGCAGCGCAAGTCACCAATCACTGGCTCAAAATCGTACGCACAAATGATTCATAATTTACGTTCCCATCGCTGTTACCAGGTTATTTGTGTGTCAAAGAGACGAGGAATGAATGAGACACTTACGCGCCAATCTGCACACCTTTGAGCAGCTCGTCCACTTCCTCATCGGTCATCTTCTCCCCAAGCTGGGTTAGCACGTACCGCAACTCGCCTGCACCGATGAAGCCGTTTCCTTCCTTGTCAAAGACCTGAAACCCACGAACGAACTCCTCTGAGACAAGGCGTTTAGCAGGGTGTCTATCGTCTCTCTAGCAGAGAAGTACCAGGAGTACCCGCGGGTTTGAAGCCGTCTGGCCGATTCAAAATCGTCAAAAATGTTTTATAATCGACTACAGGAGTAGAGCGTCAATGACGAGCTGGTAGCTGGGACTCTCGAGACTCACCGTCCCGTGGAGCGTTCGCCACGATATCAGCGACTTCCGCCTGAGTAGGATTTTGCCCCAGCGCACGCAAAAGATCACCGAGAGTTTCACGGGGTACGGCGCCAGTACCTTTCTTGTCGAAGAGGGCAAAAGCCTCCTTGTACTCTGCCAAATATGAACATCGGCGAGGACAGCATAGAATGAACACAACCTGCATTGTCACTCTTGCGGAAAAGTATGAGTTGATAGCCCAGACACAGACTTCGTGGGCACCTACCATGGTCGTTCAAAATATAAAGACTGTTTGCCAGTGATGATGCCACCCTGGACCAGCAGCACTTACCACAATTGGGCAGTGTCGGCCGAGACGAGCCGCTTCCCCGCTATGGCCAACGAGAAATTTTTGAGTGGTTACTCATACAACTTATAGATGAGCGAATACTGGTAATAATAGTTTACATGTACATCCCACCGTCGCCAATATCACCTCGGCGTTTGATCCCTGACTGCTTCGGCAGCTCTACATGACCTGTGCTCTGCCAAGACTGGTGTACTCGCATTCCAGAGAGCTCTGCAAGACAAATGTGGGTCTCTTGCAGAATAGTTTCCGACCAGATGGGAGCATTCTTATCAGTGGAGGGGGGTGGTGACGGTGGGAGGTCATGTCCCCGAGGAATAGAGATATATGGAGAAGGCAAGAGAAGCACGATTGCCTCCATTTGCGATGTTGGGAGGGCCGCGATAGATGCAAAAGCCGCGCAGGTCGCTTGTATGAGATTGGGTGGCGAAAATGGGACAAGAAAAGAGGCCTAATGAGAGACGAGATCAGTAACGTTGACCCGAATGACCAACTACGTACAGAGGCCTCCCCGCTGCGCGTCCGCAGGTAGCGCACGGGGGCACGATAAGCCTCAAGCGGTGCCTGGTTAACATATAAGGGAACCGAATATATGTCCAGAAGCAAAAGCCTTAACCGTACGTCAGATTGGATTTGAGCAGACAAGTGGTGCTATTCACCGTTTGGGGTTGAAGAAATCGATGATACCCTCTGCATAAGTATGCATTTCCCAAGTGGATAGACTTGCAGAAGTTTCGGATACTATAACCGCTGCGTCTGACCAGGAGGGCAAGAAAATGCAACCAACCTTATACATCGTATCAACGGGGCTAGTAGGTAGTCATGAGAAGAACGCGAATTACCGCAAGCTCGTCCACGATAACCGTTGCCCGCTGCTCGCCGAGGTGCGCTCCCTGGGCCCAAGCTTTCCCTGCTTCACCGGACGCGATGATGACAACTTCGGGAGGTTGATCAGAAGACGGGTAACCTTGGATGGAGACGTGGGTAGGCCTCTGTATTGGTCTATTGAGAAGTGGGTTCAGCTGATCTTCCTCGTCAGATTCATAACCGTATCGGGGCGCTGCTGTATCGCTCAGTAGTTCTACATTCTAGGGATTCGCTGAGAATCAGTAGTAGGAAAAATATGTGAGCCATACCGTACCATTGTCGTCAACAAATGCGTTCAGAGCCGGGCCGATGACCCGGCTGTTCTTCGGCCAAGTCTTCGGCGGCGGCCCGATCGCAAACCGCATTGGCAGACAGCAGGCTCATTACTCCCTCCTGACTCAAGCACCTGGACACAACGTCGTCCATGGCTAAGTACGTCCATACCTCGTTCGATGAACCGGGGGGGCCGCCGCCTGGTTCTCCTCCCACCAGTATGTTCCTCCCTTCCGTTTGGTCTTACTTCGTTATCTCATTCACTCCTTAGTAAAGTATCAAGGACCTTGGTTATCAACGCAAATAATGCTTTCCTCGTCCATTGGCGTGACCGCATTTCTCATCTTCTCGTACTGTCGGACAAGGTGGCCTCTCCTCTTTGCGCCTAGAACGAAGCTCAAGGGTACGAATTTCTGACTGTCACGGAACAACCGATCACAACGTCTTATCCCTACAGGCTTTTCGCCCCACGAAGCGCACGCCCACGGCGCCTTCTTCGGATGGATTATTCCCACTCTGAGGACGTCGGAGTACTCCGTACTTCAGATAGTCGGCCTTGACGCCGCTGTGGTATGTCGCTTTCAGGTTGGACGGGCTAAGTCTTACACTCGGCTAGCTGTTAAACTTCTTCAAGATGTCATTTTACTTATTCTCTCTGTGTTCGGTGTTTGCTGTGTCTATTTTGATGCCCGTAAATCTCAAGGTATGCGCATTTCTGTCTTGGAGTATTTTCTATAACCGGATCGAAGAACAACATTGGCATTGGGGACGAAGATGACGACGACCCAGACTGGCACACAGTCCAAACTCAACACAAGTCTCTGCGCAAAGAAACAGACTGGTTTGACTTGGTATCAGATGCCAACTCATATCTCTCGCTCCATCTCGTGTTCACATATCTGTTCACCCTGCTTTCCTTGCGCTTCATCTTCCTGAACTATAAACGATTCATCAAGGCAAGACAACTTTTCTCACTTGAGCTCGTGCATTCTATTGCTGCGCGCACAGTCATGGTTTCTGGGCTACCGTCTCACCTGCGTTCAGAAAGGGCGCTTGCCGAACACTTCGAGAACATGAAATTGAGCGTAGAGAGTGTTAACATCTGTCGTGAACTCGGTTCTCTGGAACGTCTTATTGACACTCGAACACGTGCACTGCTCAGGTTGGAGGATGCTTGGGTTCAATACGTCGGCAATCCAAGCACAGTAGAATCGTATGACCCTTCCGACCACGCAACAGTCGGGGAGGGGGACCTTGCGACAGCAGAGGCTCAGGCTTCCCATCGCCTTGTTATCCCGCATCACAAACGGCCAACACTTCGCCCGAGCTGTTTTTCTCGGCCCGTGGACGCCATCCAATTCCTTGAAAAGAAGTTTTTGGACGCGGACGACGCAGGTCAAGCGTTATCGTCGCATGGGAAAATTTAGGCCCACGGACGTGGCGTTTGTTACATTCGAAAAGATGTCTAGTGCGGTTCGTCACTTACCCACCCTCCTGTGTGTTGCGACTAACGATACACGTAGCAAATCGCTGCTCAAGCAGTTCATACATCCACCCCGTTTCAACTAGAGACTTGCCTTGCGCCAGAGCCTCGTGACATCGTATGGACGAACATGGACTATTCAACTAGGGCACTCCGTTTACGTGAAGCCGTAGTCCTCGGCTCTCTTACCCTTCTCTTCTTTTTTTGGGTCATCCCAATCACTGGTCTTGCGGGCTTACTCAGTTATAAAGAGATCAAGAAGACTATGCCTTGGTTAGGTCACCTCATCGACAGTAACGAGAAGATTCGTGCCATTGTACAGAACTCTCTGCCATCCGTAGCAATGATCACGCTCAATGCACTCTTGCCGTTTGTGTTAGAAGGTCCGAGTTCCCTCTTGTTATATGGTTCAAGAGTTAATGCGGTACAGCTCTCACCTATGTGCAAGGGTTCCGCGCGCGGAGTTTGGTCGAGTACTCACTCATGAAGAAGTCTGTTCGTTTGTTTCGCTTATGGTGACCAAGTTGGCCTGATTATCTATAGATACTTTCTGTTCCTGCTAGTCAATGTCGTATTCATCTTCCTACTGGCGAGCACCTACTGGCAACTTGTGCGGGACCTAGCCAATTCGCCAGCAAAAATTCCGGAGAAGCTTGCTCAAGCTCTCCAAATAGGTAGCGCAAGGTTGGTTTTGTCGGATAACGTCAAAAATGCCAGCGCTCATGTACAATTAGGCATTTCTTCCTCTCTTATGTTATCCTACAAGGTGAAGGACTTGGGTGCTCTTATCCACGACGATACCAAACTGAAACACTTTAGGGCTTGGTATCATGCCATTACAACTTTTGAATTTGGGCGTCATTATCCCCCGATTTTTTTATCGCATGCTGGTAACCCGCACCCCGAGAGGTAATTATATTGTATGTCCGTGCTTCAGTCGTTTAAGCTTCCCAACAGATTTCGCTGAACTGAATGCGCCTCCTGTGATCAACTACGGCACTGTGTATCCTCAGGCTATCTTGATATTCGTGATTACCCTCTTGTATAGCATCGCCCAACCACTCATCCTCATTTTTGGTGCCGTATACTTTGGTGCCGCGTATCTCGTGTACAAATACAAACTCCTTTTCGGTGAGTAAGTGTTTGCTCTGAATGTTATTATATTTAAATGGTACAGTATTCTACAAACCGTACGAGTCTCAAGGGCAAGCTTGGCCTATCACCTTCACACGCCTTATTTGGGGCGTCCTCATCTTCCTTGTCTTCATGTCAGGAAATTTCGTTTTAAAGAGATCTTTTGTACTCTCGTCCCTTGTCGCCCCTCTCTTCGTGTTCACTGTGGCTTGGTCGGTCCACATCAGCAACTCATTCCATGGCCTCACAAAATTTGTCAACTTGAGCGCGGTATTTGAAGTACAGCGCGGAGAAGAGACAGATGAGGTCGTACGCTTGCGAACAGGGCACCCAGTATCTTGGTCGCAAAGGTGCTTATGATTCCCATGTAACCTGTTCCCTCGCTGATTGCAATCTAGCAACCTTAATAGGCGTCGATATGCTCAAAACGATGAAATATTATATGTTGCACCGGAGGATGATCACACGGATTACGTGGGTTTTATTCGCTCCTGGCCTAATGCCGATCGACAACGGTCTTTTCAGTCACAGCCGCCAATGGCAAACTGGTACAACGGCGTGCTTAAGTACGTGAAACCCACGCACGCGGGTTGCCAATGGTTACTAATAAATAGGTCACCAGTACCGGGAAAAAAACGCTATGGACACCCGGCGTTGACCGGTTTACTCCCCCAACCATGGCTTCCCCTGAAAAAGGGTGAGACATTGGTCAATACTCACAATACAAGCCATACCCGTCAGAAGATCAGCCAAGCAGTTGTTCTGACACTACGTAAGCGATACAGCGTTCATCGGGTGGGTGACGGTACACTCCCGACCGGAAGCGCTCCGAAGACAGTTGCCAAACAAGACAACGTACGGAGCGCAACCCCCAGTCCGGGAGAACTAAACGGCGAGGTGACCAACAACCCATGGCAGGAGCAAATAGCTGGTTCATCGAGCTCCTCCCAGACGCACCGCGCCATCAGCCACAGGTTAAGCTACGACTTTGATTCAGGTGTCATAATATTGCCAGATGATGGGGTCTGGCCGGAAGGCTTGGACAGCGATTCAGAAGACGATGCCGGCATTGCGGGTAATAGTCCGCGGCACCCTCAGGTGTTGTCCGATTCCGCTACTCCCGGAGGTGGCCAGGAGGTGGTTGGAACTCCAGATGCGCAGAACGTCAGTGGGTCAACGAAGACACGATATGGAACCTATTTCCATCACCCTGAGCGTCGGTGGCAGTCGGTGCCTGGAGCATTTCCTAGCTCATGAAACAGAACGTATCGCTGTACTGTATGCTGTTCGTTAAATTGATTTCTTGGCACTTTGTACCCACGTAGGTGCCTGGCATAGACCCAGTAACGCCCCTGTTGCTTGCCGTGTTGTTACTTTGACTTGACGGCGCCACCCAAAATAAAGTCGTCAAGACGACGGGCCAAGGCCAGGGCCAAGACGTAGCACACGTGGACAGAATATTAGGGGTATTTTAACCACCCGAGAGCGAAACGAACACCTCATCGTTTCTCTTTCTCACCCACCAGTGTCCTCCGCACGCCAGACGCATTAAAGGCGAGCACTGTCACTCTTTTGATCACTCTCTTGTTATTTTGTCGTTCTTTACAACCCTGTACTTGCGAGAATGCTCGTTTTTTCCCTCATTGCGGTCGCCTTCTCTTCGGTCGGTCGGTGGTTATCTTGACTCCTGAGCTCTTTTCTTCACTGATGATAACAACAGCTCTTGCCACGTCGTGCACGCGCACGTACACTGTTCAAGTCGGTGATATTTGTGACTCAATATCAGCTGCCAATAATGTGTCCACGTGAGAGCCCAGCCTACCCATTCCGGCCAGTCCTGAATCTATTCGTAGTTATCAACTCGCGGTCGTAAATCCAGAGATCAACCACGATTGTACGAATCTCCTTCCGGGGCAAAAATTGTGCTTGGGGCATTCTGGCAACGACTGTACGACTACATACGTCGTCAAGGCTAATGATGACTGCAACATTGTGTCCTCTGCCTACAATATCAAGCGCAACCGTCCTCTCTCACAACAACCCCCAACTGAATGCGGATTGCTCCAATATGTACATTGGCGAGGTATGTGTACCCAATGAATCTGGAGTTATTTGGACCCTCATGCCCCATAGGTGCTTTGCGTCTCTGGGGCAGTCACTGTGCCCCCCCCCGGGGGTGAGCACCCAGCTACTAGTATACCCGCGACAGCCACACCAGCAAAGCCCCACAACACGGGAAGTCCTGACCATCATGATGACGGTGATGACGATGATCTCCCTTGGTGTGATTAGCTCGTGATCCTGATAGCCACCGGCTTCAAGTCATACCCATTAATTACTTTCTTCACGACTGGGTCTTGTTTAGTCCTTTGTTCATTAGGCGCTGGCGTGCTGGTTATCGCTTAGCGTGTCTGCGAACCATTTTGAATCATTATGAGGCTTACAACGCGTTTTGTACAATTTGACAGGCAGTTGGACTCAAATCGAGGTAAGGATGATAACTTGAAAGTAGTGAACTTCATGAGATTAGGTACCCCTTCAGTTATCTTCCGCGTGTTGAATCGGAAGTGGTGTGCACCGTCCAACCATACCGGTACTAGTAGCATCAAGTGCTCTTCGTAAGAGATCGAGGGAAATACCGTTTTGGGGCTCGGGAAGGATTGAATCGATTCTGTGATGACTGATGAGAGCTTGAATTGGCTCAAAAGAATATGTTGAGTGACTACAACAATAGGGTCAGAGCATAGTGCGATAATTATCAGGGTTGGGTACGTACACCCGCCACTCGGCTGGCTGACCGGTGAGGCGCGCTTGTCCGGACACAACGAGTCCAATAGATACACGGAGCTCGCGAGGATGCGACTGTAATGACATATGGGGCGGTGACGGGCGTTTGATCATACATAACTCAATGCCGAGATCGGTGTATATTGCATTGAGTGTGTGCTGTACGAACATCGCGGATGCAAGATACAGAGGTAGGCCTGCACCACATTTAGCTAGTCGTCGTGGTGTAGATAAAGTGGATAGACCTTTAACATAGAAATTCTGTGGTAGCGGGGCCAGAAGGGCTGTTGGGTGTGCGTATTCGAGGCAGATGGAGGGACTGTATATGGGAATTTCCTGATCTTGGTTCGTATCAATTCGGTCTGCATTCACATTCATCCCGGTGAGACTGCCCAGAGGAAATAAGGATGGGGGATCTATGATTCGCGAGGTAATCCCATTGATGAAGAAGTTGGGAAGTGTTGTTAGAAGCGTGTCTATGATGCGGCCTGTTCACGTAGTGTGAGTGTGAATGGAGCTTAGCCCGGGGCGGGATTGGACTCACCAGTGCGGAAGAACCCACTCGTGGTCAGAAATAGCGCAGACCCGGGTAGGTTTATCCGTCGGTTTCTTACGGTGCGGGTGAATGGTAGTGGAATTAAAACGTCGTCCGAGGCAAATGCATCGGTGGGACTTGCCCAGACTGAGGCATGGTCCGTAAGAAGCCACTGCTGTGTCTGTGAAAAAGTTGCAGCTTCTTAAGAGGTGGCCGGGCCAGGTGGGGTAGGAGTAACTGGGGGAGGGACATAACCATAATGGTTGGAAATTTAGAAACAAAATACCAAAGTGCCCCTTGTAACAAAGTGCAAGACGAAGCGTCAATATGTGCTTGCGCTTTGTTGTGTAAAATATTGTAAACTTATTTAGGGCCTGTTCGGTGCAGGGAATGCAGCGTCACGACGCAACGTGAGAATGCATTCAAATTCCCCCGACCATGAGGTCCCGTGGGATGACGTTCCGTGTCTCCGAACGCCCCTCTGCCCCAACAGCAGATACACTATCTTCGTCCCATGTATCCATCATGTGTAGTGACAAAGCATTACATTGTGTGACTGTTATCCAATGCCAATGTAGCAGTGCCGATGCCAGCGTTCACGCAGTTACTGTACATCCCCTTAGTGACTCCTACACAGGAACGGCTCTATGCATCACGGTCTGTACCCACACCTGTACAGTTCTTTGCCAAGCAAAGCTTAAGTACCTCAAGCTCACCATCTTCGATCGGTGTGCACAGCAAGCTACCCTTGAAGCTACCTGAAACTTGGGGGGCCTGTTTTGCCACAGGTTGTGCTCTTCATGACACGTTCTAGTACATCAGGGGACTCATGCCAACAACACCACAAGCCATCAATGTGCATCAACGTGCATCAACACATTAACTGTGTCAACTGCCAGTGACTCAACCCCCACAAGAGCATGTTGATTTTCCGACCCCTGAATGTTCCCCAATTGAAAGGTCCACCATTCAGTTTCGTCGTCGTACCAGCCCATGTCATATGCATAAAAACAATGCCATTGGTCGTAGTGAATTAATACAAGTCATTTTGTGTGCATACCTGGCGCATATACGAGTGTGTGCATACAAGCACATGCAACTATGCACATTTCTGAAGCCAATAAGGCCATAAATTTATTACCAAATTAAATTAACATCTCAATAAGTGTATTATTAACAATGTTTTGTGGTCACAGTCGCAATTCAGGTGGTGTTGGGGCAGAGAATGAGGGCTGGGAAACGGGTATTTTCGCTGCGCCTGTTTTAATAGGGCTGTGCCAAGGAGTCTCTTTTCCAACCCCTCAGTGCAACATGCACCAAACAGCAAGTTTTCCCCCTGGCGCATAGGAGGGGCAATGTTTTTTTTTTGGCAGATCCTGCTGCGGTGCACATGGGTGCACTGAACAGGCCCTCAGAGCCCATCCAGTGCATGGTTTGTGTTATGATTCTCGTCCACTATGCTTTCTCTCATGGCCTCCTTATCTTGTCTCATGTGTTTACTGTACTTTTACAATATGATCCGATGCCCTGCGCTTCTTGGCTTCTATCTTGTGCCTTGCGCCTTGACGATATGATGGCCAGTTTTACACTCTGTTTCACCTGCTGACCATTTCTGAGGCATGCGTCGTCCCACGGGATTCCCTTGTACTACTTTTGACTTATCCCTTTGTCTATGCTTTAGGACTCTTGACTCGTGATTGCGCCATGTGTTTGCCTGTTGCAAACACCCCATACGAGTATATAAGTCATGTGTCACGATGTTCATCTGCTATACGTCTTCTCCCTGCTTCCTTCTCTTGCTCCACATGTTCATTGTACTTTTACAATACTGATCCGACAGTTCACGCTTCTCGGCTTCCATCTTGCGCCTTGCGCCTCAGCGATAGGATGGCCAGTTTTATGCTCCATTTCGCCTGCTGACCATTTCTGAGGCACGCGTTGCCCCGCGGGATTCACTTGTACCATATCCGATCTCTCCCTTTGTTTACACTTTAGGACTCTTGACTCAGGATCGCACCATGTGTTTGTGTACCACAAACATCCTGTACTAGTATATAAGTTGTGTCCTACCTGGCTTGTATGGTAGACTTGACTTCTTGTGTAATACCACATTGTCTTTGCCTCACGAATGACCCTCGACTCGCCCTTGCGCTTGAGTCAACACCTTCGCTCGCCTTTGCGCTTGAGCCTCGTCCTTCTACTATTATCCTCGGTTCCAGGGAAACTGAGCAATACGTGTTCATCATCGAACTAAGTCATAACCGACTCACGCCTTTCCGATCCTGTTGACTTAGTGCGGTACACGCCATACCTAACGCCCCTGTGGTGGCGTTACATTAAGTCAAGTCTCTCACAGTGGCGACTATTCACAGCCGCAGCTGTGTTGATAAGTGACCTGTGCGCACTTAGCGGCTCAATGGACATGCAGATAACAGACTGCTTTAGATTAGATATACAGGACTTGTAGATTAGATTATGTTGATCTTTACAATCTCGGACTTCTTGTATTCTCTTATCTATGACATCACACATGTACATGACATCATGGACCACTCTGGATTGCCCTTGTACTACGTCTATGTACTCTCCTTCGTTCTTATCTTTATTGTGATATCACTATGATATCATAGTCTGGACTCTTCTTGTTCTTTACGCCTTGTTCTCTTTCTAGTCCACTCCTTTATCCGTGTACAGAACAAAGCACCTTGTATTTACTGTGACCTGCTGTTACCAGCGTCACCCTCTGTAGCAGTATAAGTAGAGTACTTTGTATGCTCCTGGTCCACATCAGTTCTCATCTGTTGTGTGCCAGGTATGTCTCCACCTCTCCAATGTAACATCAGTTTGATGAACAGTGCACATATAGGACTATACTCACATTGACAAGAGGAGACTGTGGTTGTAGCGGTGCGACTGCCGCGCTACGTTAAGCAAGGCGAAGGTAAATGTGAACTGAACCGGTGACACACCCAACTTAACGCGGAGACAAGTCACGCGCTAGATGTGCAGTTGACGTGGAGAGCGTGGAACGTGCAAGGCTTTATGCAAGCTTCTAACCACAAGGATCACACAGCGGCACACTGAGTGGAGAACCAAGAGGACAAGTTTAGATTGGGAATGGTGAGGAGTACAAATGGATACGCACCTGAGTGGAGAACCAAGAGGACAAGTTGGTTCCACTCAGGACGCTACAGGAGGGTTTATATACACTACTACAGCTGAGCTTGAACTGAGTCTGAACACTATTACTAAGTGTACAGTAAGACTCCCTGACTCAGGAGCTGACGTGTCGTGTCTATTAATAGCGCATCTTATTGTGCTGACTGATGCACATGTCATCGCGCTTACGAGCGGCTCCACTTGCTGAGTAACACCTAATACAGCGAGTAAGCGTATACTACTAATCATGACGTATGTACATTCTAGATCCTTCTAGAGTCTTCCATCTTCTTCCATCCAATCAAGAACTGACTAAACGTATAAGGGACTCTTGTCCCACGATCACGTGCACATGGGTGGCAGCCCGTGTGACTAACTTGTATCAGTACTTTGGCCCTTTATATCTTCACTAAATAATGCGTAAAAATACGCAAAGATAATACGCGTCCATGACAGTGGTGAGATATAGAGGGTGACTGGAAGCAGCAACAGAGAGAGATCTTGCAAGTGAAGCAGATGTGAAGTCTGGCACACAACAGATGAGAACTGATGTGGACCAGGAGCGTATAAGCTGCACTACTTATACAAAATACAGGGTGACGCTGGTAACATAGAGTCACAGTAAGTACAAGGATTATTGTTCTACAGATGGACAAAGGAGTGGACGTTCTGAGAACAAGGGGACAAGAGTACAAGGAGAATCTAGACTAATGATATCATACTGACATCATAATAAGGATAGAACAAAGAGAAAGTATAAGGGCGTTGAGTACAACGCAAAGTCCAGATCCTATGATGTCATAGTATACAGTGATGTCATAGATAAGTAAATACAATAAGTCCGAGATTGTGTGATCATAATAATCTAATCTACATGAGTCCTGTATATCTTATCTAAAGCAGTCCGTTATCTGCGTGTCCATTGAGCCGCTAAGTGCACACAGGTCACTTATCAACACAGTTCTCATCTGTTGTGTGCCAGACTTCACATCTGCTTCACTTGCTTGATAACACTCTTGTTGCTGCTTCCAGCCACTCTTGATATCTCACCACAGTCACCAGTTCACTGTGAGTATCATCCCTTCATGTGCACTGTTCATCAAGCTGATCCCAGTTCCAAGCGGAATACATTGACCGATATAGTGATGATGAACTCTCCCGATAATGTAACGCCACCACAGGGGCGTTAGGTACGACGTGTACCGCGTCTAAGTCAACGGGATCGGAAGAGCGCGAGTCGGTTAGGACTCAGTTCGATGATGCACAAGTGTCACTCGGTATCCCTGGTACCGAGCGCAATAGTAGAGAGGCAAGGCTCAAGCGCAAAGGCGAGCTAAAGTGAAGACTCAAGCGCAAAGGCGAGTCGAGGCGTTCCGTGAGGCAAAGACAATGTGGTATTACACAAGAAGTCAAGTCTACCGTACATGCTAGGTAGGGCGTGACTTATATACTGTTACAGGATGTTTGTGCTACGCAAACATATGGCGCGAGTCTGGTGTAATCGTACAGGAATCGGAACAAAGGGATATAGTCGTATATAGTACAAGGGAATCCCGCGGGGCGACGCGTGACTGAGAAATGGTCAGCGGACGAAACAGAGCGTAAAACTGGCCATACTATCGCCGAGGCGCAGGGCGCGGAATGGAAGCCGAGAAGCGCAAGTCATGGGAACGTATCGTAAAAGTACAGGGATCAGGAGACGCAAAGAAGGAAACCAAGACAATTCGTAACAATACCCCCCCATTAGAATCGAAGTCGCCACGACTTCGACTTAGTCGCTGGTGTACGCGTAATCCTCCTCTGCAGGGATGTTAGCAGTACGGGGGATGGGGGTGCGGGGACACGTGTGGCGACGGAGGAACATAAAACGCCCCCATCTCACCACAGTCCCAACACATCTCATACATCGGACAATTTGATCTCCTCGTGCGTAGCGTCGTACCGAAGACACTTCCCGCACCACCGAGGGCGAGAGTCCGGATCTACATGCGCGGGCGTCATGGGGGAGAGGCGTCGGATGAGACAGACGTCGAGCCGATGCGCTCGACTCCCGCACCACTGGCACGCTCGCGAGCTCTCCGCTCCGGGCACTGCGCCACTAGGTGGTCCTCCGACTTACACTGAAAACACTTGCGTCGACGCTTACCGCCTTCCCCCTGAAGGCGGGGCATCTCGCTAGGTCCAGCGTCGCGAGGGGCGAGGGGAATAGGCTCTGGCGAGCCACGCGGACGTACTGGCTTTGCGTGGAGCTCAGCGTACTTATCCGCGATGAGGGGGATTGCCCGAGCGTACTGAAGACGCTTCCGGACGGACGAGAAGTCCATGTCAAGGTGGAATTGGTCGCGCGTCAGCTCGGTCTCCAATCGCCGTATGTCTGACTGGCGGGTGCGAAGGGCGTCCCGCCGCGTGAGGCATTCACGAAGGCGAGAGATGTCGGCATGAAGGCGGGGTTGGTGTAGCTCAACGAGAACCTCATTCAGCACAATGGCGCGGGGGTCGTGGGGATGAAACATGTTTAGCTGATTATCGGTGATGTGTTGTGCCAACTGGCCCGTGTATACTTCGTTCAAGAACACCTGCGACGCATAGCAAGGGTGTCCTTTACCCATGGTGCCGACGACCTCCTGGTAGTTATGACGATAGTAAATGTACCGTGGCGGTCTGCTTGGTAGTTCCCGTCTCGCCGACTAGGAGAGGGAAGAAGGTGGGGAGCGACGGGTCATTGAGGAAAAAAAGGGATGCCAGGGTCCTCATTCTCCTTATCTTCCTCGTCGTCATCGAGGCGGGCCAGAGCGGGATCGGGCTCGACCACCCTGGTCTGTGGGATTGGCGTGAATGTGTGGTCCATCCCAGCAGGGAATGGCGGCATGGGGATGTGAGCAGCAGGGACGGCAAGGAGGGGACAACGGTGGTGGTGGGGGTTAAGGAAACAGTGGTCTCGGGTGGGTAAGTTGGGCGTGGCTGGTACATGGACAGGGACGGGTGTGTCGACGGAGAAGGGGACGATGATGGGTCGCGGGGACCCAGGCGACTTCGTGGTGTTTCAGGTACCTCGGCTAGCGATGCTAGGGCCCGAGGGTGGCAAGGTGCGAGTACAGGGATGGGGGGCGAGTCAGGGATTACAGAATACGGCGTACGACCCTCTGGTTCGGAAGGGGACACCAAGTCCTGTGAGGGAACGGTTTAGGTTCGCGGAGAATAATTTCAACTGGGCGACGAGTCTGAATGGTAGAGACGATGGGTGTGGTGGTCATGGTTGAGTAGAGGATAGAGTGATGGTATCGTCAAGGGGGCGTGCTTTAGATCTTTCGTCCAGCCCCTTCGGCGGTAGGATTTAGGCTATAGAAGTCGGTGATGAGATCTGGGGGCGTGTCGAACATTCTCAAGAGGTTCCCATGTGCTGTCACTTATCGGGAAGCCCTTCCATTGGACCAGGAATTGAAGTTTGCGCCCTCTGTCCATGTGCTCGGGACTGAAGGATGCGCTCCACTTCAAACTCTTCCTCTCCATCAATTAGATCTGGGGGTGGGCGCGCGAAGTTTGCGCCGTGTAGTTCCGTCTCCTTATATGGTGTCAGGAGGTTCGCATGGAAGACCGGATGTATCTTCCACGTGTTCGGGAGTTCTAACTCATATGAGACGTCTGAAAGGACTCGCTTCACTCGGAATGGTCCGTGGCGTTTGGGAGCGAGTTTTGCGGTGGGGTAGAAGGTTCGGAGGTTTGTTCCTTCTAGCCAAACCATTGCGCCTTCTTGATAAGGAATGAAGCGCGTCTTGCCCCCTTTTTGCCATTAAGTCTTGCGCGTGTTTGATGCAATCTTGCGCGTGCTGGACGTCTGATGACCATGTCTTCTAGACGTTGTTCGACGGATGGGGATGACGTGGGTTTCGGCGTCCCTACCGTACGTGGTTCCCACCCCATTATGAGCGAAAAGGGCGACTCCTTTGTGGTTGCGTTGGGCCAAGCGTTGTGCGCGAATTGGGCAACCGGCAAGGCTTCCGCCCAATTGTCCTGCTGCACGTTGCTCCAGTGTCGGAGGTACTGTTCTAACCCACTGGTTTGTCCGTTCTGACTGCCCATCCGTTTGAGGATGTAAGCGGAAGATATGTTCTGGCGAATTCCCAGGACCTTACAGAGATTGTGTCCTAAAGGCGGAGGTAAAACGGGGATCTCGGTCCGTGATGATCTTCCGGGGAATGCCGTAGTGAGGGTATACATGGTGGAGGTAGAGGCGTGCCACTCCTTCTGCTGTGATCGACTCGTTACAGGAATAAAGATTGATGCCTTCGAACAGTCGTGGTCCGTGATGGTGAGTATGGAGTCGTATCCGTCGGATGGAGGGAGTTTGGTAATGAAATCCATGGCGACGACCTCAAATGGTTCGGCGTTTGGGTCTGTGGTGATGGGAAAGAGGTGTGGTTTTTGACGGTGAGGGTTGATCTTGTTTGCCTTGACATGTCGCGCATCCTTTGACGTAGTCTTCTACGTCCTTGCGCATGTTGGGCCACCAGTAGTCGCGTCGTAAGCAGTTCGTAAAGTATTCGCGATTCCTGGGTGTCCCATGGCTGGTGTTAATCGTGAAAAAAGGTGATCACCCCCCCGTTTAAGGTCGTTGTCGCCCACGACAACTAGTGCGTCGTTCTTCCACCACAGTCCCCCCACCTTTCGCAGGTTGTGGGGCTCGACCCATCGCAGTACTTCCTTTTCATCAAGGTTTTGCGATATCTGGGTCCAATGTCCATATCGTGCAGGACATTTCCGTCGCTCGAAGGAAGGCGGTCCGCGGGGAGGACAATAATGTCATTGTTGTCCTCTTCGTGGGCGCGTAGTCTACTCTTCGCGATAGGGCGTCCCGCACGACTGTTCTTGACTCCGGAGACGTGTTTTAGGAGGAAATCGTACTCCGACGAGTTCCAGGAATATTCGCGCGCGACTCTTCTACTGATCTTCTGGGCTCCTTCCAGTACTGAAGGTTGGCGTGGTCGGTATGGCTAATAATCTTATGAGGGGAACCGACCTAGGTATGTGCGCCATGCTCGCAGAGCCTTGACGACTGCCAGTAATTCTCTGTCATAAATGTCGTAGTTGCGTTCTGCCTGGCTAAAGGATTCGGAGTGGAACGCGACGGGGTGCAGCTTTTTATCGGGCCGAGTTGGTTTAGTACGGCTCCGATGGCGACGTTGGATGCGTCGACCTCGAGTTCGAATGGTTTAGTGAGGTCGGGAAATAAGAGTGTGGGTTCGCGTTCAATACTACGTCTGACATTGTCGAACGCATCTTGCTCCCGTTGCCCCCAGTGCCACGGGGTGTCTTTACGGGTAAGGTCGTGTAGGGGTCGCGCGAGTGCGGAAAACCGCGGATGAATCGTCGATAGAAGTTGCAGAATCCAAGGAAGGCGCGTACTTCGCGGAGACTCCTTGGGGCGGGCCATTCCCGGATACCCCGTACCTTAAGGGTCCATCCGGAGATTGCCATGGCCTATAATGAGTCCGAGGTACTCGACGCTTCCAGCACCTCGAATTCGCACTTCTCGGGTTTGAGTGTAGAGGTCGTGTTCTTCGCATAGGCGGAGAACCTCATGCACTATGGCGCGATGATGGGGATAGTCGAGGGCGTGGCAATTAGAAGTCGTCCATGTAGACGATCACTTCGTTTCGTCAGGGTGAGCGGAGTCGGAACGTGTCGTCCATCATTGCTTGGAACGTAGAGGGGGAATTGGTAAGCCCGAAGTACATGACGAGGGGTTCGTACAACCCTTGGGTTCGTCTTGAAAGCGGCTTTCCACTCTCTCCTAATTTAATCCGTACGTTATTGTACCCCCACTTGACGTCAAGTTTCGTATAGAGGCGTGCGTCGCGTATTCGATCTATGAGTTCGGGGATCAGGGGAAGCGGGTAGTGATTCCGGACCGTGAGTTCGTTCAGTCGTCTATAATCTTGGACGGGGCGTAATTTGCCATCCTTCTTCTTGATAAAGAAGAAGGGGGAGTGGCGTATGGCGACTTAGACCGAACGAATGTATCCCTTTGCCAGTTGCTCGTTCAGGAAGGTTGTCAGGGCTTCCTGTTCATTGTTGCGCGAGCGGGTAGACTTTACAGTCCATTGAGGCGGGGGCGTTAGGAAGGAGGTCTATAGGCATGATCCCAGGGGCGAGATGGAGGGAAGCGGTGCGATGCCTCCTCATCAAAAATTTTACGGTGACATCGATACTCCTCGGGGATCCATCTCCTCGAAGGTCCGCTCCTTCTATCTTTGCCGCTTCTTGTTGTGCTAACTCGGACCGCGGTTGTGGTTTTGCGTAAAAAACGCAATCTTAGGTTATCCCGCTCGTCGTCTATGAGCTGCTCCCACGCTTCCTCGTCAAGTTCATACGTCTCCCATGCCCCGGATGGAAGCTATCCATGGGCGTGGCTCGTCTGACAAGTGAAGGCTCGAGACCACAACCGGCTGGAACTCTTCGTTCAGCGTTGCGTCCCCCCACTTGATCCTGGGGCTCAAAGGCCGTAAACCAAGGGTATCCCAGGATCACTTCGTCCCTTCCCAAGTTAGTAACCCAGGAAGCGAAGCGTCCTTTCTCTGTTCCCGTTCGTACGGTGAGGTCGGTGTAATGAGTGATGGCGCCGTCCTGATTGTGGGTGCCATCTACGTTCCAAATACGGATGGGATGAGTTACTTCTCGCGTCCCAATTTGGAGCCGTTTCAGCAGCGAGGAGCATATGAAGTTGTCGGTAGCTCCTGAATCGATGAGAACTTGTCGTTCGGCCGTTGCGTGTACTGATTTAAACAAAACTGGGATTCGCATAGATCGAAACCTGCTAGTGTACACGTTCAAGTTTAAATGCTCTAGCCCAGGCCGCCGGGTTTCAAGCGTCGAGAAAATCCTCATCGTCCGAAATAATTTTCTACCATGAGGTCTCGTACCTCCTGGGTTTGTGCCTTCATCGCTGCGATCTGTAGATCCGCCTGCTCTTCATTCGATAGTACGCGACTAGATTGTATGGGCGAAAGAAGAGACGTCGGGAGCTGATAACTTGAAACCCGAGGGAGTCGGGGCTGGTGATCGCGGGACAGGGGGTGGCGCCATGGCAGACGTAGCGGCAGCCACTCGCATGCCCTTTGAGGACAGTTACGCGAGATGTGTCCTTGCGCTTGGCATCTAAAACACTCTCTCCCTCCTTCTGAAGGCGGGCTTTGTCGGTATCGGTGAGGCCACGGAGGCTCTGGCGCGTCCAACGTCCATGGCGTTGGGGTCGCGTGTTCCTTTGAGGGCTTGCACCCACTGTTCTCTACTCTGTCCTCCTTTCTTCCGCTGGGGCTTGCCCCTTGCCGAGGCGATCCTTTAAAATGAGATATTCAGCCTGCTGTAACCGGGCAGCCGCCTTCCACTGCTCCCAATTGACAGGGTGTTGGAAGCGGACGCGTTGACCACTAACTGGTTTGGGAGTCCATCCTGGAACAACTCCAGCGTCGTAGCTTCATCGGGGTTATACCCGGCCTTCGTGACGAGGTTCGGAAGGTTGCGACATACGTGTCGATATCTCCTCCCTTCATCGTGAGAGTCTGGAGCGCTTTGCGCGCGTTGGTCCTGTTCGGATGTTCGGTGTAGGCTTGTACGAACCGGTCTCTGACAGTGGTCCATAGGATTCGTTTTGTCGGAGAACACCGGCCGCGATCTGGTCTTCCAGCCATTGGGCTTGTTCGTCGACCCAATCGTTCACTAATGGGCCCGAATGTACGATAGGAACGTCATGGCTCGTGACGCGGGGATTGCGAGTTGGTCGACGGTGGGGTTCATTTCCTTGTAGAGTCGGAACGCCCGTAAGAAGGCCTTGCTCTCGTCTCTGACTCCGGTGAACTCGGGAGGGGGGTTTCCTCCCAATCGTCCGTTCCCTCCAGGGGCTGGCGCTGCGGGTGCGGCTCCTCCTGGCACGGCGCCACCGCCACCGCCACCGCCACACGCCACCGCCTCCGCCACCGCCACCCACGCCACCGCCACCGCCACGCAAGACGGTGGTACTGGCGCGCCACCGCTAGGCGGGTTCGGTGCTCCTCCTCTCTGAGCCCACGCTCCGGAGGATCCTCCCCCTCCACTGGTGAGGGTCGTGCTGGCTGAAGCTTGTAAGGTTTGGGACACTGACTGAGTTCGGAGTTTCGAAAATGAGTTGTTGGGTCGATGGGGGTAGTTCGTTGGTGGGTACAGACACACTGGGTGATGGGGCGTCGTCGTCGATGGCAATACCAGAGGTAGTTTTAGTTGTAAGGGGTCCGACTCCGAGTGCTTGGGGTATGCTGATGGTGTACCACTGGCCCTTCTTTGCGGAGTAATCGATATACGCCCACTGTCGTAGATCTTCGAGATAATGAACCTGTCGATATTTCTGTGGTTGGGGTGGAAGAGAAAGTATCCTTCCACTCCTTCGTGTTCCTTCCAAACGACGGCTCCTTTGACTTTATCGGAAAGCTCGTCGTCGCTGTATTCTGTCGATGTATTCTGCCTGGAACTGGGATCTGGCGCGACTGTGAAGGTTCGCC